>CM039732.1:38382546-38982546 GCA_022539455.1 Dendrobium nobile | reverse complement strand
GATCTTCCAGCAGGTAAAGGTAAGAGCTTCATAAGATTTACTTATTCAATGACACACCTTTTCTGCCAAGATGGTGATATTTATCTTACCGCACCTTTTCTTGATCATGCTAGCTTGAATTGTATGTCATTTATAGAACATTCTTCATTCTTTAAGGGAGAAGATACAGAAAAATTTTAATTATATCGTTATGCACTTTCTGCAATGTATATTTCAGAAAACTAATCTTCATTTTTATAGCTTTTGCTTCCTTATACACTATATTAGCACTCTAGTACATGCATTCTTCTTCAGAAATGAAAATTGGGTTTAAATTATTGATATCGAGTATTGGGTTGGAAGTGGTGGACAGCAACTCTCTGTTGGTGGCATATTAATCTCAATGCAAGCCTTTTTTCATGAGATAAGGACTCTAACAACATTATGAACTTATTTTTAAGGAAATTTAGGTCAATTAAGACAAATTCACACACATCACATACATAAGACTTGAACCCAAAACCTCTTGTTTGATAGCCAAAACTTCAAACCAACAGATCAAGATAAGTTGCGTTCGTCATGAACTATTAATTGTTATTTGTAGATGCATTATACTCTTTTTAAAGTTTCTATATTTGAAAATTCTTAGCCTATAGCAGTACATGACAATCCTTCAAGCACAGAATTCTAAAGCATCTCTTTCACAAAAAATTATTGATAAGCACTTCTAATCTTTATGGTAGGGCAGTTATCAGATACCAGTATTTGAAGATATAGTAGATCTATTTACTATGAAATGTTGCATTCATTGAGCATTAGCTACTGCTGTAAGCTTGGCGTAATTAAACTCATCCTTTGATTTATTTTAGGTGAGAAAATTGTTTTTTCATCAAATTTTTCCTCCCAGAATTTTATCTATTGTCAATTCAGAAGCAACATTTACCTCCTTTTCAGTTTGGTCCCTCAACTGGTTAAAATCCTAATTGTTAGCTTTCCTGTGTATGCAGCAGATAATTTATTAAGATCTTTCTGCAACAACAGCTACCCTTCAGTCCTACCAGAAACAGTGGTTGTTTGAATGGAAAAGAGAGAAAGAGGGATAAAGAGAGATTGGGAGAAAGCGATAGAGAGAGAGAGAGAGAGAGAGAGAGAGAGAGAGAGAGAGGAGAGGAGAGTGAGAGAGTGAGAGAGAAAGATAGAGGAGGGGAGGAATAGGGAGAGAGAGAGGGCAAGAGGGGAATAGAGAGATTGAGAAAGACAGAGGGAGAGGGGCTGCGATGACGATTGGGTAGGGTGAAATGGCGGCGAGGGCCATGCATGTGGGTGCGCGGAATGTAGGCGAGCAGGCGGGTACGGGAGAATGTGCGCGAGCGCGCAGGCGCGGGATGAACTCACGCTGTGTAACAGAATATTGCAAGCAGTCTTGGCGTGCTCTAGACTGGGTTGGGCAGCGAGTGAGGTGATCGTCGTTGGGAGGGAGTTGTAGTCACTGGGATGCGAGTGAGATAGCAAGAGAGTGTGAGATCGAGAAAGACGGTGGGAGAAAGTAAGGTGTTGACTGAGAGCGAGTACGAAGACGTGCAAGTGGGAGGATGGCGGAGTCGCGGGCTGTGGAAAGATCATTTTATTACTTTTCTTTTTAAAATTAGGTCAACAAAATGCATAGTGGAGACAAAATTGATATAAATTAAGGCTTCGTTTAGAACGATTTTCTTATTGCTTCTTAAAACAACTTTTTAATAAAAAATTAAATTTTTTTACGAAAAAAATGTATTATGAAATAGTAAAAAAGCAATCCCAAATGAAGCCTAAGTAAGAATTTCATAATAATTTAATCATTTATACTTGCCTTAGATTCAACCTATTATCAATCAAGACTAGGTTAAAAATGTTTTCCTCATGTGTTACAAGTTGGATTTAGCTTCAAGGGCTTTTATCAGTATATTATCATTCTCCTAGTCTGTCATTAATCATCATTGACCTCCACGGATTAGGGGCTTTTATCAGTTGCAGAATGTTGAGCTTCAATGCTGATCCCCAAAGCAAGCTGGGGAGTCCTTTTAATAGCAAACTAGTATTCAAACCACTTATTTTGAAATTAAGAACGATCACATTGACTTTCATATTTTATATACCAAAGTCAGCATTGAGTAAGATATCATGAGGTTTTCAATCAAATAGATGCTATTTTTGTCTTAGGCACGGCTAATGTCACACCAATGCTTTCATAAAAATTTCAACTTTTTCATGCTTCTGTTAATAATTTTATATATTTTTCATTGTTTATTTTCTAGTAAGAATTTTGTGTGTAACTTTAAAGAGAGAATTTCTAAAAGACATTAAATCTGGTTTGTAGATAAACAAGAGGCACAGACATACTCAAAATATATTTCATCTTTCTGTAAAAGGTACTTTGTCTATCCATTTATATTTATTCCCACCTGTTTTATTAACACTTTTGTTTAGTTTCATGTAGTTCTCCTTATAACTGGAAATTTTATGAGCATAAGCCTCAACAGGATGAGGCGAGTTGGTTAATATAATAATAATTCAATAAAGATGCATGCCTTTTTAGTAACATTTATCTTCATATATGTGAAAATAGAGAATTTGAGAGGGAAAAACTTGGAATTATTCATTACAATCTTCCCTATTTATAGATCTATACAAGATATCCTAATGAGGAAATAGTAAATTGCAGATTTAATACATAAATAATACATAGAAATCTTTCCTAAATTATTATGGCGTGATCCATGAGAGTATCCCACGGATTGATCTTTGTATCCGTCGGATCCTTTGCACTGGGAACGGCTGGATTTCAACACTCCCCCTCAAGCTGGGAAATATGGATCCGTCATTCCCAGCTTGTCAATCATACGGAGAAAGACAGAACTGTCCAATCCTTTAGTAAGGAAATTTGCAAGTTGATCCTTTGATGATACATGGTCAACACTTACTAGACTGCTGTCTAGTTTTTCTTTAATAAAATGTCTGTCCACTTCTATGTGCTTGGTCCTGTCATGCTGGACTGGATTGTGGGCTATGTTGATTGCTGATTTGTTGTCACAATGTAGCTTCATGGGCTCATCCCACTTAACCTTCAGATCTTCTAGGATTATTTTGATCCACAGTAGCTCACATATTCCCAAGGCCATAGCTCGATATTCTGCCTCTGCACTAGATCTTGCCACCACATTCTATTTCTTGCTTATCCATGTAACTAGGTTACCTCCAAGAAATGTGCAATACCCAGACGTAGATCTTCTATCAACCGGTGATCATGCGTAGTCAGCATCCGTGTATACTTCTAGGGTCATTCCACGATCTTTCTTAAAGAGAAATCCTTTTCCTGGTCTTCATTTAAGGTAGTACAATATCCTGTCTACCGCTTGCATGTGAATCTGCTTTGGATTCTGCATAAACTGACTGACCATGATTACAGCAAATGCTATGTCTGGTCTAGTATGGGAGAGGTAGATCAATTTTCCTACAAGTCTCTGGTAGGCCCCTTTATCTACATCTGGATCTTCTTTAGCTTCTCCCAATTTAAGATTAGATTCTACTGGTGTTGGTGCTGGCTTACAGGCAAGTTTACCTGTTTCTCTTAGAAGATCTTTGATGTATTTATATTGTGAAATGAAGATTCCTTTGTTGGAGTGAGCTACTTCAATTCCGAGAAAATATTTAGTCTACCAAGTTCTTTGATGTCAAATTCCTTAGTAAGATTTTTCCTTAAATTGGTTTCTCCTCTTCATTACTTCCTGTCAAAATAATATCATCAACATACACTAATAATATTGTGACTCCCCCTGAGTCTGAGTGTTTGAAGAATAGTGTATGATCCCCTTGACTCTGTCGATATCCATTCAGGAGCATGAATTTAGAGAATCTTCCGAATCAGGCCCTTGATGATTGTTTGAGCCCATATAGAACTTTTTTCAGTTTGCACACCTTGTTACCTTCGGATTTTTCTTTAAAGCCTGGGGGTATTTCCATAAATATCTCTTCTTTTAAGTCCCCATGTAGGAATGCATTTTTCACATCTAGTTGTTCCAGGTGCCAATTGTACTTGGCTGCTAGTGAGAGTAGTATTCGGACAGTATTCATCTTAGTCACGGGAGCAAACATTTCTTGGTAGTCAATGCCATACGTTTGAGTAAACCCTTTTGCCATTAGTCTTGCCTTATATCTCTCCAGTGTGCCATCAGCTTTGTATTTTACTGAGAACACCCATTTGCAGCCGACCGATTTTTTCCCTATCGGTAGATTGACGATCTCCCATGTTTTGTTCTTCTCTGGGCCTGCATTTCATCTTTCATGGCATTTCTCCAATTTTTATCAGATAAGGCCTCAAAAACATTGTTAGGAATATGAATATCTTCTAATGTAACAAGAAAGTTTTTGTGTGATGATGAGAAGTTGTTGAAGGATATAGAGTTATTTATAGGGTATAAGGGAGGTGGTGAACTTACCTTATTTCCAGGAGATGGTTCAGATTCTTGGATCTGCTTTGGAGCACAGCTTGAGCTTGTACGTCTGGAGTAAACCTTTCCAAATCTAATAACGTTGTCATTTGTTTCCCTTTTTTGGGTTTCAGGTGGATTGTTCTGAGGTGGTGGAGGAAGGTCAAGAGGTGTTAGTTCATTTTCCTCATCTTCCTCAAGTTCAGTCTCCCCCTGAAGATGAGTTTTTGAAAAATAGGAATCATGTTCAGCAAAGGTAACATCAATAGAGACAAATATTTTTCTTGTGGATGGATGATAACACTTATACCATTTTTGGGTAGCAGAGTAGCCAACAAAGATGCATTTGAGTGCTCTTGGATCTAATTTTTCTCGTTCCTGGCTGTGGATATGAACATAGGCAGTGCATCCAAAGATTTTGGGTGCAAGATTATGATGAGTTCGAAACTCTGGGTAAAACGAGGACAAGGTCTCCATTGGAGTTTTGAGGCCTAAGGTTGTTGAAGGTAGGCGGTTTATGAGATATGCTGCAGTTAAAAGAGCTTCCCCCCAATAGGATTTGGGTGTATTGTAGTGAAATAGGAAAGCTCGGGTGGAGGCTAGAAGGTGACCATTTTTCTTCTCTGCAATCCCATTTTGTTGTGGGGTGTGAACACAGGAGGACTCATGGATAATCCCTTCACTCTGGAAGTAGGAGGAAAGGATTTGGTTGAAATAATCTTTGGCATTATCGGAGCGGAAACTCCTTATTTTTACCCCGAATTGATTTTTGATCATGGAATGAAAGATGGGAACAATGGTGCTAACATCGGATTTATGTTTAAGGAGATAGATCCAAGAGACTCTAGTGCAATCATCAATGAATGACACAAACCAGCATGCCCCAGAGATATTGGGAATTTTAGAGGGTCCCCAAATATCACTATGAATAAGGAAGAAAGGCGTAGCACATTTCTCACTTTTGTTTGGGAATGATGTTATTTTATGCTTAGCCAACTCACAGGTTTCACAATGAAAAATTTTATTGTCTAATTGATGAAAAAGCTGTGGATACATATGTTTTAAGACATCAAAAGATGGGTGTCCTAGTCTATAATGATGAGGCCAAATAGTGGATTTCCTATCGACTAAGAATAACAAAGAGCAACTCCTTTTAGATTGGTTTGGTTCTTCCAGGTAGTACAATCCTGCTTTCTCCTTAGCAAGTCCAATCTTCTTCCCCGATCTCTGGTCCTGAAATAAGCAATAAGAAGGTTTAAACAATGCTTGACAATTATGGTCATTGGTAAGTTTTTGTATTGATATCAGGTTTGTGGATAATTGTGGCACGTGGAGCACATTTTTTAGGGTGATGGATGGGGATAAAATGATGTCTCCTTGGCCAGCTACCGTGGTAAGAGAATCATCAGCAGTGATGATTTTTTTGATGTTTGGGCAAGGAGTATAATTTATGAGGTGGTTTGGTGAGTGGGTCATATGATCTGTGGCTCCTGAATCAATGATTCATAATTCCTTTAAATGATTTCTAGAAGCACTTAAACTAATAGAAATTGAAGTCTTACCTGAGAGTGCAAGTGAAGAAGAAGCATTTGGTTTTTCAAGAGATACCAGGAGTCGTTTCAATTTATCAATATCTTCTTTGTTGAATTCTCCAAGGCTGGACTGAGCTTCTAGCTTACTTGTAGTGTTGTTGGCATGTGATGTGCTCCTTGTCTCACCCTTTTGATTCCACTCTTTGCTGGGGGGTTTTCCATGTATCTTCCAGCATGTTTCTTTTGTGTGTCTTGACTTTTTGCGATAGCTGCACCATAGTGAGTCTTTATCTTTGAATTTTGAAGAATCTTTACCTTTCTCCTTCCATGATGATTCTTTGTTCATCACCATTGCTGAGCTTTCGATGACCTTTGGTTCTAACATCACTCGTCAACTTTCTTCTACGCGAATGAGAGAAATGGGTTCGTTGAGTGATGGCGTCTCCTCTTTGCCGAGGATCTGAACTCTAACTTGGTCAAATTCTGCATTTAATCCTGCAAGAAAATCATAAACTTTATCTTTTTCAATAAAGTTCTTTAGGATCACCGCATCTTCCGGACATCTGGTTTCTATGCATCTATAATGATCAAGTTCCTGCCACAGATTTTGCAGAATGGTGGCATACTCCGTCACGGTCTTACTCCCCTGCTTCGTGCTTCCAACTTTGACTTTAACTTCAAAGATTTGGGCCGCATCACGAGATTTGGAGTAGGTTTGTCTGGCAGCATCCCATATGTCCTTTGCCGTCGAAAGAAACATAAATGTATCATTGATTTCTGGAGTCATGGAATTCCACAACCATGACATAATCATGGAGTCTGTTTCATCCCATGCCCCAAATTTAGGATCTCCTTCTTTTGGTCCTCCTCCAAGGAGGTGATGTATTTTCCCTTTCCCCTTCAAGTAGGTCTTCACAATCTGAGACCACTTCAGGTAGTTCTTCACATTTAAACGATAGGAAGGTTGCATGCTTTGAAGGTCACCTTGTCCTTGGTGCACCATCGATTCCTCAGTTAAATCAACACTTTGAGAGGAGTTAATTTCTGACATTGGAAAGCAATTAAGGCTTCCTAGAATTTTTTTTTTAAACCAACTGGTCCTTTTTAAAAAAAACAGGCTGGGATCGGGACAAGGTCACGGGTTCGGGCTCCTCCACCGAGCGGGATCCTGAGACGTTAACGGGAAGACGGACAGAGAAGGTCTTGCTCCTGCGATCGGGTCTCTGTGCTGTTCCTGCCGATCGAGCGATCTTGCTCGTGCGATCGGGACTCAGTGCAGTTCCTGCCGATCGAGTGGAAGAGCAGCGACCCGTTCTCTCTCGTTCGACTTCGTCCGTCCGCGAGCCTTTAGCTTCTCCGCAAAAGATCGAGACTTCCGGCTTCAGCTTCAGGCTTCGGGGTTTAATGTTTGCGGAGCGATCGGTCCTTCCAATTCCGTCCCGGATCCAAAACTAAGGGTAGGTCGTATTCGTCCGAAGCAGTAGACAGCTTTAGACGGTGTCTGGTTGTTCGACTCCGTCTGTTTGTGTTTCGTCGGAGTCGGAGGCGGCGTCCGCAGCGTCTCGTAGCTTCGATTTATTATTTTCTTCTTTTCCTCTGAGCGATTCTAGGATCGTTCTTCAATCGGCAATGAAGGCCGTTGGCTCTGATACCATGTGAAAATAGAGAAATTTGAGAGGGAAAAGCTTGGAATTATTCATTACAATCTTCCCTATTTATAGATCTATACAAGATATCCTAATGAGGAAATAATAAATTGCAGATTTAATACATAAATAATACATAGAAATCTTTCCTAAATTCGTTCCTTCATTATGGCGTGATCCATGAGAGTATCCCACGGATTGATCTTTGTATCCGTCGGATCCTATGCACTAGGAACGACTGGATTTCAACAATATATAATAGATCATAACATCTAAAGGCCAAAGTCATCCATGCATTTTATTTGCCAAACTGTTAATCCAAACTTAATTATTATAAGATGTTAATAAATCAGATAAATAAGTTAATAGGTTTTGTCACCTTCCCCTGATATCTAAAGGATGAGTATAAAAAACTATTCTCTTGATGATACCCAACTAATTGCCAAAAAATTAGATAATTGATTGTGTAAGTTTATAAATAACGTAAATATGCTTATTTGCAAGTTGAAATTCTCTTATATTCATGCTTTTGATAATCCACAAATAATATTTCATGGTTTAATGATTTATTGTGTGCATTATTTTTTGGTCTAGATCACTTTTTGGTATTTTATAGGTAGAAGAAATTATTTTCCAAACTCAAAATTTTGAGATTCAAGAAAGATATGCATATAATTTTTTCAATCATTATAGCAAGTCATATAAAAAAGAGGTGGATCTCCCTTTAACCACAAATTATGAATGAACCTTATACTGATACCAAATGATAGGAGCATATGGCATAAACCTTAAATGGAAGAAGTGAAATGAGTAAAATACGCAAGAATCTTCCAGTGCTTCTCCCTACATCCATCACCTAGTAAACTCCTTGCTAAGATTTCTAAAGCTTCTAAGATTTTACTAACTCAAGATTTTACCTATAATTTTTAAGCTTTACAATCTTATCCTAAGCTATTGATATGCAATCCTCACAAACCACCCTAACAATTTCAAAATAATATGCAAATAAAACTTAAGAACAAATAACAAAAATAAAAGAGAGGAGATGGACAAATTTATCAATTAAGTAAAAAATGATCTCTTTTATAAGAAGCACTTTGAGCTTCTAGAACACTTCTTAGGTGTTAATTTTAGATGCTCTTTTACAAGAATCAGACTTAAGAGTTGGTTTCACTTCCAAACGATAAGAAACAAATTGGACGAATGTGTGAGATGGCCTTACAAATTGAGTAAGTCCCTCTGTGGTTTAAAGCAATCACCAAGATAGAAGTTACGATCAATTTGATAGCTTTATGAAGAAACAAAGGTACATATATATAGTCAGTTTGATCGTTGTGTCTATGATAGGAAGCACTTGTAGATCTCAAGTAAGTCCTAACAACGAGAATTCTCCACAAAAATTAACACAAATCCAAAAAAATAGTAGATAATTTGTATTATTTGATGAAAGGGAAACGGAAAATACCATGGTACAATTGATCCTCTATTCGAGAGAAGGATCTATCTCTCCCAATTCTCTAGACGCCGCTAGAGCCCAAAACCTATGTGTGATCTCAAATTTCAACCAAATTCAAGATGGTCTAACTCTTGGAAAACAAACTATTTAATGCACACAATCCAAAAAGAAATCTCTAAATAGTCCCTACACTCAAATTTTTCCTAAACTCTTCCTAAATCATTCCTAATCAGAGCTTTTGGCTATGCGGTTTGAGTGATCTGTATAGGAGGCGGAACTTCTCCGCCTCTGTTACGCGTGAGCCGGTCACGTATGGACTGGTCCAACAAACCGGTCTAACAATATTCCTCTCCCAAAGACGTACCTTATCCGCAAGTTGGAAAGATGACACTCTCATCCCTTCCCGAGTCATCATAAATGATAAGAACCTGAAGAGTTCAGGCCTTCTCTCTCTTCTCCTGTAATTCCGTTTCTATGAACTTCTTGAAATTGTCCCCAGGTCTTTCTTCTGTAGTCTTTTCCTTCGAAGTTCCCCAAAGAGTATCCGGTGTTGGCTCCTTGGATGCCAATAAGGTGGCGATCATCCTATATGAGCCTCCTGAGTTGCTACCTCCCATTCTTCTCTCCAGATATCTCTGATCCTCCACCAACTAAGCTAGCTCCATAGCCTCTCCCAAGTCACGAGGCCTCATCACTCCAACTGTTGCGCGGATCTCTGGATTTAGTCCCTTCATAAAGTTCCCCTCTAGTACAGTCTCTGGAAGCCGATCTAGACTGGCGAGATACTCAAATTGCTCATGGTATTCCACCACTGTCCCCTCTTGCATCAAAGCGTAGAACTGCTCATAGAAGTCCCCTCTTCTGCTAGTTTGGGAACGTTCCAACAAGCAGTCCTTAAACTCCTTCCAGGTCTGTATTGGTCGCCTTGTATCCCTCCACTGGTATCATGTTAAAGTCTTTCCTTCCAAGCACATCTCGGCTGCCGTCAATTTCTCCCCCTTCGTCAGCATATTGACAGTAAAGTACCTTTCCACCTTTTAGATCCACCCATTAGGCATTCTCTCCCTCAAAAATAGGCATCTTCAGCTTCCTCACCCTCAGATCACCTCCGTTCCCTCTGTACCCTTCATAATTTCCCCTTCCCAAGTGTCTCAATCATCCCTTCCATGTTCATACCCAAGCATTTCATCAAATGTACACCGCCTCCTTTCAAATTCACCGCCAATTGGATCATAACAAACCCCTCCTGCAAATCTCTAGGCCCATCGAGGCCCTAGGGGAGACATTTTTTCTATTCCCTCTAAAATCTCCACCTCTTAATCTTCCCTTCATTTGATTGGCTTAGGGTTTTTCCCACTTCCTTGGCTGCACACTTTCTTCAACATCTCCAAGATGAAAAAGTTCAAATCGATCTTATCATGGATGACTGAAATATCCTTTTTTAAATCTGAAACTTAAGTTTGTATTTCATTTGTCCGATCTCTCTTTCTAATACTTCTAGCTTTATTCTTGCCATAAGTCCCCAGATCTTTGTTAAGCTCGAAAATCCAGATTTCCACCACAAAAAAAAGCAAAAATTATGGCCTGAAATAGAAAAAATTGTTGTAGGAATTCTCCAAAAGTAGTTCGGAAACTAATCTAATACCAATTTGATAGGAAGCAATTATAGATCTCAAGTAAGTCCTATCAATCTTTGGAAAACAACGAGGATTCTCCCCAAAAATTAACACAAACCTAGGAAATAATAAATAATTTGTATTATTTGATGAAAGGGAAAAGAAAAATACCAAGATACAATTGATCCTCTATTCAAGAGGAGGATCTATCTCTCTCAAATCTCTAGATGCCGCTAGAGCCCAAAACCTATGTGAGATCTCAAATTTCAGCCAAGTTCAAGATGGCCTAACCCTAGGAAAATAAACTAATTAATGCATAAAATCCAAAAGGAAATCTCTAAACAGTCCCTACATTCAAATTTCCCTCCTAAACTCCTCCTAAATCCTTCCTAATCAAAGCTTTTGGCTATGCAATTTGAGCGGCCTATACAGGTGGAACTTCTCCGCCTCTATTACGCATGAGCCAGTTGCGTAAGCCTGTTTAGTATGGACAGGCTGGACCGGTCTAACAATACTCCCCTCACAAAGATCCACATTGTCTGCAAGGTGGAAAGACAACACCTTCCTCCATTCCCTTGTCATCAAAAACGGTAAGAACCTTAAGAGTTTGGTCCTTAGACCTGTGTCCCGAAGTGTACTTCTCGTCACATTTGAAACAGTCCCTTCGCCCTCTTCTCTTGTAAGTCCGTTTATGTGAGCTTCTTGAAGTTGTCCCCAGGTTTTCCTCTTTTAGCCTTTTCCTTTGAAGTCTCTCGAAGAGTATCCAGTGTTGGCTCCTTAGATGCCAATAAGGTGTTGCCTTATGTTTCTCCCTCCAGGTGCCTCTAATCCTCTACTAACTGAGCTTGCTACATAGCCTCTCCCAAGTCAAGAGGCCTTATCACTTTGACACTGCTCGGATCTCTGGTTTCAGTCCTTTCATGAAGTTTCCCTCTAGCTCAATCTCAAAAGGTGGTACAATCGGCTAGCAAGGTACTCAAACCTTTCCTGATACTCTATCACTAAATCAGCTTATGTCAAGGTGAAGAACTACTAGTAGAAGTCTCCTCCCCTGCCGGTTTGGAATCGTTCTAACAAGCCTCCATATGGGTCGCCGCATGTCCCTCCACTGGTACCAAGCCAAAGCCTTCTCTTCTAAACATAGGTCTACTACCGTCTGTCAGTCTCTCCTCATTCGTCAATCTATTGATAGTAAATTATCTTTCCACCATGTAGATCCACCCTTGTGTATCCTCTCCCTAAAAAATATGCATATTCAGTTTCCTCACTCTCAGATCTCCTCCGTCAACCCCTGCTTCCTCCAAAATTTCTGATTTCCCAACGAGGGTGATTACCCCTAATTGTGCCAATCATCCTTCCTTCACTCGCACCCAAATCTTTCATCACAAGCTCACATTCTCCCTTCAAATTCAACACCCCTTCTATCATAGTCAACCCATATCCTTTCAAATTCGACACATCTTCGATCATAATCAAGTCCTTTCGTATCAAATTTAACCCCTCTTCTTTTAAATTCAACATCCCTCCACTCATGCCCAACCACCTCACGCCTCTCCGCATTCTCTTTACCGGACTCCTCCCTCGGAATAGGCCCTAGGGAAGGCTTTTCTTTGTTCCTTTTAAAATCTCCACCTCATGATCCTCTCTTCGTTTGATTGGGTTAGAGTTTTCTTCACCTCCCTGGCTATTAGTGACTTCGCTCCGTTCGACTATATTTTTTTGTTTTGGCCCTCAGCACTTTCTTCAACATCTCCCCCAGGATGAAAAAATTTGAATCGATCTTATCATGGATGACTGAAATTTCTTTCTTTAAATATGAAACTTGAGTTTGTAGATATGAAATTTCAGATTTCATTTGTCCGATCTTCCCTTCAAGGCGTTCCTCCAACGCATCCACTTTTTTGGCCATCATCGATACCCAGATTTTTGTTGGACTAAAAATCTGAATCTCGATTCCAAAAATAGCAAAATTCAGCAAGGAAGACTTCTATTTCAGCCCAAGAAATTGCTCTGATACCAATTTATTAGGAAACACTTGAAGATTTTAAGTAAATCCTATCAATCTCGAGAAAATACCAAGATACAATTGATCCTCTATTCAAGAGGAGGATCTATCTCTCCCAAATCTCTAGACGCCGCTAGAGCCCAAAAAAATCTAAGAGATCTCAAATTTCAGCCAAATTCAAGATGCTCTAACCCTTGCAAAACAAACTATTTAATGCATACAATCCAAAAGGAAATTTCTAAATAGTCCCTACATTCTAATTTCCCTCCTGAACTCCTAAATCCTTCCTAATCAGAGTTCTTGGACTAGGTGGCTGGAGCGACTCGTACAGGGGTGGAAGAGTTCCGCCTCTGTTCTGCCTGAGCCGGTCCCGTATGGACCGGCTAGACCGGTCTAACAAAATCCTTGCAATCTTCACTTGTAAATCATCTCTCAAGCAGTTCTTCATACTTGTAAAAGTCTTTGAATTTGTGTGAGGATCCTGAGAGAAGTTTTATTTTTTCCTTCTCCAAGATTATGGTGAGTTTGATTCTTTCCGTGAATCTAGGCAAATTGTTGAATCACATTTACCTCTCGTGTTCATTTATGTTTGCTTTTTCCCCTAGTTAAATTTTGGAGCTTCTGCAAAATAGTATGAGCAACATAATTGATGCTTTTCTTCATTCATCATGTAAATCTGTTAAAAAAAAAAAAAAAAAAAAAAAAAAATCATGTAAATCTGTCAAACACAAAAGAATACAAGTATGTTCCTTTTCTCATTATCTTCATTTTTTTTTTCTTTTTTTGACATAGTTTCTTTTCTGGCAAATAGGTTGTTGGAGGAAACAAAAGATGAGGTGAGCTACACTTCATTATAGTTTTCATACTTGCAGTTCAGTATCGCGCATGTTCTTTTATATTATTTGATATTATTGGTTCCTTGTTATCATGATATTAAAGGGTTAGTTAAATAAATAGAAGAATTTCTTTATCTAATATCATCCAAGCAATTTAGAATTGGTAAACATATTTAAGTTTCTTCATGTGCACTAATGAAGTTATAGGCTTCGTTTGGAATGTGACTTTTTTACTGCTTTCTAAAATAACTTTTTAGTTAAAAAATTTTTGAACTAAAAAGTTAGTCGTCCCAAACCAAGCCATAGTTGATGCTGACTCACGAAGATTTTTTACATATTGCCTATTTTGCAGCTCACGGAATTGATAAAAAGCAGTTCTTTAAAACCAGAACAAATCAACAAGGCCCTTTGTCAAGACCTTAGCAAGCACTGTGATGAAAGGTACTTCTCCTATCCTTGTAATGTGCGAATACTTTCATTTTCATTTCTGATCAAACTATTTGTTTTTCGATTATATGTGATGATTCTGTGTGATCATTCTTTTGGCTTCTTATTTCACCATAAAGAAATATGATATTATACAAATTACATTTCTTATATAGCTCATTTGAGAAAATTGAATGTTTCTTTGAATATTTGCTGCAACTCTTATTGATTGAACTCATTATTACTGTACTAACGGTAACCATTTTTGTTTCATTGGTTGCAGTGATGACTCCGATGATGATTATATGGATGATGAGTTGTGATGGCTTTCAACAACCTATATTTATCCTCTTCTGACACTTTGCAATGACCAACAGGGTTTGAAGAAATTTTAAATTCTTTATTTGTTGTTCCTGCGGACAATCAGAACGCAGGTTTTAAAACTTGAGATTTTCTTCAATGTTAATTACATTTTTCATTTCCCAGTTTGACATAAAACTTGTATTTTGTTTTGGCCTTAACATTTTCATTTCTTTGCTTTTAAGAATCTTCAATTTTGATGATGGAAAAATTGCTTGAGTAGTTCCTGAACTATTTTTTTTTGTGGGATCAATTTAGTACCAAAATATCATATTACTCTAATTTACAACTTTCTTACTACTTCTTAAAACGGATTTCTAGTACAAAAATTTTTGTACAAATTTTGGTACTAAAAAACTGCTTTAGAAAGCAATAAGAAAGCTATTCCAAACGAAGCCTTAGTCTCTCAATTATATTAAATTGATCGAAAATGATCTTTGATGTTATAATTGTGATATAAAATTGATCATAATTTAACCTCTCAATCATACAAACTTGATCTTAATTTAGTCTCAAAGGGATCATTTTATATGAATTTTGTATAGTCGAGTGATCAAGAAAGTTATCACAAATTAAATTTTATGTTTCGTTTGAGACAGCTTTCATACTGTTTTTTAAAATTATTTTTTACTATAAAAATTTCTAATTCATAAAATTTTTGTATTAAAAATTTATTCTTTACGAAGCCTTAATCTTATAAATCGCAGTGTTTTGAAATTATTAGATTTGCAACCTATTATCTCAATATTATCAGACTGTTTGAAAATATGTGCTAAGAAATTACCTGCTATGAAATGAGATGATTATTATAGAACTGTTTACACGATTGTTGTTGTTGTTTTTTTTTTTTTTAATTTTATAATTTTTATTCTTGTTGCAAAAAAAAATCTATAATTACATTAACTATTATATAATAATTAAAAAAAATATCACCAAAATTTTTTAATTATTTTATTCGTTTTAAAAGACAACATTGTATCATGATAAAAGTTTATGTAAGAAAAAAAAAACTCAAGATTAGAAAATATTTAAGCAAAAAATAAAAGCCTAATTTATTTTAAATGTCGAATTTAAATATGTTTAAAATGTTAACGGTTAAGTACCTTTTAGGTTTCGGATAATTGTCTTTTATTACAATAATTCTTATCAACAAAGAATAAAGCTAAATAAGATCGAGCATCCAATTCCATCTTGTTATGGGTCAGTCAGTGTTAATTAGAATGATCTTAAAAACTATTAAATTTATTTTAAGACTAATTTATAATATATATACAAAATTAATATTTTATTTATTTTAATATAAATTCAAGAGCATTGAGACCTCTCCATCATGATATTTTGAACTATATATATATATATATATATATATATATATATATATATATATATATATATATATATATATATATATATATATATATATATATATATATATATTTTTCAGTGGTTAAGATTCTATAGAATTTCTTTTAAGTCTTCAGTTAATAAATATATTATCATTCTTTTTTTTAATTTAAAATTTATGTATTTAACGTTCCTTTATTTTATATATATATATATTACAATAGTCTTATTCAAAATTTGATAATTATGAAATTAATTATATTAATTTTGGTTTAAATTATATATGACATAAATTTTATTTAATTAAACATATTTCACATTAATTTTATGGTCTCAATTTCTTACATTGATAGACCCATCAACTTAAATACAAAACATAGCTATTTAATTCATATAAATATTTGTGAAGACAATATAAAGGCATGCAAGTAGCCATGGCCCATGGCATATTATATTACCTTATTATAAATAATTATTGATATATAGTATATAATAATGAAAACTAATCTATGTATTTATCAATAATCAAGCATTAGATAGAGCTTCAACAACCATCTTCAAATCATCAATGGAAACAGCTCCATCTCCATCTCCATCCATGGACGCTATAATATCCATGCAGTCATCCATACTGACAGCACTCCCCATGCAGCTCAACACCTCGTAAAGCTCCTCCCCCCTCACCTCCTCCTCTCCGGCTCCGGCGATGGCCGGAAAAACTGTTTGTAGTAGCTCCGCCAGCTCTCCCAGTTCAAATTCTCCGGCCATCAAGGCGAGGAACTCCTCGGCGCTCAGCAAGCCGTCGCCGTTAGTGTCACCTTGCTTCATCATCTCCACAGCCTCCTTGTCGCCAGCTGCGGCGCCGGCGGAGCACAAGCCGAGGGATTCGATGATGGCTTTGAGCTCGTTGATGGTGATGAGGCCATCGGAGTTGGAGTCGAAGGATTTGAAGGCGGTTAACATGTTGTGAATGGAAGTGAGGGCGTCGAGTTCTGAGGAGGATATGTTAGCCGTTGGTGGAGCCATTGGAGAGTTTGAGATCGTTGGTAAATTTTGGCTTGGCTTCACTCATCCTTTTATAGGCAAACTATTATATATATATATCAATTAAAATTTATACTATATTTATCTAAAAAAATTTTATTATTATGATTAATGTTTTTATAGTTAAACTATTAATATATATGACTAACTAAATATGCGATTAAGGTTTCATTTATGATAGTTTTTTTAATGCTTTTAAGATAATTTTTTAGTAAAAAAAATTTACTAAAAAATTATTTTAAAACGCTATAAAAAGTTGTCCCAAGTAAAGTATAAATATTATAAATTTATTTAAATTGAAAAGAATACAATAAATAAATATTGATATATTTTTAAAATAAATAATTTAAATTCATATAATCTTATGTTTATTTTTAAATTTTTTTTAAACATAAATTTTATCCACTGAATGTGTATCTATATCCATTTTTATTTTATTTCTAAATAATTTTGCTGAGTATAAAATAGTTTTTTTTTTTTTTCATGGTTCTCAAAGAATCTATGGCAAGTGGTCGAATAAACGTTACAGAAATTCTTATCAGCAGAGAATAAATTAAAGCTAAGATTGAGCATCCAATTCCATCCTGTAATGGGGAAAGTGAACAATGACTGCCCATTTCATTGGGGAAAACTACGATTTCTTTTGTTTTTGTTTTTAGTTTTAATGTTTTAAAAATTAATTTCTAATTACTGTTGATCCTTTTGTCATTATCAACATTAAAATGAGCAAGAAATGGGGATAAGACTGAATATTTTAATGTTAAGATCATCATTTTTGTTATCATAGTTAAATTTGATTCACAATTGTTTAATTATTTCGAGTAATTTGATTGTCTGAATTTTGATCGATCAACTTCATTTAACTTGTCACTTGTGGCATCAAGATATTCGAAATGATATACTTTGTCATGGATTGAAGAATTTACTAGTGGCAACTACCATCATGTAGGGGTGTCAGAACAGGTCAATGGATCGGGTTCGTGTCGAATTCGAATTGACCTGAGCTTAAACGGGTTGACCCTAACCAAACCTGATTTTGCAAAACAAGTCAGACTTCCTAACATATACGTACCTTACATGCGGCTCTAGTTACCGGGTTGGCATGATCTGAACCGACCTGTGAACATGAAATGTGCGCAATCGTCGAATCAAGTGCGTGCAGGCGGAGCCTGGCAGAGCGAGGCATAGGTAGGGCTGAGCACGGGCCGTGCGGCGTGGTCGGACCGCCGGAGGCTAGGCCTCAAACTGTAATCACTGTCGGAGTGCCAACCAATCATCCCTAGTGTTTTTGGATTTGTCACATCTCACTATCCTTTAAGACACTAAGTCTCCTACCTATGAGAAGGATATATGACCTTATTTGTCTTCAATAGCTCGATAATTTCAGGTCATTGATCTCATTAATTCCCACTACAATTTAAGTCTTTAACAATATTTTTTCTAATACCTTATTTAAATTTAGGTTAATTTAAAACTAAAATTAGTGGAATCTTTGATCAACTAAGGCATATAATAAATTTTATCCTTCTTATTTATTTTTCTGATTATATGTGGGATCTCCATTTGATGAAGCTAATTTTAGATATAAAATTCTCCCCTGTTTTCATAAATATTCTTCCAACTAATACTTTTTATTAAATTTTAATTTGATATTTTATTTGAATAAACATAAATTTATCTCTGGTTTAACTTTTTGTTTTTTTATATCTTATGTCAAACAAATTTTCATATATATATATATATATATATAGAGAGAGAGAGAGATTAGTAGATTAATTAATTTTTTTATTTTTAAATTTTTTACTAATGTTATTCGTTTAAGTTAAATTTTTATTTTTCAACTATATATAAATTTATGTTTGAAGTTGTCCTATAAATATTATTCACGAACATAAGAAAGAAAGAAGAAAAGTTCAATTTTCAGTAACACTTTTTTGTTTCCTCAAATTGGGCTAAAATCTGAAAAAGGTACATGGCCATAGGCCCATAAATTATTGGGCCATAACATCAAGAAGAACAATCACTAATTTTGCTCCTCTATAAAAAAAGACAAATATAAAATTAAATTTTCTATTCAATTATTAAAAAAAAAAACAAAATATCACTCTTTTTTTTCTCAAAAAAACAAAATGGATAAAATTTAATTTCAATTTAATTTTAACTTCATTTTAATTTCTTTTTCTATATGAATTTATTTCTTTCACTTCCTTCAAATCAAGCAAAAAACTCATAAAAATCATTAATGTCTTGTGAGGTCTGACTAAAGGATTTCATAAATAATTGTAGCTCACCTAAACCCATCATTTCTGCTTAAATTTCCTGCTGGACCCCACTTGACTCCCTAAAACCTCACTAGCCATGTGAAATTATTCCCAATTATTTAATAAAAATAGTTAAATAAAAAAGATAATTATCAGGCAAAGGCCTTCAAACAAAAGGTCCACTATCTTAAGCTACACTCAAAATAATGGAAGTATGATCCATGTGATGTCCACTTCAAAATTAAAAATATTTTCACACTTGTTGACTCCTTAATATGTTGGTTTATTTGCAAATTCATTATTATTTTTTCATTTTAGAATAAATTTTGATTGAAAAAAAAGATTAAATTGACTTTAGTTAGGTTTATTTATTTTAAAAATTGCATCAATTTAAATTATACTTGTTGAGTTAGACTAATTCTTCTTTAGAGGAATAAAATAACTTCATATTCTACATCTGCTTGATTCAAATTTATCTGTGGATAATACCCAGATCTTACTCATAAAAATAGTTATGAAAAATAGAAAAATAAAAAGATAGAGGAAAAAAAAAAGACAAAAGAGAACTACAAAGAGGTGAAGGAAGAGCACGATGGTATTTTATTGTCATAAACTAGGAGCTTGAGAAATTAGGTCAATCTCCATCACCCGCCGACTACAGTCCATTCGACCATCGTCGCTCGCTGACTACAGTTCCTCTAACCTCTGTCACCCGCCGACTACGGTCCCTTAAACCACTGTCGCCTACTGACTATGGTCCCTTTGTCCTCTTGTCGCCCGCTGACTACAGTTCTTCGACCATCAATTATGGTCCCTTTGACCATCGTCGCTCGCCGACTAAGGTCCCTTTGACCTCCCATAGCTTGCCGAATACAGTCCCTTCGACCACTGTCGCTCGCCACTAAGGTCCTTCTAGCCTCCGTCGCCTGCCAACTATGATCCCTTCGACCACCGTCGCCCGCCAACTATGGTCCCTTCAGCCTCCCATTGCC
Source organism: Dendrobium nobile (assembly GCA_022539455.1). Lineage (NCBI taxonomy): Eukaryota > Viridiplantae > Streptophyta > Magnoliopsida > Asparagales > Orchidaceae > Dendrobium > Dendrobium nobile. The sequence continues at coordinate 38,962,583 of CM039732.1, read as the reverse complement.
CGCCGACTATGGTCCCTCCGACCTCCGTCACCTGTTGACTATACTCCCTTCGACCACCATCGTCCATCGACTACGGTCCCTCCGACCTCCTATCAATCGCTGACTAGGGTCCCTCTTACCACCATCGCCAGCTGACTACAGTCCTTGCGACCTCCGCCACCTACCAACTATGGTCCCTCGGACCACCGTCACATGTTGACTATAGTCACTCTTGCCAACATCTCCTGTCGTCTATGGTCCTTGCGACCTCCAACACCTGCTGACTACCGTCCCTCATACCACTGTTGCTTACTAAGTATGGTCTATCCAACCACTATTGCCCACAAAGTATGGTCTCTTCTAGCGCTGTCGTCTGACTATGGTTCTACTGGCCAAATAAACAGGCCCACACCCTATTGAGAATAACTATCATATCACTAGATTTCTCTAACTATCACCTTGTAATGTGCTCTATATGATGTATATTTACTACTTCAAGCTAAGGCCTTCCCCCATGGAAGGGCCTCATTTGTAATCTATAATAAATACTAGTAGAACAATTTCAACCGGGATCATGCCCCATAGTATTTCCCTTTTTTATGATTTTTCACGCAAAAATCTTGGTGTCTCTTATGACTCTCTCACCCCACTCTCTTTATCTGTATTTGTGTTGGATCTTTGTTCAAGCCAAGACATTAAGCTCTTTCTCTCAACAATTGTGAATGCTCCAGTCTGCTACAGTTTGGTGCCATCTGCGGGAAGTAATCTGGCAGCATATTAATAGTGCCAAATGAGCGATGTGCTCTACATGATATATTGAGCCAATGTCTTCCCCCGCGGAAGGGCGCTATTTGTAATAGACTACAAACACTAGTGAAATCATTTTAACTGGGTCAAGCCCTGTGACTTTTCCCCTTTTTATGGTTTTACATTAAAATTTTTTAGATATAAAATTGGCACACATATATAAAGTAACTGATTAGTCTAGTCTGATCTGATTGTTCCATGGGATCAATTTTTTTTAGTTGACTGGATTGACTAGAACGCAACATGATTAATTTGGGGTATACAACATCAACAATTTTGGAGTCTGACCTTTTTTTTTTTTTTTCCTTCTTAGCTAATAAATTTTGGTACTTTAAATTTATAATTGAGAATGAAACATATACAAATAAAATGGATTATAATATTATTTTTCTAATAGAAGCCTAATTTTTTTTTCTCTGCTGAATAAACTTGACCTCAGTAAATTATTTTTCTTTCTAACAATCCTTTTCTCATTTGTTTAGGGAAAATAACAGCCATACATCACTCAATTTTCCTATTATTTATATATCTAATATTCTATCAAAAAATAGGAAAATCATGCATTTGCATAAATGCGCGCAATAAACTCTTTGAGATTTTAATAAAAGCAAAAAAATGCAAATTAAGAGTTATTTTATTATCCAAAATTTGCTTGAGATTGATATAAATAAAAATCATTTAATATTAATTATATAAATATATAGTTCTATCACTTATTTTATTATCCAATGTTTTTTTTTTCAAGTAAATATTACATCATATTAAATTTTATAGAGAGATAATGATAGATCATAGAGTTTAAGGGTGGAGGGTGTAAGTGAGCTGAGCTAATTCAAATTTGTCTCATTAACAAGCAAATGAATTGAGTTTGTCAAGCTACGAGCTTAAACTCATGCATGCATATTATACGGGTTTATATTTGAGCTTGATGAAACCCGACTTCGCTACATGGCAAGCTTAGTTAGAATAAATAAGTAAATCTTTAATCACATTTCTCCTTGCTTTAGGTTAATCCTAATTTCAGAGGCCACAAGCCTCAATAACTCTTGATCTTCAAATGTTGTTGGTTCCATCGATGGCTTCGTCAGTAAGCTCTTGAAGCAATTTCTCGTTACTCGTCCTATTAATTTCTTCTCCAACAAGTTCCCACTCTAGCAATAGATGAACTAGAAAGAACTTGGTATTTAGTAACTATATCTACTAGTAAAGACTCATCAAAAAGCACAACAAAGAAGAGAAAAAATAAAATTCAAGTATATTTTTCTCACTCCTAAAATTCTAACAACCACAAGATTTTTTTTTTTTTTCAGATTTTCCTCATAAGTATATCCATTATTATTATTATTATTATTATTATTATTATTATTATTATTATTATTATATTCAAAATAATAGTAGTTAGATTCAGCATTATTGTACAAGGCAAAGGCTAAAATTATAACCCTTGACTCTATATTTATATATTTAAATTGTGGATAGAGTATTATAGAATTGGCTACATATATTATTATACATAAAATAAGAGAAAATATAGTAATTGTATAGCCTAGTTGAAGGCCCAACTTGATGAATTTGTTTTCTAGGTCAACTTTTTAGATGAAAATCACTATAGAAGACTAATAAGCATTACTTGCCGGCCGAGATAAGTTCTTGGATCATAGTCGACTGTTGGGACGAATTATGTTGTAAACTGATAGGTATGAGATTTCGTTTGGGACGATTTTTTTATTGCTTTCTAAAACGGAGTTTTAGTACAAAAATAAAAAAATTTGTACTAAAACTCCGTTTTAGAAAGCAGTAAAAAAGCCGTCCCAAACGAAGCCTTAGACTTCATTTGAGACATCTTTCTTACTACTTAAAGCAGCTTTTTAGTAAAAAAAAAATAATTTTTGTACTAAAAAATTTGCTTTAAGAAGCGGTAAGAAAGTCATCCCAAACGAAACTTTAGGCTTAATATGGGACAACTTTTGGCCACCGCTATTTTACTGCACTTAAGAATTTTTTGTACTAATAAACTAATTTAGAAAGCAACAAGAAAGATGACCCAATAGAATCCTTAATAGGTCGAATTAACTTGACTTGAACAGCTTGATTAGATTTAACCAGCTCAACTTAGGCTTCGTTTGAGACAGCTTTAGACAACTATTTTTTTTCTTGCTTTTAAGATATTTTGTACTAAAAAGTAGCTTTACAAAACAGTAAGGTTTCGTTTGGGACCGCTTTCTTACTACTTAAAACTACTTTCTAATGGATAAATATTAATTTTTATACAAAATTGTTGCTTTAAGAAGCAGTAAGAAAGCCGTCCCAAACGAAGTCTAAAAAAGTCATCCTCAACAAAACCATCGTTTGAATTGAATTTTCTGAATATTTAAGTGTCCAAGGCTTCGCTTGGAACGACTTTCTTTCTGCTTCTCTTCTTAAAGCAGTTTTTTAGTACAAAAATTAAAATTTTTGTACTCGAAAGCTGTTTTAATAAGGAGAAAGAAAACCGTCCCAATTGAAGCCAAAGTCAAATCTTGAACATCTAGATAATTTCCCCATTTTATAAAGATAGCCCTCCATATGTCACCTTCATTTTGAATTTTCAAATATGGACTCGTCAATTGACACTGATTTATATTGACAAATTCTTTATTTATTATATTAACAATTAGGCAAGGCTTAAAACTATTCTGTATTTTCATAACCATCATTAAAAAACAAATAAAACTATTAATATGTGTCATTATACAAACTATAATTTATAAATATAAGAAAAATTCAAAAATTGTGAAATTCGATTGAAATATTTATCTTTTTTTCATATTTTATTGTGAGATGGCGACAAATGAAATAATAAAATGTTCAAAGTAATAAAGAATGACGATAAAATTAAGGCTAATGATAATAATAATACCGAAAGATTGAAAAAGAGAACAAACTTTTGTAATTTTTAGTGTTTCAAGACTTCCAAGTAGACTTATTCTGAAGAAAATATGACTTAAGCTTCGTTTGGGACGGCTTTTTTATTGTTTTTTTAAAACGAAGTTGTAGTACAAATTTTTTAATTTTTGTATTAAAACTCCGTTTTCAGAAGCAATAAAAAAGCCGTCCCAAACAAAGCCTAATTCTCTTCTTGCCCCTCAAGAGTTTTCCTTTCTCTTCCATGTGCCCATGGCCCATGGGGTCTTATTAATTTAGTGAAGATTGATAAAATTTAATTTATTTAGAGAAAATGACTGATTTGGTCACTAAGTTATTTTTAAGGGCTAAAATAGTCTTTGACTAAATAAAAGTAGTAATTTAGACCCTTAAATATTTAAATTGAAACAATATTATATTAGTCTTTCTATGAAATTATTTAGGTCTTTATTTAAAAAAAAATCAATAGACTAAATATAACTTTTAAATAGTCATCTTAAAGAAATATTGAAATAAGATTGTCATTTGAAACAAATATATATATCGATGTGTGTAGACATTTTGAGGGTGGTGACAATTGTAATGCTTTGTGGTGCAGAATGTTAGCCATTAAGAAGAAGCAAAAAAATTAAGTTTAGGTATTGTACAGATGATGATGCTCAGATGGATGAGTGGTTTTACAGTTGAACGTGTAAAGATTGGAGTAGCACTAGTGGCATATCAGAATAGAGAGAGTCGGCCAAGATGGTTTGGTCTTATAAAACGTTGGCCTTTTGATGACCCGATTAGGAGAGTAGATTTATTAGGTAGATTAAAAAATACTTGATTAGAAATTATTAGAAAAACTAAGATTGTGATACTAAATCCTAAGCTTGATGCTCCTTAATAATCTCTCTTTCATATGTGAAATCTCAACTTTTTTTGTCATTCCACTCAAATGAAAGTTTTGTCAAATGTCATCTACTAAGAGCCCACCAAATTATGTGCATTCATCATGATAGTTATATATTCTTAAGATTTCCTCAGGCATGATAAAATCCACTAAATTCCTTATAGGAGCCACAAATCATACCCCTCTTCTTATTTGATATGAAGAGAGAGGATAATAGCCCATTATATTGTCACATTCCAGTGGTGTCAATAAATTATCCGATCTGTCAAATCGACCAGACTTGACCCAAACAATTTAGATTCATGTTGACCCATTTAATAAATGGGTTGAGTTTAAGTTCAGTTCTTTAACCCATTTATTATATGAGTAAAGTTCATGATGACCCACCAACCCATTTTGACCCAAAAATAACCCATTTAAATCTTTTTTCTTTAAATTTTTTTACTTATGACTATAATCTTTTTTTTTTATATCAAATATCATAAAATTTATAGTTAATAACTTAATAAGTTGTAATTTTTTTAACCAAAATAGGTTAATAGGTATGGATTGGGTTAACTAGATTCCGGTTGGATCAATTTAGGATTAGACTCGAGCCCGACTTATCAACCCATTTTGACACCCTATCCCATTCAACATATATAAATTTTTAGTATTCAAATAAATAGCATTTTGGTAGATCTTTCATTCAATTAGTTGATAGATAATTAATTCATATTGCTTTAAGATCAACATTAAACCATCATACCACATAATAATAATGAAGGGATCATCTAATTATGTTCATAAATATCTTAATTCAAAGAGTAGATGCACATCAATGCATTTAAGATCAGACCACACATTAATACTAATTAGATATATTTCGTCATAATATCATAATCAAATAATCAATGGAAAATATCCTATAAGGCATAAGCTACATTGACAATCACCATCTTCAAACCTTCCCATGGGAGGATTAGTTGAGCATTAATTACGACAATTTTGATCCAAATATTAAAATTAATCAAAAAATATTTTCTTAACAGACATATCACATGCAAGGCTTACCTTTTTATTCCCTATTAAGCTTTTTATTAGGCTTGTGACATCAAAGGTTGCCGTAAACATAGGTGCTTCTCATCTGAAATTAAGGCTTCGTTTGGGACGGCTTTTTTATTGCTTTCTAAAACAGAGTTTTAGTACAAATTTTTTTATTTTTGTACTAAAGCTCCATTTTAGAAAGCAATAACAAAGCCGTCCCAAACGAAGCCTAAGAATGTAATTTAAAAGCGCTTTAAGCTTCAAATTAATCCTTGAAAAATTGATAACTATCAGTATAAGTGTGAATTTTGGGACCGTCAGATATTTGTTTTTTAAACATATCTCACCAAAATTTTGTAAATGAAATGAGATATTTTATAGATATTTTTTTATAATTTTTGAAGTCCTGAAAATAATTATATAAATTTTATACTGAAAATGATTAAATTATACAATTATATTAATTATTATTTTATTAAATATCTTAAATCATTACATCACTTTATTTAATCCCATTTCCTTCCTAAAAATCGGTTAAGAGAGAGTAGGTAAGAGAAATTAGAGAGAATTTTGAGGAGAGAGGAAAGATAAAGCTAGATTTGAAGATTGTGGAGTAATTTTTGGCAATCGGTCATGTTGAAAAATTTGCTCATCTCACTGTAAAGAATCATCATTCTATTCTTATTTCAACATAGCATAGCATACTAACTGATTTTTCTTATAGTTTGACAGTTGATACATTTCTTTTGAATTTACTCATCATATTGATTTATTATTAATTTTAAATACTTTTATTACTTATATTAAGTGATATTTGATATTGATTACAATTGAATATAAATATTGATTCTTTTACTTTACATTGAAAGCAATGATAGAATTTTGGTTAACTGTGGGGCTTTTTAGCTCATTTTGAGCGGTTAATGAATTCAAGTCTAAGAAGAGGTCATGATCATGAGTAGTGATACTGATAAAGATCATTATGTTCTTCTTTTGATTTTGTTCTTCATTTTCTTTTATTCTTTTGTAGTCAGAAGCTTGTGATAGATTAGTGATTTTAGTTATCTTTTAGCTAGTGTAAATGTCATTTTTACAAACGAATAGAGAAAATATTTTGTTGTATATGATTTTAGTTACTTTGATTGGTTATTATTTGTATTGATAATTTATAAAAACTCTATTATATTCTTAAAATAGTAAATAAACAATTATTTTAAGGGTATGACAAAAAAATTTGTACCAGAAGGCTTCTTTAAAAATCAGTTAAAAAGCTTCCCCAAATGAAGCCCTGGTCATCTAATTCATAAAAATAGTGTTTTTCGCATCACATTTGGGTTATATGTTGCTTTAGGTGATAACTCAAAAGTGTTTTGAAGAATATTTCTCTTTTTATAAAATATTTAAATTATTGGGTTATTTATTTATTTTTGAAATGCTCATTTATACAAATTTTCATCTTTTAAGAATTATTATTTTATCTCAATGGATACAAATTCATTAATGTGAATTTTATTTGATCAATTATAATTTATTTAGTCACTAAAATATACAAATTTTTATGTTGGAGAATATGAATCTAAGAGATAAAAATTAGGATAGATATATTAATGAATAAATTTTTTTAATCTAAAATTTATATTTATGAGGAGATTCACTCATTTAATATTTTTGTATAGAAATATTTTTTAAAACTTTAAATGTGAGACTAAATTCAAATTTATGAGACTAAAATCTGTATTTATGAGTGAGATTCACCCATTGTCAGCTTTAATATAATTTAGATGATATATATATATATATATATGTGTGTGTGTGTGTGTGTGTGTGTGTGTGTGTGTGAGTGTGATCAATTACATTTTAATCACTTGATCAAACCGAATCTTAATACAATATTTGAATCATAAACTTTAGGAATTAAGTTTTGAGTCATCTGATATTTGATTTCAACAAACTTATAGTTGAATTAAACATCTCAACGATGCAAATCATTTGACATCACAAGTAATATTATATGCGTCTAAATGAACCCATCAAGCACTTGAAGCATACCTAGAAGCTTCAAGACATTAATTAAAGAAGTAAATGGTCTTCAAATCTTCCGTGCTTATAGCTTAATCAAGGGGCTCAAAGAGATTAATCTGACGAGGCTAAGATCATTCAATTATGTTGTCATTAAAGAACTTAAATACTAAATAAACGCTCTATGATCAAAGGGATTAATATGAGCTATTCAATAAAGTATTTTGAATTCTAGCTGCTACGTTGCAATAATAGGGGCGGATCCAGCCTTTTTTTTATGGTGGGCAAACTCAATACATTCGTCTGATTATGGTGGCGTGTCTATTGTCGCATTCGTGAAGAGGCGGGACGAAGGCGTCAATGACTCAAGCGAGAGTTGGGAAAATGCTTTAGATTATGGTAAAATAAATAAATAAATTTTGGGGAGTAAAAGGTCTAAACTACCCATCATCTTATTCATTTCTACAGTTTGAGGGTGGGCGGCCCACCCTCACCATGGAGGCTATGTGGATCCGCCCATGACTGCAAATAAATCACTATTTCCTATATAAGAGGGGATTGAGAGCTCAGAGTTAAAGAACTCTATTGTATGATGAGGATCATCTCCAGCTAAGGGAACACTTTACCTTATATTATACTCCCGTATTATTACTTTTATTTTAGCCTGCATTAGAATTTGTCTCCACTACTTAACTTTCCATTTTTATGTTGCTGCCATGTAAAAGTTACTTTAGTTAGTTATTCCTATTCATAGTACTGAGGAGAAAAGCATATATGTTAGTATACAGGAAAAACAGAGGATAGAATGAAATATAGAATTTCCCTTTGAGAACCCATTTATGTGTTCTTGTGTTCTTGTGAATTCGTTTTGCTTGCTAACTGATTCCTCCACCGATACCCTACATCAGTTTTGGTATCAGAGCTCGGTGCTTGGGGGTAATGGCGGAAAGCAGCAGGCGACGACGTTCGCAGCCTTGATACTGTAATATCAGTTTTGCTCCAGGTTCGTCCGGGACGAAGTTGGATCGTCCCGGGACGATCGGTACAGGTTTGGTCAGAATTGTGAAAATTGAGCAGTTCGTCTGGACGAAATGTTGGATCGTCTGGATAAAAATTTTCTAGAGGACCCGTCGCCGGGGACGATAATTAAATCTCGTCTGGACGACATTTGTCCAGAGCCAGATCGTACCGGGACGAAGTGCGATCGTCCAGGACGATCAGTCTGGATATATATGGAAATGAGATATTTTGAAGAGAGAGAAAAAGCTAAGGAGAGAGAAAAATTAAGAAAAAAGTGGAAAAATTAATTTTTGGACGACGCCGAGCTGTTTTCTTCCGTTGAGACTGTTCAGGAAATTGCTGTACGCAAGGTAAGGCACAATCCGACTTTCTCAATTTTCAGAACCGTCGCTGTTGACGGTATTTTCTGTCTGGATTTCGTTTTTGTTAGCGATTTTCGTCCGTATTTTCCGACTGGTTTAGTTTTTACCGCGTAACTTTCTGTATATCGTTGACGTGCCGGGTGTGCACATTTTGAATATATTTTGGAGATTTTTGTCCGGACCGTTTTGATTTGGCGGCATTTTATTCTGTCTGTATTTTTCTGTGTGAATATTAAATGCTGTGACAGTAGAATAAATATTCTGAAATGTTGTTATCTACATTCTGTGTGAATTTGGTATTCTGTGATTTTTCAGGAAAATTGTGTAAATTTCATACGCTGCCGTTATGCTGCCTGATTTTTGGGTGATTTCTGATTTGTCCGGATTTCTTCTGATTTGATATGTTATCTGTATATGCTATAAAAAGGGAGTTATAAGGGGCCTGAATCCTATGAGATTCAGTTAGTGTCTGAGAAATCTGAAATGAACTCAATCTGAAATCTGATATCTGTTCTTTTCCGGATCCGAGGAAATCTGTTTAGGTGCTATAAGCACTATATATGTATTCTGGTGCGATAAGCATATCTGTTCTGGTGCTACAAGCACATCTGTTCTGGTGCCGTGAGCATAAAAGGGAGGCATAAGGGGCCGGAATCCGTAGAGATTCCGTCAGTGTCAGGGAATTTAGCTATTAATTATATATCTGATATCTGATATCTGATTTGAAAGGATTTCTGATTTCCGTATCTGTTTTGTAAGCAAATCTGATTCTGATTTGATATGAGTTCTGATTTCCGTACGATATAATTTGATATGATCTGTAAGATATGATTCTGGTACGATTCTGGCACGATTCTGTTCTGTTCCGATATGATTTGAATCGGATTTCTGTACGATTCTGATTCTGTTAATGTGATATGTCTGATATGTTCTGTTTCTGATTTGATATGACTTCTATTCCCGTACAGTTCTGTCTGATTTGATATATGTCTGATTTTGTTCTGATTTCTGTACGGATTTCTGTCCGATGTGTTTGGTTTTAGATTCTGAGAATTTTGATTGGAGGTTTGTTGCTTTGCTGAGCTGTTGAGCTCACCCTTGTTTTCTGGTGGTTTTCAGGTTCTGGGAAAGGGAAGGAAGTCCAGGACTAGATTTCAGAGTTTGATCAGTATAGGTATTTTGTTCTTTTGATTTTTGTACAGTTATGGCTCTTTCTGCTCTGTTTTTTTCTGTCAGCCATGCACTGTATTTGTAGATGATTGTTTTGAGGAAAAGAAAGAAAAATATAGATGATTTGTTCCGCTGCATTTGATATTTTTAGTAGCTCTGGTCTGTTTTGTATGTATAATATTTGGAAGATTCAGTTCAGTAAGCAAATTTCAAAGCCAGATCCTGGTTAGTTCGTTAAGCTGGTCGCGACCCGGTGCGGGCGGGATCCGTCTCGAGTTGGGTCGTGATAAGCTTTTGGTGGTATCAGAGCATTGGTTTTGGAATTTGGTTGGATTGTAAAACAGAGCTATAGGAAGTGATCTGTAGTGAGTCTGTCTGGGGTAGTTTTGGTTTGTTTGGCTTTTTATTGTGTTGTTTTTGTGATAGTTTTCTGGATTTTCTGGATTTTTCTGTATGGATCAGCCAGACCCAGACATGACAGACGGGCAGAGTGCCAGTCAGGCAGCACCAGTGGGGAGTACAGCCCCAGTGGCCGGTGCTGATACACTGTCTCAGTTTGCTACGCTCGTTGCTCAGATAATGAGCGAGACTCAGAGCAGAGCTTCTACCGTCAGATCTGATGATATTGATAGACATCTACAGTTATTTTTGAGGTTGAAACCTCCGAGGTTTGAGGGCGTTGTTGAGCCCAGAGCTGCTGAGGAGTGGTTGAGAAGATTGGAGAAGACCTTCGACGGAATACAATGTCCGTTAGCTATTTTTCTGTTGGATGGAGAGGCTGAGCATTGGTGGGTTGGCCAGCAGGAGGCTAGATTTCAGGGCAGATTGAACTCTTTGATTACTTGGGAAGAGTTCACTGAGGTGTTTCGAGACTGGTTTGTTCCCCCTTCTGCACGATAGCAGATGCAGGAGAGTTTTCTGAGGCTTGTTCAGGGGAGTAAGACGGTGATGCAGTATGAGGCTGAGTTTACTGCATTAGCCAGGTATGCTCCGCAGCTGGTTAGTACTTCTGCTGAGAGGTGTTACAGATTTCTGAGGGGATTACGAGATATTCTGAGGCAGCCCCTGATACCGTTCCGTATTTTCGATTTCTTTGAGCTTGTGGAGCGAGCTCGATTGATAGAGAACGACCTGATTGCTACTCAGCAGCGGTGGACTGCGAGTAGGAAGAGATTTAGAGGTGAGGCTTCAGGTAGTGGTTCCTCTGGGAAGAGGAGATTTGTATCTGGACCTGGTTCTGGATCTGGTGAATCCAGGAGGAGTGGAGGTTCGTCTGGTACTGCTGCCAGTACAATGAGTTCTGGATCTGTCAGTATGGCACCTGTGTGCCAGAGTTGTGGACGACGACACTTTGGCCAGTGCTATAGGATGGCTGGTCTGTGCTTCCGATGTGGTCAGCCAGGACATCGGATTGCAGAGTGTCCATAGACTGGATTTGATCGGCATTCTGAGTTCCAATCAGAGGGCTCTGTCAGACCTGCTGGTTCAGCAGGAAGACCGAGGACTGTTCCTCCTCGCCCTGAGGGATTTTCTGGTAGAGGTGGTGGTTTTAGTTCTGGACCACGGAGACCACCTACTATTCAGAGAGAGCCCAGTAGTTCTGTTGCTTCAGCTCCAGCCCCAGTTCAGCCACGAGTTTACAGTCTGAGTCAGCAGGAGGCTCGTGATGCTCCAGATGTTGTGACAGGTACGATTTACATTTCTGACCAGCTTTGTCGTGTTTTGTTTGATTCTGGAGCCAGTCACTCTTTTCTGTCTGAGCACTATTTTGAGATTTTGCATTTGGACTCGTTTTTGCTTCCGGTTTCTTTGTCTGTGATTTTACCGGCTGGAAATCTTTTGATTGCTCGGAAGTTTTGCTTGTGTGAGATTGACATTGTTGACCTCGATTTTGCCCAGACCCGGACCTAAAGAGTTGACTTGGTCAAATTGACCAAGCCAGACCCTATAGCCCTCCCCACTGGGTTCAGTGGGTCGAGTCGAGTCTGTCGAGCCCGAGCTTGGACCCTGGGTCAACCCGGTTGACCAGGTCAACCAGAATTGACCAAATGGGACCCTTTAAGCCTAAAATCAATTTTAAACCAATTTCAAGGCTTCATGGCTTGATCACTCTTCCCCTCGGACCTAGTTGACTGAGTTGACCAAGTCAGCCATTGACTTGGTCAACCCAAGTCATAATAGGTCAATTATAACCCATTTAAATCAAATTAAAGGCCTATTTAATGCCCAATTGATTACCAATCAATTTGAAATCAAAACCACGGCCCTCATGAGTTAATTTCCCTCCTAAATTCATCTAGATTAGATCCTAGCCGTCCCTTGGTCGTTTAGGAGTTTAAATAGGTAGAAAATTAGGTTTGGAAGGATCTTTTTGGCTCTTACTTTCTCGAGAGACGACCTCAGGTCTCGAAATTTGGTGAGAGCCCTCCCACAACCTTCCTCCACTATTCCCAACCAAAACCCGACGGTCAAACCTCGCCGGCGGCGAGATCTCAGCGAGATCGAGCGTGCAACCTCTCCAAGGCGAATTCCGTTCGATCGGGACCATCTCGGAGCTCGAGTTCAACAAGAGACTTGTTCTAGAGGAGTCCATGAGTCCAACGAGACCAAGAACTCCCGAATCCATCGTGTGGATTGAGGTATATCTCAAACCCTAGTATAGTACACTTAGGGTTAATTAACTTTGCTTTTAGTACATATTAATCTAGATAAAATATCCCCCATAATTTCTGTTCACATCTAGAACCTAGGTTTAAAATTTCATACAATTTGATTGAAGATCGAGTGAGAAAAAGCCAGAATACGGGTTCAGGGTTCGGTCCGGCTGTTCGCATGCGTAGATCCGATCTGGACCGTTGGATCCGTGATCGGCGGTCTGGATTTCGCTCGCCTGCGGTCTGAAGCCGACCGCGCGTGTAGTCCCGCGGTTTGGGACGAACCGCGGTCTCCTCCCGCGGTTTGACGCATCACGTGGCTGCTGTGGGTCTCCGAAAGGATTCCGCTCGTGTGGTTCGAATATAAAGGGTACGATCACACTATCCCGTAGGACAAAATGGTCGTCGACCTTTACGATCGACACAAGCAGGCCGATGGAAGAGCAGATAGAGTTATAGATACGATTAGCCATGGAGGGTAGCGGCTTTCACCTACTAACCTCGATGGATAATAATATATATAACCCTAAATTCACGAGATTTCCCCCCATTCGACACATCAGCTCGAATGGGGTTTATTTGATTGTGGTGATCGATTTCCTACGGGCGCAAGCCCCCGTAGTTAATTACATCTTAGACCTCGATCTAAGAAAACTCTCGATTAAGGATGGTGTATTATTCACTTCTTGATTTGATGCACAAAAAGAGTTCTTAAGTTCTATTCCAAAGAGTCTCTTCTATTTACCCTTAGTGATGATTAGACATTTTTGAATGGATAAAGATGTGATTAAAATTTTGAGTTTAGAAGATCAAAGACCAGATTACTATCCTAAGAGAAACGACAGACTCAAAACATAGATGAAAGGAGACACACTGAGGGGTGTACAACCTGGACTTATGCTTGCCTGGAGTGAGCTGCCAGCTAACATCCTAAACACAATCAATCGCCTTATATGTATACAAGATAGAAAGGCTCTATCCTAGGAAATAAAGGATTTGTAATTTAAAAGATTTCAATCAGGGACTCTACAATATGCAAAAGAATGTACCTAGCGCCATGTATGATGCATGAAACAGATACGAAATATCCCTAGATCTATTGATGTGATGCATGTATGTAAGTGAAGCATAATGTGAGGTAAGGTGTGTAAAAACAAATGCATGCATGACATTCAGAGTACAGAAAAAGTAAATAAACACACCCTAAGGATACCCTCCAGGCAAGGTACCCGCACAGAAAAGCATTCAAACGGTGCCCACTGGCACAAATAGGTGGCCTACTCTACAGGCCTAAATGACCCTAATGGTCTCTAAGGCTCACAGAAAAAAAGAAAGAAAAGGGGGGGGGGTATCGTACCCAAAACCAGAAGGCCAAAAACCTAGCGATGCCCACTTCGTGTGGGAAAACAACGATGCCCGATGGCACAAGTAGGTGGCCTACTCTACAGGCCTAAATGACCCTAATGATCTCTAGGGCTCACAGAAGGGGGTCAAGCTTTGACCTATAGGGCCAAAGCTTCGTCAGTGCACTAACCTAAGGCTGTCTATCTAAACATGCTAGAATACCTATCAACAAGTTGTGTGTGTGGTGTAGCAGTTCCGATATGTAATTAAAAGAATTTGCATTACAAGTTGCAGAAGTTACACCTGAGTGTGGCGCTGCCACTTAGTAGCTCTAAGCAAGCAAATGATCTCTGATTGTGGCGCTGCCACTTAAAAGCTTATAAGCAGATGGTCTCGTTCAGTTCCCGATCATTAAGCTCCAATGTACCTCGCAAGAAAAGATAACAGAAAAACATATATATGAGCGTAAATGCCATTCAGAAAAGAAGTGCAGGTAACTAACAAAAATATAACTAATAGGAAATTAAATACAGCTAACAGGAAATTTAATAATTGCATTTATAGAACATGTATATGTAACAAGCATTGAATAACAAGAGAAAATATAAGCCTGACCTAGAACTAAAAGTCATGTTCTAATCAAACAAGTCTAGTTGTGTGTAACAAATTGTGTGGTTTTGGATAAATCCTATGTAGGGTAATTTAGTTCAAGTTGCTTGTATTTTGATTTGTTAGAGGACAAAAGGAAGATTTTAATTGAACTTTAAATATTAGTATTTTTAGGATTAATTTTAGAGATTGTAGTTTAGGATTTGATTGATTATTTTATTGTTTGTAAATTAAAAGAAAAGGTAAATTGGGTAATTTATTATCAATTAAGGTTTGACTTAAACCAATTAAGAAATTAATTTTAAATTTTAACACCCCATTGGATCCATTCGTGGCGTTGTGCCACCAGGCTCGAGGAACCAGGCCTCCTTAGGACACTTAGCCCCGCAGCCCGGAGTAGTCCATCCAATAAACTTCACTTCTGGAGTGGTTGTTATGTATTAAAGGGGTTTGTTGATTGATTTTAAAAGATTAATCTAATGTTTGATCTTTTAAGAGTCTTTTAACCTAATGAATTTTAGCTTAGGTTTGAATCTCCTAATTAAAGTCTACCTCTTTTAAATTTTATGTTAGTTGGGAGATTATTATTAGTTTAGTTGAACTTGATTTAGATTTGGTATTTTTAATGGTTATGAAATATTAATTATGGTTAGAATAAAAATTAAGTGTTCTAGTACATTTTAAAGGATTGAATTATGATTGATTTTCATTGGTTGATTATTAGTAGATTAAGACATCACGAACCTAAGAAAATATGTCACTAAGTTTAAGTTTTAGTGTCTCTATCCTATAAGGAACATGCACCCTAAGTCTATGTTTTCTAAGACCCGGTCCTTAATTTTTGTCCTTAGGTGTCACTAGTGTTATGAGATAAAGATAAGTTTTGTTTTCTAACCCTTATGACTTTCGTATATGTGTCACTAGGTTTAGAAACTTATGAATAAAAGTACTATAATAAACAAAAAAAAAGAAGTAGAAAGAAAAGAATAAAAATTAAACATAAAAGGAATATAAGCATTGTTGTTATTGGGTACACTTCTTTGGAAGACAAGTGTACCCTGAAGCAACATTAACAATGCCCTTTGTTGTCCCCATAGCCCAAATGAAACACTTGATATAAACTTGACTCAGCTGCACAAACTATTCCCTGCCCAAACTTAAAACCACAAGGGAAACTTAAACTTCTAAAACTAGGACTAAATCAACCTCTCCTTCTACCCATCACATCCTTCCAACTCTATTCCTAGAAGCAAACATTAGTAAAAGAGACACAATTCAGACTAAGAGGTACCATTTCATCCAGAAGAAAGCTCTAAAGAATCTACCAATATAAAATCCACTCTACAAAAATTATTAAACTCAAATCTAACTTGTGAAATTTTTTTCTTTTGTCTCGTTTGAATGAAAAGCTACGAAACACTTTATACAAATCATTTACCCAAAATCACGTAAAACTCCACATAAATCGTTTACCAAAATCCTTTTGACGCAAAAGACAATCAAGTGCTTTTTTTTTTTTAAATTTGGGTGTGGGGTTTGTCCATGAAAATCTTCTAGCAAGAAGGTTTCATGAGGCCTTCTATCATAAAACATTCACAAAGCACATAATAAAACTCAAGGTAAAGCAATTCACAAAGCCTTTCGTAAAATTTCCAATAATAGAACAACTTATAGAACTTTCACATAAAGCAAACTTATGAAACCTTTCACCTCGAAGCACTTCCTTAAATATTAGAAACCACACTTCAATAACAACATGTATCATTTTTCAACTTAACCAAATCACTCTTTATTAGAAATCTAAAACATGCTCGAATGAGATTCAGGAGAATATGGAAGGACCTCAAAGTCCATTAATAACTTATAGCAAAATACATCTCCAATAACCCAAATAGTGATGTTTCAGATGCACAAAAGCACATGACAAAATTTTGCAAAGGAGCTCAAATTCTCTCTAAATAATCCAGAAAACAAAAATTCTCAACACGATAGTTTTATGTCAAATCGAATTCACTAATCTCATAAATACAAGTTGTGCGACAATACGAAATCAAACAAAATGGTGTAAAAGTTATGCCTCATAACTTAAGAGAAATGATCTATCCACATATTAAATCAAGCTCATTGCAATATGTCTTTTTGAAATTCATTAGAGACTTTGGAACAAAAGAGAGAGGTTGAAATTAAATCATGGCACTTCAAACTAACTGGCCAAAGTGTGGTCATAACATTTTAAGCTTGAATTGCTTAACAAAATCTACCAATAACTAAATATTGTATTTATGTCACTTGTCTTGCAACTACAAAGCTCAACCACCTCTCATAAGAAACAACAATATAGAGATTTTTCGTAATATATCATGGCTCAAATGATCACTTTTATAAAGTAAAATTTGCTCCAAACAAGTCCACACATGTATTAGCATAATAATCCAAAAGCATTTGCAGGTGAAAATCTATATAACCATCAAACCATCTATAATGTAGAGATTTTTTTTTTAAACCAAAACTTAGTGCAATATTCTATGTATAAAGAAACTTCATTTGCAAACTTCATGAGCAAAAATTATAAACCGTGAATCAACGAATACATGAATCATAATTGAAAGGCCACAACTTCATGCTCAATTTTCTTTAATAACATATTTGATATTAGAACCAACTTGTAACAGTGAATAACGAGCCTAATTACTTACTTCATCAACTCAATGCTTACACCCAACACAACTCGAAGAAAATAGGATTCAAACCAATTATAAACCTTGCATCACACCTCACTCAACATACTTATTAATTTTCTATGAACTCCCATCCCACCTGTGAGACAAGAGATATACTATACCAATGCACAGAAGAATTTTCAAACTAGAAATTCCAAATGTTGTAGAAATCAATTTCAAAATGAATGTAATATGCCTTCATAACCACTTTCTCATTTTGCTTTCTTCAACCATCCATGAAATCCATGTGGATTAAATTATACCAATACTCTGTATATAGCTTCCACTTATATGAATGAATAAGCTCTCTAGTTTCTCCAAATTCATGCACGATTTGAAAAAAACATAAACACAATATTATCCAGATACAACAACTCCATATTTTTATTTAGTTTAGGCTTATGTTATTTCTCAATGGGCATTTCCACAAACACACAGCATACAATACCCAAGAGATAATGCCAAAGTATCTCCTTGAAATCATGCTACAATGCCACTTGTACTTCCTCCAGAAAAATATTCAAATGAGAGATTAATCCAACTCAATGCAAATACCTCATCCATATGTATCAGGCCACTTGCTAATAATGAAGAAAGAAAGCTCAACATCCCCTTTTTTTTTTGCATAAATATTATCTTGATGTAAAGAAAGATTCACACTACAGTTCTCTGATTTCAACCATACAGCAAGAGCAAATTAATGCGATTTCATATCAACGATAGAAATAATCTTATTCACATTTCTTACTACGCAGAGAATGAGGTGCATATGGAGATGTAAGTTTAGAAGGAGATTGAAAGGAAGATTTGAGGAAGAGAAATGATAAGATGAGGGAAGAAGAAGCTAAGTTAGAGGAAGAAGAAGACTAAGAAGAAGTAGAAGGGAGATATACCTGCTCGAAGGGGAAGAGAGATCGACGGCCAAAGTATGGGGTTTGGATCGGCGTCAGCTAGGGCAGGGAAGGCGTCGGGTTTGGCTGGATTTCGCGAACACCAAGGAGAGCGAGAGAGGGAGAGGGCGTGCGTCTGTCTGGACTGAAGGGAGGAGAGGCGGAGGGGGGCTTTCGGTTCCCTGCAGTGAAGCCAGTTGGCTTAGGCTGCGGGTTGACAAAAACGGCGAAGCTCTCGCCGTCGGGTGGGGTTCGCGAATGAATACGGGAGGCAAACGTCGGCCTCTCTCAATTTCTGGGAGCAAGAAGGAACCGAGAGGGAGAAGGTCCTTCGGCTTGTTGAGGTCGGGCCAGTGGAGGAGTCGGAGGGCTAGAGAAGTAAAACGAGAGGGAGGGCGCCCGTCCGAGAGCCCGAGACTGTCCCCCTCTTGAGAGCTGAGGCTTGCGGTTTTAGTTAGGGCACGCAAGGAAGAGAGGGTCGATCGGAGCCGTCCGATCAAATTCCTTGATCTGACGGTGGGATTCCAAATCGGCTTGGAAATTCAATCAGATTTTAATTAGGATTTAGCTAGACCCAAGGGACTGAAATCAGGTTCAAAATTGAGTCAGGTCTGGCTTGATCCGGGTCAACTCGAGCTCACATCGACTCGACAAAAATTAAATCACTAAAATAAGATAAGATAAAATCAAACTCAAATTAACGTCGATTCGAAACGAATCGGGCTCGACGAGGCTCGATCAACTCAATCAAACGCATCCGATGGCAAATCGGGAGAAAAACGAGGTCAACAGCTGCATCGCAGCCGCCCGTCTGATACCGCGGGGATCGGATGGCCCAGAGGCGTCCGACGTGGATAAGTGGGAGGCGGCGTGATTGCCGCATGATTGCGGCAATCATTGCCTGCCGCCAATCATCGTCCCGCGTCCGCGGAACCAACCCCCGCTTGCCACGCGGCGCACCCAGCCGCCGCCATCGTTTTCTTTAAATAAATAAGTATTTTAATTTATTTAAAACCTATTTTACTTCAAAAATTCGTGGAAATTTCATTTTTCGTCCGTTTTTGACGTATAATACCTCGTTGGACTCGTATCGTCGTCCTCTACACTACAAAAATTGTAACTTCCTTGTTACTGTATTTTATAAAAATAATAGATATATTTTTTAATTATTTATTAAACAGTAGAAAACCCTATTTTTAGTATTATTTAAATTATTATTTTAATATAATAATTATTATATTATTATTTAAATTATTTAGTTATAGTTATTTATTATAACTACTGTTATTTTGAAATACTAGCCTATCATTTATTGTTATTGTTGTTATTGTTATTATTTTAATTATTTCTTTTAAAATTATCTTGAAAATAGCCTTTAATGTCCTTCAAACTTCCAAAAATCGTAACTTCCTTGTTTTTGACCCTCTGTCGACGCACAGCGCCTCGTTTTGAACGTATTTGAATTCTGCACATTCTGGAATTGGGTTTACTTGAAATTTTTGGGTCTGTGTGCAATCATTTCCAAAACAGTAAAATAGCAATGTTTAAAAAAATATTTAATTATCGTATTTGAACTTCGAAATTACATAACTTTGTCGTTTTAAGTCCGCTATCGACGCACAGCGCCTTGTTTTATATGTACTCTGAATTCTGCATATTTTGAAACTATTTTCAGATAAAAAACATGTCTGCATTTGCTGTTATTACAAAAACAGTAAATCTACACTATTTTAAAATACTATTCTATTATATTTAAAACTTCGGAAATTCATATCTTCGCCGTTTTAAGTCGAATTTTGACATGTGACCCCTTGATCTTTTCAGGAAAGTGCGTATTTCAATTTGGAACCATTTCCAGCCCTCGATTTTGGCTGTTTTGACCAATCACTATTTGGATTTGATTATTCGAGTATTTTTGATATTAAATATTAATTATGATAATTATTTTCAGGATACAAAATATTTTCAAATCGCTTGAGACTTCGTTAGGGTGGTCAGTGGGTCTCCCCTATATTTATGTAGATATGAACTAACCTATTTTTAAATTAAATTATTTTTTAAAAGATTATATATATTTACAATTATTTTGAGTATTTGAGAAATTACTTATGTTATTAAATTCTTAATTCCGGGAGATCCGCTATTGCATGAAATTTTAGACATGGGTTCTATATGTGAAGAGCAAGTCATGGGGGAGTGGGTTAGTGGATGATTGGATCCTAACCATTCACTAATCCCTTCATTAGGTGTCTTTACTTCCTTACTGTTCGTAGTTTGCATGTGTAGGTTGCACCACAATCACTTAGCCTAGGCTCTCCTAGATTTAAGGACATGGTGTGTTTATTTTATTTATGTACTCCCATGCATTTATTACCTTGAGGGTTAGTCAAAACATCACTTTAAACTCCTACAACGTAGTGACACCCTAAGGACAAAAATTAAGGATCCGTCTAGCGAACTTAGAAGTTTTCTAGAAGCTAGGATAGATCCTGAATTGACATGAAAACTTTAACACTTAAACGTAGTGACATCACAAGCCTTTCGTAATTTTCTGGAAATTTTTAGGAGCTTTTAGAGCCCTTAACTAACCAACAATAATTAACCTATTAATTAAGGCCCCGAGACCTTCCGGAAAATACAATAAATACATTTTAGGTCAGAAAATTACCCGTAATACCTCAAACTGACCAGGATCTGATCCTTGACCTTAGATAAATAGGGCTCCCTAGTTTGACTTTAGGTTGACCCCTAATTTGACCATAGGTGGAAATTACCTTTTTGCCCCTAATAAATCATTAAAAATCATTAAAAATCCCAAATCCCCTCCAAACCCTGGGGGATCACGTTCTCAGGTCATCCTTGACTTTTGGGAGTGACTCGACTCAGTTTGGGGCTGATTTGGGCCAAAATTGCAAAATAGGGCCTTCTTCTAATTAATTTAGAAATTTCCATAAATACCCTAGATTTAGAAAATTCATAACTAATTGTAGAAAAATCCAAATTAGGCAAACTCACTTGTATTGGACTCCAATTAGAGTCTAGTATTTATTAAAAATTTTAAGTTTCCAGAAACTGGCCTAGATTAGAAAGTCAACTTTGTGGTCAACCCTAGTCTATAGGATAGGGCCCGAAACTTAGAAAATTCATAACTTTGCCTAGAGAACTCCAATTTCAGCCTAATACCTGTCTAACTACTCGTATTAAGGTCTAGTATTTTTCTAAGGTATTAGGGATCCCAAGCTTAGCCTTTTTCCCATAGTGACTTTTTTTTGGACCCTTAGCTTAGTTCCTAGGAGGACCCTAGAACTTTCTAAAATTGGCTAATATCACTTAAACTTTAAATGTCAGTGTTCTAAAGCTCTTAAAACTGATCAACAAACTGAAATAATTAAAATGGACCTAATTCACTAATATTTGAATTTCAATTAAAATATCCTTTTCTGACTTTCAACATACCTGAACTCTAGATAACTTCAACTAACTACCCTGCTTAGAATCTATCCAAACCACACTAGCCTTACACACACATAGAATTGTTTGCTAGGGCACCACTTCTAGACCTAGGTTAGGCCGCTGGGTTTTACTTTTCTGTTGTGTGCCGGAGCCTTCGTGGATTTCATTGCATGCTGTTTGAAAAATGATTGGTGTGTTTGCTTACTTTTTTTGCACTCTGGATGTGAGCGTTAGACTTACCCATAGGTTAGGAACGACATATATATATACTGTTCTTCCGTGCAGGTGGCCATGCTCAAGCTAATAAAAGGGGGGAGCATCATAATGATTTCTAATAATGTTTTATGCAGGTGCTTGCTCAGCTTCCCCCCAAATAAAAATGAGGGCTAAAATTAATAATTATAACTGCACAGATGGAGCTGCTTAGCCCTCAAAATTAAGAGCATGGCTTGGCACAGGGTCAATGGTGTTAGCATTTTTATTTTAAATATTAAACTGCTTGGGATGATTTTTATTAGGATAACCATGCAGGGAGTCTAGAATTTTCTTTTTCAAATGAATGTAAAAATTTGTAATAATTGTTAAGAGTTGTGAAAACAGCTATGAGTCGGGATATTCTTATCCAACTCAGATTCCAAAAGAAGAAGGCATCCCTAAAGGGGAGAGTCTTCTTCCATTTGGAAGACTGAGTTGGATGGCTTTAGATATCCAAAGAGAAAAGGCAATACACCCCTGCTGGGGAGAATTGTCTCTTCGTTTGGATATTCAAGCCACGACGGATCCGAGGAATCCAAGGAGGAGATTTCCAAGAAGCCCGAGGAGGAGAGTCCCAAGGAGTCCAAGGAGGAGTTATCCAAAGAAGGCTAAAGATTGAAGGCCCAATATCCCACTCAAAGTTGTTGGCGTCTGTCATAGGCTTAGAAATCCGGGTTGTTGGCAGTGGTGCCCGGCCACTTTACTTTTCTGCAAATTCTGGTTGTAATAAGGGCAGTTTGCCTATGGACATTTAGATGATTTATTTTGGGATTTATATTGATGTGCTTTCCTGGTTGCGCAGTAGAAATACTTGCTTTTTCTAGGTTTCTTTTCTTGCATGTCGCTTTTGTTTTCGCCTGGATTTCGTTAGGCTCTTTAAGGACTGCAAAATCTTTTCTACTCATAACCAAAATTTAATATTTAAGTTTTAAATAACATAGAAATCTAACAAACCTAGGGAATTGCCGGAACCGTCCGGGGTCGCATGCATATTATTGCATTCTTCTTTCCTTGTTATAAGACATCTCCCTGCCTGCGGGTAGAGTCCGGATAATCTGGCCTATGAGGATGAAGTGCCGGACCTAGGGAGACTCAGTCTTTTCAAAAATTTATTTTCTATAAGCCTGTTTTTAAAGTTCTATAGCATTCATGAGCTGACGATTCAACTAGCATGCATTGCATTAGTAACCAACTAATTAAAATTTAATTGCATTAGTTAGGAGCATCTGACCCACATAAGTCCATGACCACTTAGGAAATCCTCTAGATGTCGGTCCTATTTCCAATAACTGTACTACCCACCCATCTTTCATAATTGACTTGACAGCATGGTTTTGAATCGATTAGGTGGTTAGCTGGCTCCCCCAATCCAGGCCGGGATAAGTCCAGGTTTTGCACTGCATTAGCTAGGACACGGGTCTTAGTTTTTCGTAGAGCACTAAGCCCAACCTAGATTTAGGATTCGAGGCTACTACATTCGGTCTCGTAGTATGCCTTAAATAGTAGGTAGGTCCCTTCCTTTCAGGGACTCTAAATCCTACTTATCTACGTCACAGGATGACGCCACCTCCATCTCTTCTCTCACGTATGTGATCGAGTGCTTGATTTATTTTCTCCAGTTTTCTCCTTAGTACCCTAGCGCCTCCGACTGTTGGAATGAGCCACGCATGTCTGATTTAGCCCTTTGGACCTTTCTTTTCTTCTGAGTAGGACTTCTTAGTCTATACCCCTGTGTCAATCCCATTTTAGGAAGGGATAATATATGACCCTTAATCGAGAGTTTTCTCAGGCTCCGGCCTGGGATGTAATTAACCACGGGGGCTTGCGCCCGTGGGAAACTTGGTTCCCACAATCTACTAAACCCCATTCGAACTTTTTCGGGTGGGGGAAACCCGTGACTAGGTCGTGTATATTACTATCCATCGAGGTGTGTTGGTGACAGCCTCTATCCTCAATGGTTAGTCGTATGCACGATCCAATCTGCCCTTCCAATTGACCCGTTCGCGCGGTGCTCTTTCGGAGGTCCACAGACATTTCTGGCAAGAAGTGGAAATCGAGTCTAATTCTGTTCCCGATTTCTTCGTATGATGTGATTATTGGCATGGATTGGCTGAGTCAGTATGAGGCCCAGATAGACTGTCTGAAGAAGCAAGTGAGTTTGTTTATGGCTGGAGAGAGATTTGTATTTCAGGGCTTACGAGGTGTTCTCTCCAGTCTGATTTCTGTGTTGGAGGTAAGCAGAATGTGGAAGAAGGGATGCCCAGTGTTTTTGGCTTCGATGCGGGATCTGAACCTGGAGGTTGGTTCTGTTTCTGAGATTCCAGTAGTACGGGAGTTTGCTGATATTTTTTCTGAGGAGTTGGTTGGTTTACCTCCGGATAGAGATGTGGAATTCTCTATCGATATTTTTCTAGGTACCGCTCCTATATCAAAAGCTCCGTACAGGATGGCACCGAAAGAACTTTCTGAGTTGAAAGTTCAGCTTCAGGAGTTGGTTGATAGAGGCTTTGTCTGTCCTAGTGTTTCGCCCTGGGGAGCTCCTGTTCTGTTTGTGAAGAAGAAGGACGGGACACTCCGTATGTGTATTGATTACAGAGACTTGAATAAGGTCACGATCAAGAACAAGTATCCTTTGCCTCGGATCGATGACTTGTTTGATCAACTTTCCGGATCTTCTGTATTTTCGAAGATTGACTTGCGATCCGGATACTATCAGGTGAAGGTGAAGGAAGCTGATGTGGTGAAGACGGCTTTCAGTACTCGGTATGGGCACTACGTGTTCTTGGTTATGCCTTTTGGGGTAACCAACGCGCCTGCTATTTTCATGGATCTGATGAACCGAGTGTTCAGGGAGTTTCTGGATCAGTTTGTGATCGTCTTCATCGACGATATTCTGGTATATTCTGCTTCTGAGGATGATCATGCCAGACACTTGAGTATTGTGTTGGAGACTTTGAGGCGGCATCAGCTTTATGCCAAGTTCTCCAAGTGTGAATTCTGGCTGAAGAGCATTTCTTTTCTGGGGCATGTGATTAGCGGAGAAGGCATTTCTGTTGATCCCCAGAAGATTCAGGCAGTTGCTGATTGGCCAAGGTCGACTACGGTATTTGAGGTACGTAGTTTCTTGGGCATGGCCGGATATTACAAGAAATTTGTGAAGGGATTTTCACAGATTTCGACGCCTTTAACGAGACTGACGCAGAAGTTAGTAGCTTTTGTTTGGACACCGGAGTGTGAAGCTAGTTTTCAGAGATTGAATGACTGTTTGACTTCAGCTCCAGTGTTAGCACTTCCGTCAAGTTCGAAAGGTTTTCAGGTGTTCAGTGATGCTTCACTGAAAGGTTTGGGATGTGTGCTGATGCAACACGGAAGGGTAATTGCTTATGCTTCTAGACAGTTGAAACTATATGAGAAGAATTACCCGACACATGATCTGGAATTAGCTGCAGTGGTATTTGCTTTGAAGATTTGGCGTCATTACCTGTATGGCGTCAGATGTGAGATCTTTACCGATCATAAGAGCCTGAAGTACATTTTTACTCAGAAGGATCTGAATCTGAGGCAGAGAAGGTGGCTCGAGTTGATCAAGGATTATGATCTGACTATTCAGTACCAGTCTAGGAAGGCTAATGTGGTAGCAGATGCTCTGAGCAGGAAGTCTTCTGGATTATCAGGTATTCAGCTTACTTTTGATGACTTTCTGATTCGAGACATGGAGCGCTTGCAGTTGGAGGTGCTTTCCTCCAATGGTTTAGATTTGGCTCATCTGAGTATTCAGTCTACTTTGGAGACAAGGATTCAAGAAGCCCAGAAGTCAGATTCTGACTATTCGAAGTTGATTGTTCAGATTGGATCTGGTAAGACTCCTAAACTTTGAATTTCTGATTCTGGTGCTATTTTCTGTAAGAACAGGTTGTGGGTACCTGTGTTTGGGGATTTGAGGCAGGAGATTCTGTATGAATCTCATCATTCTTGCTACACTATTCATCCAGGCAATGGTAAGATGTATGTTGATATGAAGCTTTTGTTCTGGTGGCCTGGGATGAAGAAGGATGTGGCGGAGTTTGTGTCGAGATGTGAGGCCTGTCAGTTGGTGAAGGCAGAGCATCAGCGACCAAGTGGACTGTTGCAGTCGTTGCCTATCCCTGAGTGGAAGTGGGAGGAGGTGACGATAAACTTTGCGATTGGTTTTTCTCGATCACGGCAAGGACATGATGCCATCTGGGTGGTCGTAGATCGATTGACGAAGTCTTCCCATTTTCTTCCGATCATACAGACTGATTCAGTAGATCGCTTGGCACAGGTTTATGTTAAGGAGATTATCAGATTGCACGGTGTGCCTCGCGTGATTGTATCTGATCGAGACGAACGTTTTACTTCCAAACTTTGGAAGGGTATTCAGCAAGGCTTGGGTACTAAACTGCATTTCAGTACAGCTTTTCATCCTCAGACTGATGGACAGTCTGAGAGGACTATTCAGATACTGGAAGATCTGTTGAGGCTTTGTGTTTTGGACTTTGGCGGAAGCTGGGAGGATCATATCCCTTTGATTGAGTTTGCTTATAACAATAGCTTCCAGTCCAGTATTGGTATGGCACCGTATGAGGCTCTGTATGGCCGGAAGTGCCGGACTCCTTTGACTCTGACGGAGGTCGGAGATAGACAAGCTTTGGGTGCCACTTTTGCTGATGAAACTGTTCAGAAGATCAGCTTGATTAAGGAAAGATTGAAAGCGGCTCAGGACCGACAGCAGAAATATTATAATCAGAAGCACAGGTTTGTTGAATTTCAGGTTGGTGACTTTGTGTATGTCAAAGTCAGCCCGATGAAGGGTGTGAGCAGATTTGGCCAGGTGAGCAAGTTCAGTTCAAGGTCCAACATACCTGACACCTTTTGAAATCCTAGAAAGGATTGGGAAATCTGTTTACAGACTGTTGCTTTCTGATTTGATGCCCGACGAGCACAATGTGTTTCACGTATCCACTTTGAGGAAGTGGGTATCCGACTCTGGGAAGAAGGTATATGCTGATGAGGTTGAGATTCAGGAGAATCTGGCGTACAAGGAAGAGCCAGAGTTGATTTTGGCGTACGACGTTCGAAAGCTACGAAGTAAACAAATTCCGATGGTTAAAGTCCAGTGGAAGCACCGTACTACACGGGAAGCGACTTGGGAGAAAGAGTCGGACATGAGGAAGTCGTATCCGTATCTGTTTTGACGGAGTTTTGATTGGACAATGTCGAGGACGATATTTTTTTTGAAGTTGGGGAATTGTAATATCAGTTTTGCTCCAGGTTCGTCCGGGACGAAGTTGGATCGTCCCGGGACGATCGGTACAGGTTTGGTCAGAATTGTGAAAATTGAGCAGTTCGTCTGGACGAAAATTTTCCAGAGGATCCGTCGCCGGGGACGATAATTAAATCTCGTCTAGACGATATTTGTCCAGAGCCAGATCGTACCGGGACGAAGTGCGATCGTCCAGGACGATCAGTCTGGATATATATGGAAATGAGATATTTTGAAGAGAGAGAAAAAGCTGAGGAGAGAGAAAAACGAAGAAAAAAGTGGAAAAGTTAATTTTTGGACGACGCCGAGCTGTTTTCTTCCGTTGAGACTGTTCAGGAAATTGTTGTACGCAAGGTAAGGCACAATCCGACTTTCTCAATTTTCAGAACCGTCGCTGTTGACGATATTTTCTATCCGGATTTCATTTTTGTTAGCGATTTTCGTCCGTATTTTCCGACTGGTTTAGTTTTTACCGCGTAACTTTCTGTATATCGTTGACGTGTCGGGTGTGCACATTTTGAATATATTTTGGAGATTTTTGTCCAAAACGTTTTGATTTGGCGGCGTTTTATTCCGTCTGTATTTTTCTGTGTGAATATTAAATGCTGTGACAGTAGAATAAATGTTCTGAAATGTTGTTATCTACATTCTGTGTGAATTTGGTATTCTGTGATTTTTCAGGAAAATTGTGTAAATTTCATACGCTGCCGTTATGCTGCCCGATTTTTGGGTGATTTCTGATTTGTCCGGATTTCTTCTGATTTGATATGCTATCTGTATATGCTATAAAAAAGGAGTTATAAGGGGCATGGATCCTATGAGATACAGTTAGTGTCTGGGAAATCTGAAATGAACTCAATCTGAAACCTGATATCTGTTCTGTTCCGGATCCGAGGAAATCTGTTTAGGTGCTATAAGCACTATATATGTATTCTGGTGCGATAAGCATATCTGTTCTGGTGCTACAAGCACATCTGTTCTGGTGCCGTGAGCATAAAAGGGAGGCATAAGGGGCCGGAATCCGTAGAGATTCCGTCAGTGTCAGAGAATTTAGCTATTAATTATATATCTGATATCTGATATCTGATTTGAAAGGATTTCTGATTTCCGTATCTGTTCTGTAAGCAAATCTGATTCTGATTTGATATGAGTTCTGATTTCCGTACGATATAATTTGATATGATCTGTAAGATATGATTCTGGTACGATTCTGGCACGATTCTGTTCTGTTCCGATATGATTTGAATCGGATTTCTGTACGATTTTGATTCTGTTAATGTGATATGTCTGATCTGTTATGTTTCTGATTTGATATGACTTCTATTCCCGTACAGTTCTGTCTGATTTTATTCTGATTTCTGTACGGATTTCTGTCCGATGTGTTTGGTTTTGGATTCTGAGAATTTTGATTGGAGGTTTGTTGCTTTGCTGAGCTGTTGAGCTCACCCTTATTTTCTGGTGGTTTTCAGGTTCTGGGAAAGGGAAGGAAGTCCACGACTAGATTTCAGAGTCTGATCAGTATAGGTATTTTGTTCTTTTGATTTTTGTACAGTCATGGCTCTTTCTGCTCTGTTTCTTTCTGTCAGCCATGCAATGTATTTATAGAAGATTGTTTTGAGGAAAAGAAAGAAAAATATAGATGATTTGTTCCGCTGCATTTGATATTTTTAGTAGCTCTGGTTTGTTTTGTATGTATAATATTTGGAAGATTCAGTTCAGTAAGCAAATTCCAAAGCCAGATCCTGGTTAGTTCGTTAAACTGGTCGCGACTTGGTGCGGGCGGGATCCGTCTCGGGTTGGGTCGTGACAGATACTCTGTGGGAGCTCCATAATAACCTTGAGCAAAGGTTAGATGAGCTAAACACCGATGTGCGCCTACTATCTATGGAGATGCGGAGAGAGTTCCAAGCCATCCGAATGGAGATGGGTAGAAATCACCACAATCGGGCAACTGTGCAACCTGCATTGGTTCAGGAGCGGCGGAATCGGGGTCGCATTCAAGGGCGTCGGCATGAACCTGTAGTCCCAGACTTAACCGATTATGAGGATGATTGCTCAGATCAGCTGAATCAGAATTGTCGACCGACTACGAGGAGGACCAATTGCCAGTTCAGTGTGAACGGAGACGACAAGGAGCACCTTATGGCCGACCACACAATGAATTTCGTGTGAAGCTCGATATACCGTTCTTTGATGGCCGACTACACATTGAGGACTATTTGGACTGGGAAAGGTCAGTAGAAACTTTTTTTTAATACATGGACATCTCACATGACAAGCAGGTGAAGTACGTGGCGTGCCGACTGAAGGGTTGCACTAGTGCGTGGTGGCAACAACTCCTCCAGTCAAGAAGACGAGAAGGTCGTGGAGCTGTTCGTAACTGGCCGAGAATGAAGCAGCTACTTCGCTCTCAGTACTTACCCACGGATTATGAGCAGATCCTTTACCACAAGTACCAGCATTGCATTCAGGGCAATAGATCTATTAGCGAGTATACTGAAGAATTTCATCGTCTTAGTGCACGCAATGATCTTAATGAGAGCGCCAATCATTTGGTTGCTCGGTATATCGGAGGACTCAGGGATGTCATTCAAGATAAATTGGAAATAAACTCAGTTTGGTCACTCTCACAGGCAGTCAATTATGCTTTGAAGGCCGAACTCCAACTGTCCAGCGGCAAGCAGTATGTAAATAGACGCCAGTTCTTGGAGACCTCACCCGACCAGGCGAAAGCCAATTTCAATCAGAACAAGGCAGCAGTGAAATCTATCAGTCCAAACGTGGCTATCCAGTCCTCAGCACCGAATACTACACTGGGAGGGTCCAGTGACCCGAAGGTGCCCCCAAAGTGGAAACAGCCTATTAAAGATAATCCTTATGCTAGACCAAACACTATCAAGTGTTTCCGTTGTTTTCAGGTAGGCCACAAATCCAACGAATGCCTGAGTCGTCCCCAATTGCAGTTCACCAATGCTGAGAATGAAGAACTGCAAGGCGACATTGATGAACAAGAGTTGGAACAGGAAGAGGAACTTGCATCAGATACGGGCGAACCCCTTGTGTGTGTCATGGAAAAAAGTTTATTGGCACCCCGTTAGCCGCAGAACTCCCAACGGAATTCAGTCTTCAAAACTCGTTGCACTATCAGTGGAAAGGTCTGTGACTTATTAATTGATAGCGGCTGTACCGAAAATGTTATTGCACGATCGGTGGTGCAAGCACTTCAGCTCAAGACATCCAAGAACCCTCATCCCTACAAAATCAGCTGGGTGAAGAAGGG
Organism: Dendrobium nobile; assembly: GCA_022539455.1. Classification (NCBI taxonomy): domain Eukaryota; kingdom Viridiplantae; phylum Streptophyta; class Magnoliopsida; order Asparagales; family Orchidaceae; genus Dendrobium; species Dendrobium nobile. The sequence continues at coordinate 38,931,915 of CM039732.1, read as the reverse complement.
GATGGACATTTTGGTCTCCGACATGTGTCGAGTCACTTTTTCTATAGGGAAGCAATACGTTTGTGAAGTGCTTTGTGATGTGTTAGATATGGATGTGTGTCATATCATTCTTGGTCGACCGTGGCAGTATGATGTGGGAGCCTTGTATGATGGCAGATCCAATTCATATTCATTTGAATGGAAGGGTAGAAGGCTCAAACTCCTTCCTCATCATGCTGATCGTCAGGATCAACAAAAGAACAAGGGGGCTGCTCTGAATTTTGTCACGGGCTCGGCATTGTTGCATGACATCAAACAAAATAGTGTATTGTTTGCATTAGTTGTTAAGGAGAATTGCCACTTGAGCAATGAAGGAGTCATACGTCCTAAAGTGCAGCAGTTGCTTCAGCAGTTTCCAGAAATTGCTCCTAATACATTGCCAGCCATGCTTCCCCCTCTACGTGCTCTACAGCACCAAATTAACCTCATTCCTAGAGCCAATTTACCTAATCAACCGCACTATAAGTTAAGTCCAAAGGACCGTGTGACATTGCAGCAACTGGTGGACGAGCTACTGGAGAAACAATTGAAACAACCGAGTCTGAGCCCTTGTGCCGTTCCCGCACTATTAGTACCGAAGAAGGATGGCACATGGCGAATGTGCATGGATAGCAGAACCATCAACAAAATCACAGTTAAGTTTCGGTTTCCCATTCCCCGACTGGAGGAGCTGTTAGAACGGATCGCGGGATCAGTTGTATTCTCAAAACTAGACTTGCGCAGTGAATACCACCAGATTAGGATACGTCCCGGGGATGAGTGGAAGACAGCATTCAAAACCCTCCAAGGACTGTACGAGTGGAGGGTCATGCCCTTTGGGCTCTGCAACGCACCGGCTACTTTCATGAGGCTCATGAATGAAATTCTGAAGCCATTTTTAAACAAATTTTGTGTAGTGTACTTCAACGATATATTGATCTTTAGCAAATCGTTAACGGAGCATTGGCAACATCTGCATCAAATTTGTGAAGTGTTGCAGTCAAACAAACTATATTTGAATTTGGCCAAGTGTGAATTCGCTACCAGTACTATTTATTTCCTTGGGTTCATCATCTCGGCTGAAGGAGTGCAGGTAGATCCCAGAAGGTTAGAACAATCACGGACTGGCCCACACCCTCGTCATTCTTCGACGTCTGCAGCTTTCATTGCCTTGCAAATTTTTATCGTCGTTTTATACGTGGTTTTAGTATCTTGGCCGCCCCCTTAACCGATTGTTTAAAGGGTAAATAGTTCTCGTGGACCGAAGCTTAGCAGGCCAGTTTTGAAGCAGTAAAAACCGCATTGGCAACGGCTCCTGTACTTGCTTTGCCTGACTTTGAGAAGCCGTTTATTATTGAAACTGACGCTTCATCAGTGGGAGTAGGTGCTGTATTGATGCAATGCGACAAACCTATTGAGTACTTCAGCGAAAAATTATGCCCCGCATGCCAAAAATGGAGTGTCTACGAACAGGAGCTTTATGATGTGGTGCGTGCGCTTAAACAATGGGAGAAATATCTGTTGCACCAAGATTTTGTTCTCCACAGTGACCATAAGGCTTTGCAGTATATTAATACTCAAAAAACACTTAATCGGATGCATGGTAGATGGATCTTGTATCTACAACTATTCACTTTTGTGCTCAAACACAAGTCCGGGTCGCAGAACAGGGTAGCTGATGCGCTAAGCCGTCAATCAACACTTTTAATACAATTAAACACTGAACTCACTGGCCTACAATGTTTAAAGGATTTGTATGCAGATGACAAGGACTTCATGAAGATCTGGGCGGAGTGTCTAGAACAATCTTCGGTGGGAGAGTACTCCATTCGCCATGGTTACCTGTTTAAACAAAATGCTCTTTGTGTACCTGATTCGTCTTGGAGGCAATATCTGATCCGTGAGTTACATTGTGGGGGCCTAGCCACCCAAGTTGGTCGTGACAAGACCGTCGAGCAGTTGCAGCTCCGCTTCTTTTGGCCGCATCTGCGGCGGGATGTCTCAAAATTCATTGAGAGGTACTCCGTGTGTCAATCGTATAAGGGCAGTGGACAAAATACCGGATTATATATGCCATTGCCAGTGCCTAACACGATATGGGAGGATCTCAGTCTAGATTTCGTTTTCAGCTTACCACGGACTAGACGAGGTAATGACTCTATCATGGTGGTAGTATACAGGTTTTCTAAAATGGCGCATTTTATAGCGTGCAAGAAAACCTTTGATGCGCTTAATATAGCCCGTTTATTTTTCAATGAAATTATTCGTTTACATGGCATTCCTCGTAATATAGCCCGTTTATTTTTCAATGAACACTACAAAGCTGTAGCTGATTGTCATCAGCGGGAGAGAATTTTTAAACCGGGAGAATTGGTTATGGTGCGCATACGCCGAGAGCGATTGCCTCAGGGTGCTTATTCCAAGCTCAGCCGCAGGAAATTGGGGCCATTTCCTATTTTGAAGAAGATAAATGACAATGCTTATGTCATTGATCTCCCATCTGACCTTGGAACAGCGTCTACTTTCAATGTTGTTGACATCTATCCGTATTTCGCTGCGGATGAGGCTGATATCTCTACTTCTGCTGAGACAGCAGATCCCTTGCCGGCGGGGGACAACTGATGAGGATCATCTCCAACTAAGGGAACACTTTACCTTATATTATACTCCCGTATTATTACTTTTATTTTAGCCTGCATTAGAATTTGTCTCCACTACTTAACTTTCCGTTTTTATGTTGCTGCCATGCAAAAGTTACTTTAGTTAGTTATTCCTATTCATAGTACTGAGGAGAAAAGCATATATGTTAGTATACAGGCAAAACAGAGGATAGAATGAAATATAGAATTTCCCTTTGAGAACCCATTTCTGTGTTCTTGTGTTCTTGTGAATTTGTTTTGCTTGCTAACTGATTCCTCCACCGATACCCTACATCATTGTACTTCATAATAACCATTATCCATGACTACCACTAGTAATTGCCGCCACCATCGTCCAACTTTTGCCATCCAATATTATTGCATAACTACTAACATCCAACGTCATTTTTATACTTTAGATTGCTCCGTTATGAACACCTGAGCTTATTATTGTAACCTCGTCTTCCATATTAAATAGAAGATTAAATTATTGTATTTATATATAATTATATAGAAAGCTATTTCAACTAGCCCCATAAAATTTATGTTGTAATTTTAGGTCTTATTTGGGATGACTTTTTTAGTATTTCTTAAAATAACTTTTCAGTATAAAAATTAAATTTTTGTATCAAAAAATAATTTTAAGAAACAGTTAAAAAGCCGTCTAAAAAAATTAGGTGTGGAGTGTGCACTGTACGCACAAGCACTTGGTACCCAGCGGTACCGAGTGGTACCTAACTGGGTACCCTATACTTGTGTGTGGACGGTTCTCATTGTCCGCACTCCGCACCTAATAATCTCTCCTCAAAAAAGCCTTATACATAAAATCGATCCATTAGCCAGCTGAGAAACCACAGCACAGCAGCCGGGTTTAAACAATACCACGCATGGCTTTTTCAATAATTAAATTATTTAAATTATAATATAACGTTATTTTATGCTATTGCTCAAGGAGTTACCCCATTAAAATTCCATAAATACAACAAAATAAACCTATGTGCGTGGATGATCGGTGACCGTCCATTCTTATATGAAAATGAAAATGGACGGCAGATGCTGTAATAAAAAGTCTCGCATGCGAACGGCCTTCTCATTGTCGCAGAGACCGGGTCTTGCTTGCCGGCTTTAGTAGTTTAGTAGTTGTATAATCAAAGCTGCACACGTCAGTGCCCACCGCTATACGAATGCTGGCCAACTTGATAATGACGTTCACATGCGGGGGAACGTATGCGAACACATGTCATCAATCATCCACCGTCCATTTAGGAAGCATGATATATTTATATGATCGGTGCAGAGAACACGTTCTAACGTGGGGTGGTAAAAGATAGTACAAATGGAGAGTTGTGATTCCTGCTTTTTAAAGCAGTTTTTTAGTACAATTTTTTCATTCTTTTACTAGAAATCAGCTTTAAGAAGCATGAAAAAAGTCGTCCCAAACGAAGCCTTGGGACGGCTTTTTTATTGCTTTCTAAAACGGAGTTTTAGTACAAATTTTTTATTTTTTACTAAAACTCCCTTTTAAAAAGCAATAAAAAAGCCGTCCCAAACGAAGCTTTAGTCTTCGTTTATTTTTTTGGTGCTTTTGTAAAAGACAATTTTGAAAAATATTAGTTCAGAAAATGAAGTTTTCTAACGGAGAAGTATATATAAAAAACTTTCTCAAAACTGCAAAAAAATGAAAAAAAAGGAGTTATTGAGAACGTGATTTGACGAACCAAACAACACAAAAAAAAACCTCCGTTTACGAAAACGGAAAAGGCAAAAAAAGGCTCAAACAGACAAAACCTAAGGTTTATTTTAGATAATTTTCTAATAGTTTTACAAAATAATTTTTTAATTTATATTTTTTTTAGTTTAAAAAATTATTATCCTAAAAAATTACTTTAAAAAGCTGCAAGAAATTTTTATGCCTATTTTTTCACCATTTAAAAAAAAAATTATACTAAAAAATAATTATAAAAAATAGTAAAAAAGCTATTTCAAATGGTCCCAAACTAAGCATAGAAAATGTATTATTATCTGTAGCAATTATGACTATTTCAATTGTGATGTCAAAAAGCTTTTCTTATTGATTTTTGAATGAGTTTTTTAGAACAAAAATTTTTAGTTCAAAAAAATTTTCCACTAAAAAAATATTTTAAAAATCAATAAAAAAAAGCTATCTCAAACGAAATCTTATAGAGTAGAACAAGATTTTGGTGAGGAAATTTTCATATGAAATATAAATAATTTTAATACATACAAACTATGTTAAAATAAAAATAGATTTTATTTACTAATTTTGATAAAATAACATTGAGCTCAATCAAATAGATATTGACAGTAAAAGGACAGTTCACAACAATTTTCAATTTAAGAAAAAATTACAAGATGTAAAATGTATTAAAATAAAAATATTGTGCTCAATATTTTTGTAAAAATAATTTAGGCAGTAACGAAATAGATTTCAAATAGCATTTTTTATGATTTTGATTTAAAAATATATTTTCTTATATTCCTTAATGCATTAGAGTATAAATTAGATTATGAGCAAATCAAACCAAATTAACAAGTTAAATACCTATTGTTGCATCTTGGAATATTTACAGCGATCAAGAAATATTAAGTTTAATGACTTAGCTTTGTACGAAGATCCAACACACATTTAAATAAAGGAAAATGTGTAATATTCATAAGAGACACTAGAGTTTTTACGTGGAAACTCTGAAAAAGGGGGGAAAAACCATGAGGTCTGGTCCCGTTTGAATGAATCCACTAGTGTTTGAATCGATTATAAATGAGGCACTTCCCTGGGGGGAAGGCCTTGGCTTGATGTAGCAAACATACATCATATTGAATGTATTACATGGTGGAATTTGGAAGAATAAATATTGACATGTTCGTTTAGTCGGTAGGACCATAGTCGGTGGGCAACAAAGGTTGAAAAGATCGTGGTCGGGTGGCAGTAGTCAGAAGGACTGTAATCAGCAGGCGACATAGATCGAAAAGACCATAGTCTGGCGATGGAGGTTGGAAGGATCATAGTCTGGCGACTGAGGTCAGAAGGTTCGTAGTCAGCAGGCGATAGTGGTAAGAAAGTCCATTTTTTCACTATGGAGGTTTGAATGACTGTATTTGGCAGGCAATGAAGGTCAGAAAGATCGTTGTTAAACGATGGAGGTCGGCAAAACCATGGTCTAGAGATTGAGGTCAGAAGAACTGTAGTTGGTGAGCTATAGTGGTAAAAAAGACCATTATCTGACGATGGAGGTCAAAAGGACGTAGTCGACGGGCGAAGGAGGTTAGAAAGATTATTGTCTAGCGACAGAGGTTGGAAGGATCACAATCGATGGCCCAGTGGAAGTCCAACGTCAATCGACAACCGGGCAAATGTATGGCGTCAATCTGTGATTCGATAGTGGTCGAGGAGTTTGGTGGCAAGAAACTCTTTTTTCTCTCTCATCCTTCTCTTTCTTACTTGGGTCTTCTTTCAATGAAAAATGAGGGGTCTATTTATAGTTTTCTGATAGTTGCATGACCAGTAAATAGGACAAAGATTAATGATATGTTGGGAGTGGCTTGAATGGACGATCGATATTTATCCCTTGATCATGGATCGTTTACTAAGCATTTGAATGTCTTAATGATATCATAATTCGATGATATTAGATTCATTGGATTTGTCTTGTTGAGCCGCTCGATTCGACTATACGCATGCCATGTTTGTAAACTATTTGGCCATCCAATTTATAGTTTAAACCTTCCAAATGCATTTCAGGTATTCGATTTGGTCCCATTTGGGCTCGGATTGAGTCAAAGTTGATGTCGTTAGGTTCTTCTTTTCAGATGTTCAATTCAACTATTAAGTTTGCTGTTATATGTTCCCAAATTTAATTTTGAAAGCTTTCAACTCAATTTTATCTTGAGATTCGTGCCCTATATCACCTATGAAAGTTTATAACACGCCTAATCTTATAAAACCTCAAAGCATGCATCTAAAACACTAATGCACCTCTCTTGATCCATTTAATATGCTTTTTCATGATCATGTTAGCATGGAAGTAGATGTGCACGCTATGTAATCCATAAAGCATGTTGACTTGAATAACTATGGATCTAATGCTTGTGAAACGCTTAGTATATATATTTCATCAAATTCAAAATGATAAAGCTTGAGGCTGATGGCGCTTACACAGTGTCCCGGTGTATTTTCTATTTGATGCTCACTTATTTTGTTGCTTTAATTAATAACTCAACCCAACAACCCGACTTAGAAAATTCGGGTTCATGTCAACCCGTTTAACAAATGGGTCGTACTTGGGTTCCAAATTTTGACCCGTTTGTAAAATCAGGTTAGGTCCGAGTCAACTTGCTAACTCGATTTTGACTTGGTTTGACCCAAGTCCACTTTGGACATCGCGCTTGTGGCGCTTGCACTCGTAGTCTCGAAGGCGTGCATGCAGCCCACCCATAGTCTTGCTCCCACCTGCACAATCCCTTCCTCGCCCAATCTCCCGCAATCTTTCAATCCCTCCCACACCCTCCCTCGCTTGTTGTCTCGCTCGCGCTGGCCCAATCCTTCATGCGGTCGTTCTCCACTTGCGTGCAGTGATCTCGCTGTAACATCAGTTTTGCTCCAGTATCGTCCGGGCCGATCATGGATCGTCCCGGGCCGATCAGTTGAAATTTTGTTCCAGAATGTGTACAGAAGTTACAGGAAAGTTTTTATCCCAGGATCGTCCGGGCCCATCGGGGATCGTCCCGGGACGATCAGAGCAAGGCAAAAGTCAGAGAGTAGGGGTTTTTATCGTCCAAGAAAATTAATTATCGTCCTGAGAAATCGTCCCAGGACGAAGTGATTTTGTTCAGATCGTCCTGGACGATCGTGCGATCGGCCGGGCCGATCTCAAGCTTATTTAATGAAAAATCAGTCGTTTTGAAGAGAGAGAAAATCAAAATAAAATATCTAAAATTTTGAGGAGAGAGAAAGTCGAGAAGAAAAGAGAAAAAGTTGATTTTTGGGCGACGCCGGTCCGTTTTCGTCCGTCGAGACAGTTCAAGAAATTGGTGTACGCAAGGTAAGGCACATTCCGCCTTTCTCAATTTTCAGAACGGTGAAGTTTGAACGATTTTTCTGTCCGGATTTCGTTTTCGTTAGCGAATTTCGCCCGTATTTTCCGATTGGTTCAGTTTTTACCGCGTAACTTTTGGTATGTTTCTGAGGTGCCGAGTGTGCACGTTTTAAGTATTTTCTGAAGAATTTTGATCGGATAGTTTTGATTTGGCGATGTTTTATTTTGATTGTAATTTTTGATGAAGTCTAAAATTGTCTGGGCAGTAGAATAAAAGTCTTACAATGTTGTTGTGAATATTCTATGCTAATTTGGTAATTTGTGAAATTAGGAATTTTTGTGTAAATTCCGTATACTGCCTTTATGCCGCTGGATTTTTGTACGATTTCTAAAATTGTCCGGATTTGTTCTGAAATGACATGATATGATTGTGTGTTATGAAAAGGGAGTTATAAGGGGTCAGGATCCTATGAGATCCTATCTGTGTCAGGGAAATCTGAAATCTGAAAGTAAGTTCTGTTCCGGATCCGATGATAAGTTCTGTTCTGGTGCTATAAGCACATCTGTTCTGGTGCCATTAGTACAAAGGGAGGCATAAGGGGCCAGAATCCGAGAGATTCTGTCAGTGTCTAGGAAGGGAGGTATAAGGGGCCAGAATCCGTTGAGATTCTGTCAGAGTCAGGGAATCTGTTCTGACTTTTGATATGTTCTGAATTGATATGATTTCTAATTTCCGTACGATTTGGATATGATTTATGATTCTGATTCGATTCTGTTCTGATTTGATCTGATATGTATGATTCTGTTCTGATTCAATTTCTGGAATTATGATTTCTGTGATTTTTGTTCTGTTCTGATTCGATATATGATTCTGTTGATCTGATTTATGTATGGATTTTTGTCTGATGTGGATTCTGAGGATTTTGATTGGAGGTTTGATGTCTTGCTGAGCAGTTGTAGCTCATCCTTGTTTCTGCGTGGTTTTCAGGTTCTGGGAGAGGGAAGGAAGTCTTGGAGTAGGAGTTCAGAGTCTGATCTGTTATAGGTATTTTGTACTTTTGATTTTTGTACAGTCATGGCTTTTCTGCTATGTTTTCTTTCTGTCTGAAAGCCATGAGCTGTATTTGTATATGATTCTTTTGAGGAAGAAAAATATAGATGATCTGTTCCGCTGCATTTGATGTTTATAGTAGCTCTGTGTGTCTGTTTCTGTGTGTAAATGTTTGGAAGAAAGTTCTGAAACAAATTCTAAAGCCAGATCCTGGAATCAGTTCAATCAGTTTGAGTTTGGGCACGACCCGATGCGAGCGGGATCCGTCCCGGTCGGGTTGGGTCGTGACACTCGCACCCGTCATTTTCCTGTTGGGTCAGGTGGTGGGTCTAGTCTAGGTCCAAATTTCTGACATGTTTGTCTAATTGGGTCGAGTTCGAGTCTGATCAACTTAAGTCAAATCCGTTTAGGATTCAACACAAACCCGACCCAAAAAATCATTTGGACGCCTCTATTCTAAAGTTTGACTAATTTCTTTGCATCTTCTTATTATTTGAAATCATAAATAACAATATTTATATGGTAAATGCGTGATTAAAGATTTAATATGGTTAAAAGTAAAAAAAGTTTTCTTAGATCATATCTTTACTGTTTAGAATATCTAAAATTTTAATTATTTAAAGTTTAGGATGAAATATGAGAAATGTATTAGGAAAAAATATTACATAAATATTTGAAAATTTTTGGATTTGAATTAAATTTTTTTTAAAATAACTATACAATTTCGGATTTCCTAGTAAAAAACTTGATATTTATTTTTATAAATAATTGAAAATTTTGGATTTTAATTTAAAAATTCCTAGATCTAGTTTTAAATAAATTTAACACAAATTATTTATATATTATACAAAATTTAAAATTCATCATAATTATTTTTTAAGCAACACATCTTAACTAGTCGAACGAGAAGGCTAATTTTTAGGAAGGAGCACACAATTAGTAAGATTTAACGGGGTACAAAATTTTAGGAGCAAAGATGCTGAAAGGCACTACGTGTTGGTTGAATGCATAAGAAGTTTCAGCGCATTGAAGGATACGTCGAAATATGCGGCGTATTTTTCATGATCTCAAAATGTTCTGTTTCGACATCTTGAATGTGTTCAGTAGGTCTGCGCATTCTATAGAATGCACTAATATGTTTGGCGCATTCTTGGAATGCGTTGAACTGTCCGGCACATTCATAGAATGCACAAATATGATTGGTGCATTCTTTTAATACGCGAAGGATATGGTGAATTTGCTCTTTCTTATATTTCATCATGTTCATGCTCTTCTAGCTAAACCTGCCATGCCAAGTGCTCCTTTTAAAAATTTGGCTGACCCATCGAGACTTAGGCTTCGTTTGAGACGGCTTTCTTTCTGCTTCTTAAAGCACCTGTCTAGTACAAAGATTTTAATTTTTTACTAGAAAGCTGTTTTAAGAAGCAGTAAGAAAGTCGTCCCAAACAAAGCCTTAGGCTGGTTGGTGGGTGAGCACAATTAGGAACTTCCAATACTAGGTTCGAATCTCCTATACTACGGTCTCACCTCTTCAGTGGAGCAAAATAAGTGTGGGCCCAATGCTGATGAATGAGCTTCCTAAGTTCTGCCAAGAAATTAGTTACGCTGTCAACACTCTTTTGAAGTGACACGAGGTAAATACCTGCTAAAAAAAAAGGCCTCAACCCAACTCATCCGGTAAAACTCGACGACTAGCCACCGTTTACTGGCTACGAGCCGGTCAGTCGTCGGCCAGCCGGTCGTCCTTACCTGCTTCCCGAACGTAAGACTCGGCGGCCGAACCTGAAAGCCAAGATAGGCTCTTCCTCTCCTATAAATAGAGGAGGGCTCCCTACGCACAGGCGCAGCTCAGGCGCTATCGTTCGGCACAAGATATCCAGTACGGCGTAGATATTCCTTGAGAAAAATTCGAGGAGGTAAACAGATTATTTTGCCTTTCCCTGTCGACTGTAATTGGCACATATATCTATTGGACAGATGCTATTGGTTGATCTGGACGATATGATCGTTTTTTGCTCTCGATTAGGTTAAAAAAATTTTGCTCGATCGGCTTAAGGATTAATTTCTTCGTGATGGATCGTGGCAGATCTTTATTTTTTGTATAGATCTATGGTCCTGCGCATCGATTTGGTTGAAATTATTAAGGATCTGCGTTATTTTGCTGGAGTTATGCAGATCTAAATGATCCGACCGGCCTTTTCGCGAAATTAGTAGATCGAATGAGTAGATCGTACGATGGAGATGATCGAGCGTTTGTTGAGTTTCTATGATCTTAAACTGTTGGAAAAATTACTTGATTTCAATTTTGAGGGTGTTTACTACTTTGGATGTGACTTGAAATGGAGTGATCTGAGACTTCCAGCGCTCGATTTTGGTAGATTCTGGAATTTTGAGATGATCTGATTTCAGTATGTATTATTAAACCGATTTCTGTTTTTACATGTTTTAGGATATGAAGGGTTTCTGTGGCTGGGTAATTCGTTTTGTTCTGGGATGATCAGGCATAGGAAGTGGGCGAGTTTAATATCCTTTTTTTTTTTGGGTAGCGACTCGATAAATATGAGCTTTATGTGTTTTTTTTCTCTTCAGTACTGTTATGGTGCGATACTCTTATGTTCTCGAGTCGACTTCTAGTAGAAGCATTTGACTTCATACATGGATAGAAGTAGGTATTGAATCGGAATTGATGGTCCCAACGGCACAATTAGGCTCGGTCCTCCTCCTCCATGCATTATATATCTTTGCCTCGTTTGTCTGAACTTTAATTTTAATATTTTTCTTTCTTAAAATCTATTTTTTTGGGCGTACTATTATGTCTGATCTGCGATGTTGATGCTTCAGATATTAAACTTTTTTTTTGTTATGTTCTATATATGTTTTCCATCTATATTTTGAGTTGCCATCGTTGTATCAAGAACATAGGGTCGTCAATTCACAAGTTATTGATTTGTGGGTGGGATATAGATTTCACGGGGCAACTTTCTGAACTAGGCGTAATTGTTATCTGCGATATGGTTGTTTGTATTGGAAGAGCTAGATTGCTTCTTAATCACCTTAAGAGGTTGTAGTCGGTCTTCTCACCCTCAAAATTGAGTTTTACTTATAAGGGAGGGCAATTTCTAAAATTTGTCCCCTTTAAATAAGTTTTTTTGTCCTATCTTGAAGAGTTTTGCCTGCATCCAATCCAGAATCAATTCGCGGAAGCCCAATCACTCGTTGTTTCTTTTAGACTACTACTGCATGGACTCCACCTCCCATGCGACCCACTAAAAGCCCCCCGTCACATGTGCTTCTATGAAGGCCTACCAACAGTTTTGTTCACCTTCAAAAGTAAAGTTGGTTCCGCCGTGAGTGTTCTGCATCATTCCCTAGATTTCTAAGATTGTTATGTTGACTATTATTTGCTAATGGCTTCTATTTCTTTGATTTGGATATGCTCTAGTAGAATTTTATTTTCATTAATAGGAATTCACAAATTCTGAATAACATGCTAAAGAAATTATGTTGCTTGTTAACTTTTCAGAACGGAGTGAAGTGAGATGAGCACCATGGCAGTTGCATCAAGAGTAGCAAGGTCTTCCCTAAATCCAAATGCCCCACTTTTCATCCCTGCAGCATTTCAGCGGGTGGAGGACTTCTCGCCTGAGTGGTGGGAACTGGTGAAAACCAATTCATGGTTCCGCGATCACTGGTTCCGTCAGCACCAGGAGCAAGAAACTTTCGATGGTGATGATGAAGAAGATGACATTGCCAATCTGCTTCCAGACTCATTTGATCTTGGCATTGCAGAAGAATTCTCCCATTTTGAAGCAGAGCTTGAGGAGCAGGAAGCTTTCATGGAGGCGGCAGAAGTTGAAAACGAGCTGGGTCGTACTACACTGAAGAAGAATATCAAGTCTGGTAAGCTCCGTCAGGCCTACTTCAATCATCTTTCATTGTTGTTTCTAGTTGAACTTAAACTGATTGATTTGCAGGTTTTGAGGACACTGAAGCACTCATCAGGAACCTAAGCTTGAAAACCCCCAAGAGTGGAGGAGTTAAGCCTGTCGTGGATCCAACCAGGTATAAGGATAAGCCGGCCCAGGTTACAAACCCCAGGTTCAGCCCTCGCCGCATCATCCAGCAACCTCGTTAGAATACTTCTTTGTTGGGAAGTAGAAGCGCTCTATCAAGGCCTAAAGCTTTCTCTTTGAATGTGTAGTGGTGTAATTTCCTTGTATAGAAAGCCAGATCATGCATCTTTTAAGTTTCTTCTAGTCAATGAATGTTGTTTGTTCAGCAAACTACCTTCGTAACTTGGGTGCAATGGAAGACATGCTTGAAAAAAAAGTTTGTAGTCAACTTCATGGAGATCATAGATGCCTAGTTCTTCTTACAGATTATTTTATGCAACTCTCTACTTCAAGAAATTTTTAGCTGCGTTTGGCTTATTAAGAGGTTGAACAGCTAATAATTTGCTCGTCTTAACCAGCACCTAATAATTTTATCTCTGCCTGTCTTAAGAGAATTTATTCTGTGTAGACACCGAACGCAATTCATCGTACGGATACCAGTCAGAATGTGTCATATCGAGCATGGTATCGAGTGCGGTACCGAGTAGGGGTGATGTGACATATTTTGGTTGGTCTCTATACGGCGTCTTCACAGAATAATCTGCAGTCTTGAAGGCTATTCGGGTGCAGCTAATATCAATGGCCTCAAAGTATTTTTGGGGCAATTGAAATGCTTACATCATGAAATTCGTATAACACTTAAATTTTTATATCTGTTTATAACATCTAAAAGTTAAAGTTGTATGAAATTGCATTAGCCTTCTTTTTTAATTTCAACTAATTTGTTATATGCTTTTTCCAAAATTATTAATGATATGCAAGAATCATATTTGCAGTGTTTTGGATTTTACTCCTAATTTAGTTAGAAATAGTAACGGTGGCACTTATTTTGTATATTTTGATATTAAAAATTGGAATTTTGATATTGACAATAGTAGTTCTTTGAGTGAACTAGAGATTCTTTTTCTCAGTTATTTGAATAGTGGATCTAATGTTAGTAATTACTAATTACTACTATTATTATACTGTGCATGATACTCAGTCTAATTGAATAATCACACTAATAGTTGCATTAATAGTTATCTTCGTTTTGAAATCAGTCTTAAGAGTGACATTTAAAGTGGTATCGACAATTACATTTCTAGTTTCATTTGTATGAAAAATATAAGTAGTATTGAAAACGAAAAATTCTAGCATTAAAACTAGTAGCAATTATTTCAACATAAGATGAAAGATCTAATGATTTCAATATAAATACAAAATACAAGCATTTATTGGGTTCAATGTGAGAATTGTTATGCATTAAATAAAAAAAGAAGTTAAAAATGAATATTTGTGATCCCTGCGGATATCATTTGAAAATTAGTCGTTTAGATAGAATTGAACTCTTTATTGAGGAGGAACCTTACATAGATCACATCTCTTTTTTTATATATAAAAAAAGGTTTAATTAGAGCTGTTCAAAAGGGCATAGGATCAAGTTGTGACTCATTGGTTCACAGAACTTTCTGCCTGCTAATCTACGCTCGAATCCCCTAACCTACCCCCAATAAAAAAAGGTTGTGCTCGAAGTTCATAATTGGCTCCAACATGAAGTTAATCAAGAAATCTGCCTTTCTTTGACTCCTACATAAATGATAATAACTGATTAATCTCTATGATAATTAAGTTTTTATTGTTTAACTACAACAAAGATGTCGTTGTTTATCAATTCATTAAGGGTGGTGTTTGGTACTTCCCTCATACTTTCAATGCCAATGATAACTTATACACAACACATCTTTATGCCTCTTCCTACACAGAGTTAACAGATTTCTTATAAAACTATCTACTCTTTGCTTTTCTTTCTAACTCTCTTTGGGTTTGTTAGATCTTTGGGTTTGTTAGATCAATCAAATTTGCTTTGTTTACTAGAAAAGTTGTTATTAGAGGGTTTACTCCCTATAGAATTTATTCAATGGGAAAATCTGATTTGCTATTAGACATAAAAGCAGAAAATGGAAGTATAAAGATGAACTTCTTGATTTGATTTACAAGCTCAGCTTCAAATGACTTTTTCTCCATCTCTCTTATCCTTTTTGTTCTCTAGTTTCGCTTTGTAAATATTGCGATGCTACTTTCCGGTTTACGAAAAATTATTCTATGACGCGCTTTGATTTGCCTCCGAACAATCCGGTGTCCGCACAAAATTATGTCTCCTGATTTACGGCCTATTTTTCAGAAGTTGGCAGTTTTTGTCATTTTTTGGTCTTTTTTTACGAGAATTGTGAGCAACCTTAGCATTGGATATGGGCATCTTCCAAATGAAAGGAAAATTTTTGTTTGCATTTCCTGTAATTAACCAAACACTAATAAAGTTGGAATGCTTGGAAAAACAACCTTGCAAAACACTCCAGTATTTCTAGCCAATCAGCCCCTTAGTGTCTTTCCATTTGCCCTGTTCTACACGCAAAGGCTATGGCCACTTAAATAATAATGCTGAGTTGGAAACCCATCAGCTCATAATCATACATCGAATAGGAGCTGATTTAGATGGTAAACATTGATGGTAGGCCATTGTGATATAAAAAAAGAGTGGATTCTGAT
Organism: Dendrobium nobile; assembly: GCA_022539455.1. Classification (NCBI taxonomy): domain Eukaryota; kingdom Viridiplantae; phylum Streptophyta; class Magnoliopsida; order Asparagales; family Orchidaceae; genus Dendrobium; species Dendrobium nobile. The sequence continues at coordinate 38,916,515 of CM039732.1, read as the reverse complement.
TCTCTTCAATTATTTTGATAATTACAGTACTGAATTACTTACTCTGCCCTGCAAATCTAACTTGGACAGCTGGGAGCCATATTATCTAATCTGAATAGTTTCTATCAGAACTAAGGGAAGTTTTTCAAAGTGAAATTACACAACTAAAATGGTCACTGATAGGAGAGATTATTCTGTGCGGACGTCAAACACAACTCTATATTCAGCTATCAATCAGAATGAGCCACGTCAGTTATACCGAGCAGTGGGCTTAGGCATCCGGATATGATTCCGCTTTCGAACAAAATAATTGTTCCACTGATATGCCGGTTAAGGTACAGTTTACAATCATGGTAATTTGAGCGGATATAATTCTAAATAGGTTGTTGAGAGCATAGGTTAGAGCTATAGGCTCGAGCTTCTTTTAGGATGACTTTTTAACTGTTTTCTGAACTAGCTTTTTAGTACCAAGTTTTTAATTTAAATTTTTTTGTATTAAAAAAAATACTTTAGAAAGTAATATTATATATTATATTGTCTACTGAAGCATTCTCATTTTGAATATGTCAAAACAAAGCTTAAAGGTGTTGCTAACTGCAAACCTTTTATCATACAAAGTTGTTTACAATAGAAGTTGTTTACTTGTTTCCCAAAAACAAAAGAACTTGTTTAGTTGCAGTACAGAGACAGGAAGCTTTTTTTTTCTTTTTAAATGCACGAGCTATCAACTGAAATAAAGAACACAAACCGAGTTTTTCAATAATTAATAGCAGAACTGAACGCATGCTAATACACCATCGCGCTTAGCTGGGTTGGTGGGCGAGCGTGATTGGGAACCTCCCAATCCATGTTCGTTTCCTCTCTTAAGCACTGCGACTCCTTAGGTGTGGAGAAAATAAGTGTGTGGTCCGACACCTGTGGGGTTGGTTGCCGCTAGGCCCACCGAGCGATTAGTTACTCAGCCAAACGCCTCCTCTAGGGGGTGGCTGTAATTGATAGAGAGAGAGAGAGAGAGAGAGAGAGAGAGAGAGAGAGAGAGAGAGAGAGAGAGAAAGAGAGAGAGGATAGTTAACTTCAAATACTGATAAGCCCAGCATCACAAGCAGGATACTTAGGATGCACTTGAAGAAGACACTCCTACTTCAATGCCAATTTGAATCTGTTATATAAGCATCAATTGAGTAATCATAGGGGAAGTAGACAGCCTGATTCAAATTTGATATAACAAATATATTATTTGATTAAGATATTAATTTTTATATTCTACTTATCTTAAAATAAATCCAATGATTAAAATCTTATTCTGATTCAATTATTTTATTCAAATGCTTTCAAAAAATTGAAGGCAAATAGTAAAGCTTTTGATTCAAGCTAAGCCTTCTTATAAGGAGAATGTGGGGGCAGTCTTATACAACTGATACAAATCTTCCACTAACTGAGTATTAATAAAAATGTCTTAGTAATCACATCAATGTATGCGTTTGGATTAGATAAAGGGATATAAAGGCCTTTGCATTATGGAAAGCTTCTTTTCAAACATAAGCATTTCAAAGAGAAAAGGATCATAATTAATCGCAGCAGCAACATTAACTTCATTGAAGCACCTATAGAATTAATCACTCTTAAGACAATGAAAATTAAGAAAATTGATTAAGGTTTCGTTTGGGACGGCTTTCTTAATGCTTCTTAAAGCAGTAAAAAAGTTCTCCCAAACGCAGCCTAATAAAGCATCATGAAACTTCAGATCTTTCATCATTATGACTAAAGATTCTCCTCAACCAATTTAATTTGCACGCTATATATTATATCTTTGTTATTGCTATGAAATCTATGGGAAGAAAATAATTTGGCTAAGGGGCTATTTGATTCTATGAAAAACAGAAATGCAAAGTATTCAAAATATAAAGGATTTAAAAATTTTGTCGTTTAGTTTGATGTGTAGAATTGCTTTTTTTTACTCTGTAGTTTATTTTTTATATTTATTATAAACTTGTCTATTTTTTATCGAATTATAAAATACATGCAAGCTGACTTCGCCAGCCAATCCACCACCCAGACTACTCGTCATCTCCCACTGCCTATAGTGGCTGCTAACACTCTCAGTCGACCACAGCTAATGGTTGGTCGCTATTGTCGCCCACCACTTACTGCGGCCACACGTCGTCATTTGTATTCATCGAAAACTATTGTTGGGTGTTGTCATTTCCCCCCTTCCACATGTCGTTACGGCCATCTACATTACGCTACATTTATTTAATTTCAACACAGATAAAAAAAGTAATCACTTACATCTATTTTACACTAATCTAAACAACTTCAAATATGTCAAATACAATACATTCTTTACTCTTATATTCCTTTTTTCAACAAATCATATAGCCCTTAAGATGCATGATTTGGTTCGAAATGACTCAAATAAATAAAACTAAATGCATTTTTCACCCAATAATAATAGCCTTAACAAAATCTAAGAAGGGAGATACAGGGGAAAAAAAAGAATTCAAAATGAAACACAAATACAATCAAAGCTAAATAGTAAAACAAACAAACATTTAGCTACAATGTTCCATATGTAATTCTCCAACAAATAAGACAATATGTAATATCTAATGATCAATTAAACAATCAAAATTAAACCTAAAAATCTACTATCACAAGAACTCAAACTTCATTAAAAAAAGCTAAGAAATAAAAATAGAAGTATTTCAACATACTAAGGCTTCATTTAGGACAGTTTTAAAACAATTTTTATACAAAAACTCTTAACTCATTAGTATCATAGCAAACTCATCAAAGTCATCATGAACTCACTTAAACTATAGTGAAATCGCCAAAATTCTAGCTATTTTATCACAATTACGACAAACTTGACATGAGAAGCCGACTAGAGGAATTCCTTCAAGGACGCTCAAGCAAAGTTACCCCAACTTCGGAAAAATTATTCTGTGTGGTCAACAAATGATGTCCAAAGGCGAATGAGAAACCGCCACATCATTTTTTTTATGTGTACCGCTGTTGTGTACTACTCGGTACCGGGTGACATAGATTGTTCTGATTCGCCTTTTGACCGTTTGGTGATCACACAGAATAATTTCTCTCAACTTTGACCCAAAAATACAAATAGGTGGTCAGAGAATGAGTTGCCAAATTTGTGATAATTTTAAGCTGTACTTTGACAAACTATTGAATTTTCCCAAGTATTTCACTCCAAACTATCCAGATTCCCTAGATTTTTCTCCTTTCTCTTTCTTCTCTTTTAGTCATTGTGTATTCTTGTTAGTAAGGCTTCAGTGTCACTACAGAAGAATTTGAATCCAACACCTATTATATTAAGCCTATCTTTTTTGCTCAATGATCAATACTATGAAACCAATTTTATCAACCCTCCAGTCGATGAAATTTATGCTTTTAATTAAAAATGTGCAAACCATCTAAAGGACCATTTTATTCCAGTTGATGAGGAGTTATTGTAAGAGAGCTGTGGTACAAAATTGTTCTCACTTCTCAATAATATGGTGTTGATGGCGCATGAAAATTATTTGACAATACATACAGGAAAAAACAACAACATGATTCTTAAGAATTTCTTAAAAGCTAGAAGGGCATCTCATACAGTAGGCAAGCTGCTTTCTAAAAAGTACTTTCCAATGGTAAGAAACTTTCTTCTTGCCCACTAGCGATTTTGATAGCAGTTTTTGGCTTATTGCTTTAGATAAAGCGAGGAGAAAGTAATTGCTTTTCCAGCTAACAAAGCATCAGAAAAGCTTAAACAAATAAAGATGTCTTCTGCTATCTAATATTCAATATATGCTACTGATTAAACAAATAAAGATATTTTCTACTATCTAATATTCAATAATATGCTGTTTCAATCATCTTTTTAATATAATTATTTTTAGTATATTATTCCTAATTTTGCCACATGTCTATTTTTAACATTTTTATTCAATGATGCTCAATTTAATTATTAATAACTTGTTGACTACCCAACATGAGATTCATTTAGTATTATCACTATCAAAAAACATGGTTATCGCAGCACAAAAAATAAGCTTTCTTGGAATTTTGACCACAACAAATTTTCTTGCAGTAATAACAACAACATCAAGCCCTTGTCCCACTACATGGGGTCTGTTACATGAATCCTTTTTCGCCATCGTGGCATGTTAATAGTCAAATTCTCATTTAAATCTAATAAAGAAAGATCATTTTTAAAATTTTCTAACCAAATCTTTTTAGGTCTACCTCTACCTTTCATAACATAAGTCAAATCTAATACTTTGAGTTTCCTAACCGGGTCATCGGAAGGTCTGTGTTTAATGTGACCAAACCATCTAAGGCGACTTTCTCTGATCTTATCTTCCACTAGACCTACTCCAACCTTTCCACGTGTATGCTCATTTCGTATCCTATCTCTAAGGGTAAAGCCACTCATCCACCTAAGCATCCTCATCTCTGCAACACTTAACTTAGTATTATGCTTCTCTTTTAATGGTCAACATTCGACACCATAAAGCATTACAGGTCTCATCACAATCTTATAAAATTTTCCCTTAAGTTTGTGGGGGGCTTTTCTATCGCACAACAAGCCCGATGCATTCCTCCACTTTGACCATCCAATTTGAATTTTGCTGATAATAGCCCCATCTATTTCACTATCACTCTGAACAATAGATCCAAGATATCTAAAATGTGTACTCTTATTAATGACTTGATCGCTCAAAGTCACAATCCCCTCACTAAGTCTATTGCTACTAAAATTACACTCAATATATTCAGTTTTAGATCTACTCAAGCGAAAACCTTTAGACTCTAAGGCTGACCTCCATAATTCAAGTTTACTTTCAATTCCCACTTTAGTCTTATCAACAAGAAGAATATCATCAGCAAAAAGCATACACCATGGTACATCCTCTTGCAAATGTCTAGTGAGAACATCCATGACTAAAGCAAAAAGATATGAGCTTAAGGCTGATCCTTGATGTAATCCAATCGAAATGGAAAATACTTGGTCAAACCATATTGTGTTTGAACACAAGTAATAGCTCCTACATACATATCTTTAATGATTTGAATATAAGTATTATTAACTCCTTTTCTTTTCAAGCACTCTCCAAAGCACTTCTCTTGGAACTTTATCTTATTCTTTCTCTAAATCAATAAATATCATATGTAGATCATTCTTATTCTCTCTATATTTCTCCACCAAACCTCTCAAAAAATGTATGACTCCCATAGTAGACCTACCCGGCATGAATCCAAATTGATTGTGAGAAACATTAGTATCACACTGCAACCTACACTCCATAAGTCGCTTCCATAGTTTTAAAGTATGACACATTAACTTAATTCCTCTATAATTCGCACATTCTTGTGCATCACCTTTCTTCTTAAAAATAGGAATTAACACACCCATTCTCCACTCATCTGGCATTTTTTTAGTCTTCAAAACAGTATTAAAAAGTTTAATAAGCCGAGAAATTCCTTTATCTCCTAAACATTTCCACACCTCTACTCTAATGGAATATCATCAAGTCCAACAAATTTTCCACACTTCATTTTCTTTAAAACCTCTCGAACTTCGGTTTTACTAATACGTCGATAAAAACAAATTCTTTATTTTGATTTAGGGTGCTAAAATAACTAAAGTCAATCGTATTTTCACATTATTCATTAAAAAAATTAGCAAAATATCTCATCCACCTTTGTTTAATATCATCTTCTAAGAAAAATATTTTTTTATCTTTATCCTTAATACACTTCACTTGAACTAAATCCTTACTACTCTTATCTCTTTGTTTGACAAACTTATACATATATCTTTCTCCCTCCTTAGTATCTAATATTTCATATAAATCATTAAAAGCTAAGCTCTTTGCATCACAAATAGCTTTCTTAAATTTCTTACAAGCCTCTTTATAGCTTTCCCAATTATCAGAATTTTTACATCTAAACCAATTTTTATAATAAATCTTCTTATTTTTTATCTTTTCTTGCAAATTTTCTTGCAGTGGTTTAAAAATCATTGTAAGACCGTTATGATTGTAATGTGCTGCAACGATATTTTGTAGCGGTTTTCGGACCGTTGGGTAAGTTGCTAATAACCGTATAACAACAATTTTAACCACCACAAAACTATTAAATTGCAGCTATAATAACCATTACTATATGCTGATAATGATCTTATTTACAAAATTTTGGTGGTTTTAACAGCTACAATGAACTGCTGTGAAAATTTGATTTTTTTAGTCATATGTGAGTCTAATTGTAGTTAAAAAAAAAATCCATAGCATTCTCTTTATCTCAGGATATTCTTTCGAAACTTCTACATTTTAGGGCAGTTGTGATGTTTGTAAAGATGATTGCAAAGTTGTTATAGGGAAAACAACTCTCTTAAAAACTGCTGCAGACATTGTTAATATTTTTCTTAAAAAAACATCAAATAATAGCTTTCTTACAAATATCACATATTAATAAATTTAGGCTTTGTTTAGGATAATTTTCTTGTTGATTTTTAAAATAACTTTTAAGTATAAAAATTGATTAAAAACAACGGAAAAAGCAATGACCAGAAGCTATCTCAAAACAAACCCTAGTTGAAAGAAAATAGCTTCCCATTACAAAAAAAACTTTTGAAAAGCTGTAATGTGATAATAGCAATCAAATGAAATTCTCACAACAGTATGAAAAACAAAATAATAAAAAAATTGCCCAAATAGACCTAATTAATGCAGCACCCAACCAAATTGAATTTTATATGTCAATATATTTATATATTAGGAACTACACCCAAATTCATACACACATCACATATGTGAGATTCGAATCCAGAACCTCTTAGTTGAGAGCCAAACTCCCAACCTACAAATCAAAGAGAGCTGCGTTTAATATATTTTTCAACCATCTAATGTGAGATTGCAATTAAAATTTCACCTATTTTAACACATAAGATTGCAAGAAGATTTTTCATAATAGAGGATTGTCACAAGAGATCTACAAAAGAGGACTGCGATTGAGTTTCATCAGCAATTTCACCACAAAGCTAAAAAAAAGTACATTTGTGACGGCATTTTTATTGCTTCTTAAAATAGAGTTTTAGTAATTTTTAACTTAAAACCATCCCAAACAAAGCCTAGCGTATTGGTTGTTAGCATGCCTATCTATAGGACCAATACCACCTTTAAGTGGAAAACTATAGATGTGTTGATGACTATAGCTGGAGTTTAGATACTACAATCGACAAAAGACTATCAGTGTGTTAATTAAAATATTGTGGCGATTTTCTTATTGCTATCTAAAGCAGTTTTTTAGTACAAAAATTTTTAATTCAAAAAATTGTTATACTAGAAATCCGAGAAAGCTTTAAGAAAGTTGTCTCACATGAAGCCTATAGACTTTGTTAGACAGAGCTTTCTTACTGCTTTATAAAGCTATTTTAGAGAAGATAACTTTTTAAAGCTATTTATGAAAACAACTATTTAGTATAATTATTTTTTAAAAGCAATGAAAAAATAGTGGCAAAATAAAAATTATTATTACAGTATGAAAAAACAAAGTAGTAAGCTGTGGGCATCGGAGTCGGGTCGAGATCCTAGAGGCAAGCTCGACGTCGAAGCTGATCGTGAGGTAGATGGGATCGGCCAGGTATGCGGGGCTTCTGTTTCTTGCTCAGTTCTTAGAGATCGAGAGAGCAATTCACATTTTCAACTTGAAGTTGGATTATCTCCCTTACATTTTATCTATGTTGCATCGATACGAATACAACGACATGGATATGACACGATACGGATACAGGACACGTCAATTCTTAAAAATACAGGATATATATACGGCGCGAACACGACATTATAATTTATAAATCATACATAAAAATTAAAAAAGCAATGAAAGCATAATATTTGAAATTACAAAAAAAAAAAGACAACAACATTATTTGTAGCCTTTTAGCTTATAATATTAAAATATAAGTAAGCATTAAATGTCTAGTACAACAACAAAAGCATAAACATAATTTGTCTAGCACATGAAGTTTCAACTATTCAATAAATGGAATGATATGATCAACTTTTTCAGTAGTTTGTCTTTGAACTATATCATCTTCAATAAATATCATAGCTTCTAATTCAGGCTCATCAAGTGAAACATTAGTAGTTTCTAATATTCCCATATCATCAAGAGACTGAAGTAGTCACTTTTATCTTATTCTGAAGGCCAGCTGATGATAATGCATTCTGAATGTTTGTCATGGCAGGGAGAACAAACTGTGATAGAGGTCCAGGGACAACTTCGTTGCCGACGGCTATGTATCGAAAATCGATATCTGAAAATGCGATAATGTTCGATTGGATCCAGGCATTGGCTGCATTTGTATCTGATGCAAATGGTTGCAGAAGTTCATTAGGTAGATCAAGCAAGACTGAAATATTGGAGCCTTGGAGAGCATCTTGGTTTGGTATCATATAGTCTCATTGATCCAATATTATTTGTTTTGTAAAGTGAAATGACATCACTAGCTGGAGGTAGGTTGTTTCCAAGCCTTCCATAGCAAACACCAACAGATAGAACTCCTGATACATGATCAATATATGATTTGAATAGTAAGGGAATGATTAGTGGGAAAGCATTACAAGTTAATAAATAAAATTATATTTTTAGACAAGACTAAGCTACTTGTAACTTATAATACAACTTATACTTCTATGTCATTCTAAATTTATTCATTTAAAACCCAAACAAAATCAGAATTGCAGCAGAAATGTAGTAAACAATTTCTAAACTTACTGAAAGCACTAAGCCACAAAAAATCTGAAAATGCAAGCTTTTTCTACTTCTTTTATGAAGTAATATCAAACACTTTTTCTCATTTTGAGTCTGATAACAGAATCAAATCACTGGTAAAACTTCAAAAGAAGCCATTATATCTAAATAACATTGGTCTTATATAAAGAAAATTCTCATAACAAATTTGCGAGAGAAGGTTTGTGAAAGAAAGAGAGAGTACTTGCTGGAAATGCTAAGAGTACACAAAGAAGAGCTGCAGTTATAAGAAAGGAGGTAATCTGCTTTGCCATTAGAGAAAGCTTTGAAGAAAAACTGAACTTTGTACTAACTAATCCTCAGATAAAGAAATAGTGAGCCCTTCTAATGGCTTAAATAAGCATTCAGAAGCTTATTTTGCTAATATGTCATTAATGGAATTTAAGTCTAAATTTATTTCTTGATTTAGCTACATTTATTTCATATTTACTATGTAACAAGTTATATTACTACACATAAATGAAGCAATAATTCATTTAAATTTTTATTTACCATAAAAAAAAAAAAAAAAAAAAATCGGCCAAATCGAGCTGATTTCCTTGCATAAAGGAATTTAAACAAAATAGGCAATAAACTAAATGCTATGGATTTGTAATTACTTGCAAGGATTCAAAAATAAAAAATAATTTGCGTGGCTGCCCAATTAATATATAAGCTCTTTATTTTTTTACTTTTTAACCCTACCAAACTTAATATTTACTACTAAAATTGAAAATCGTACTTCCATATTATTTTTTGTTTTAATAGTTTATGAGTTTTTCCCTTTTAGTAGATTATATGGTCACATTTTTAGTCGAATTAATAATTTTTTTGGGCTAATAATATTAAACGTTTATTAATTTAATTAAATAGAAAATTTTGTATGGTTGATATTTAAATCTAAGATATTTACATAGCTAGCATCTAATATTTTCTATTTATTAATCTAGCACTCAATTTTTTGAAACAATACAAAAAATACTAATCATGCATATTCTTCAAATAAATTAGCGTTATATTTGTAAATATCATTTAAATACATCATTTAAGAAAATTTATTTTGAAAGTATCAAAATTTTAATACAAAATAAGTCATTCATTCTAAATTTAAGAGTTAAATTCTCATTTAAATCTAAGAAAAAAAATATCATTTATAATATAAAGATGTTTAAAAAAAAAAAAATCAAAGAGCCATCTTGCCTGAAAGTAGGGTAATATAGTAATGAAATAACAATCACAAGCATGAAATTTATTATAATATTATGAAATATATTTACATAAGTTCTTTAAAATTTTTTCGAGGAAAATTATTTGAGGAGTCGTTTGGATTATTGAAACAAGATTGCTAGAGTAAAATAAAATGCTATATAAAAATATATATAATATTTTTGAAATATTTAAAATTGTTAGAATGCATACAATAAATACATATGATTTTTTTTTTTTTGCTTTAAATAAAATAAATGTTATGTAAAGCTCAAAAATAGTAGTTATAAAAAAAAAACCAACAGGCTGCAAGTGGCTACAGTGGATAGGCAATGGAGGCGATAGCTAATGGCAGGCTGCTCTCATTGAATAATTATTCTGTGCGGATCCCAGATGGCGTCCGGAGACCAACCAAAATGCCCCACGTCACTTTTTTGCTCGATACCGATGTTTGGTATCGCTCAGTACCGAGTGACATGACGCGTTCTGATTAGCCTCCTGACCCTGTCCAGGGTCCATACAAAATAATTTCTCGCTCTCGTGACGGGTAGCAATGGTGTACGGCAACCAAACCAAAAATCAAACACCAATATTTTTAAAATCTCTATATTTAAAATTCTTCTAAACCTCTTTTGTTGCAAATCAAAGTCTCTTAGAAAGAACTTAACACAACTTGCATTCCTCATAAATTTCAATCTTTGAGATCTTCGAGTTTAATCCCCATACACAGAGACGCAGAGTTGGTAAATTTTATAAAATATTAAATGTTCGACTAAACTTAAAAGCCACATATATAAATTATCGAACCTCATAGTCTGCAAGAAGAAAATGAGCAGACAAAGTTCAAAATATAAAATTTAAAATAATTTTATCTTAGAAACCAAAATAAAACAGTTAATCATGCTTGAAATGTTCAACTAGTTACAAATTTTACTGTTTTCATTCCAATTCTTAAATGAATAAGAAATAAATATTTTATATTGATTCTGTGTTTTCTTGGTGCACAACATGTAAGACTGCAAACGAATCGAGCTGAGACGAATATGGGCGCATTCATGTTTAAGTTCAACTTTTTTGTTTATGTTTAAGCTTGATTCATTTAAATTAATGGGTGTTCATATTTGATTCATAAACATAAATGAATCGAGCACCAATAAAAATTAAAGATGATGCATATTGCTCCAACAAAAACAACAAAACAAACTTAGTGTTGGCGACTTCAACAAAAATGGAGATGCGTTGGGCTCAGAGTGAGGAAATCAAAAAGCCAAGGGCTTGCCATTTTAAGCATCAGCAACTCTCTTTCCACAGAGTCCATACGTTACTAACAATCCAAAAACAGTATAAACCAGGAAACAAAACTGATGATCAAATATTTAATCGAGAGATCTGAAACCAAATTTCCAAAAATCAAGCAACTCGTATAATGGCTAGTTTTCCTTCCATTTCATCTTCCTGATTTATTAGGAAATTTGCATATTAACTTCAACAACATAGATTTTATTGTAGGAAATTGATTCTCAACAACAACAACATCAAGCCTATGTGGGGTCAACTACATGGATCATTTTTCTCCATTATGACCTGTTAAAAGTTAAATTCTCATCTAAATCTAATAAAGAAAGATCATTTTTAATATTTTCTAATCAAGTCTTTTTAGGCCTACCTCTAACATTTTTAATATAATTCAAATCTAATATATCTACTTTCCTAACTAGGTCATCGGAAGGCCTCCGTTTTATGTGACCAAACCATCTAAAGCGACTCTCTCTAATCTTTCTTCCACTGGAGCTACTCCAACCTTTTCACGTATATGCTCATTTCGTATCTTGTCTTTAAGACTGAAGCCACTCATCCACATGAGCATCCTCATATCTGCAATACTAACTTAATATTATGCTTCTCTTTTAATTGCCAACATTTTGCACTATAAAGCATTACAGGTCTAACCGTCATCTTATAGAATTTTCCCTAGCCAATATTATGATTCTCAACCAAAAAATATCTAAAAAATAAGAAAAAAAATAAAAACATGACAACAATTTAAAAGGAAAAAAATATAAAAAGGTGCCACATAAAGTTGGTGCCCATCTTGCTCAAGCATTCCTTTAATGCAGATTCTTCAAAGCAATGGCTTCTAAGAGAACGCATCCTGCCACAATAACTTCCAAACGACAAGACAGTGAAGCACCATAGATTACTTAACATTGGCTATCAACATGATATAATATCCTGCAATAAGCATCGTCAACCTATATAAAGCTGTTGAAGCCATCTTGCATCTATGGAAGCTTATGTCTCTATTCTCTCCTAATTTAAGAAAGTAGCACCACACGCTATAGTTAAAATTGTAGCGCCTGGATGGCAAGCGCAAGTTAACAGATATATAGATGAAGAATAGCTATAACTTGTTTTGTGAATTAGAATAAAGCTTGAAGATATCCTGCAAAGTGGGGTGGCAATTATCAAATGGAGAATACCAAAATATGATTCAGGAAAAAAGCAAATGTCATTCAATTATATAACTAAAACTTGAAACAATTTGTCTCACCATTGATCATTCATAGCGTGAAGCTGGAACTCGGTATAAGGGTATTCAAAGAGGACTGCTCAGTTGATAATAAGATGCGCAGCTAGGCTTAGGGCATCTCCAACCGAAAGTCTCATTTTTCACTTCAAAATGCAGTGAAATTAAAAAATGGTGTAATTCATCTCCAATCGAACTCCATTTTGCGCACAGGTAATCGTCTTTCTCCTTCGCGCGTTTCTTCGGCAAATCCAATAGAGACAGAAAAATAGCGAAGGTGAACAGTGTCACGCCAATATTGGCGTCGCACTATTCACCCGCAATCAAATTTCGGAAGTTTTGTCGTTTGGCTGGAGCTCGCGAGCTGTCACGTTCCAACCCAACCGGGACGAATCCCGCTCGCATCGGGTCGCGACGGAGCTATTGAAATCCAGGATCTAGCTTTGGAAATTGCTTCAGAACTTTCTTCTAAATATCGTATAGACAAAAAAACACCGAGCTACTATAAACATCCAAATATAGAACAGTTCATCTATCTTTTCTTTCTTCCACCAAAATAATTATATACAGATACAGTACATGGCTTACAGAAAGGAAGAACAGAACAGAACAAATAAGCCATGACTGCACAAAAATCAAAAGTACAAAAATACCTAATCTCAGATCAGACAGAACTTCTAGTCCAAGACCTCCTTCCCTTTCCCAGAATCTGAAAACCACGTAGAAAAAAAGGATGAGCTAAAAGCTCAGCAAGACATCACTCACCAATCCAAATCATCAGAAATTCACATCAGAAAATAGCCGTACGGAAATCGTAGAACAGACAGAACAAATACTTGATCAGCAGAAATCAAACAATTGATACAGAAAACTGACGTCATTTCAAATCAGAGTTCAGAACAGATATCATAAAGCTTTCATGTCACAAAGCAGACAGAATCGTACGGAATAACCAGAATCGTACAGAAATCAGAAATCAGATATCGGTTAAATCATAAAACATATCAGATAAGTCACAGAACAGATTATCAGATATCAAACATCAGATTCCCTGACCCTGACAGAATATCAACGGATTCTGGCTCCTTATGCCTCCCTTTGTGCTTATAGCACCAGAACAGAACAGAACAGAACAGAACAGATATTCGGAATTCCGGAATAGAACTTATTTTCAGATTTCAGAGCTCATATCAGATTTCCCTGCCACAGATAGAATCTCAAAGGATCCTGACCCCTTATAACTCCCTTCTGATAGCATACAAACACTTCAATTCATTTAATGTATCAATTCAGAAAAATCAGAATTCGTACGAAAAATCAGCGGCATAACGACAGTATACGGAATTTACACAAAATTCACAGATTCAGAAATTTACCAAATTATCACAGAATAACCACAACAACATTATAAGACTTTTACTGTACTAACATAACATTTTTCAACATCCGGATAACTTTCAATTCAATTAAAACGCCGCAGAATTCAAAATATCCGGTAAAAATCTTCCAGAAAATACTCAAAACGTGCACAATTATCATCTCAGAAACATACCAAAAGTTACGCGGTAAAACCTTTGTCAGAAGAAAATAATATCAGAAATTCGCTAATGGAAACAAAAATCGAGACAGAAAAGTCGTCAAAATACACGTTTCTGAAAATTGAGAAAGGCGGAATGTGTCTTACCTTGAGTTGATCAACTTTTCCAACTATGACGATCGACGAAAACGAGTCGAAGTCGCCCAAAAATCCACTTTTTTTCTTTTCCCTTCGTTTTTCTCTCTCCTGGGCTTTCTCTCTCTTCAAAAACGACACTATTCAGATATTTATTAAGCAGGGTCATACCGGACGATGTCCCGATCGTCCTGGGACGATCTTCTCTGGACTCAAATCGTCCAGACGAAAATAAATTCCAATTTCTTCGTCCCTGGACGAAACTCTCTGTCTGGTTCGTCCCGACCCTTCCAGGTTCGTACAGACGAAATTGACAGATTTCTTCACAATTTCTTCAGTTCGTCCGGGATTAAGGCTAGTTCGTCCGGGACTAACAGCACTCAAAAAAACAGCTTTGGAGGGGTTTTACAATCTACCCACCTTAAGAAAAATGTCGTCCTCGACATTTCCAAAGTAAACTGAGTCAAAACAAAAAAGGATATGACTGCCTCATGTCCGACTCCTTCTCCCAAGTCGCTTCCCGTGCTGTTCTGTGTTTCCACTGCACTTTAACCATTGGAATTTATTTATTTCTTAACTTGCGTACATCATAGGCCAAAATTTTCTCAGGTTCTTCCTTGTACTGTAGATTCTCCTGAATCTCAACCTCATCAGTAGACACTTTCTTGTCAGAATCAGATATCCACTTTCTCAAAGAGGATATGTGAAAAATATTATGCACATCAAACAGCTGATCGGATAACAATAATCTATAAGCAGACTTACCAATCCTTTCAATAATCTCAAAAGGTCCGACATACCTTGGACTGAGCTTGCTCACTCTACCAAATCTGCTCACACCTTTCATTGGACTGACTTTGACATACACAAAGTCACCAATCTGAAATTCCACAAATATTTGCTTCTGATTGTAATACTTCTGTTGTCTATCTTGTGCAGCTTTCAATCTTTCTTTAATCAAGTTGATTTTCATAATAGTTTCATCCACAAATGTCGCACCCATTTCCTGTCTATCACCCACCTCAGTCAGAGTCAAAGGAGTTCTACACTTCCGGCCATACAAAGCTTCGTAAGGTGTCATACCAATACTTGACTGAAAACTGTTATTATAAGCAAATTCGATCAAAGGGATATGAACAAATTGAAGCTTTTGATTAGATAAAACAACATTGAAGGATTAGCACACAACAAAAACGAATAAAGAGAGATTCACAAAGCTATGATCCTAGTTGGGAAAAAAGGACTTATTGGGATCGTAAAATTCATATTTGACCAAGCATTATTTCTAATGTGACGTATAGGTCTCAAGGAGTCCTGGTAGGAACAAATTGAAGCTTTTGACTTGATTCGATTGAAACCATTCACAGATGGGCTCAAAATGGCATAATCAACACACAGTAGAACTCTGGAACATTACGTCAAGTCAGTGAATGCTTGAACCAATCAACATAGGTTTCACTTAGACCTAAAATTTTCCCAACCAGTCCAAATCGGGACTAGGTTGGTTGAGTTAGGATTCCTTTCTTGGGAGAAGAAATCTACCCAATTAATGTTCTTGTTTATGCTTCATTTTCTGACATTCATATGTATTATATGAGTTAGTGCTCATGAGTCACCACATCATATTTAATCTTTTTAAAATTTTATTTTGTATGTAAAGGTATTTTGCTATTGATAAGAAAGGATGTGACAGAATTTTTGCATATTGATAAAGATAGGCATTCAAAAGATGTGATGGATTCACATAATTTTTAGATTTTTTTTATTGTTCAAAGTTATCATCATCCTGGTTTGAGTGCAAAGTAGATGTTTAATCATGATGAAATGGATGAAGCTCTTGGTTAAGTTTCTGCTTTCCTGCATTTAAAAATTGTTAGCTTATGAATATGGCACCAAAGTCAGCCACAATACAGGGAGCACAGTCTCAAGAGGACCACCTTCAATGGCTCAAAGAACAATTGTGATCTGTCACATGTCCCCACTCACACCAAAGCCCTCTCATGCCATTCATAATCAAAACGGGGTGCAATCAGCAAGGAGGAAAGCAAGGAAATAGTGCAAACTATGTTATTACCAGGGCACAAACTATGTTATTATCAGGGCACATAAACTGCTGACCTGCTGAGCTTATCAAGTGCATTTTTCATGTATATCCTTCCATCAGGCCATAATTAAAAACATGCAACTA
The DNA here is from genome assembly GCA_022539455.1 of Dendrobium nobile. Taxonomy (NCBI): domain Eukaryota; kingdom Viridiplantae; phylum Streptophyta; class Magnoliopsida; order Asparagales; family Orchidaceae; genus Dendrobium; species Dendrobium nobile. The sequence continues at coordinate 38,900,147 of CM039732.1, read as the reverse complement.
GAAGTACAAAATTACAGCAACAGTCATGAGAAATATCCTTAGCTTTGCAACAGATTAAAATTAGAATAAAAGCAGTGTAGAGTAACAACCCAAGCAAGCAGCTACATTTTTCATACGAGAAGGTACCTGAATGAAGCTGATTATGTTAAAACAGTGACACCATTTGCACATGGCATGTATCTAATGGTCCCATTAAGTACCAGTAAATGAGTTGATCTATCTAGGTTGAACTAAGTAATTCTGCCGCTTACAAGTTTGAGTACCAATCATTCTATTTCAATTGATTTGCTCTCAAAGGAGACTTCGGGGGCATTTAAGAGCAAGAAACATGTTCTGCCGATTCAGCCATCTTCTGCTCTTTTTCAAACAACTGGTTCTTTAACCGGTTAACCAGTTCCTCCGTCACATCACTATTTTCTGCCAGAAAACATTCAACTTCTTGTTTATGTTTAAAGAATTTTCGCTTAATCCAATACCCACCTCCTTTTCTTATTATTATTCCATGATCTAAAGCCATTGCTAAAATCTCAGCTTCACTCCGAAAACCCCTACCAAATTCTATCTCTAAATCAACCTTCTTCAAAGCAGGTGCCATTTTATTTTTAATGATCTCAATAGATATGCCAATGCCAGTAATCTGAAAAAAAAATTGTAGAGGCCATGAATAGCACAAATAAACTATCTTTACTAAAATATCTAAGGAAAGAGTACTGAAAAATTGAAATTAAGGAAAGAAATATGCTTGGGCCTAGCATCAATGATAGATATCGTATAGCTAATTACATCTTTAATAGTACTGGCTCTGCTCAGCACAAATAGTCAAGTTGAGTATCTTTGATCAGATTTGTTGAATAATTTGAACATTAACATTTTTTTCAGAATAAATATAAATGAATGAATGTAAAGTGCGTAAACATGCTTGATGATTATTTTTTTGGTTAAAAGCTAATATCTAAAAGATAAATCTCTTAAGAAATGTAGCAGAATTGAACCAAAGTTTTGTTACTATTTAAATTACCAATGTAGAAAAAGTAGTGTTGATGGTATTAGAAGTAATACGAGTAATAACTACAACACAGATGGAGGTTGTAAAAATATTAACTTTCAGTATAATATATTTTCGTAATCTAAAACCACCAAAGCTATAATAACCCAAATTCCATGTAAGATTATAAAAAAAAAAACATTTGCTTAATTAAATTATCCCTGAATTGTTAACTTATATTAAAAATTCTAACAAATTTACTTTCCTAAAATTTTAACTTATAAATACTTTTAATTATGATTAACAATTAATTACTGGTAATAAATAGATTCTTGTTCTGTTAATTAATACTAATGGTTATTGTTAAAGAATTAAGTAATTAAAAGTTACTGTTAATATCAATAAATTATGATTAATGTTTAAACTGTTGTTAATTAAAGTATGTTAATTAGGCCTCTAATAGGATTCTCGTACTCCACTAGCACTAATATTATATTAGTTAATATATGCTTACACTCAGGCACTCCTAAACAGTGCATGCATAGGTTCAGATGGCGGGGAATGGATTAGCATTAGCATATAAGAGAAATCCTGTAATCTGCTATTCCATTCGTTCCTTCAAGCGGCAGTTAGCGAGAGAAGTCTTGTTGCATGGGAAGTGAAGGTGGAGAGGAGCACTAAAGCGGAAGCAGTGATCGGGTGAAAGCGGTAGCCGTGAGGGATCTATAACGGGTTGTGGGAGCAGCTTCTACTAAGGAAGAAGTCTGTTTGTGGCTAAGCACTGTAACTCGGCAAGTGTTTATCCGAAGTGGAAGGGCTACAGTGGGTGAAGAGGGAATTTTCAGTGGAGGAAGGAAGAAGGAAATGAGGTAAGCAATTTGATTATATTAAATTGGTCTGATAGATTTCCAAAGATTAGTACAAATTTCTAAAGAAGACTATGCCCAAATGTACAAATTATTTGGTATATGAGGAGAGAAACTGGTTTTGAGGTAAATTGTTATGTTAGTATAAGTTGGTTTTATAAAATTTATTTGAGTAATAAATTGTGGAATTTATAGAATTAGATAGATGAATTGTAGGCAACATACAATTGAAGAAGAATATGAGGTGGAGGATTTGAGGAGACTGCTCTTCAAGAAGGTAAGTGATGCAATTCTAATTAAACATGCAATTACTTTCATTTATAAGCATAGAAATTAATTTTTAATTCCTTGAAGGAAAGAGGGACATTAAGCTTATTCAATGTATTGAAAATGTGAATACATCCAAATTTTCATGTATGAATAACCACTTATATATTTAAATCATTGGAATTTTAAATAAGATTTAATATGTTTATTTAAAGGTTTTTCTAGTTGGTAATAATTTAGAAAGAAATCCAATTCTTTACAAATTGCATATACATTTTCTTTATGCAAACGGTATAACGGATATATTGTTATAAAAGAATGCAATCATACAAAACAAATATGAATTATTAATATTTGAAGTCTACTGAATATCAAATTAGGAAATGTTAACTATGAAATTATATGATATATGCGTTATAGGTGGGGCAAAAGGGACCCCAGATATGATACCTGCATAGCAGGTGGGGTAAAAGAGACCCCTAAAAAGACAAAAGGGACTTCTATGTAGTTCAATGATGATAATGTCAGGTTTACTGGACTCCATTGAACATTATTATGAAAGTTAACTATATGAGAATGGTAGCAAAATCCTGAGAATACTAATTATGATATTTTGAATAGACTTCAAATGAATTAAAGGATGATCATAAATATGATTTTTATGTTATTTTGTAAATATTTATACAACAACAACAACAACATCAAGCCTTTATCCCACTACGTGGGGTCGGCTACATGAATCCTTTTTCTCCATTGTGTCCTATTAAAAGTCAAATTCTCGTTTAAATCTAATAAAGAAAGGTCATTCTTAATATTTTCTAACCAAGTCTTTTTAGGTCTACCCCTACCTTTCTTAACATAAGTCAAATCTAATACCTCTACTCTCCTAACCGGGTCATCGGAAGGCCGTCGTTTTATGTGACCAAACCATCTAAGGCGACTCTCTCTAATCTTATCTTCTACTGGAGCTACTCCAACCTTTCACGTATATGCTCATTTCGTATCCTATCTCTAAGGGTAAAGCCACTCATCCACCTGAGCATCCTCATCTCTGCCACACTTAACTTAGTATTATGCTTCTCTTTTAATGGCAAACATTCGGCACCATAAAGCATTGCAGGCCTCACTACCATCTTATAGAATTTTCCCTTAAGTTTGAGGGGTACATTTCTATCACATAACAAGCCCGATGCATTCCTCCACTTCAACCATCCAACTTGAATTCTGCTGATAATATCCCCATCAATTTCACCATCACTCTTAACAATAGATCCAAGGTATCTAAAACGTGTACTCTTATTAATGACTTGATCGCCCAAAGTCACAATCCCCTCACTAGGTCTATTACTACTAAAATTACACTCCATATATTCCGTTTTAGATCTACTCAAGCGAAAACCTTTAGACTCTAAGGTTGACCTCCATAATTCAAGTTTACCTTCAACTCCCTCTCTAGTCTTATCAACAAGAAGAATATCATCAGCAAAAAGCATACACCAAGGTACATCCTCTTGCAAATGTCTAGTGAGAACATCCATGACTAAAGCAAAAAGATATGGGCTTAAGGCTGATCCTTGATGTAACCCAACCGAAATAGGGAAATACTTGGTCAATCCACCTTGTGTTTGAACACAAGTAATAGCTCCTGCATACATATCTTTAATGATTTGAATATAAGCATTATTGACTCCTTTCTTTTCAAAAACTCTCCATAGCACTTCTCTTGGAACTTTATCATATGCTTTTTCTAAATCAATAAATATCATATGTAGATCCTCCTTATTTTCTCTATATTTCTCCATTAAACCTCTTAATAAATGTATGGCTTCCATAGTCGACCTACCCGGCATGAATTCAAATTGATTATGAGAAACATTAGTATCACGCCGCAACCTATGCTCCATAACTCGCTCCCAAAGTTTTAAAGTATGACACATTAACTTAATACCTCTATAATTCGCACAATCTTGTGCATCACCTTTATTCTTAAAAATAGGAATTAACACACTCATTAAAGTATTTTGTAAATATTTAAGAGTTGACTTAATTATGTTATTTATTGTATCTGGCATTTAATTTTTATTTAAATTGCACGACTTTATGAGCCTCATAACTAACCAGTTTTATATTGGTTATTATTACAGGGAAGGGCAAATATAAAGTTGAGACTGAGTAGGCAAGTTATAGAATATTTAGGTTTCTGTTTAATAGTGTTTGTGATGCCTTCTTCTAAGATATGTAAGCAATCTAAATCTGATGATGCATTCTATTTTTCTTAGTGGCTCTGTAAGTAGTTGTGTGATGTAATTGAGATTATTAGATGCTTCCGTATATTCAGTACATGTATTTATCAGTAGATGTTTTTATATAAGTATGCAAATGATGAGAAATACTAGATTTAGAAAATGAATGTTATGTTCAATTATATGGCACTCTATGCTACTGGTAAGAGGTCTTGTGGGGTGGTACAAAAGCTGTGATATCTAAGTAATCGCTAACTAATAACATATAAAAAGTTGAAAACCTCTTGGCTTTATGAGGCTGTAGCAAAAAAAAAAAAAAACAAGGCCTAAAAAATTGTAATGAATTAGAAAGCACATTCCAAGAGAACTAAACAAGGTCCTGTAACACCCATTTGTATGATCGAACAGTTAAGTGTTGGGTGAATAACTAACAAAAACTTAATAATCTCTAGGACTTCAAAATGGGCCAAAATTAGTAAATAATGGAAGATTGGCAATATAAAAGTTGAAAATTGGATTGTAGCATACTTTATCACTAATTTCATTGCAGTAGAGATTACTTAACTCAAGCAATTAGCATCATAATGGAAATATGCTACTATTGCCGTGTGAAGATGAAATTATTAGCCTAACTTATTGCTATTATCAATGCAGAAAAAAGTATTTGAGTCTACAAAGATTATTTATGAAAAAATTTATAGTTTAGTGAGCATTGCAGGACGTACACTCTAGTATAACTAATTATTCAGCAGTTGGGAAGAATGACCTATTAATTGTTTGGCCGGACAATATATAGAAGAATCCACAAAGTTGCATCCGTATGTTTGATTAAAAAATCATTTCATAATTCCTTTCATACTAAATATCTCTAATTCAAAAGAATAATCCCCTTGCAATGGAATGTTTGGTCAGGTGAATATTAGATTATCCTTTTGGCCCTTCATCTCTGTGGGCTCCGAAAATTCGACCCCGGCCTCCCTGTTTGTTTTTTCTTTTTCAGGGGGAGTTTTAATGGATTAAGTTCCAGGGAAACTTTTGGAAGGCAGATGGATTTGTAGATAAGACACTACCTAGAGATTTCACCCTCATTTTGTGAGGACTTTATGATATGAGTTTTGGTTTCCTATAGGTGCAAGCTCCTATAGTTAATTACCCCTCTCGATCACGAGAGAGAACTTTCGATTAAGGCTATTCGTCAATCAGATACATAGATAATACGTGTTATCTGGCATATAGTAGCAGCATGGGCATGATGTTTGGAATGGTTGAAGATTTGATATTTAAAATTGAAAATTTCATCATCTTGCACTTAAAGTGGATGGTGGGGGAATGGATGATGGACCCGATCAGGATCCCATGGTTCCGTCGTCCCGGGCCATTGTGGTCCCTGGTCTACTGAGTCAGAGGAGGTAGTTGACCCAACCTGATAGAAGAATCCTTGTCAGCAGCCATGGGTTGCTTCGTCCAAGGGTACCTTGTAGACCTAGGATGAATGTTTGCCTAAGGGGATAAATTTGAATCCATCTTAACTAACAAAAGGCTTTGTGCCCTATCGATCATATACTGTTGATTCATATCTCAAGGATTTGATGCCACTAAGGAGCGTATTGGCTTTGGCCATAACCGGTATTTCGTGGTGCCATTTGGCGGCAAAACCACTCGATTCAGAGGGCCCCGGGTCATAACCGTTTATCCTGCGGTGCCATTTGGCAGCGAAACCGCCGGTTAGAAGACACGTACCATGCCCTTATTGGCTGAAGATTATTTGAGAATAGATCCTAGTGATATTTTCAACCAGACATTAACTCAATGTGAGTTTAAGTAAATTTTAATTTATCCACCACGGCAAACTCTTGCGGAAGGTGAATGGATTTTGCATTAAGTGGTTGATGATTGGATTTTTTATTTTAAATATCTTGAATTTGAAATTTTTGGATTTTGGATGATCTTTAGGATTTTGGATTTTCAGGTACTTGAGTGGCATTTAAAAATTTTGTGAACCCCTCCGGTTGAGATTTTCATTCAATACGGCCATCATCGGGGTGTACGGGGTCATTTTCATTTGAAAATATTTGTATTTTGTGGATGAACCTTGTCAACTCTGTCGAGCTGTCGATGGAGGATCGGGTTTTGTAGACATTATACCTTTATTAGTGAATTCTCATTATTATAGGCCTTGAAGGCCTAATATGAATGTATTAAAATAAATATACCGGTCGTTACAACCGTATATTTATTATAGGGTTCGAACCCTGTCGACTCCTATTAATCCACATAGAAGGATCGGGTTCAAACTTGAATTCACTTATTGACCCGTGCAGCATCCTTAAACATCACGTGTGTACTTATAACACGCTCGTCAAGGCCCATGCAGACGTTTGATTGCATACCCCCTTTTGTGTACCTATGTGTATGCAAATTACAAAGCACGTGCGGGGGTATTTTGAAATATTTGTAAACACCTTCTGTCCGCTTGCAAGAATATTGCGAATTCGATGGCTTGGCGTAGTAGCTTATGAATAGAGTTGTCTGCTGCTTTATACAGGTAGACTATCGTGCACTACTTATTGCTTTTTGCATATGGATTCTAGTGCACTAACTAATCTCCTGCTTCGTACTTGTAGATGCTTGTAAATGGCCCGTTGTATGCATCACGAGTTTCTCACAGTGACTTGTTGTCATTTGTACTTGATGTAGCCATCTTATATTTTGTTGGGAATGATGTATTGAATGTACAACAAATCTCCTACGACAGTTCGTAGGAGCTTACATCTGCTGCACATTTTTCATCTCCACTTGTAGCGAATCAATGTGGTTGCTAACCATTTGAATGGTAGCTGATCGTAGGAGTGTATAACATTCACTATCTTCTGTTACGATAACTTGTAGGTGTGTAGGCATTTTGTACACATAGCAAGTATAAAATCTATGGTATATTTGCATGATATGCATGTATGATGTACATTGTCTATTTGCTTGAATGATGCATTAACATGATGATTAAGTAGTTGCATGCAGTACATGATATATTTGCACGCCAATGTAGTGCGTTGCCATCGTGCAGTACATTTTTACACGTTGGTAATGTGCTTGCATGATGTGGCCTGCATATTGCAAACGCATGCATAATATGAATGTGTCATTATACACAATGCATGAGGGTTTATTTTTGTAATATTCAAATATAACCAACTGCGCAGGTGGTGATCATTTGGAAAATGCACAATTTTTATTTGTGAGCTTCTAAACGTCTATGTGCGCTTGTACGAATGTTAAGGATTCGATGTAGGGGTGTCAATTCGGGTCAACCCGTCGGGTTCGGGTCGAACCCGACCCGACCCGGATCTAAACAAGTCAACCCGACCCGACCCGTTTTGGCAAACGGGTCGGACATTTCAACCCGGACTCGACCCGCCGGGTTACCGGGTTGACCCGACCCGATGACTCGACCCGTAGTGTCGCGCGCGGCACGCGATTCGGCAGCTGGACGGCGCGGCAGTGGCAGCTCGGGCGAAGCGCGGCAACGGGACGGCACGCGGAAGGCGAAGCGCGGGCTGCGCGGCACGCAGCTGGCGAAGCGGGCAGCTCGGGCTGGGCAGGCGGGCAGCGGGCAGCTCGGGCTAGGGCAGCGGGCAGCCGGGCGGGAAATTTCAAATTTTTTTTTAATTAAACGGGTTGTTGGGTTGACCCGGCAACCCGCCGGGTCAACCCGACCCGACCCGTTTAATCAAACTGGTCAAATTTACGAACCCGAACCCGACCCGTTTATTAAACGGGTCGGGTTCAACCCGTATTTTCCGGGTCGGGTCCGGTCGGGTCAAAAGTTGACACCCCTAATTCGATGGCTTGACACTGCGTTTTAGTAACTTGCATTTTTTTAATACTAATACTATGCTTTTGCTTACAAATGAATCGTAGTGTTGTGATATTATCGCTTACTGCTTCATACAAGTAAGATGCCACGCAATGCAAATTTTGTAGGCAAGTGATGATCATTCAAAAGTTACTAACTGTCACACGTGTGTGGACTGCATTCAGCATAAATTCTCCAACATTGCTAGCAGGCGGGTCAGAGATGCCTTGACATGTCCAACATGTATCGATGATGTGTTGAATGCATGTCGTGTCTGATACGTATCAGACACTTCATATCTTTTTTAGAAGTATTGGTGCATCATAGGTCACTAATCTTTGGTCATGCATAAGTATAGCTCTTAGGCCATACCCTGAAGTATCTGTCTCCACCATAAAATTCTAGGTGAAGTCGGGCGGGCTAACACTGGCATGCTTGTCATCACCTTCTTCAACTCTTCAAAGGCCTTAATAGCTACTTCGCCCCAATTGAAATTATCCTTCTTTAGTTGTTCGGTCAAAGGCCATGCTGTTGAATTGTATCCCATCATAAACTTTATGCAGTAGCCTGTAAGCCCCAAGAACCCTCTCAACACCCTTAACCTCTTGGGTATTCGCCATCTCAGCATTCCTCAATTTTGCTCTAATCATTTGCTACTCCTTCCTATAATACAACGTGCGCCAAATACTCCACTCTAGGCAGGGCAAATAAGCATGTCTTCAAATTGGCAAACAAGTGGTGGTTCCGAATAATGAATAACACAAATCCCAAGTGTTCTAAGTGTTCCTCCTCAGTCCTGCTATAAATAAAAATATCATCCAATAAGACTAACACAAATCTCCGTATATATGGCTGGAATATCTTGTTCATCGGGGACTAGAAAGTAGTTGGAGCATTAGTGAGGCCAAAAGGCACATTAAAAACTCATAGTGTCCCTCCTAAGTCCTAAATGCTCTCTTGAGGACATCCTCTGGCCTAATCTAGATCTAATGGTACCCTGACTTCAAATTAATCTTCGAGAAAGCACAGCTCCATAAAGCTCATATAGTAAATCATCAATCACTGGAACAGGAAACTTATCTGCCACAGTCTCCTTGTTCAATACTCGGTAGTCGACACAAATCCTTCAGCTGTGATCTTTCTTTTTACTAATAACACTGAATTGAAAATTGGATAGATAATGGGTTGAATGATCCATACCTCTAGCATCTCTCTGATTAATCTCTCGATCTCATCCTTCTGGACTTCGGGATAACAATATGAACGAACACTAATATGTAAGACTCTTTCCTTCAAGATAATAGCATACTCGTGTTCACGTTGAGGATGCAACCCCTGAACTGGCTAGAACACCTCTCGATATTGTTGTAAGAGTGGTTGAACCATGATTGATGCTTTTATCTTCTGCCACATCCTCTTCTCCTTCCAAACTCTGCAGCTCCACCAAAAATCTCACTCCTTCACCCTGGATTGCCATCACATGGTTTTGAGTGAAAACCATAGTTTCAAACAGGCTATGATCCCCTCTAATAACCACTTTCCTCCCCTCAACCCTGAACTCCATCATAAGAGCCTTCAAATCAATCTTCGTTTTCCCCAACTTCTGCAGCCACTTCATCCCCACTATCACATCAGTGCTCCTCAAATCTAATATCAGAAAGTCTTCAACTACCTAAACCTCTGGAAGGATTAGGATCATCCCTTTGCAAATTCCTCTACTCTCTAATTTTGTTGTTCCCAATATAACCCCAAAGCCCCACATGTCCACTAATTTTAGTCCCAAATGATCCACTATGATGTTGCAAATGATGTTGCGGGTAACTCCACTATCCACCAGTACTACCACTTCTCGATGCCCGATCTTCCCCTTAACCTTCATGGTAAGGTTCAATATGAACCTGACACTAAGTTAAGGGATACCTCTACAACATCTAAGTACAGGTGATCATCTTCCTCCTCTACTTCCTCTCCTGCAGCATCTTCCTCCACATTGTAGACTATCAGGACCTGTAACGAACGGTCCTTACAACGGTAGCCTAGAGCGAACTTCTTATCAAACCTAAAGCATAAACCTAAGACCCTCTTCTCTTGGATTTCTAACTCAGTCAACCACTTGAAGTTTTCCCCATGGACGTACACCCTAACCTTTATCCCTCAGAGCTTCCTTCTGAATAGGTATCATCTACACCTTTGGTGCCAGAAATATAGTGGTCGTGCAGTATGAGACTCCCGAATTGCTGCTATGGCTGCTCTCCAAAAAGTTCTTATCCTCCACCAGTTGGGCTAACTATATAACTCTCCTAAGCCATATTATCTCAGTACTCAAACTGCTGCTCGAATGTCAGGCTTGAGCCTCTTCATAAAGTTCCCCACTATCAAAGTCTCTGACAACCTTCCCAATCAACTCGAGAAGTACTCAAACTTCTCTCAATACTCTATCACCATACCCTCCTGCACCAAAGTTGTTCACAAAAGTCTCCTTCCCGATAAGTGGAAAACATTTTAGTAAACAAGATATGAACTCCCTCCATAAACATATCAAATCTCACAAGTCTCACTGTTGGTACCAGGACAGGACCTTCCCTTCCAGACATAGAGTGGCTACGGTGAGTTTTTCATCTTTTGTCAACCCATTTACAGCAAAATATCACTCCAACCTATAAATTCACCGGGGAGCAATTTCTCCCTCAAAAACTGGCATGTTCAACTTTATCACCCTAGGATCACCACCGCCCCAATAGCCTCTTCTCCTCCAATGTAGCGGGTGTTGTGATCCCTCCATGTTTCACTCACCCCAAATCAGCTCTCCGATCTTCATCATCCCAATTTCTTCCCCGGCCATACCATTCAACAGTTCCCCTCCTTGGAAGTGGCTGATAAGGTGGCACCTCCTCATCTTCCCCAAAAATTTCCACCCCCCTCATCGTCCCTATATCAAGGTTTCCCCCACTTCCTTGTCCGACCAACGATGCCCTTGCCGCCGATGATGTTGTTTATATTGAAACTCTAACATCCTTTTCATCAAATCTTCCAGATTCAATAATCTACCCTCAATTGATGAAATTCGATCTCTGAATTCATATTTTAGATTTTCAACTTCATCATCAAGCCTCTCCTCCTACGCATCAACTTTCTTACCCGCCATAGGTCCCAAAAAATGTGCTCTGATACCAATTTGGAAGGAATCTGATAACTAAATAGCAAAAACAACAATAACGAAGAGAGAATGCAACAAAAATTAGCGAGAAAGAATGAGATATCACACAACAAACCAATATACAAGTTGATCCACTATTTTAGAGGTAGATCGACTCTCCGCAAACCCTAAGCGTTGCTAGGAAAAAACTTCAAAGAAAACTAAAATCAAACACAATTCACGTAATGAAAATAAAACAACCTAATTAACCCTAAATAAACCTCCTAATTATCTCTTAAATCTAAATATAAATAAGTCAACTTTCCCTAAATGAACCTTCTTACTTCCCTCCCAAATCTAAGTTCAAATCAGCCATCTTTCCCAAAGGAAATCTTTCTAATTCCTTCTAAATCCGAATTCAAATCAGCACTCTTTCCCTAAATAAACTTTCCTAATTCCCTCCTAATTTTGATTTTCTATGATAAATAATTAATGGCAGAATTAATCCCATTTGATCCCCCCCCCTCCCCTCCCCTCCCCTCCCAATTTTAATTTTCAAATCAGCGCTCTTTCCCCTATGACTATGAATAGATAGTAGATTCACAGGAAATTGTGGAACATATAAAACAACTGAGAGAGATATAATTTAAATTATATATATTGCAGTTGCAAGAAACAATAGAAATGAGGGCCACTAAAAATAATAATTAGTAAGAAAGTCAAACGGAGAAATGAAAATAATCAACAATTACCTTTCATATGAGAGACAATCAAATCTTAAAGCCAAACGTAATAATAGAGACACTGATAGCGGCCCAATGAAATAAAACACACAAAACGCTAAGACAGATGTTTGAGATTTATAACGTGGGTGCTCATAGTCCTAATAAGATAGTAATAACTAATAAACTAGAGAAGGAAGTAGACCAAAGGAGGAGGTAGGGTTGGACTGATTGTGGATGAATGCTAAGAAGCGCAAGGGTAACACAATTTTTCCTTACAATGTTAAGGCTGATGAGATTGGTGCAACTACAATGATGATAGGGTAAAAAAGCATTATGGCTATGTTTGCGACCACCACTAATTCATCCACCATATCCATGGCTCCCCTGAGCCGCCCATAGAACCAACGACCAAGTTTGATTTGTCGGGATTAAGAGATTAGAACGTGGAGAGCTCTATGGATGCGAAGAACAAAAAAAAGAAGAGCAATCTCAACATTAGGGATTGTATTCATCATTTGAGATCGTGCACTCTATAGAGGATAAATGTCAAAGATAAACTTGGCAACATAAATGAAATTGGTGCCAAGAAATTGTTTGTTCTACTTTTTGTTAAATAGTCTAATCAATAGAGAATGGCCGGTACAAAATTAACTCGTCTCATTTTCCTAATAGTGAACTATAATGTTCCTACATGGACAAAATAGTTATATTAAAGATATTACTTTCTTAAAAGTACGAGCAGAGAAAAACCCACGTATTTTTTAACAGTCTTGAAGCTTATAATTGAAACAATGGAAGGCTCAAAAGTACTGAGCAATCAAATAATAATAGCATATTCAAATGCTTGTAATATTAAAAATTTGGCAGTGTGAGCACTATTCGGAGTAGATGCATCAAGAGGATAGTATTTGTCCTGAAAAATGACAAGAAATTGAACCATAACCAAAATAGATAATTATTAAAATTAAATAAACATTCATTACTCACTATATAAGAAGGTACCTACCTAAAAAAATTCCAATACTAGCAAATAACAAACATTATTCATTTACTTATTTGTCCTTTATGAAGGTACCTTATCCTGGCAATGTAGTAGTTCCTTTCTTGTAATTCTCATCCGAACAGCTGCATAGAATTTCAAGGCATTTCCACCGCAGGTTACCTCATTTGCCTCGTCAAAGCCTTTGCTAGACTTCATTCTAACCTAGGAAAAAAGATAAAACTAATTCAATTCAACAAATTAATAAATCTAGAAGCTTAATCATAATAGAAAAGCCAATTAAATCCGTGGAAATTAAATGAAAGTCAATTTGAAAGACTGGAAGATAAAAAGTACACTAGATTATATTGTCACAAAAGATAGAGCCCAATGTTTTCAATAACAACAAATGATATTATACTACGTGATCAGAATTGACAATACGGATGTACTAACCAAAATATTTGTATTGTCCAAATCAGATATGTTATGTTGTGTGGGACCAAGTATTGGGAAACAAAGAATCAGTGAAACAAAATTAGAAAGACAGGAGAATGCTCTTATAGATATTTGGTAAGACAAAAGGATAGAATGCGAATAACCATACTGGGGAAAATGTAAATGTAGAACCTATTAAAGAATAATTTCATTCTTTCCAAGGTACGATTATTAAAACAGTAAGGTAGAATGATAAAACTAATATTAAGAAAAATGTAGGCAACTGGGAAGATCTATGATAGTGAAATGCAAGTTAAGGAAATATAAAATTTGTGCAAACTAGAATTAATGCCACATGCAACAAGCAACAGGAATGACAAGCGAAGGATTCATAAGGACAGACCAAGACAGCAAGATAGGGGTAGGTTGATGAATATGAGAATGGTGATGGTGTCTAAAAAATAAACTATCTAAAAACTCTAGAAATCATCTTCCAGCAGATTTTCTAATAAGCTAGTGGTCCCCCAAAAGTGGAACTAAAACACTCCAAAAAGTGGAACTAAAAACAACTTTGGTGGTTACTGAAAGAACAATTACGTAACATTAGTGATGAAAATAAAATTCACATAACTACAGCCGTGAAAAGTATAAAAAGTATGAACTATATTGTCAGATTATATGTTTTCACAAGCTAAATTAATTAAATATGATAAAGAGGTTCACATAATAAAGTGAAAAGGACTTCGAAGAAAACATCTTCCAACTCACACAAAATCCAAAGTACTTTATATGAGGCCACAGTACGTGGAAGGCGTGAAATGGAAACTTTTCGTCTCGCAATGCCACATTGACAATACCAAAAGAATAAGTGCTTTGATTAAGATCAAACTGTTGACTGTAACTGTTGCACACGACTGCATCCACATCAAACAAAACCGCTCCCGACCGAAATCACCGACATACCCAAACGACACATCTGCTCCTTCACCGCCTCATTCACGACATAAAAGTAGATCCTCTCATTCGGTTCCGGAGGAGGCACACTCAGGCACTTAGAAACGCATAGAGAAGGAAGGAATCAAGTTCAGAAATACCTCGAGGGCTCCCGCTGAACTCGGAACCATTCGCCGGCCTCCGATTCCCGCTCTCACAACTTCAAACCACGGGCGAACGAACAGAAGTCGTTTGACCCACCGCCGGCCTCCAATCTCCCTATCTACCTTCGGCCTGATCACCGGTCGACTCCAACCGCGACGTCACCTCTGATTGCTGCATTCGACATCGTGCCCTAGCCCAAACCGACAAAGCCACGACTCTGCCTCCAAATCGGCCAACCTACCTGCAGCCGCCGGTCCTACCATCGCCGACGTTGACTCCTGCCGTCATCTCCTCCCGCCGAACCCGATGCTTGCTCCCGTGCATGGCTTCCGCCTCCAGCCAAATGGGCTCTGCCCGTCTCTTCCTCCCTCTCTCTATCATATTATATATATATAATATATTATATATAGTAAGTGTATTAGATTATAATATATATATTAGATTATAATATGTATTATTATTATTTGTATATAATAATAATAATATATATTATATTATATAATATTTATATTATAATAAATATATATTTTACTATAATATATTATTATTATAAAAAAAAGAGAGAGAGAGATGAAGGGAAATGAAATAATTTTTAACAGGTGTCGAAGACCCCGGCCGTCGTACCTTAGGTCCGACCGGGATGGTTTTAAAAATTGAAGACCCCGGCCGTCGCATCTTAGATCCGGCCGGGATGGTTCCAAATTGAAGACCTCACGCAGTCGATCTTAGATCCTGGTGGGATGGTTTAAATTCGAAGCCCCTACGCCGTCGACCTTAGGTCCGGGTAGGAAGAAACTACGGCAATGCCGTCCCGATTTCTCCCTCGGTGGGGAGGTGACGCCGGGAGGCTGCCGAAATTTTCAGTGAACAATAAAGGACTTGGACTAAATAATTAGAAAATTGATTTGAGTATAATTCAAATTTAAAAATCAATTTTAATTAAATTTGACCAAATAATATTGGACTTAAACTCGAACTGGGCTTAGATCTGAATTTGATTTGAACAACCTAAAATTTAAATGAAACTTGAAACTATGAGTTAAAGAGTATATTCATATTGCAAAGATGAAAAATGTAAGAGAGAACTATTTTGAGGAAGATAAAAAAAATGCTATCTCAATCTTCTTCTTAACGAAATTGTGTTCGATTGACAAATTCTAGAAGTTGAAAATAATCAAGTCAAAGGACTAGTTCTTCAAAACTCACATTCACATCTAACTATATGGTATCTACATATAGATATGGGTCAAAGAATATGTGAAATATACATGAGTCATTCTATTGTCCATCAGATCTACACGAAATTCTTCAGTCAATTATTTCAGGGAAGTATATTCAAAGAGTTATATCAATGCTACGAGATATCTCTTTTAACTCAAATACACTAGACCACTCCTATGTTATTAAGACCATAATAAGTGTCTTATTGGCTTCTTTTAAGCACCATTATATGATAATTACCCATCATTTCATCAGAAGGCGTATCGTAAATGCATAAGGAGAAGAAGCAATGAATTTGTAGTATACTTAATTGATTTATATGAGATAATAGAAGACTCGTAGCAAGCAATATAGTTAATTTGTAAGTAAGAACCTGATCTTCTAAATGTCTATTGCATAAAAATCCCTTACAAGCTATAGTAGACGATATGATAAGCTTGAATAAATTGAACAACACATCTTCTACATATCACAACTCAAAGCTGATGTAGATTAACGCCACCGATCCGCAACATGTGTGCAAGCGGACAGAAGGCGTTCGTAGGTCCTTAAATGAAATTTTGGGCATTTCCTAAACAAAATCACTTCCACAAATGGATCATATTTAAATATTTTAAAATGCCCCTTATGTATCAAATATGATCCCTTAAATTAAAATCAATCCCTGCATGTGCTCCGACAAATGCAATAAATTTTTAAATGCCAATGTCCGAGAATGCTGCGCAGGGTTAAATGACATAACCCGCATGTGCTCCGATCGTCGCATATAAATCTCAAATCCAATGATCAGAGAATGCTGCGCGGGTTAAATATTCAAGTTTCATCCTCCTCCTTGAAAGGACTGGAGTCGACACGACTTGAATTATAAAATATCTCCCAAAATCCTACAAAAATAAAAGCGACTTTAAAATCACCCCGATGATGGCCGTGTTGACTGGAAATCTCAACCGGAGGGGTCAAATCTCTAATCAAACAAAAGTCCAAATTTTTGAAATCAATCATCTAAAAACTCAAAACTAAAAATCATCCACCTCCCGCAACCGTTTGTCGGGGGTGATAAATTTGAGATTAACCTCAGCTCACAAAGAGCAAATGTCATGTCAGGTGTATCACTACGATTCATCCTCAAATAGTCTCTTGCCAACAGGGACGTGGCACGTCCCTCTGATCGGGTGGTTTTGCCGCGAAATGGCACCATTATATTACGATCACGGCCAAAGCCCGTATGTTCCCTAAAGGCGTCAAACCCTTGAGCGATGGATCATAGGGTATATTCGATAGGCATAAAACCCTCTGTCAGCTAAGGTGGATTCATATATATCCCCTTAGACAAACATCAACTCAGGTCTACAAGGTATTCTTGGACGAAGCAACCATGGCTGCTGACAAGATACCTTCTGTCAGGTTGGGTCGACTACCTCCTCTAACTAAGTAGACTAGGGATCATGACAGCCCGGGACGACGGAACCATGGGATCTTGATCGGGCTCGTCTTCATTCCCCCCACCACCAGTTTTAAGTTTATGGTGATAAATTCTAAAATCTAAATTTCAAAATTCAAATCTAAAATTTTAAACCCTAAAACTATTGCTATTATACGATAGGTTTATAACCTATTTGACCATTTTTATGACTAGCCTTAATCGAAAGTTCTCTCTCGTTATCGGGAGGGGTAATTAACTATAGGGGCTTGCGCCTATAGGAAACCAGAACTCAGATTAAAAAGTCCTCACCAAATGAGGGCGAAATCTCTGGGTAGTGTCTTATCTACAAACCCAATCTGCCTTCTGAAAATTCCCCCGGGATTACACATCCTAAAATTAGGAATTTTTCGGAGCCCACACAAACAACAATAGGCACTTAAAAGAAACTCTCAACTATTGTTATTTGACAGCTAGAGCACCCGTAGATTTCTAAGAAAATTTGTTTAATCCACCATCACCTTCTCCAATGCGACAACTGGCAGTCAATCTGACTAAAATATTTCAAGACTGAGAAGAAAGGAGTTAAAGGTGTTTTCCAATTCAGCTAGCTGTGGGCACAGTATGTATCATGCAATATTGTCAAGTCACCCAGAAGCATAGTAGTGCGTTTTATGTCCCAGACATTGATAACAAGCTAAGCACATACATGTACATCATAAAGGAACTACAGCTTAAGTACAATAGAAGTTCGAACAAAAATGAAACTAAAATCTTATTAAGAGAAGAGAGAAATCAAAAGCTTTCCTGAATAAAGAAAAGATAATCACTTGAATAATTGCCTACAAAGTGATCATAGAGAAAAATTATGTGCGAGTAGCTAAAAAACTCAATTCAGCATACGCAAGACTCAATTCAGTAGGCACAAGAATAAATTTCAACTACATTAATATGTATACTACACGATACAATAAATATTCATCTGAGGTAGCCTATTGTTTCATTAATATTTATCTGTTTCGACACTAAATTTCCTATACCTCATTAATACCTAAGCCAAGAAAAAAGTTTTGCAGTCAAATTATGTGTTACATCTTTAATGAAAATATGGAATACTTTTCACTATAATGCACCAACACGGCAACACTCCTCCATAATACCGTATGCAGTGTTGGACGTGTTTAGGATATGGAAAAGCGCCCAACAAGGCTGGGATACGTGTCGGACATGGCATAAATGTGTAAAAATGAAATAAAATTTTAAAAAAATTGGACATGTCTGTCTGACTATTTCTTAATAACTTTTTTTAAATATACTTCTCTAAATATTTTAAGTTAAACTTTTTAAAATATATATTTTATTATCTAATAAAAACTCAAACTAGCCACACAACTCTACTCCTATCCCGAGCCGCTCAATCCCTGCTCCATCTCGATCTGTAAATGAAGGCGCAACCGCAGCTAGGGCAGTTAGCTCGATTTGGTGAACGATCGGTAGTTGGCGACGAGGAAGATGCAAGCCAACAAAAATCTCCCACTCCATTCATGATCTAGACGTCAAATAGCTCCAGCAATAGCGGGTGGCGACGATAAATCGGCTCCCCAACATTCATAGGTTGGCTCGCGAGTCCTTCACTTCACGAGAAACTTCAGTGGCAAGGCTATCACTAATAAGGTAATATGCATTTTATGTTTTTCTAGGGTGAAATACTACTAGATTTTCTTAGGGTACATAAAGACATGCAAGTTAGACTTTCTTTTTTATTTTTCTTAATGAAATATTTATTAATCTCAATGTGTTTTGTTCTAAGAATTATGTCGGATTATGAGCAATGTTTATTATTGAAGTTATCACTTCTCACAATACAATTTCATAAGTTCTTTTCATTTGAGTTTTAAATAATCCAGGATGATTTTTAAGCTTTAAGATTTAGGTTTAAACTCAACAAATGTATATGAACTAGCTTCTTTCATTTCTTACTAGTTTAATATAATATAAGAATGTATTGTGAGCTCTAAATCTATCCATACAAAAGATTCAAGTTTGCATTAGAAAACTAGATTAGAACATTGAATTGAATGTTTTCTTAATTTCTAATCACTATTAAAAAATTATAATGCCGTGTATGCGCCGTACATGCGTCCTGTATTTTAAGTAATTGATGTGTCCCTTGTCCATGCAGTGACGTGTCTATGTCGTCGCGTCCGTGTCCTTACAACATAGACTTTCCATAATTGTATCACATGAATTCTAAGAACATCGACCTTTTACATATATTTGAAACTAATGAATTAGCAGGCACTGTGTCATTTTTAAAGTACTTGATGGTTATAGACGGACAATTCCACAAATTAATGACTAAACTTTCAATATTAACATTTTTTTTCTTCAAAGTACCAAAAATTGTATGCAATAAGCACAATTTTTCATCAACACAAACACAGTCTAATATAGAGTTTTCCATGGATCAGCATCTAAAGTCGTTAAAACAACAATTTTCTAACATAAACACAAAAGCCACAAATATGATTCTGTGAATTTTGCAAGCTCCACTCCAGTATGTTTAAGAAAATGCAGTTACCTGATTAACAAAAATTACAAGAGCTTGGGACAGACATAAAGAGTGTTGAATCTTGCGAAGTGCTTGGGTCATCAATTGTGATTGCATGTCAACAGATTTAGAATCTATCATACCAAGAAGTTCACATTCAGGAACAAGAGCAGCTACCTGGCATATATTTAAGACAAACGCAAGTTACAAATAGATATATTATGACTATGTTAGGATGCTAAGAATTTGAGTGAGGAAAACAAAAAAAAAACGAATGAAAAATTTTTGGGATTTCAATTCGTTTAGTTTTCGTTCAATCCACACAAGTCTAAATAAATGGAAAAAAAAAACACAAATAAAATCATATTGCAGAGATATGCATCATACAAAGGATTGTCCCACACTTATTTGCATTCATTTTAAACATAAGAAGGTCATAGTAATGCATGATGCTCCCGCAAATGTGAGGCACGGCGAGAGATTGATGCACATGAAATTGCACTTCAATGTTAGAAACTCTTTTTGATATTTGAACCAAAACCTTTAGCTCATAAAAAAGGCGACCTACCCATTTTCTAGGTTCACCCTCCATTCACAATCAACAAGTAAAGAAGCAAAACAATAACTGAAAAAATCTTGAAATATAGCTCATAAAAGTCAATAAATATGGCCAGAAGAACATTCCTACATATGATTTTAATTTCTAATGCAATTTCATTGGAAGACTGCATCATCCTGCTCCATAAAAAAATTATAGGAAGTGACAACAATAAATATGAAAAGCTTGTAACAGAGAGCTTCCCTAATTCAATACCACAAAAACATTAACAAATATCATTCAAGAAGTTGACTAGTAGGTGTGACTTGATGTATATTTTTTACAAATGATATAATTCTAATTTATAAGACATCAATTGAAATAAATGAAAAATTAGAATAATTGGCGAAATATTTAGATGATAGAAGATTGAAAATTAATAGAACAAAGAATGAGTATATGATTTGCTATTTTAGTGGGTGCACTATTAATAATTATAATTTAATATTATTAAAAAATAAGATGATAGCTAATATTATAGGTCTAAAATATTAAATCTATTATATAAAAGAATAAAGATAAAGATCATGGTATCTTCTAGAGCTAAGACAAGATGGCTAAAATGAAAAAAAATACCTCATGAAGTTAGGAAGCAAGATGACATCATGGAGACATAAATTAGGCCGACGATATTGTATATATGAATACTAGGCAGTAAAATAATCATTGAAATCTCAGTTAAATGGATCAAAAATGCGAATGTTAAAAAATATATGTGGCAAATCTAGAATAATAAACTAAGGAATAATTATATTAGAGGAAGGAGTGAAATCTACTAACAATACACAAAAGTAGCTTGGAAACATATAACAAAGGATAGAAAAAGTATAATGGAGATTTGCATGCCTACACTTGGAAGAAATGTCAAGCAAATATGTGACTTGAGCAAGTTTTATTTAAGTTTCCTTTATTTGATAGCTTTATTTTATTTTGTAATTTTCAATTACAACTAAATTTGAGCATACAAGAGATAATATGTTTATTAATGAGAATGGGTTGTGTTCTCTATAGTTAAGATGGTTCCACGGTATGGGTGGCTATTAGCTTAGTTTTGCTTTTATAATACTTGGGCGGTTTGACTCTTGGTTATGCAGCAGGACAAGCAACAAGAAGATTTTCCATATCAAAATTATTTTTTTGGGGAAATTCCGTATCAATATTGATTCCTCTGTTATTGTATTTCCAACTTTATCATATGCTTTTTCTAAATTCATATAAAATATCATATGTAGATCCTCCTTATTTTCTCTATATTTCTCCATTAAACCTCTTATAAATGTTTGGCTTCCATAGTCGACTACCGGCATGAATTCCAATTGATTATGGAGAAAAAACATTAGTATCACGCCGCAACCTATGCTCCATAAATCGCTCCAAAGTTTAAAGTATGACACATTAACTTAATACCTCTATAATTCGCACAATCTTGTGCATCACCTTTATTCTTAAAAAAGGAATTAACACTCTCATTAAAGTATTTTGTAAATATTTAAGAGTTGATTAATTATGTTATTTTGTATCTGGCATTAATTTTTATTTAAATTGCACGACTTTATGAGCCTCATAACTACCAGTTTTATATTGGTTATTATTACAGGAAGGGCAAATTTAAAGTTGAGACTGAGTAGGCAAGTTATAGAATATTTAGGTTTCTGTTTAATGTGTTTGTGATGCCTTCTTCTAAGTTATGTAAGCAATCTAAATCTGATGATGCATTCTATTTTTCTTAGTGGCTCTGTAAGTAGTTGTGTGTGTAATTGAGATTATTAGATGCTTCCAGTATATTCAGTACATGTATTTATCAGTAGATGTTTTTAATAAAGTATGCAAATGAGAGAAATACTAGATTTACGAAAATGAATGTTATGTTCAATATATGGCACTCTATGCTACTGGTAGAGGTCCTTGTTGGGGGGTACAAAAGCTGTGATATCTAAGTAATCGCTACTAATAACATTAAAAGTTGAAAACTCTTGGCTTTATGAGGCGTAGCAAAAAAAAAAAAAAAACAAGGCCTAAAAAATTGTAATGATTAGAAAGCACATTCCAAGAGAACTAAACAAGGTCCTGTACACCCATTTGTATGATCGAACAGTTAAGTGTTGGGTGAATAACTACAAAAAATTAATATCTTCTAGGACTTCAAAATGGCCAAAATTAGTAAATAATGGTTGTAAGCATTGGCATATAAAAGTTGAAAATTGGATTGTAGCATACTTTATCACTAATTTCATGCAGTAGAGATTACTTAATCAAGCAATTTGATCATAATGGAAATTATGCTACTATTGCCGTGTGAAGATGAAATTATTAGCCTTACTTATTGCTATTATCAATGCGAAAAAGTATTTGAGTCTACAAAATTATTTATGAAAAAATTTATAGTTTAGTGAGCATTGCAGGACGTACCTCTAGTTTAACTAATTATTCAGCAGTTGGGAAGAATGCCTATTAATTGTTTGGCCGGACAATATATAGAAGAATCCACATGTTGCATCCGTATGTTGATTAAAAAAATCATTTCATAATTCCTTTCATACTAAATATCTCTAATTCAAAAAGATAATCCCCTTGCGTGGAATGTTTGGTCAGGTGAATATTAGATTATCCTTTTGGCCCTTCATCTCTGTGGGCTCCGAAAATTCGACCCGGCACTCCCTGTTGTTTTTTCTTTTTCAGGGGGAGTTTTTAAGGATTAAGTTCCAGGGAAACTTTTGGAGGGAGATGGATTTGTAGATAAGACATACTAGAGATTTTCACCCTCATTTTGTGAGGATTTTATGATATGATTTTGGTTTCCTATAGGTGCAAGCTCCTATAGTTAATTACCCCTCTCGATCCCGAGAGAGAACTTTCGATTAAGGCTTATTCGTCAATCAGATACATAGATAATTACGTGTTATCTGGCCTTATAGTGCAGCATGGGCATGATGTTTGAATGGTTGAAGATTTGATATTTAAAATTGAAAATTTCATCATCTTGCACTTAAAGTGGAGGTGGGGGAATGGATGATGGACCCGATCAGGATCCCATGGTTCGTCGTCCCGGGCCATTGTGGTCCCTGGTCTAACTGGAGTCAGAGGGGAGGAGTAGTTGACCCAACCTGATAGAAGAATCCTTGTCAGCAGCCATGGGTTGCTTCGTCCAAGGGTACCTTGTAACCTAGGATGAATGTTTGCCTAAGGGGATAAATTTGAATCCATCTTAACTAACAAAAGGCTTTGTGCCCTATCGATCATATACTGTTGATCATATCTCAGGATTTGTTTGCCCTAAGGAGCGTATTGGCTTTGGCCATAACCGGTATTTCGTGGTGCATTTGGCGGCCAAACCACTCGATTCAGAGGGCCCGGGTCCATAACCGTTTATCCTGCGTGCCATTTGGCAGCGAAACCGCCGGTAGAAGACATCGTTACCTTGCCCCTTATTGGCTGAAGTTTATTTGATAGAATATCCTAGTGATATTCAACCACATTAACTCAATGTGAGTTTAAGTAAATTTTAATTTATCCACCACGGCAAACTCTTGCGGAAGGTGAATGGATTTTGCATTAAGTGGGATGATTTTGATTTTTATTTTAAATATCTTGAATTTTGAAATTTTTGGATTTTGGATGATCTTTAGATTTGGATTTTCAGGTACTTGAGTGGCATTTAAAATTTTGTGAACCCCTCCGGTTGAGATTTTCATTCAATACGGCCATCATCGGGGTGTACGGGGTCATTTTCATTTGAAAATATTTGTATTTTGTGGATGAACCTTGTCAACTCTGTCGAGCTGTCGATGGAGATCGGTTTTGTAGACATTATAACCTTTATTAGTGAATTTCTATTATTATAGGCCTTGAGGCTAATATGAAGTATTAAAATAAATATACCGGTCGTTACAACCGTATATTTATTATAGGGTTTCGAACCCTGTCGCTCCTATTAAATCCACATGAAGGATCGGGTTCTAACTTGAATTCACTTATGACCCGTGCAGCATCCTTAAACATCACGTGTGTACTTTTATAACACGCTCGTCAAGGCCATGCAGACGTTTGATTGCATACCCCCTTGTGTGTTCCTATGTGTATGCAAATTACAAAGCACGTGCGGGGGTATTTTGAATTTTTGTAAACACCTTCTGTCCGCTTGCAGAATGTGCGATTCGATGGCTTGGCGTAGTGGCTTATGAATAGAGTTGTCTGCTGCTTTATACAGGTAGACTATCGTGCACTACTATTGCTTTTGATTATGGATTCTAGTGCACTAAATAATCTCTCTGCTTCGTACTTGTAGTAGGCTTTGTAATGGCCCGTTGTATGCATCACGAGTTTCTCACAGTGACTTGTTGTCATTTGTACTTGATGTAGCCATCTTATATTTTGTTGGGTTGATGTATGAAGTGTACAACAAATCCTACGACAGTTCGTAGGAGCTTACATTGCTGCACATTTTTCACTCTCCACTTGTAGCGTAATCAATGTGGTTGCTAACCATTTGAATGGTAGCTGATCGTAGGAGTGTTATAAACATTCACTATCTTCTGTTACGAATAACTTGTAGGTGTTGTGGCATTTTGTACACATAGCAAGTATAAAATCTATGGTATATTTGCATGATATGCATTGATGATGTACATTGTCTATTTGCTTGAATGATGCATTAACATGATGATTAAGTAGTTGCATGCAGTACATGATATATTTGCACGCCAATGTAGTGCGTTGCCATCGTGCAGTACATTTTTTCACGTTGGTAATGTGCTTTCATGATGTGGCCTGCATATTGCAAACGCATGCATAATATGATGTGTCATTATACACAATGATGAGGGGTTATTTTTTGTAATATTCAAATATAACCAAATGCGACAGGTGGTGTCATTGGAAAATGCACAATTTTTATTTGTGAGCTTAAACGTCTATGTGCGCTTGTACGAATGTTAAGGATTCGATGTAGGGGTGTCCATTCGGGTCAACCCGTCGGGTTGGGTCGAACCCGACCCGTACCCGGATTAAACAAGTCAACCGGACCCGAACCGTTTTGGCAAACGGGTCGGACATTTAAACCCGGACGTCGACCGGGGGTTACCGGGTTGACCCGACCCGATGACTCGACCCGTAGTGTCGCGCGCGGCACGCGATTCGGCAGCTGGACGGCGCGGCAGTGGCAGCTCGGGCGAAGCGCGGCAAGGGACGGCAGCGGAAGGCGAAGCGCGGGCTGCGCGGCACGGCAGCTGGCGAAGGTGCAGCTCGGGCTGTGCAGGCAGGCGGGCAGCGGCAGCTCGGGCATAGGGCAGCGGGCAGCCGGGCGGGAAATTTCAAATTTTTTTAAAAACGGGTTGTTGGGTTGACCGGCCAACCCGCGGCGTCAAAACCCGACCGACCCGTTTAATCAAACTGGTCAAATTTACGAACCCGAACCCGACCCGTTTATTAACGGGTCGGGGTTAACCCGTATTTTTCGGGTCGGGTCGGGTGGTCGGGTCAAAAGTTGACACCCTAATTCGATGGCCTTGACACTGCGTTTTAGTAACTTGCATTTTTTTAATACTAATACTATGCTTTTGCCTTACAATATGATCGTAGTGTTGTGATTATTATCGCTTACTGCTTCATACAAGCTAAGATGCAACGCAATGCAAATTTTGTTGGCAAGCTGATGATCATTCAAAAAAGTTACTAACTGTCACACGTGTGTGGACTGCATTCAGCATAAATTCTCACCATTGCTAGAAGGACGGGTCGAGATGCTTTGACATGTCCAACTGTATCGATTGTGTTGAATGCATGTGTGTCTGATAGTATTAGACAACTTCATATCTTTTTTAGAAGTATTGGTGCATCATAGGTCACTAATCTTTGGTCATGCTTAGTATAGCTCTTAGCCATACCCTGAGTTATCTGTCTCCACCATAATTCTAGGTGAAGTCGGGCGGGCTAACACTGGCATGCTTGTCATCAACCTTCTTCAACTCTTAAAGGCCTTAATAGCTACTCGCCCCAATTGAATTATCCTTCTTTAGTTGTTCGGTCAAAGGCCCATGCCTGTTGAATTGTATCCCATCATAAACTTTGATGCATAGCCTGTAACCCAAGAACCCTCTCAACACCCTTAACCTCTTGGGTATTCGCCATCTCAGCATTCCTCAATTTTGCTCTAATCATTTGCTACTCCTTCCTATAATACAACGTGCGCCAAATATCCACTCTAGGCAGGGCAATAAGCCATGTCTTAAATTGCAAACAAGTGGTGGTTCCGATAATGAATAACACAAATCCCAAGTGTTCTAAGTGTTCCCCTCAGTCCTGCTATAAATAAAAATTCATCCAATTAAGTCTAACACAAATCTCCGTATTATATGGCTGGAATATCTTGTTCATCGGGGACTAGAAAGTAGTTGGAGCATTAGTGAGCCAAAAGGCACATTTAAAATCTTAGTGTCCCTCCTAAGCCTAATGCTCTCTTGGGAATCTCTGGCCTAATCTTGATCTAATGGTACCCTGACTTCAAATTTAATCTTCGAGAAAGCACAGCTCCATAAAGCTCATATAGTAAATCATCAATTCACTGGAACAGGAAACTTATCTGCCACAGTCTCCTTGTTCAATACTCGGTAGTCGAAACAAATCCTTCAGCTGTGTCTTTCTTTTTACTAATAACACTGAATTGAAAATTGGATAGATAATGGGTTGAATGATCATACCTCTAGCATCTCTCTGATTAATCTCTCGATTCTCCTTCTGGACTTCGGGATAACAATTTGAACGAACACTAATGTGTAAATCTTTCCTTCAAGTATAATAGCATACTCGTGTTCACGTTGAGGATGCACCCCTGAACTGGCAGAAACACCTCTCGATTGTTTTAAGAGTGGTTGTAACCATGATTGATGCTTTTTATCTTCTGCCACATCCTCTTCTCTTCCAAACTCTGCAGCTCCACCAAAATATCCCCTTCACCCTGGATTGGCCATACATGGTTTTGAGTGAAACCATAGTTTTCAAACAGGCTATGATCCCCTCTATAACCACTTTCCTCCCCTCAACCCTGAACTCTCTTAAGAGCCTTCAAAACAATCTTCGTTTTCCCCAACTTCTGCAGCCACTTCATCCCCACTATCACATCAGTGCTCCTCAAATCTAATATCAGAAGTCTTCACTACCTAAACCTCTGGAAGGATTGGATCATCCCTTTGCAAATTCCTCTTACTCTCTAATTTTGTTGTTCCCAATATAACCCCAAGCCCCACATGTCCACTAATTTTAGTCCCATATGATCCACTATGATGTTGCAAATGGTGTTGCGGGTAACTCCATCACTATCCACCAGTACTACCACTTCTCGATGCCCGATCTTCCCTTAACCTTCATGGTAAGGTTCAATATGAACCTGACACTAAGTTAAGGGATACCTTACAACATCTAAGTACAGGTGATCATCTTCTCCTCTAACTTCTCTCTGCAGCATCTTCCTCCACATTGTAGACTATCAGGACCTGTAACGAACGGTCCTTACAACGGTAGCCTAGAGCGGGAACTTCTTATCAAACTAAGCATAAACCTAAGACCTCTTACTCTTGGATTTCTAACTCAGTCAACCCATTGAAGTTTTCCCCATGGACGTAACACCTAACCTTTATCCCTCAGAGCTTCTTCTGAATAGGTTATTCATCTACACCTTTGGTGCCAGAATATAGTGGTGTGCAGTATGAGACTCCCGAATTGCTGCTATGGCTGCTCTCCTAAAAGATCTTACCCACCAGTGGGCTAACTATATACCTCTCCTAAGCCCATATTATCTCAGTACTAAAACTGCTGCTCGATGCTAGGCTTGAGCCTCTCATATAGTTCCCCACTATCAAAGTCTCTGACAACCTTCCCAATCAACTCGGAGAAGTACTCAATTCTCTCAATACTCAATCACCATACCCTCCTGCACCAAAAGTTGTTCACAAAGTCTACTTCCCGATAAGTGGAAAACATTTTAGGAAACAAGATATGACTCCTCCATAAACATATCAAATCTCACAAGGCATCACTGTTGGTACCAGGACAGGACCTTCCCTTCCAGACATAGAGTGGCTACGGTGAGTTTTCATCTTTTGTCAACCCATTTACAGCAAAATATTACTCCCAACCTTAAATTCACCGGGGAGCAATTTCTCCCTCAAAAAACTGGCATGTTCAACTTTATCACCCTAGGATCACCACCGCCCCAATAGCTCTTCTCCTCCATGTAGCGGGGTGTTGTGATCCCTCATGTTTCAATCACCCCAAATCAGCTCTCGATCTTCATCATCCCAATTTCTTCCCCGGCCATACCATTCAAACGTTCCCCTCCTTGGAAGTGGATGATAAGGTGGCACCTCCTCATCTTCCCAAAATTTTCCACCCACCTCATCGTCCTATATCAAGGTTTCCCCACTTCCTTGTCCGACCAACGATAGCCCTTGCCGCGATGATTTTGTTTATATTGAAACTCTAACATCTTTTCATCAATCTTCCAGATTACATAATCTACCCTCAATTGATGAAATTCGATCTCTGAATTCATATTTTAGATTTTCACTCATCATCAAAGCCTCTCTCCTACGCATCAACTTTTTACCCGCCATAGGCCCAAAAAATGTGCTCTGATTACCAATTTGGAAGGAATCTGATAACTAATTAGCAAAAAAACAATACGAAGAAGAATGCAACAAAAATTAGCGAGAAAGAATGAGATATCACACAACAAACCAATATACGTTGATCCACTATTTAGAGTAGTCGACTCTCCGCAAACCCTAAGCGTTGCTAGGAAAAAAACTTCCAAAGATAAAACTAAAAAATTCAAACACAATTCACGTAATGAAAATAAAACAACCTAATTAACCCTAAATAAACCTTCCTAATTATCTCTTAAATCTAAATATAAATAAGTCAACTTTCCTAAATGAACCTTCTTACTTCCCTCCCAAATCTAAGTTCAAATCAGCCATCTTTCCCAAGGAAATCTTTCTATTCCTTCTAATCCGAATTCAAATTCAGCACTCTTTCCCTAAATAAACTTTCCTAATTCCTCCTAATTTTGATTTTCTATGATAAATTATTAGGCAGAATTAATCCCATTTGATCCCCCTCCCCTCCCCCTCCCTCCCTCCAATTTTAATTTTCAAATCAGCGCTCTTCCCCTATGACTATGATTAGATAGTAAGATTCACAGGAAATTGTGGAACATATAAAACAACTGTGAGAGAGATATTAATTTAAATTATATATATTGCAGTTGCAAGAAACAATAGAAATGAGGGCCACTAAAATATAATAATTAGTAAGAAAGTCAAACGCGAGAAATGAAAATAATCAACAATTACCTTTCATATGAGGAGCAATCAAATCTAAAGCCAAACGTAATAATAGAGACACTGATAGCGGGCCCAATGAAATAAACACACAAAACGCTAAGACAGAGTTTGAGATTTATAACGTGGGTGCTCATAGTCCTAATAAGATAGTAATAATAATAAACCTAGAGAAGGAAGTACCAAAGGAGGGGTAGGGTTGGACTGATTGTGGATGAATGCTAAGAAGCGCAAGGGTAAACACAATTTTTCCTTCAAGTTTAAGGCTGATGAGATTGGTGCAACTACAATGATGATGGGTAAAAAAGCATTATGGCTATGTTTGCGACACCAATAATTCTTCACACCATATCCATGGCTCCCTGAGCCCGCCATAGAACCAACGACCAAGTTTGTTTGTCGGATTAAGAGATTAGAACGTGGAGAGCTCTATGGATGCGAAGAACAAAAAAAAGAAGAGCTCAATCTCAACATTAGGGATGTATTCCTCTTTGAGATCGTAGCACTCTATAGAGGATATAATGTCAAAGATAAACTTGGCAACATAATGCTATTGGTGCCAAGAAATTGTTTGTTCTACTTTTTGTTAATTGTCTAATCAATAGAGATGGCCGGTACAAAATTAACGTTCATTTTCCTAATAGTGAACTATAATGTTCCTCATGACAAAATAGTTATATTAAAGCTATTACTACTCATTACGACTCGTTGCGCACGTCCATACAATGGTACCCTATTGCCTATATGTCGCGCTTAACTAAAGATATATGCGAACGCACTCTCCATCCGTTACATGAATATGCATCCACTAAAGTTTAATAATGTAAAGCATATTACTTCGTCGATCTAATAGTGCAGATGAACCTCACGTATTTTAGATAGTCTATACAGCTTATTGCTAATGTATCAACAACGAAGCGTCGATCAAGTACGTCTGGCAGCTATCTCTCATAACTCACTCTCCAAACTCTATCACCCATTATCAATGCTTGTATATTAAAATTTCTTGGTCATTCGCGATGCTCTAAAACATGATTGTCCGAAATGACAGAAATCGACCAAGCCACAAATGAATTCATAATCTACATCCATACTCACATAATGAAGGTTCCTACAACAAAAATATTCCAATATAGCAAATAACAAACATCATTCCTATTTACTTATGTGTACCTTTTATGCACAGGTACTTATTCTTGGCAATGTAGTTGTTCCTTTTCTTGTAATTCTCTCTCGAACAGCTGCATAGAATTTCAAGGCATTTCCACCGCAGGTTACCTCATTTGCCTAGTCCAATGCCTTTGCTTAGACTTCATTCTAACCATAGGAAAAAAGATAAAACTAATTCAATTCTAACAAATTAATAAATCTAGAAGACTTAATCATATAGAAATAAATGACAATTAAATCCGTTGTAAATTAAATGAAGGTCAATTTTGAAGATGGAAGTAAAAAAGTACACTAGATATATTGTCACATAATAGATAGATAGGCCAATGTTTTCAATTAACAACAAAGATATTATACTACGTGGTCAGAAATTGACAATATCGGTATGTACTAACAAATATATTTGTATTGTCCAAAATCAGATATGTTATGTTGTGTGTGACCATGTATTGGGTAAACAAAGAATCGTGAAACAAAATTAGAAATGACGGAGAATGCTCTTATAGAATATTTGGTTAAGACAAATAGGATAGTAATGCGAATAACCATAATGGGGAAAATGTAAATGTAGACCTATATGAAGAATAATTTCATTATTTCCAAGGTACGAATTATTAAATCAGTTAAGGCTAGAATGATAAAACTAATTATAAGAAAAATGTAGGCAACTGGGACAGATCTAATGATAGTGAAATGCCAAGTAAGGAAATATAAAATTGTGCAAACTAGAATTAATGCCACATGCATACAAGGCAACCGGAATGACAGCGAAGGATTCATAATGGACAGACCAAGGACAGCAAGATAGGGGTGGTGATGAATATGACGGAATGGTGATGGTGTCTAAAAAATAAACTATCATAAAACATCTAGAAATCATCTTCCAGCGATTTTCTAATAAGCAGTGGTCCCCAAAAGTGGAACCTAAAACCACTCAAAAAGTGGAACCTAAACAACTTTAGGTGTTACTGAAAGAACATTTACGTAACATTAGTGATGAAAAATAAAATTCACAAACTACAGCCGGTTGAAAAAGTATAAAAAAGGATGAACTATATATGTCAGATTATTGTTTTACACAAGCTAAATTAATTAAATATGAAAGGAGTCGTTACACATAATAAAGTGAAAAGGACTTCGATATGAAAACTGTTCTCATGCATGCCTTAATCTCTATATCTTATTCTGGTAGCTTAAAAATATCAATCGATGCCGAAGTCAAGAACATATATAGTGAACATAGAGTTCTTCGCAGTCTTACTGCACGGCGTAACCCATGGAAAACCTCCTTTGTCTCTAGCAATGATAATACCTATCAACACAAAAATGACACTCAGTTGCCCCCCCTTCATGATCCAACGCCATCACATACTCCGTTGACTCCTCCGTAATATGTTGCCACACACGACTGCATCCACAAATCAAACCAAACACGCCACCCAACAGACCATGAAATCACAGCGATCATACCTACAAACCCCAACTTCTGCTACTTCACCGCCTCATTCACGACATTAAAAGTAGATCTCTCTTCGGTTACGGAGGAGGCCACTCAGGCACTTAGAAATACGCATGAGAGGAAGAATCAAGGTTCAGAAATCCTCGAGGGCTCCCGCTGATCTCGAACCATTAGAGCGCCGTCGCGATTCCCGCTCTCATCAACTTTTCAAAACCACGGTAGCGAACGAACCAGAAGTCGTGTTGAACCCCGCCGGCCCTCCAATCTCCCTATCTTTACCTTCGGTCCCTGTTCACGGTCGATCCAACCGCGACGTCACCTAGATGCTGAATTCGACATCGTGCCCTAGCCTAACCGAGCTAAAGCCAGACCTCTGCTCCAAATCGGCCAAACCCTACTGCGACGCCGGGGTCATACCATCGCCGACGTTGACTCCCTGCGTCATCTTCCTTCCGACGCCGAACCCGATGCTTGCTCCGTGCATGGCTTCCGCCTCCAAGCCAAATGGGCTCTGCCCGTCTCTTCCTCCCTCTCTCTATCATATTATTATATATATTATTTTATATATTAGTCAGTGTATTGAATATAATAATATATATTAGGATTATATGTATTATTATTATTTGTATTATAATAATAATATATATATAATTTTATCATTATATTTTATATTAATATAAATTATATATTTACTATATATATATTATTATTATAAAAAAAATGAGAGAGACGAGATGAAGGGAATTGAATAATTTTAACAGGTGTCGAAAGACCCGGCGTCTTGTAACTTAGGTCCGACGGGATGGTTTTTAAAATTTGAAGACCCCGGCCGTCGCCATCTTTAGATCCGGCCGTGGATGGATCCAAATTGAAGACCTCACGCAGTCTTCTTTAGATCCTGGTGGGATGGGTTTAAATTCGAAAGCCCCTACGCCGTCGACCTATAGGTCCGTGGTAGGATGAAACTACGGCAATGAGTCCGATTTCTACCTCGGTGGGGAGGTGACGCCGGGGGTATGGCTGCCGGAAATTTCAAGTGAACAATAATAGGAGATTGGACTAAATAATTAGAAAATTGATTTGAGTTTATAATTCAAATTTAAAATCAATTTAATTAATTTGCCTAATAATATTGGATCTTAAATCCGAACTGGGCTTAATCTGAAATTTGGATTTGAACAAACCTTAAAATTCTAATGAATCTTGAAACTTGAGTTAAAGGGTATATTATTGCAAAGATGAAAATGTAGAGAGACTATTTTTGGGAAGTATAAAAAAATGCTATCTAATCTTCTTCCTTAACGAAATTGTGTTCGATTGACAATTCTAGAGTTGAAATATCAAGTCAACAGGACTAGTTCTTCAGAAACTACAATTCACATCTAACTATTGGTATCTACTATAGATATGGGTCAAAGAATATGTGAAAATTATACATGAGTCATTCTATTGTCCATCTGATCTACACGAAATTCTTCAGTCAATTTATTTCAGGAGAGTATATTCAAAGAGTTATATCAATGCTACGTAGATATCTCTTTTAACTCAAATACACTTAGACCACTCCTATGTTATTAAGACATAATAGTGTCCATATTTGGCTTCTTTTAAGCTCCATTAATATGATAATTACCCATCATTTCATCAGATAGGCGTTATCGTAAATGCTAAGAGAAGAAGCAATGAATTTTGTAGTTACTTATTGATTTATATGAGATAATAGAAGACTCGTAGCAAGCAATATAGTTAATTTGTGTAAGAACCTGATCTTATAAATGTCTATTGCATAAAAATCACCTTACAAGCTATAGTGACGATATTGGATAAGCTTGCATAAAATTGTAACAAACACATCTTTCAATATCACAACTCAAAGCTGTATGTAGATTACGCCACCGGATCCGTCGACGCAACATGTGTGCAGCGGACATGAAGGCGTTCTGGTAGGTCCTTAAATGAAATTTTGGGCATTTCTAAACCAAAATCTCGTCAACAAATGGATCATATTTAAAATATTTTAAAATTGCCCCTTATGCTATCTAATATGATACCCTTAATTAATAATCAATCACCTGCATGTGCTCGCAAATTGCAATAAATTTTTAAATGCCAATGTACGAGATGCTGCAGCAAGAGGGTTAAATGACATAACCAGCATGTGCTGCCGTTCGTCGCATATAAATCTCATCCAATGATCTGAGAATGCTGCGAGGGTTTTTAATTATTCAGTTCATCCTCCTCTTGATGAAAGGATGGATGTCGTCCGACTTGTATTATTAATATATCTTCACCCCAACTCTTGCCTACAAAAATAAAGCGACTTAAATACCCCGATGTGATGGCCGTGTTGATGGAAAATCTAAACCGGACGGAGGTCATATATCTCTAATCACAAATGTCCAAATTTTTGAAAAATATCTAATAAAACTCTAAAACTAAATACACACACTCCCGAAAGTTTGTCGGGGAGTGATAAATTTGAGATTAACCTCAGCTCACAAAGAGCTAATGTCATATGTCAGGTGTATTACTAACGACTTCATCCTCAAATTTGTCTCTCTTGCCAACCGGGGACCGGTGGCACGTTGACGCCTCTGAGGGCTTAGTCGTGAGTGGTTTTGCCGCGAATTGGCCACGTCGATTATATGACCCCGAGTCACGTGAGCCAATCAGATGTCCTGTCTGGAGGATGTTCCCTAAAGGCGTTCAAACCACTGAGCGTGGTATCATAGGGTATATTCAGTATAGGCATAAAAACCCTTGTCAGCTAAGGGGATCATATAGATCCCTTGCAAACTTCAACGTAAGGTATTACATGGGTTCTACATGTGCGAGTGCGAGCCAGACGCAGCAACCATGGCTGCTGGAAGATACCTTGCTGTCAGGTTGGGTCGCTACCTCCTCGAACTAAGCGACTTAGGGATCATGACTGCCACGGGACGACGGAACCATTGGGATCTTGATCGGGTCTCGTCTTCATTCCCCCTACCACCTAGTTTTTATGTTTATGGTGATTTATAATTCTTAATTATCTAATTTCAATATTCTCAAATCTAATATTTTAAACCCTAAAACTCGATTCTATTATACGTATAGAGTTTATAAACTATTTTACATTTTTATGACTAGCCTTAATCGAAAGTTCTCTCTCGTTATCGGGAGGGTGGTAATTAACTATGGGGCTTGCGCCACTATAGGAACCAGAACTCAGATTAAAAAGTACCTCACCCAACATGTGGCGCGAAATCTTGGGATAGTGTCTTATCTACAAACCCAATCTGCCTTCTGAAATTCCCCGGGATTAAACATCCTAAAATTAGGAATTTTTTCGAGAGCCCACAACAAACAACATAGGCACTAAAATAGAAAACTCTCAACTATTGTTGTTTGACAGCTAGAGCACGTAGATTTCTAAGAAAATTTGTTTAATCCACCATCCACCTTCTCCAATGCGACAACTGGCAGTCAATTGATAACATATTTCAAGATTCTCGTGTGTGTAGATATAAGGCAGTTAATATGCGTGTTTCCAATTCAGCCATAGCTGTGGGCACTGTCTGTATCTAATGCAATGTTGTCAAAGTCACCAGAAGCTAGTAAGTGCGTTTTATGTCCAGACATTGTTAACACAGCTAAGCACATACATGTACATCATAAAGAAACTACTGCTTTAAGTACATAGAAGTTCGAACAAAGATGAAACTAAAATCTTATAGAGAAGAGAGAAAATCAAACTTTCCTGAATAAAGAAAAGATTAATCACTTGATTAATGCCCCTACAAAGTTGATTCATAGAGGAAAATTATGTGCGAGTAGCTAAAAAACTCATTCAGCATACGGCAAGACTCAATTCAGTACGCACAGAATAAATTTCAACTTCACATTAATAGTATACTACACGATACAATAAATTTTCATCTGAGGTAGCCTATTGTTTCATGTAATTTTACCTGTTTCGACACTAAATTTCCTATACCGCATTAATACTAAGCCAAGAAAAAAGTTTTGCGGTTATTATGTGTGATACATCTTAATGAAATATGGTATACTTTTTCATCTATATGCACCAACACGGCAAACACTCCTCCATAATACGTATTGCAGTGTTGGACGTGTTTAGATATGGTACATAGCCGCCTCAAGCAGCTGGATCGTGTCGGACATGGCATAAATGTGTAATAATGAAATTAAAATTTTAAAAAAATTGGACATGTCTGTTTGCTATTTCTTTAATTACTTTTTTAAATATACTTCTCTAAATATTTTATAGTTAACTTTTTAATAGATATATTTTATTTTCTAATAAAACTCAAAACTAGCCACACAACTTCTACTCCTATCCCGAGCCGCTCCAATCCCTGCTGTTGCCATCTCGGATTTGTAAACTGAAGGCGCAACAGCGCTAGGGCAGTTAGCTCGATTTGGTGTGAAGATCGGTAGTGGCGACGAGGAGATGCAAGCACAAAAATCTCCACTCCATTTCATGTCTAGAGCAAAATAGCTCACAGCAGCAATAGCGGGTGGCGACGATAAATTCGGCTACCACGACTTCATTAGGTTGGTCGCCGAGTCCTTCCACTTCACGAGAAACTTCTAGTAGGCAAGGTATCACTAATAAGGTAATATGCAATTTTATGTTTTTCTCAGGGTGAATACTACTAGATTTTCTTAGGGTACACTAAAGGACATGAAATTAGACTTTCTTTTTTATTTTTCTTAATGATATTTATTAATCTCAATTGTGTTTTGTTCTAAGTTATGATGTCGGTTTATGAGCAATGTTTATTATTGAAGTTATCATAATATCAATAAATTATGATTAATGTTTAAACTGTTGTTAATTAAAGTATGTTAATTAGGCCTCTAATAGGATTCTCGTACTCCACTAGCACTAATATTATATTAGTTAATATATGCTTACACTCAGGCACTCCTAAACAGTGCATGCATAGGTTCAGATGGCGGGGAATGGATTAGCATTAGCATATAAGAGAAATCCTGTAATCTGCTATTCCATTCGTTCCTTCAAGCGGCAGTTAGCGAGAGAAGTCTTGTTGCATGGGAAGTGAAGGTGGAGAGGAGCACTAAAGCGGAAGCAGTGATCGGGTGAAAGCGGTAGCCGTGAGGGATCTATAACGGTTGTGGGAGCAGCTTCTACTAAGGAAGAAGTCTGTTTGTGGCTAAGCACTGTAACTCGGCAAGTGTTTATCCGAAGTGGAAGGGCTACAGTGGGTGAAGAGGGAATTTTCAGTGGAGGAAGAAGAAGGAAATGAGGTAAGCAATTTGATTATATTAAATTGGTCTGATAGATTTCCAAAGATTAGTACAAATTTCTAAAGAAGACTATGCCCAAATGTACAAATTATTTGGTATATGAGGAGAGAAACTGGTTTTGAGGTAAATTGTTATGTTAGTATAAGTTGGTTTTATAAAATTTATTTGAGTAATAAATTGTGGAATTTATAGAATTAGATAGATGAATTGTAGGCAACATACAATTGAAGAAGAATATGAGGTGGAGGATTTGAGGAGACTGCTCTTCAAGAAGGTAAGTGATGCAATTCTATTAAACATGCAATTACTTTCATTTATAAGCATAGAAATTAATTTTTAATTCCTTGAAGGAAAGAGGGACATTAAGCTTATTCAATGTATTGAAAATGTGAATACATCCAAATTTTCATGTATGAATAACCACTTATATATTTAAATCATTGGAATTTTAAATAAGATTTAATATGTTTATTTAAAGGTTTTTCTAGTTGGTAATAATTTAGAAAGAAATCCAATTCTTTACAAATTGCATATACATTTTCTTTATGCAAACGGTATAACGGATATATTGTTATAAAAGAATGCAATCATACAAAACAAATATGAATTATTAATATTTGAAGTCTACTGAATATCAAATTAGGAAATGTTAACTATGAAATTATATGATATATGCGTTATAGGTGGGGCAAAAGGGACCCCAGATATGATACCTGCATAGCAGGTGGGGTAAAAGAGACCCCTAAAAAGACAAAAGGGACTTCTATGTAGTTCAATGATGATAATGTCAGGTTTACTGGACTCCATTGAACATTATTATGAAAGTTAACTATATGAGAATGGTAGCAAAATCCTGAGAATACTAATTATGATATTTTGAATAGACTTCAAATGAATTAAAGGATGATCATAAATATGATTTTTATGTTATTTTGTAAATATTTATACAACAACAACAACAACATCAAGCCTTTATCCCACTACGTGGGGTCGGCTACATGAATCCTTTTTCTCCATTGTGTCCTATTAAAAGTCAAATTCTCGTTTAAATCTAATAAAGAAAGGTCATTCTTAATATTTTCTAACCAAGTCTTTTTAGGTCTACCCCTACCTTTCTTAACATAAGTCAAATCTAATACCTCTACTCTCCTAACCGGGTCATCGGAAGGCCGTCGTTTTATGTGACCAAACCATCTAAGGCGACTCTCTCTAATCTTATCTTCTACTGGAGCTACTCCAACCTTTCACGTATATGCTCATTTCGTATCCTATCTCTAAGGGTAAAGCCACTCATCCACCTGAGCATCCTCATCTCTGCCACACTTAACTTAGTATTATGCTTCTCTTTTAATGGCAAACATTCGGCACCATAAAGCATTGCAGGCCTCACTACCATCTTATAGAATTTTCCCTTAAGTTTGAGGGGTACATTTCTATCACATAACAAGCCCGATGCATTCCTCCACTTCAACCATCCAACTTGAATTCTGCTGATAATATCCCATCAATTTCACCATCACTCTTAACAATAGATCCAAGGTATCTAAAACGTGTACTCTTATTAATGACTTGATCGCCCAAAGTCACAATCCCCTCACTAGGTCTATTACTACTAAAATTACACTCCATATATTCCGTTTTAGATCTACTCAAGCGAAAACCTTTAGACTCTAAGGTTGACCTCCATAATTCAAGTTTACCTTCAACTCCCTCTCTAGTCTTATCAACAAGAAGAATATCATCAGCAAAAAGCATACACCAAGGTACATCCTCTTGCAAATGTCTAGTGAGAACATCCATGACTAAAGCAAAAAGATATGGGCTTAAGGCTGATCCTTGATGTAACCCAACCGAAATAGGGAAATACTTGGTCAATCCACCTTGTGTTTGAACACAAGTAATAGCTCCTGCATACATATCTTTAATGATTTGAATATAAGCATTATTGACTCCTTTCTTTTCAAAAACTCTCCATAGCACTTCTCTTGGAACTTTATCATATGCTTTTTCTAAATCAATAAATATCATATGTAGATCCTCCTTATTTTCTCTATATTTCTCCATTAAACCTCTTAATAAATGTATGGCTTCCATAGTCGACCTACCCGGCATGAATTCAAATTGATTATGAGAAACATTAGTATCACGCCGCAACCTATGCTCCATAACTCGCTCCCAAAGTTTTAAAGTATGACACATTAACTTAATACCTCTATAATTCGCACAATCTTGTGCATCACCTTTATTCTTAAAAATAGGAATTAACACACTCATTAAAGTATTTTGTAAATATTTAAGAGTTGACTTAATTATGTTATTTATTGTATCTGGCATTTAATTTTTATTTAAATTGCACGACTTTATGAGCCTCATAACTAACCAGTTTTATATTGGTTATTATTACAGGGAAGGGCAAATATAAAGTTGAGACTGAGTAGGCAAGTTATAGAATATTTAGGTTTCTGTTTAATAGTGTTTGTGATGCCTTCTTCTAAGATATGTAAGCAATCTAAATCTGATGATGCATTCTATTTTTCTTAGTGGCTCTGTAAGTAGTTGTGTGATGTAATTGAGATTATTAGATGCTTCCGTATATTCAGTACATGTATTTATCAGTAGATGTTTTTATATAAGTATGCAAATGATGAGAAATACTAGATTTAGAAAATGAATGTTATGTTCAATTATATGGCACTCTATGCTACTGGTAAGAGGTCTTGTGGGGTGGTACAAAAGCTGTGATATCTAAGTAATCGCTAACTAATAACATATAAAAAGTTGAAAACCTCTTGGCTTTATGAGGCTGTAGCAAAAAAAAAAAAAAAACAAGGCCTAAAAAATTGTAATGAATTAGAAAGCACATTCCAAGAGAACTAAACAAGGTCCTGTAACACCCATTTGTATGATCGAACAGTTAAGTGTTGGGTGAATAACTAACAAAAACTTAATAATCTCTAGGACTTCAAAATGGGCCAAAATTAGTAAATAATGGAAGATTGGCAATATAAAAGTTGAAAATTGGATTGTAGCATACTTTATCACTAATTTCATTGCAGTAGAGATTACTTAACTCAAGCAATTAGCATCATAATGGAAATATGCTACTATTGCCGTGTGAAGATGAAATTATTAGCCTAACTTATTGCTATTATCAATGCAGAAAAAAGTATTTGAGTCTACAAAGATTATTTATGAAAAAATTTATAGTTTAGTGAGCATTGCAGGACGTACACTCTAGTATAACTAATTATTCAGCAGTTGGGAAGAATGACCTATTAATTGTTTGGCCGGACAATATATAGAAGAATCCACAAAGTTGCATCCGTATGTTTGATTAAAAAATCATTTCATAATTCCTTTCATACTAAATATCTCTAATTCAAAAGAATAATCCCCTTGCAATGGAATGTTTGGTCAGGTGAATATTAGATTATCCTTTTGGCCCTTCATCTCTGTGGGCTCCGAAAATTCGACCCCGGCCTCCCTGTTTGTTTTTTCTTTTTCAGGGGGAGTTTTAATGGATTAAGTTCCAGGGAAACTTTTGGAAGGCAGATGGATTTGTAGATAAGACACTACCTAGAGATTTCACCCTCATTTTGTGAGGACTTTATGATATGAGTTTTGGTTTCCTATAGGTGCAAGCTCCTATAGTTAATTACCCCTCTCGATCACGAGAGAGAACTTTCGATTAAGGCTATTCGTCAATCAGATACATAGATAATACGTGTTATCTGGCATATAGTAGCAGCATGGGCATGATGTTTGGAATGGTTGAAGATTTGATATTTAAAATTGAAAATTTCATCATCTTGCACTTAAAGTGGATGGTGGGGGAATGGATGATGGACCCGATCAGGATCCCATGGTTCCGTCGTCCCGGGCCATTGTGGTCCCTGGTCTACTGAGTCAGAGGAGGTAGTTGACCCAACCTGATAGAAGAATCCTTGTCAGCAGCCATGGGTTGCTTCGTCCAAGGGTACCTTGTAGACCTAGGATGAATGTTTGCCTAAGGGGATAAATTTGAATCCATCTTAACTAACAAAAGGCTTTGTGCCCTATCGATCATATACTGTTGATTCATATCTCAAGGATTTGATGCCACTAAGGAGCGTATTGGCTTTGGCCATAACCGGTATTTCGTGGTGCCATTTGGCGGCAAAACCACTCGATTCAGAGGGCCCCGGGTCATAACCGTTTATCCTGCGGTGCCATTTGGCAGCGAAACCGCCGGTTAGAAGACACGTACCATGCCCTTATTGGCTGAAGATTATTTGAGAATAGATCCTAGTGATATTTTCAACCAGACATTAACTCAATGTGAGTTTAAGTAAATTTTAATTTATCCACCACGGCAAACTCTTGCGGAAGGTGAATGGATTTTGCATTAAGTGGTTGATGATTGGATTTTTTATTTTAAATATCTTGAATTTGAAATTTTTGGATTTTGGATGATCTTTAGGATTTTGGATTTTCAGGTACTTGAGTGGCATTTAAAAATTTTGTGAACCCCTCCGGTTGAGATTTTCATTCAATACGGCCATCATCGGGGTGTACGGGGTCATTTTCATTTGAAAATATTTGTATTTTGTGGATGAACCTTGTCAACTCTGTCGAGCTGTCGATGGAGGATCGGGTTTTGTAGACATTATACCTTTATTAGTGAATTCTCATTATTATAGGCCTTGAAGGCCTAATATGAATGTATTAAAATAAATATACCGGTCGTTACAACCGTATATTTATTATAGGGTTCGAACCCTGTCGACTCCTATTAATCCACATAGAAGGATCGGGTTCAAACTTGAATTCACTTATTGACCCGTGCAGCATCCTTAAACATCACGTGTGTACTTATAACACGCTCGTCAAGGCCCATGCAGACGTTTGATTGCATACCCCCTTTTGTGTACCTATGTGTATGCAAATTACAAAGCACGTGCGGGGGTATTTTGAAATATTTGTAAACACCTTCTGTCCGCTTGCAAGAATATTGCGAATTCGATGGCTTGGCGTAGTAGCTTATGAATAGAGTTGTCTGCTGCTTTATACAGGTAGACTATCGTGCACTACTTATTGCTTTTTGCATATGGATTCTAGTGCACTAACTAATCTCCTGCTTCGTACTTGTAGATGCTTGTAAATGGCCCGTTGTATGCATCACGAGTTTCTCACAGTGACTTGTTGTCATTTGTACTTGATGTAGCCATCTTATATTTTGTTGGGAATGATGTATTGAATGTACAACAAATCTCCTACGACAGTTCGTAGGAGCTTACATCTGCTGCACATTTTTCATCTCCACTTGTAGCGAATCAATGTGGTTGCTAACCATTTGAATGGTAGCTGATCGTAGGAGTGTTATAACATTCACTATCTTCTGTTACGATAACTTGTAGGTGTGTAGGCATTTTGTACACATAGCAAGTATAAAATCTATGGTATATTTGCATGATATGCATGTATGATGTACATTGTCTATTTGCTTGAATGATGCATTAACATGATGATTAAGTAGTTGCATGCAGTACATGATATATTTGCACGCCAATGTAGTGCGTTGCCATCGTGCAGTACATTTTTACACGTTGGTAATGTGCTTGCATGATGTGGCCTGCATATTGCAAACGCATGCATAATATGAATGTGTCATTATACACAATGCATGAGGGGTTATTTTTGTAATATTCAAATATAACCAACTGCGCAGGTGGTGATCATTTGGAAAATGCACAATTTTTATTTGTGAGCTTCTAAACGTCTATGTGCGCTTGTACGAATGTTAAGGATTCGATGTAGGGGTGTCAATTCGGGTCAACCCGTCGGGTTCGGGTCGAACCCGACCCGACCCGGATCTAAACAAGTCAACCCGGACCCGACCCGTTTTGGCAAACGGGTCGGACATTTCAACCCGGACTCGACCCGGCCGGGTTACCGGGTTGACCCGACCCGATGACTCGACCCGGTAGTGTCGCGCGCGGCACGCGATTCGGCAGCTGGACGGCGCGGCAGTGGCAGCTCGGGCGAAGCGCGGCAACGGGACGGCACGCGGAAGGCGAAGCGCGGGCTGCGCGGCACGCAGCTGGCGAAGCGGGCAGCTCGGGCTGGGCAGGCGGGCAGCGGGCAGCTCGGGCTAGGGCAGCGGGCAGCCGGGCGGGAAATTTCAAATTTTTTTAAATTAAACGGGTTGTTGGGTTGACCCGGCAACCCGCCGGGTCAACCCGACCCGACCCGTTTAATCAAACTGGTCAAATTTACGAACCCGAACCCGACCCGTTTATTAAACGGGTCGGGTTCAACCCGTATTTTCCGGGTCGGGTCCGGGTCGGGTCAAAAGTTGACACCCCTAATTCGATGGCTTGACACTGCGTTTTAGTAACTTGCATTTTTTTAATACTAATACTATGCTTTTGCTTACAAATGAATCGTAGTGTTGTGATATTATCGCTTACTGCTTCATACAAGTAAGATGCCACGCAATGCAAATTTTGTAGGCAAGTGATGATCATTCAAAAGTTACTAACTGTCACACGTGTGTGGACTGCATTCAGCATAAATTCTCCAACATTGCTAGCAGGCGGGTCAGAGATGCCTTGACATGTCCAACATGTATCGATGATGTGTTGAATGCATGTCGTGTCTGATACGTATCAGACACTTCATATCTTTTTTAGAAGTATTGGTGCATCATAGGTCACTAATCTTTGGTCATGCATAAGTATAGCTCTTAGGCCATACCCTGAAGTATCTGTCTCCACCATAAAATTCTAGGTGAAGTCGGGCGGGCTAACACTGGCATGCTTGTCATCACCTTCTTCAACTCTTCAAAGGCCTTAATAGCTACTTCGCCCCAATTGAAATTATCCTTCTTTAGTTGTTCGGTCAAAGGCCATGCTGTTGAATTGTATCCCATCATAAACTTTATGCAGTAGCCTGTAAGCCCCAAGAACCCTCTCAACACCCTTAACCTCTTGGGTATTCGCCATCTCAGCATTCCTCAATTTTGCTCTA
Organism: Dendrobium nobile; assembly: GCA_022539455.1. NCBI lineage: Eukaryota > Viridiplantae > Streptophyta > Magnoliopsida > Asparagales > Orchidaceae > Dendrobium > Dendrobium nobile. The sequence continues at coordinate 38,855,521 of CM039732.1, read as the reverse complement.
ATCATTTGCTACTCCTTCCTATAATACAACGTGCGCCAAATACTCCACTCTAGGCAGGGCAAATAAGCATGTCTTCAAATTGGCAAACAAGTGGTGGTTCCGAATAATGAATAACACAAATCCCAAGTGTTCTAAGTGTTCCTCCTCAGTCCTGCTATAAATAAAAATATCATCCAATAAGACTAACACAAATCTCCGTATATATGGCTGGAATATCTTGTTCATCGGGGACTAGAAAGTAGTTGGAGCATTAGTGAGGCCAAAAGGCACATTAAAAACTCATAGTGTCCCTCCTAAGTCCTAAATGCTCTCTTGAGGACATCCTCTGGCCTAATCTAGATCTAATGGTACCCTGACTTCAAATTAATCTTCGAGAAAGCACAGCTCCATAAAGCTCATATAGTAAATCATCAATCACTGGAACAGGAAACTTATCTGCCACAGTCTCCTTGTTCAATACTCGGTAGTCGACACAAATCCTTCAGCTGTGATCTTTCTTTTTACTAATAACACTGAATTGAAAATTGGATAGATAATGGGTTGAATGATCCATACCTCTAGCATCTCTCTGATTAATCTCTCGATCTCATCCTTCTGGACTTCGGGATAACAATATGAACGAACACTAATATGTAAGACTCTTTCCTTCAAGATAATAGCATACTCGTGTTCACGTTGAGGATGCAACCCCTGAACTGGCTAGAACACCTCTCGATATTGTTGTAAGAGTGGTTGAACCATGATTGATGCTTTTATCTTCTGCCACATCCTCTTCTCCTTCCAAACTCTGCAGCTCCACCAAAAATCTCACTCCTTCACCCTGGATTGCCATCAACATGGTTTTGAGTGAAACCATAGTTTCAAACAGGCTATGATCCCCTCTAATAACCACTTTCCTCCCCTCAACCCTGAACTCCATCATAAGAGCCTTCAAATCAATCTTCGTTTTCCCCAACTTCTGCAGCCACTTCATCCCCACTATCACATCAGTGCTCCTCAAATCTAATATCAGAAAGTCTTCAACTACCTAAACCTCTGGAAGGATTAGGATCATCCCTTTGCAAATTCCTCTACTCTCTAATTTTGTTGTTCCCAATATAACCCCAAAGCCCCACATGTCCACTAATTTTAGTCCCAAATGATCCACTATGATGTTGCAAATGATGTTGCGGGTAACTCCACTATCCACCAGTACTACCACTTCTCGATGCCCGATCTTCCCCTTAACCTTCATGGTAAGGTTCAATATGAACCTGACACTAAGTTAAGGGATACCTCTACAACATCTAAGTACAGGTGATCATCTTCCTCCTCTACTTCCTCTCCTGCAGCATCTTCCTCCACATTGTAGACTATCAGGACCTGTAACGAACGGTCCTTACAACGGTAGCCTAGAGCGAACTTCTTATCAAACCTAAAGCATAAACCTAAGACCCTCTTCTCTTGGATTTCTAACTCAGTCAACCACTTGAAGTTTTCCCCATGGACGTACACCCTAACCTTTATCCCTCAGAGCTTCCTTCTGAATAGGTATCATCTACACCTTTGGTGCCAGAAATATAGTGGTCGTGCAGTATGAGACTCCCGAATTGCTGCTATGGCTGCTCTCCAAAAAGTTCTTATCCTCCACCAGTTGGGCTAACTATATAACCTCTCCTAAGCCATATTATCTCAGTACTCAAACTGCTGCTCGAATGTCAGGCTTGAGCCTCTTCATAAAGTTCCCCACTATCAAAGTCTCTGACAACCTTCCCAATCAACTCGAGAAGTACTCAAACTTCTCTCAATACTCTATCACCATACCCTCCTGCACCAAAGTTGTTCACAAAAGTCTCCTTCCCGATAAGTGGAAAACATTTTAGTAAACAAGATATGAACTCCCTCCATAAACATATCAAATCTCACAAGTCTCACTGTTGGTACCAGGACAGGACCTTCCCTTCCAGACATAGAGTGGCTACGGTGAGTTTTTCATCTTTTGTCAACCCATTTACAGCAAAATATCACTCCAACCTATAAATTCACCGGGGAGCAATTTCTCCCTCAAAAACTGGCATGTTCAACTTTATCACCCTAGGATCACCACCGCCCCAATAGCCTCTTCTCCTCCAATGTAGCGGGTGTTGTGATCCCTCCATGTTTCACTCACCCCCAAATCAGCTCTCCGATCTTCATCATCCCAATTTCTTCCCCGGCCATACCATTCAACAGTTCCCCTCCTTGGAAGTGGCTGATAAGGTGGCACCTCCTCATCTTCCCCAAAAATTTCCACCCCCCTCATCGTCCCTATATCAAGGTTTCCCCCACTTCCTTGTCCGACCAACGATGCCCTTGCCGCCGATGATGTTGTTTATATTGAAACTCTAACATCCTTTTCATCAAATCTTCCAGATTCAATAATCTACCCTCAATTGATGAAATTCGATCTCTGAATTCATATTTTAGATTTTCAACTTCATCATCAAGCCTCTCCTCCTACGCATCAACTTTCTTACCCGCCATAGGTCCCAAAAAATGTGCTCTGATACCAATTTGGAAGGAATCTGATAACTAAATAGCAAAAACAACAATAACGAAGAGAGAATGCAACAAAAATTAGCGAGAAAGAATGAGATATCACACAACAAACCAATATACAAGTTGATCCACTATTTTAGAGGTAGATCGACTCTCCGCAAACCCTAAGCGTTGCTAGGAAAAAACTTCAAAGAAAACTAAAGTCAAACACAATTCACGTAATGAAAATAAAACAACCTAATTAACCCTAAATAAACCTTCCTAATTATCTCTTAAATCTAAATATAAATAAGTCAACTTTCCCTAAATGAACCTTCTTACTTCCCTCCCAAATCTAAGTTCAAATCAGCCATCTTTCCCAAAGGAAATCTTTCTAATTCCTTCTAAATCCGAATTCAAATCAGCACTCTTTCCCTAAATAAACTTTCCTAATTCCCTCCTAATTTTGATTTTCTATGATAAATAATTAATGGCAGAATTAATCCCATTTGATCCCCCCTCCCCTCCCCTCCCCTCCCCTCCCAATTTTAATTTTCAAATCAGCGCTCTTTCCCCTATGACTATGAATAGATAGTAGATTCACAGGAAATTGTGGAACATATAAAACAACTGAGAGAGATATAATTTAAATTATATATATTGCAGTTGCAAGAAACAATAGAAATGAGGGCCACTAAAAATAATAATTAGTAAGAAAGTCAAACGGAGAAATGAAAATAATCAACAATTACCTTTCATATGAGAGACAATCAAATCTTAAAGCCAAACGTAATAATAGAGACACTGATAGCGGCCCAATGAAATAAAACACACAAAACGCTAAGACAGATGTTTGAGATTTATAACGTGGGTGCTCATAGTCCTAATAAGATAGTAATAACTAATAAACCTAGAGAAGGAAGTACCAAAGGAGGAGGTAGGGTTGGACTGATTGTGGATGAATGCTAAGAAGCGCAAGGGTAACACAATTTTTCCTTACAATGTTAAGGCTGATGAGATTGGTGCAACTACAATGATGATAGGGTAAAAAAGCATTATGGCTATGTTTGCGACCACCACTAATTCATCCACCATATCCATGGCTCCCCTGAGCCGCCCATAGAACCAACGACCAAGTTTGATTTGTCGGGATTAAGAGATTAGAACGTGGAGAGCTCTATGGATGCGAAGAACAAAAAAAAGAAGAGCAATCTCAACATTAGGGATTGTATTCATCATTTGAGATCGTGCACTCTATAGAGGATAAATGTCAAAGATAAACTTGGCAACATAAATGAAATTGGTGCCAAGAAATTGTTTGTTCTACTTTTTGTTAAATAGTCTAATCAATAGAGAATGGCCGGTACAAAATTAACTCGTCTCATTTTCCTAATAGTGAACTATAATGTTCCTACATGGACAAAATAGTTATATTAAAGATATTACTTTCTTAAAAGTACGAGCAGAGAAAAACCCACGTATTTTTAACAGTCTTGAAGCTTATAATTGAAACAATGGAAGGCTCAAAAGTACTGAGCAATCAAATAATAATAGCATATTCAAATGCTTGTAATATTAAAAATTTGGCAGTGTGAGCACTATTCGGAGTAGATGCATCAAGAGGATAGTATTTGTCCTGAAAAATGACAAGAAATTGAACCATAACCAAAATAGATAATTATTAAAATTAAATAAACATTCATTACTCACTATATAAGAAGGTACCTACCTAAAAAAATTCCAATACTAGCAAATAACAAACATTATTCATTTACTTATTTGTCCTTTATGAAGGTACCTTATCCTGGCAATGTAGTAGTTCCTTTCTTGTAATTCTCATCCGAACAGCTGCATAGAATTTCAAGGCATTTCCACCGCAGGTTACCTCATTTGCCTCGTCAAAGCCTTTGCTAGACTTCATTCTAACCTAGGAAAAAAGATAAAACTAATTCAATTCAACAAATTAATAAATCTAGAAGCTTAATCATAATAGAAAAGCCAATTAAATCCGTGGAAATTAAATGAAAGTCAATTTGAAAGACTGGAAGATAAAAAGTACACTAGATTATATTGTCACAAAAGATAGAGCCCAATGTTTTCAATAACAACAAATGATATTATACTACGTGATCAGAATTGACAATACGGATGTACTAACCAAAATATTTGTATTGTCCAAATCAGATATGTTATGTTGTGTGGGACCAAGTATTGGGAAACAAAGAATCAGTGAAACAAAATTAGAAAGACAGGAGAATGCTCTTATAGATATTTGGTAAGACAAAAGGATAGAATGCGAATAACCATACTGGGGAAAATGTAAATGTAGAACCTATTAAAGAATAATTTCATTCTTTCCAAGGTACGATTATTAAAACAGTAAGGTAGAATGATAAAACTAATATTAAGAAAAATGTAGGCAACTGGGAAGATCTATGATAGTGAAATGCAAGTTAAGGAAATATAAAATTTGTGCAAACTAGAATTAATGCCACATGCAACAAGCAACAGGAATGACAAGCGAAGGATTCATAAGGACAGACCAAGACAGCAAGATAGGGGTAGGTTGATGAATATGAGAATGGTGATGGTGTCTAAAAAATAAACTATCTAAAAACTCTAGAAATCATCTTCCAGCAGATTTTCTAATAAGCTAGTGGTCCCCCAAAAGTGGAACTAAAACACTCCAAAAAGTGGAACTAAAACAACTTTGGTGGTTACTGAAAGAACAATTACGTAACATTAGTGATGAAAATAAAATTCACATAACTACAGCCGTGAAAAGTATAAAAAGTATGAACTATATTGTCAGATTATATGTTTTCACAAGCTAAATTAATTAAATATGATAAAGAGGTTCACATAATAAAGTGAAAAGGACTTCGAAGAAAACATCTTCCAACTCACACAAAATCCAAAGTACTTTATATGAGGCCACAGTACGTGGAAGGCGTGAAATGGAAACTTTTCGTCTCGCAATGCCACATTGACAATACCAAAAGAATAAGTGCTTTGATTAAGATCAAACTGTTGACTGTAACTGTTGCACACGACTGCATCCACATCAAACAAAACCGCTCCCGACCGAAATCACCGACATACCCAAACGACACATCTGCTCCTTCACCGCCTCATTCACGACATAAAAGTAGATCCTCTCATTCGGTTCCGGAGGAGGCACACTCAGGCACTTAGAAACGCATAGAGAAGGAAGGAATCAAGTTCAGAAATACCTCGAGGGCTCCCGCTGAACTCGGAACCATTCGCCGGCCTCCGATTCCCGCTCTCACAACTTCAAACCCACGGGCGAACGAACAGAAGTCGTTGAACCCACCGCCGGCCTCCAATCTCCCTATCTACCTTCGGCCTGATCACCGGTCGACTCCAACCGCGACGTCACCTCTGATTGCTGCATTCGACATCGTGCCCTAGCCCAAACCGACAAAGCCACGACTCTGCCTCCAAATCGGCCAACCTACCTGCAGCCGCCGGTCCTACCATCGCCGACGTTGACTCCTGCCGTCATCTCCTCCCGCCGAACCCGATGCTTGCTCCCGTGCATGGCTTCCGCCTCCAGCCAAATGGGCTCTGCCCGTCTCTTCCTCCCTCTCTCTATCATATTATATATATATAATATATTATATTATAGTAAGTGTATTAGATTATAATATATATATTAGATTATAATATGTATTATTATTATTTGTATATAATAATAATAATATATATTATATTATATAATATTTATATTATAATAAATATATATTTTACTATAATATATTATTATTATAAAAAAAAGAGAGAGAGAGATGAAGGGAAATGAAATAATTTTTAACAGGTGTCGAAGACCCCGGCCGTCGTACCTTAGGTCCGACCGGGATGGTTTTAAAATTTGAAGACCCCGGCCGTCGCATCTTAGATCCGGCCGGGATGGTTCCAAATTGAAGACCTCACGCAGTCGATCTTAGATCCTGGTGGGATGGTTTAAATTCGAAGCCCCTACGCCGTCGACCTTAGGTCCGGGTAGGAAGAAACTACGGCAATGCCGTCCCGATTTCTCCCTCGGTGGGGAGGTGACGCCGGGAGGCTGCCGAAATTTTCAGTGAACAATAAAGGACTTGGACTAAATAATTAGAAAATTGATTTGAGTATAATTCAAATTTAAAAATCAATTTTAATTAAATTTGACCAAATAATATTGGACTTAAACTCGAACTGGGCTTAGATCTGAATTTGATTTGAACAACCTAAAATTTAAATGAAACTTGAAACTATGAGTTAAAGAGTATATTCATATTGCAAAGATGAAAATGTAAGAGAGAACTATTTTGAGGAAGATAAAAAAAATGCTATCTCAATCTTCTTCTTAACGAAATTGTGTTCGATTGACAAATTCTAGAAGTTGAAAATAATCAAGTCAAAGGACTAGTTCTTCAAAACTCACATTCACATCTAACTATATGGTATCTACATATAGATATGGGTCAAAGAATATGTGAAATATACATGAGTCATTCTATTGTCCATCAGATCTACACGAAATTCTTCAGTCAATTATTTCAGGGAAGTATATTCAAAGAGTTATATCAATGCTACGAGATATCTCTTTTAACTCAAATACACTAGACCACTCCTATGTTATTAAGACCATAATAAGTGTCTTATTTGGCTTCTTTTAAGCACCATTATATGATAATTACCCATCATTTCATCAGAAGGCGTATCGTAAATGCATAAGGAGAAGAAGCAATGAATTTGTAGTATACTTAATTGATTTATATGAGATAATAGAAGACTCGTAGCAAGCAATATAGTTAATTTGTAAGTAAGAACCTGATCTTCTAAATGTCTATTGCATAAAAATCCCTTACAAGCTATAGTAGACGATATGATAAGCTTGAATAAATTGAACAACACATCTTCTACATATCACAACTCAAAGCTGATGTAGATTAACGCCACCGGATCCGCAACATGTGTGCAAGCGGACAGAAGGCGTTCGTAGGTCCTTAAATGAAATTTTGGGCATTTCCTAAACAAAATCACTTCCACAAATGGATCATATTTAAATATTTTAAAATGCCCCTTATGTATCAAATATGATCCCTTAAATTAAAATCAATCCCTGCATGTGCTCCGACAAATGCAATAAATTTTTAAATGCCAATGTCCGAGAATGCTGCGCAGGGTTAAATGACATAACCCGCATGTGCTCCGATCGTCGCATATAAATCTCAAATCCAATGATCAGAGAATGCTGCGCGGGTTAAATATTCAAGTTTCATCCTCCTCCTTGAAAGGACTGGAGTCGACACGACTTGAATTATAAAATATCTCCCAAAATCCTACAAAAATAAAAGCGACTTTAAAATCACCCCGATGATGGCCGTGTTGACTGGAAATCTCAACCGGAGGGGTCAAATCTCTAATCAAACAAAAGTCCAAATTTTTGAAATCAATCATCTAAAAACTCAAAACTAAAAATCATCCACCTCCCGCAACCGTTTGTCGGGGGTGATAAATTTGAGATTAACCTCAGCTCACAAAGAGCAAATGTCATGTCAGGTGTATCACTACGATTCATCCTCAAATAGTCTCTTGCCAACAGGGACGTGGCACGTGCCCTCTGATCGGGTGGTTTTGCCGCGAAATGGCACCATTATATTACGATCACGGCCAAAGCCCGTATGTTCCCTAAAGGCGTCAAACCCTTGAGCGATGGATCATAGGGTATATTCGATAGGCATAAAACCCTCTGTCAGCTAAGGTGGATTCATATATATCCCCTTAGACAAACATCAACTCAGGTCTACAAGGTATTCTTGGACGAAGCAACCCATGGCTGCTGACAAGATACCTTCTGTCAGGTTGGGTCGACTACCTCCTCTAACTAAGTAGACTAGGGATCATGACAGCCCGGGACGACGGAACCATGGGATCTTGATCGGGCTCGTCTTCATTCCCCCCACCACCAGTTTTAAGTTTATGGTGATAAATTCTAAAATCTAAATTTCAAAATTCAAATCTAAAATTTTAAACCCTAAAACTATTGCTATTATACGATAGGTTTATAACCTATTTGACCATTTTTATGACTAGCCTTAATCGAAAGTTCTCTCTCGTTATCGGGAGGGGTAATTAACTATAGGGGCTTGCGCCTATAGGAAACCAGAACTCAGATTAAAAAGTCCTCACCAAATGAGGGCGAAATCTCTGGGTAGTGTCTTATCTACAAACCCAATCTGCCTTCTGAAAATTCCCCCGGGATTACACATCCTAAAATTAGGAATTTTTCGGAGCCCACACAAACAACAATAGGCACTTAAAAGAAACTCTCAACTATTGTTATTTGACAGCTAGAGCACCCGTAGATTTCTAAGAAAATTTGTTTAATCCACCATCACCTTCTCCAATGCGACAACTGGCAGTCAATCTGACTAAAATATTTCAAGACTGAGAAGAAAGGAGTTAAAGGTGTTTTCCAATTCAGCTAGCTGTGGGCACAGTATGTATCATGCAATATTGTCAAGTCACCCAGAAGCATAGTAGTGCGTTTTATGTCCCAGACATTGATAACAAGCTAAGCACATACATGTACATCATAAAGGAACTACAGCTTAAGTACAATAGAAGTTCGAACAAAAATGAAACTAAAATCTTATTAAGAGAAGAGAGAAATCAAAAGCTTTCCTGAATAAAGAAAAGATAATCACTTGAATAATTGCCTACAAAGTGATCATAGAGAAAAATTATGTGCGAGTAGCTAAAAACTCAATTCAGCATACGCAAGACTCAATTCAGTAGGCACAAGAATAAATTTCAACTACATTAATATGTATACTACACGATACAATAAATATTCATCTGAGGTAGCCTATTGTTTCATTAATATTTATCTGTTTCGACACTAAATTTCCTATACCTCATTAATACCTAAGCCAAGAAAAAAGTTTTGCAGTCAAATTATGTGTTACATCTTTAATGAAAATATGGAATACTTTTCACTATAATGCACCAACACGGCAACACTCCTCCATAATACCGTATGCAGTGTTGGACGTGTTTAGGATATGGAAAAGCGCCCAACAAGGCTGGGATACGTGTCGGACATGGCATAAATGTGTAAAAATGAAATAAAATTTTAAAAAAATTGGACATGTCTGTCTGACTATTTCTTAATAACTTTTTTTAAATATACTTCTCTAAATATTTTAAGTTAAACTTTTTAAAATATATATTTTATTATCTAATAAAAACTCAAACTAGCCACACAACTCTACTCCTATCCCGAGCCGCTCAATCCCTGCTCCATCTCGATCTGTAAATGAAGGCGCAACCGCAGCTAGGGCAGTTAGCTCGATTTGGGTGAACGATCGGTAGTTGGCGACGAGGAAGATGCAAGCCAACAAAAATCTCCCACTCCATTCATGATCTAGACGTCAAATAGCTCCAGCAATAGCGGGTGGCGACGATAAATCGGCTCCCCAACATTCATAGGTTGGCTCGCGAGTCCTTCACTTCACGAGAAACTTCAGTGGCAAGGCTATCACTAATAAGGTAATATGCATTTTATGTTTTTCTAGGGTGAAATACTACTAGATTTTCTTAGGGTACATAAAGACATGCAAGTTAGACTTTCTTTTTTATTTTTCTTAATGAAATATTTATTAATCTCAATGTGTTTTGTTCTAAGAAATTATGTCGGATTATGAGCAATGTTTATTATTGAAGTTATCACTTCTCACAATACAATTTCATAAGTTCTTTTCATTTGAGTTTTAAATAATCCAGGATGATTTTTAAGCTTTAAGATTTAGGTTTAAACTCAACAAATGTATATGAACTAGCTTCTTTCATTTCTTACTAGTTTAATATAATATAAGAATGTATTGTGAGCTCTAAATCTATCCATACAAAAGATTTCAAGTTTGCATTAGAAAACTAGATTAGAACATTGAATTGAATGTTTTCTTAATTTCTAATCACTATTAAAAAATTATAATGCCGTGTATGCGCCGTACATGCGTCCTGTATTTTAAGTAATTGATGTGTCCCTTGTCCATGCAGTGACGTGTCTATGTCGTCGCGTCCGTGTCCTTACAACATAGACTTTCCATAATTGTATCACATGAATTCTAAGAACATCGACCTTTTACATATATTTGAAACTAATGAATTAGCAGGCACTGTGTCATTTTTAAAGTACTTGATGGTTATAGACGGACAATTCCACAAATTAATGACTAAACTTTCAATATTAACATTTTTTTTCTTCAAAGTACCAAAAATTGTATGCAATAAGCACAATTTTTCATCAACACAAACACAGTCTAATATAGAGTTTTCCATGGATCAGCATCTAAAGTCGTTAAAACAACAATTTTCTAACATAAACACAAAAGCCACAAATATGATTCTGTGAATTTTGCAAGCTCCACTCCAGTATGTTTAAGAAAATGCAGTTACCTGATTAACAAAAATTACAAGAGCTTGGGACAGACATAAAGAGTGTTGAATCTTGCGAAGTGCTTGGGTCATCAATTGTGATTGCATGTCAACAGATTTAGAATCTATCATACCAAGAAGTTCACATTCAGGAACAAGAGCAGCTACCTGGCATATATTTAAGACAAACGCAAGTTACAAATAGATATATTATGACTATGTTAGGATGCTAAGAATTTGAGTGAGGAAAACAAAAAAAAAACGAATGAAAAATTTTTGGGATTTCAATTCGTTTAGTTTTCGTTCAATCCACACAAGTCTAAATAAATGGAAAAAAAAAACACAAATAAAATCATATTGCAGAGATATGCATCATACAAAGGATTGTCCCACACTTATTTGCATTCATTTTAAACATAAGAAGGTCATAGTAATGCATGATGCTCCCGCAAATGTGAGGCACGGCGAGAGATTGATGCACATGAAATTGCACTTCAATGTTAGAAACTCTTTTTGATATTTGAACCAAAACCTTTAGCTCATAAAAAAGGCGACCTACCCATTTTCTAGGTTCACCCTCCATTCACAATCAACAAGTAAAGAAGCAAAACAATAACTGAAAAAATCTTGAAATATAGCTCATAAAAGTCAATAAATATGGCCAGAAGAACATTCCTACATATGATTTTAATTTCTAATGCAATTTCATTGGAAGACTGCATCATCCTGCTCCATAAAAAAATTATAGGAAGTGACAACAATAAATATGAAAAGCTTGTAACAGAGAGCTTCCCTAATTCAATACCACAAAAACATTAACAAATATCATTCAAGAAGTTGACTAGTAGGTGTGACTTGATGTATATTTTTTACAAATGATATAATTCTAATTTATAAGACATCAATTGAAATAAATGAAAAATTAGAATAATTGGCGAAATATTTAGATGATAGAAGATTGAAAATTAATAGAACAAAGAATGAGTATATGATTTGCTATTTTAGTGGGTGCACTATTAATAATTATAATTTAATATTATTAAAAAATAAGATGATAGCTAATATTATAGGTCTAAATATGTTAAATCTATTATATAAAAGAATAAAGATAAAGATCATGGTATCTTCTAGAGCTAAGACAAGATGGCTAAAATGAAAAAAATACCTCATGAAGTTAGGAAGCAAGATGACATCATGGAGACATAAATTAGGCCGACGATATTGTATATATGAATACTAGGCAGTAAAATAATCATTGAAATCTCAGTTAAATGGATCAAAAATGCGAATGTTAAAAAATATATGTGGCAAATCTAGAAATAATAAACTAAGGAATAATTATATTAGAGGAAGGAGTGAAATCTACTAACAATACACAAAAGTAGCTTGGAAACATATAACAAAGGATAGAAAAAGTATAATGGAGATTTGCATGCCTACACTTGGAAGAAATGTCAAGCAAATATGTGACTTGAGCAAGTTTTATTTAAGTTTCCTTTATTTGATAGCTTTATTTTATTTTGTAATTTTCAATTACAACTAAATTTGAGCATACATGAGATAATATGTTTATTATGAGAATGGGTTGTGTTCTCTATAGTTAAGATGGTTCACGGTATGGGTGGCTATTAGCTTAGTTTTGCTTTTATAATACTTGGGCGGTTTGACTCTTGGTTATGCAGCAGGACAAGCAACAAGAAGATTTTCCATATCAATATTATTTTTTTGGGGAAATTCCGTATCAATATTGATTCTCTGTTATTGTATTTCCATATCAATATTGATTCTCCATAATTTTATTTTGGGCTTCAACGGGATGATGACTTCAGGAGACTTATGTGAATTAGAAGGGTGTAAGATTCATATGGTTGTTCTATGCATTGCAGAAAACAGCCTCGTTAGAAATCCTAGATCCTTGAGCGTCCTATAATGCGCCCATTAGACCAGTAAATAGAATTAATGTCATATGATTAGGAATATGATTAGGAAGCATAAGGAGAAGATCTAAGTTTAGAAATAAAAAGTGGTGGATGACTAGGAACTAAAAACTTCTAAATGTTAATATGAAGCACATAAAAACATTTTCTGGTTGAATAAATTTCATATCCAATTCTCAATCTTATGCTTGTGTATTGAATGTGCGATTCCTTGATTGTGGTACAAATAAAATTACCTAATTTAAGTGAAAGTCATTTCCTTGTACTCATAAGAAGTTCAAATTTCTTCACAATGGTGATCTCTTCCCTTTGTCTAGTTTCTTCTAAATTTTTTGTTCTTGCCTTGCTAGAATTCTTGATTTTGATCAAATTCGATAAAACTCAAATTTTTACCAACCCAACAAAGTGGGATAAAGTTTAGACATTTGATTGTTGTAGTAGTAGTTGTTGTTCGATAAAACTCAAATTTTAATTATAGCAAGAAAAATTCATTTGCTTCCTTATTTTTCAAGGTTTGAATTTGTGATTTAAATTATAATACTTTAAAATTGCAGCTAAATAAACTAGTGTTTTTTTTTTTGTATTTAGTAATCTTTGATCTGTCAGCCCTAATTTATTTTTGTGATATAAATCCATGGCAAAATCCTATTTGCATAAAAACCCTAGATCCTTCAACACATTCTAAATCAACTTACCTATTAGACAAGTAGATAAAATTAATGTCATAGGATTAAGAAGCATTAGGGGTAGATCTCAGCTTCCATGACATTTAGAATTTTCATGACGCTGATTAAACTAGGACCCTTGCAATAATTGTAAACCTAAAAACTAAATAAAAAATACGTGAGACACAACCCACTCTCAATAGGATGAACACCATAAATACGTTTTGTAATATAAAAATGAATCAGGAAATTAAAAAAAACAACCGCAATACACTTAACTGATAATTCCAATCAATGAAGACTTTTAGAATTGCCTCATAAAATGCCATTTTTCTGTCTCTTATAATCTCCATCTCAAGTACATTCTTTCCAACTCTATTATTCATCCCAAATGCCTTGCTAAAATCAGCTTTTGGATTCTGGATTTGTTACATTTTTTTAGTAGCAATCAACATCTCATCTGCAATCAAAAACAAATAAAAAAATCCATTTTTTTGTTGCTTGTTCTACACCTAACAACCAATTGAACATCTATCAAACAGATTGTTACATATGAATTTATAAATATTATAAATAATTATTATAAAAATTTCCCCATGTAGTAGGATAAAGACTTAATGTTATTGTTGCTGATTGAAAACAAGAATTAAAAAGACGAGCCCAACTAGTTGAAGCAACTCAGCAAGGATTACGATGATGATGATGTTCTGAATTACAATAAAGAAATTGTATGCTTGACTAAATTATGGGGCATGTGATACGATATTTACTTACACTATCCACCACAATAACATCCACAGATCTGCTATTAACAAGAGTGTTTACTATGCTCAATGTGTTTTCAGCTGAGTTAGGACGAGCAACAAGAAGATTTTCCGTATCAATACCCATTGCTTCCACCAGTGATGGATCTATCAAATTCTCAACAGCAAGATATGCGCAGTATCCTGTAAGAGAAAACAAGGTCATGATTAATAGTAGCAAAACCCTCACAGTAGATGCTAAATACATGTACCAAAGGTCCAAAGCCCAACATACATTCAAAAGAATCAAAATGTCATAAAACAAGTAATACAATATTTAGAGATGATAAACACAAGAATCACACATCTCCCCAAAGTCTCGGAAAATTAAGAAGAAATAAAATTGTTGCAAGTATTCAAAGGATTGAGGATTCCGCGATGTTTTAAAAACCGGACCGGACCGGACCGACTGATTCAACCAGTTGAATCGTGAACCGGTCCACTGGCCGGTCCAGAATATTATCAAAACCGCTTTAAATATGAACCTGCTTTAACTGCCTTGAACCAGCGATTCAACCGGGTTAACTGGTGAACCAGTGCCGGTTTTCAAAAACCGGTTTGGCTAATATTTAATTAAATTAAATAAATTTATTTAATATTTTACTTAAAAATAATGTTAATTTATATATTTTAATTAAACGAGTATCAAAAATGATTTATCAACTATGCTCTATCGCATGGCCCATCAAACCATGTGACCCCTTTAACTATGTGACTCAAGAAGCATATAGAAACAAAAACAATGCTAACATATAGTGCCTACATGATGTGGGACAAAAAAATCAATGTGAAGTTCTCAACTCTGAAATTCATAATACATACACTACATATTTTTATATTTTTTAATTAAAATTTAATAATGCAAATAATATACAATTTTTATCTATTATGTTGTCATTTTATTTAATTATATAATATGAAAATTGATTTTTTTATCTATTTTTTACTAATAAATAATATAACATGAATTTATAGATATGATTTTATAATGTAAATTTTGTATACTTTTCATAGGTATAAATTATATCTAAACATATAACATCAACTAAAAATTATTTATATTAAATTTAGAAATATACATGTAATCTAATTTTATATTAAATATGAATTAAATTTAAAGATCAAATATATTTAAATTTAAATTTATAAAATATATTATTTATATATATGAATGTTATTAATATATATAATTATATCTATTATTTTTTTTCATGTATTTAATTATATAATATAAAAATTAACTTTTACGTATTTTTTTACTAATAAATAATATAACTTGAATTTATAGATATAATTTTATAATATAAATTTTGTATACTATTCATACGTATTAATTATATTTAAACATATAAGATAAATTAGAAATTATATATATATTTATATATATATATATAGAGAGAGAGAGAGAGAGAGAGAGATATAGACATATAATGAATTAAAAGTAAAGATTGAATATGCTTAAATTTAAAATTATAAAATATTTATTACATTATCCGGTTCAACCCAAATTCAACCGCGGTCAAACCATTGAACATTGAACCTCTCCTTATTCTGGTTCTATGCCTGGTCCGATTTTCACAACCTTGGGTACCGCAACAAATCACCATAAGCACCAAAATTGAGGGTATAAATCTCATAATGCAAATATACAAATACTTCTGGCATATACTTTTCAACAACCAATTTCAGCATATATATACATATATATATGTATATATATATACATATATATATGTATATATATACATATACATACATATATATATGTATATATATACATATACATACATACATACTAAGCTTTTATTAAGATACCAAAAAAAAGTAATATCCCAATGAATGGAGTCAATGTCTTCGATTTAATCGCACGGCCACAAACTTCAACTCTGAAATGGATACTATAAGTCTAGATTCAAATAATTTTATTATGTAACTTTGGGTGGCCTTGCATTCGTGAATGTGCTTGATAGCAATATAGCAAGTCAACAATTTCAAAGGATAGTTACAACCCCAGAAAACAAAGACTTCATTGGTGCATAAATTTAAAGTCAACTATAACAATATGTAACATTCAAAGGAACATTAGGTCTAAGTCAACTGATAGAAAATTGACAATTTGCACCGACTAAAACAGCATCATACTTAAAGAAATAAGGACAACTTTGACTTATTGTAAAGTGTTCACAATTAAAACAGAGAACTGCAGGTCTAAGAATATGGTTAAACGTAGTCATTTCACTCAAGTATAGAGCTTTTTTTTTTCAACTCATCATTGAATTAATCTAAAAGGCTTTAGTTTCCTATAACATTTTTCTTCTTTTCACTGCGAAGCGTTGTTATGAATTTTGAAGAAATTGTTTAGGGGAAATTGAATTCAAATTTTATTCCTTAAAATCATTACATATATATACACTCTAGAAGAATAAATAGAAAAAGAAAGATATTTAATCTAAGCAATTATAATAATCATAAGAGAAAAGTCATTTAATCTAATTGATTCTAATAATTATATCCCACAGATCTTGGTGTTAGAAGAGGAAACCTCCAACTACAGCCCATGGTTGGAGCCCACAGATGGCTGACATGTGAAAGCCGCGAGCCCCCTCCTTGCTGTGTGATTCAACACTCCCCCTCAAGTTGGCTTGTACAGGTTGTACAATCCTAACTTACAAACAAACTTATCAAGAAGAGAGTCTGATATTGCCTTTTATTAGAACAATGCCAAGTTGTTCATGATTTGGGGTATAAACTGCTTCAATTTCTAAATTCTCTATTTTATCAAATATAAAGTGTGTATCAATGGTAACATGTTTTGTTCTATCGTGATGTACTGGATCCTTGACCATACTAATTATTGCTTGATTGTCACATTTCAACTTTATTGTGGCTTTAATATTTATTCCCAGTTCAATCAATACAAATATTATCCAAATATCTTCACAAATAGTAATTGTTAATGATCTTAATTCAAATTCTGCACTGCTTCTAGAAATAACAGATTATTTCTTGCTCCTCATATCACTGGGTTCCCCACACAAATGAACAATATCATTTGGCCGATCGGTTGTCAACCTGGTTTCCTGCCCAATCTGCATCAGAATAAATGATCAATTTCTTATCTTCATTTTTTTTTAATAATAGCCTTTCTAGGAGTGTTCTTGAGATATCCCAATATTTTAAAATATTGCCTCCATGTGCTCCTTCATAGGATTACTCATATATTGGCTCACCATGCTCCCAGCAAACCCAATATATGGACGGGTCTGAGAGAGGTAAATAAGCTTTCCTACCATATGTTGATTCTTTTATCTACTGGAACACCCTCCTTTTCTATTCCAAATTTCTTCTTAGGATCCATAGGTGCACTGGCTAGTCTACATTTCAGCAAGCCGGTCTCCTTCAGTAAGTCTAAGGTATACTTGCGTTGGGAAACAAATAGACCTTTGCTTGATCGAGCTACCTCCATAACAAGGAAGTATCTAAGTGATCCTAGATCTTTAACTTCAAACTCCTTCGATATAACCTGTTTGATCTTCAATATTTCCTCTATATCATTTCCAGTACTAATGATATCATCCACATATACAATCAGTACTAATATTTTTTTTTCTGACACTTCACAAATAAGGTATGATCTGCCTAACATTGTCTAAAACCATGGCTTTTTACATACTTTGATAATCTTCCAAACCATGCTATATGAGACTACTTTAATCCATACAAGAATTTCAGAAGTTTACATGCTTTGTCCCTTCCATAAGACTTCTGAATCCCCATTGAAATCTCCATGTAAACTTCTTTCATGTTCTCATTCAAGAATGTATTCTTGATATTTAGTTGATGTATGGAACAATCTAAATTTGTTGCTAAGGAAAGAAGAATCCTGATGGTGTTGAACTTTGCAATAGAAGCAAAAGTTTCCTGATAGTCTACTCCATAATACTAAGTGATTACTCTTGCAACTAATCTAGCTTTCAGCCTCTCAACACTACCATCCGCCTCATGCTTTACAGTGAACACCGATTTGTAGGTCACAACTTTCTTTTCAAGTGGGAAATTCATAATTACCCATGTTAGATTTTTCTCCAAGGCCATAATTTCTTTTTCAACAGCCTGTCTCCATCCTGGGTGATTTAAAGCTTCCTGAATATTGGTCGGAATATGCACATCATCCAACCTAGAAAGGAAGACTTGATAAGTATCTGATAATCTGCTATAGGAGATAAATTTTTTGATTGGATGCTTGGTGCATGATTATTTCTAGCCATTTGATGACTCTATCTCCTTTTGAATTTTCTCATTTTTCTCCTATATAAAACTGATGTAAGAAAAAATTTGGGAAAAGCCCCAAATTTTTTCAAGCAAAAACTAACCCTTCTTAGGAAATAGAAATTACATAAAATGCCCCAAAATAGACAAATTACAACTTTTATAAAAGAAAAACGACTCTTACAAACTTTGACACTTACAAACGACACATAAACAACACCTAAAGAAGCTTTGCCAATCGTCGAGAAGAAGGATACAGGTGGGGTGGTCACTTGCAGAGAGACGAACAACATAAGAAGTTTGAGATAAAGGAGGACAAGCTCGCAAGCCTTCCCAAGAAATAGCAGAAGAAGAAGTGGAACAAGATCTCAAGCTTTTCCCAAAAACCCTCTGGTTTTCATGTCCAAAAATACCATTATATCATCCTCTAAAAACTCTAAACAACCACAAACATCTCCTATATATAGGGAAAGAAAGGGGAGCCAAACAACCACATAAAAACCCTAAAAACAGCACCCAAAGAGCCTTGCATTTATTTCAAAACAGCACCCAAAAAGTCACATAAATTCGGGGTAAAAACAGCCACGGGAAAGGAGCGGGCAACACAAAACAACTCCCAAAATCAGTACAGGAAACGGGAAGGAGAAGCCACAGGAACATAGCCAGGGAGGGACCCGAAGAGCCAACATAGAAACCGGACTGGAGATGATGGGGACATCAGCAGCGATTTCGACACATGTACCTCCAGGAGATGCCGGAGATCGACGGCCACGATCATGATCTGTATTTTCATCATTTTATGTAGTAATTTATTTTTATTTCATGTTTTTTCCGTTTTTGCCCTTATGGGTATTTGGTAGTTATTGTACCCCAAGGGGCATTTTAGTACTTTACTTTTTTTGCCATTTTGAGGCCTATTTATATGGCCATTTTCTCATGTAATAGGGAGTTTTGATGAATGAAAATTTTAGAGTTTATGTTCTCTTTGTGAGTGCAAACCTCCACGATCTCTTAGTGAGTTCGTAGGAGAAGCTAGATCTCTTTATGAGTTCTAGGTTTCCTTATCCTTCTCTTTTCTTTAACTCTATTGATCAATCCGTCGTTGTGGAGACGACGCATTGTGAATTTCTTTGTGAGTTTCATGGGAGGAGATGCATGAGGTTGAATCCCCTTTGAATTACTCCAAGTTTTCTCCCCAATTCTCTGGCCGCCGCCTTCCTCTTTCCCAAGCCCCTTGCTGCCGGCCACCTTGGGCCGCCCAGACCGCCGGCCACCACCACCTGAAAGTTCGCCCAATCCGCCGCCCCCTCTTCCCCAAATTTCCTTCCCCACCGCTACACCCGCCGGCCCCTCTTGGAGTTTTGAATTTGAAATTCAAAGCTCTCATGAGGCTTTGATACTTTCCTAAGTTAGCTCCTTAATTTGAGGTCTCCAAATTAATTAGATTTGAATTTGAATTTAAATTCAAATTGGTCTTAATTAATACCCTCATATTAGGAAGTTATTTTCCCTTAAGAATTCTGAAATTTTATTTCAGATTTTGTAAAATCTGTGAATTGAGTATATGGTACCCACCTATTCAAAACATCAAGCCACATCACCCTCTTTACTTGGCCGGTCCCTTCTCCCTCTCTCTCCCCTATTAATTCTCTTTTAATACCCCTTAATCCTTTCCCTCCTAAGTTAATTTCAATTTCAAATTTTTGAAACTGAAATTAATGTCTCTACAGTTTTGGAAATTCGAATAAACAATTCAGATTTTTTTTTTTCCTCACAACCCCACCCGCTCCCTCCCTCCTCACCCGGATACAATTTCAGAAATCTGAAATTGTTTTCTTATGAAGCTTTTCTCTCCTACCCGTGCCTTCCAAAAGGCCCTGTCCACTAAATTCCTTCTCTTTGGGAGTTTTCTATTTGTTGTCTAAGAAATTACAGCAATTCTGTATTGTCTTCCTGCATATCCAAGAGGTTTCTGCTTTCCAAAAGAGCTCTCCAACGTGGCCAAGCTGCTGCTATCCAAGGAGTAAATCTGCTGTCCAGGATTTCCAAGTACCCAGGCTGCCATCCAGCAATCATGGCAACCACCTATTGCTATTCTGCTGTCAACGCTTACACCTTCCAGAAAAATTCCCAAACGCCTCAGGCAGCCACCAAATTCCTGCACAAGAGTGCCACGTTCCAGCTGTCCTAGATATCCAATTTGCTGGTCTTTCCCTTCTCAGCTTGCTGCCAAGAAGAACCAACCCAGTTTCCTCACCGTTCTGTGGCCGGAAGCCACCCCGGTTGCTGTCTCGAAGCCCTCCAAGGGCTGTTTCAGGTTTTCTGCCATTACCAATGCTGTACAGTGAATTGGAGAGATCACCATTGCAGCCCACTGCCCACTAGCATCAAATTCAGCAAGTCTAATTGTCCGGGATGACGTCGTAGCTGCTGTCCAACAATTCTGCAGATTTCCTTGCACCACACCCTCACCCGGGAGGCCCCAACCGCTGTCCAGAATTCCCTACTCCGGCCACCTATCCAAGAACGACGATCCAAGATTCCTTCTTCCTCGGAGCGACCTCGATTCTAATGTGGAGACTCTTCTTCCGCTAAAGCCTAGATTATTTGAGCGTATGGGCTCCAAAGGTGAAAGTTCTCAATATTAAATCGTGGATTCTTGTTTATTGTCGTAGCGTACAATTATTCTTTGTGTTTTCTTAAATTGTTTGGTTAATCGATCTCGCTCTTCTTTGCCTAAGAAAGTTAAAACCTAAGCAAGTTAAAAACTACGAATTCCAAGGATCAAACTTTTGCCATAAGTGACAATTTTATTTTGGATTATTTTGTTTAAATTGCTCTCTTAAATTTCTTAAAGTAACTCCATCGCATGTTGATTCACATCATATTTGGTATCAGAGCATGGCTAGCATACTTTGCTTGTGCTAGATGCATCCTAGGAGTCTACCTTAGCTTACCTTTAGTCGTTTGCATGCATAACATCCTCTAGGGAGTTTTATTTACTGTTTTGCTCTAGCTGTCCAGTAATTCCTGCAGTAATTTCTTTGCTCTACATATGCATTGTTCCCTGTTTAAGTGTTGCCTTCAATTTCATAACCTCCCTACTAGTTTAGGCCACTTATACGTCTAACTCAGGTTGCTGTCCACTTAATTTCTGCACCTTTTAGTAGCTTTTTGGGCAAGTTTTAGGTGGTAGTCACCTGCTGTCCACACTCTAGAATCCACCCAAATTGCTTAGATAATGTCGTCCATCACTTTAGTTTGCTGTCCCGTTCTCCCAACTGCTGTAGTTTGCTGCCCACGCAAAATTCTACAGTGTTTGGTAACATTTAAGTGAGTCTAACCTCGGATTAGGGTGCTGCCCAAGCCTTAGCATCTTCCCTAAACACCTAGTGACCTAAACCCCTTTGGAAGCTTGCTGTCCAGTATTTTCTGACACCTTTTGGCAAGTCGTATTGGTGTTTTCCCTTTGTAGAGTGTGGTACCTTGCACCCAATCTTCATTAAGCTTAACTTAACACTTTTAAATGGACCCGATAAGACTCCAAAAAAGTTTAGATGACATCGTTAACCTAGTGGGCACTATGACTAGAATTATGACGGACAAACCTGCTGACTATCCACACTCGAATTATGTGACCCACTCTGCTTTTCAACCTAGACACGAGTTTAAGCCACAACGACCTCACTTTGAGCCACCTTGCCGTCTACCCACCTTTGATGGTTCCTCGGACCCTTACTACTTTAGGGAATGGGTTAGACAATTAGAGGACTATTTTGAATCACATGAAATCCCTAATTCTCGCCAGTTTAGCATTGCTAGGTCACATTTGAGCGGGAGTGCTCTCCACTTTTGGATGAGGTTAGAAGATCATAAAGAGTCTCGTGGCGAATACCCTACCTCCGATTGGAAAAACATGAGACGAGAACTTGGATTAAAATATCTTTCCCCTACGAATGGTCACCCATCTGTTAGTAACATCAGGGTTGTTGCCCCACCCTATAGGTCTTCACCTAACCATGGTGGCCGGCCCTCTACTGGGCCTTCTGTTAGACCAATCTCTTATGACTCCCCACTTGGACCTACTTCTAACCATCCTAGTCAACCTTTAGCCTCCCCAATTCTTGACCCTGCAAATATGATTATAAGAAAGGAGAACATTAAGACGAAGAGGTCCCCTGAACCTGAGACTGAGTGCATCCATTTCGTGGATGCTAATGATATCACTAATAACGAAGAATTCTTTGAAGATGAAACTGAAGAGATTGAATCAGACTCCCTGAATGACTTAAACCCTAAGCTAGGAGAGCTAGAACCTTTAAACGTCGACACCTTAACCCACCCCGATCCTAGTCTCCTCGAGGATAAGCCTTTGGACAAAGTATGCCTGGATGATAGTAATGTGACATCGAAAGGAGCTAATAGAACGTCGAACACTTTGAATTTGAATTTGGAAGATCCTGATTTAGTTGTAACACCTACTGAGATGACTCCGGATAATATTGATAATTCTGATTTAATTTTGAATAATTCTGATTTAATTTTAGATAATTCTGATTATGACTTAGATAATCTTGAGTTGGAAGTAAGTCAATCGAATTTATCACCGGAGTTAAGTGAAACGGAAACCATGGGTCTTAGGGTTGCAACCAAACCCGAGTCTCTTTCGGAAGACTGTACTTTGAGTCTGAAAGTTTTTAAGCCTGATTTGAACAACGAGCTCCCTCTTATTTCATTAGAGTCTAACTTTGGAGCTGCTCATTTAGAGTTATATTTAGTAAAGTGTGTCATTCCCGATTTGACTTACCTCACTGCTCCTTGTACCAACTTTAAGATTCGACAAAGCGTGAGCCCCATACCGTCTGACGAATCTTTGAGTTATCCCCTTATGGATGTGAGTCAAGACCAATCATCCTATTTTATTCCTGATTCCTACTTTTTGTCCGTTATAGCCTCGCCCTACCTTGATGAGGACCATCTCTGTCCTAGTTGGATTAATCTGTTCAATTACACTACCCCCACTAAGAGACTACCTATGACTTTAACTGAGACTTCCCATAGAAGTATCCTGGTAGCTAAGAACGTCTTCATTACTCCTCCTACACCAGTTCCCTTAGACCGAACACTTTAGACCTCTTTTGTGACTCGTCCACCTGTTCTAGCATCGTGTTCGTGTGAGTTAATTAGTATGTTGTGTGAGTGTTGTAGTCTATTGTCTTCCTAATTTGTCTGTTGTTTTAAACTTTTGTAAGCTCATGAGTCTTGTCAATCATCTTCCACACTCGATCTCTTGCATTTGCATCTGCATGTAACCTTCAGGAGTTACTCAACGAAATTAAAAGGAAAATTTAACAAAGTAACACCCATTTTAAAATTATTGCTGATAACAAAAGATGGTTCAAAGAATTCAAAGTGGGAGACTTTGTGATGGTATGAGAAGTTGCATGCTCGAGGCACCGGACCATTTAAGATAATCTCAAAGGTTAATAGTAATGCCTACGTATTGGACCTCTCTTGAGGCTTTAACATGAACCCTACATTTAATATAGAAGACCTATTAGCCTTTGAAGGACCCGAATTTCAACCCCAAAATCCACTCCTTAAATTAGCCTTGAGTGACCCCACCTGGTGAGATCCCCCAACCTAGCTCCACTCCCCAATTTACCTTACTCAGCGGAGAAGTTCAAAGCAATACTAGATGATGAGGTCATTTCCACAAAGGAAAGTGGGCGCCGAAGATACCGAGTTCATTGGATAGGGACATCGGAGATAGAGGATACTTGGATTGACAGGGATGAGCTACAGAGCCTAGACCCAGATCTCCTAGAGTTGCACGAGGGCTCCAAAGATATCTACTCGACGGGGTCGAGTTTTCTCCCACCTGGGGAGAATGATGGGGACATCAGCAGCGATTTCGACACATGTACCTCCAGGAGATGCCGGAGATCGACGGCCACGATCATGATCTGTATTTTCAACATTTTATGTAGTAATTTATTTTTATTTCATGTTTTTCCGTTTTTGCCTTTATGGGTTTTTGGTAGTTATTGTAACCCAAGGGGCATTTTAGTACTTTACTTTCTTTGTCATTTTGAGGCCTATTTATATGGCCATTTTCTCATGTAATAGGGAGTTTTGATGAATGAAAATTTTAGAGTTTATGTTCTCTTTGTGAGTGCAAACCTCCACGATCTCTTAGTGAGTTCGTAGGAGAAGCTAGATCTCTTTGTGAGTTCTAGGTTTCCTTATCCTTCTCTTTTCTTTAACTCTATTGATCAATCCGTCGTTGTGGAGACGACGCATTGTGAATTTCTTTGTGAGTTTCATGGGAGGAGATGCATGAGGTTGAATCCCCTTTGAATTACTCCAAGTTTTCTCCCCAATTCTCTGGCCGCCGCCTTCCTCTTTCCCAAGCCCCTTGCTGCCGGCCACCTTGGGCCGCCCAGACCGCCGGCCACCACCACCTGAAAATTCGCCCAAGCCGCTGCCCCCTCTTCCCCAATTTTCCTTCCCCACCGCTCCACCCGTCGGCCCCTCTTGGAGTTTTGAATTTGAAATTCAAAGCTCTCATGAGGCTTTGATACTTTCCTAAGTTAGCTCCTTAATTTGAGGTCTCCAAATTAATTAGATTTGAATTTGAATTTGAATTTAAATTCAAATTGGTCTTAATTAATACCCTCATATTAGGAAGTTATTTTCCCTTAAGAATTCTGAAATTTTATTTCAAATTTTGTAAAATCTGTGAATTGAGTATGTGATCCCCACCTATTCAAAAATCAAGCCACATCACCCTCTTTACTTGGCCGGTCCCTTCTCCCTCTCTCTCCCCTATTAATTCTCTTTTAATACCCCTTAATCCTTTCCCTCCTAAGTTAATTTCAATTTCAAATTTTTGAAACTAAAATTAATGTCTCTACAGTTTTGGAAATTTGAATAAACAATTCAGATTTTTTTTTTTCTCACAGCCCCACCCGCTCCCTCCCTCCTCACCCGGATACAATTTCAGAAATCTGAAATTGTTTTCTTATGAAGCTTTTCTCTCCTACCCGTGCCTTCCAAAAGGCCCTGTCCACTTAATTCCTTCTCTCACTATTCTCCATATGCTAATGTTTCTTTCTTTCCTTGAATATACATATTATTGTTCCGTAATTGTTGCTCTTTGTAGGGATTGATTAGAACTTATGGGTGGAGGTAATAGGCCTGAAAGTGGAGGTTGAGACATAGGAGATATACCTTGGGAAATACTCAAGGTTTGGATTTCTTGTGATAGTTGTTGATTTTAACTGGACTCTGTTTTGTTATATAATAAAGAATTCCACTCCGCAGTTTGAAATTCTCCTTCACTCTTCCCCTAAATTTCAGAACAAGTAAAGTATGAATTGTTTTCAAAAAATGTGACATCCATGAATTCAAATACCGTCCTAGAAGTAGGGCAAAAGCACTTGTAACCTCTTTTTGTCAGAGAATAGCTAATAAAGATGCATTTTTTAATCTTGGGTTAAGCTTGCTCCTATCTTGAGAATAAATATGAACAAAGGTAGAGCACCTAAAAATTTTAGGTGGAAGATTTGATGATATGAACCGAGCATGAGAATAAGCTTTGAGTTTGTTTAAGTGTTTCAAATTTTAGTGCCTAAGTAGGTAACCTATTTATTAGGTATGCAACAGTAAGAATGGCTTTCCCCCATAAATATTTTGGTAGTTATGTGAATAGCATAATAGATTTGACAACTTCCAGGAGTTACCTTATTTTCCTCTCAGCTACCCCATTTTATTGAGGTGTATACGCACATGAACTCACTTGGATTATCCCTTGGCTTGATAGGTATTCTCTCATGATAGAATGAAAGCACTATCTCTCATTGTCTGACTTTAAGATTTAAATTTTTGTATCAAACTAATTTTGAATCATCAGTTGAAATGATTTGAATATTCTTTCATTTTCATATTTTTTCTTCATTAAAAAAACTCAAGTGAGTCTAGTATGATCATCAACAAATATTACAAACCACCTTGCGCCGCTTATATTTTTAACCTTTGAAGCTCCCCAAATATCATAATAGATTAAGGCAAAGGATTTAGCATGTTGGTAAGGAACAATTGGGTAAGATGATCTAGTATGTTTAGCTAATTATCAAGTTTCACAATTGAACAAACTTGAATTTTTATTAATAAATAAATAAGGAAAAAGTTTTTAAAGATACATGAAATTTGGAAGACCTAACCTATCGTGCCACATGATAATGTTTCTATCTTGATTAACTCTAGAATGACTCAACAAACTGACCCACAATAAGATGATTCTTAGCAGCAATTAAAGATTTGGGTGTCTTGACGTAGTATAACCCAAAACACATCACAGCACTGTCAATCTTCTTCTCCAAATCCAATTTCTGAAAAATACATACATTATTGAAGAATATTGTTAAACAATTACTATCACGAGTCAATTTAATAATGAAAATCAAATTCGACTCAAGATCGGGCACATAAAGCACCGATTTTAAGGTGATAGCTTCTATGACAAAAGCGGAACGAATTTCCAAAACTTTGGATGTTGAGTCATCAACAACCTTAACTACACGATTTGAATGATAAGGTTGATATTCATGAACTAGTGTAATGTCTCCTGCATGAGATTTGATGCTCCTAAGTCAAAAATCCAAAGTTTTGACTGTTTTATACTTGAGTGAGTGTGTAGACTGGTTGCAGGTTCTGGAGACTGTTGATTCGTGATGTTGTTAAGCAACAACTTAAGCATCTCTAAATGCTCCTTGGTGAAAGGAATGGCTTCAGCTTTGATGGATTGATCTTGCGTTGTGTTGATAGAATTCGCCTTGCTTTCTTGCACTTATTTGTTTGCTTTCCAATCAGTTAGTTTTCCATGAATCTTCCAATGTGTCTCCTTTGTACGTCCTGGTTTGGCACAGTGATCACACCATGGTCTTCCACCCTTCTTTTGATGTTGATTTTCAACATGTGAGGGGTTTCGATTGCTGCGAACAGTAAGAGCATTTCCTTCTTAAACCTTTGGAGATCCTTGTAGGCCTCCCAACATAACCTTTTTTTGCTCTCTTCCCTTCAAACTTCAGAATAAGCCTCCCAGAGATTTGAAGGAGGTTTGGTTCCCATGATCCGTCCTCTAACTCCATCCAAGTTCTTATTCAAATCCATCAAGAATTTGAATATTCTTTTTGTCTCAACAATCTTTCGGTGAAGTGCGTGATCTTCCAGGCATTTTCATTTATATTGTTCAAGCATATCTAATTCTTGCCAAAAACAGGTTAGAATATTAATATATTGAGTTACCGTCAGGTCCACTTGTCGACAGTCGTGAAGGATGGTCTCAATTGCGAATAGCTCGGAAGTGTTGTCGGAACTGGAGTAGGTTTCTTTAACGGCTTTCCATATTTCTTGGGTCGTCTCATAAAGAAGAAACTTCTCACCAATTTCTATTCATGGAGTTTATGAGCCAAGGCACGATCTGATGATTCTCTGTTTTCCATTTTTTGTAGAGAGGATCGGTCTGCGTTGGTTAGGGGCTTCACCAATGAAATAGTCATATTTCCCTCTCCCGCAAATAAACATTCTCGCCGATTGAGACCATTGCAAAAAAATTTGACCATTAAATCTATGGTTTGTGATGAGAGGATGAAGAGGATAAGAGTTTTTCTGCAAATCAAAAGTTTCTGGTGTTTAAATCGATAAAATTTGAGTAGGAGGATGGGATCCCGCTGTCCATGGACATGGTTGGATTTCCTCGGATGAAGGAGAATATGAATTTTTGGCAAGGGTTATCGGTGCTTAAATAAAAGTTATCGGCAAGATGATGTAGAGTTATTGCCGACTGAAGGTTGGAAGAAAGGGAGGAAGGTTTGTCGTTGACACTCAGAGAAGGCTTAGATTTTACTAAGCTCTGATACCATGAAGAAATTGTTTAGGGAAAATTGAATTCAAATTTTATTCCTTAAAATCATTACATATATATACACTCTAGGAGAATAAACAAAAAAAGAAAGACATTTTATCTAATCAATTATAATAAACATAAGAGGAAAGTCATTTAATCTAATTGATTCTAATAATTATATCTCACGGATCTTGGTGTCATAAAAGAAAATCTTCAACTGCAACCCACGGATTACTGATCTGTCAAAGTCATGGCCCCTTCCTTGTCATGTGATTCAACAAATTTAAAGATGGAATAGTTCCTTACTTGCATGGAGTATGTTTCTCTAAATAAGACAAGTCTCAATGCCTAACACATAAAACCAAAATACTTTTTAAACCTTTAAATTGAGATCTCATAAAAAATATAAATAAAAAAGCAAGCTATTAACATTTGAAATACTTGCCTTTACTATATTCATATTTATAGGATGGGTAACAACTGGAAGGAAGATCATGTAGTCAAGAAAGGAAACATAGAGGTCTCACAAGAGAATGACTCCATTTCAAATGGTGCTAAAAAAAGTAGATCCAGTATCCATGAAACCTAAAGTCAATGGTACAATGGGACAGGGGATAGCCTAACACTACATTCAATAATGTTTGCCCGTGCAAAGTAAATGAGGTATTCAAAAGAAAATACTGGGCGAAATTCATGAGTTGATGACTAGTCATGCAATAAAAAGTGAGACTTGAAAGCGAATAAGCATGCTGTATTTTGGACATGCTACCAGGAAACAACCTCCATACAGGACCACATGAGGATATTAAGTGGCACTCATAGAATTTGCAGAGATGAATTGAAAAATTGCACTCTACTTAAAAGTAAATTTTATAAAATTACAATCAAGATGGATGGCTATGTTGAAAAAATCCAAATGTTGAGCAATAAAAAAGCTGTTAATGGCTAACTTGAACATGGTGAAAATGAAATGTTAAGATAGATTTGTGGTAAGTATGATAGATAAATTAAGTCATACTTTTATAAGAGGAACAATTGGTGTCACATCTATTGATTATAAAATGCTTAATAAACTTAATTGGTTTTGGTATATTAAAAAAAGTGTAAAAAAAAAACAATTAGACGGGTAGGCAAATTTTGCTATAAAAGAAAAATAGGTAGACCTAAAATAATATAAATAGTTGTTCAAAGTAATTTGCATCTGAAGGAACACCAAGCAGGAACAAATGAAAATTGAGAATTTATAAAGCCAACTTCAAATAGGTGGCATAAGGCTAATCATGATGACAATGTAGTTTTTTTTAACACATGTTACTTAGTAAAGCAGACCTCTACTAAAAACACAACATCTTCATAAGCTTACATATCATGAAAGATTACCAGGAGTTAATGGTTTCCAATTGCATGTTAAATAAAAGGATAGAAGAAATAAAACCAAAGGATAAAAAATATGTCAATTAGATGGGTAGACAAAATTGGCTCAGGACAAAAGAATAGATTGACCTAAAATAATATAAAAAAAAGTTGTTCAAAATAATTAAAAAATTTTAACATTTCAAGAAATTCTAAGTAGGAACAAATGGAAAATGAGAATCCATAAAGACAATCCCAAATGGTAGATACAAGGCTAATAATAATGATGATGATTTGGATTATAATCGTGTACTTGTTTTAACCCATCTTTTTAGTAAAGTAAAACCTCCACTAAGAACAAAATATTTTCATACGGTTACATATCATAAAAAGTATTAACAGCTAATGGCATGCGGTTACAAGTTAATTAAAATAATAGAAGAAAGAACAAAAAACCTCCAAGCTTCTGTGCCTCCTTCACGATATGAAGTGCAAGTGTTGTTTTTCCAGATGCCTCTCTTCCATATATTTCAACTATCCTTCCCTGCACTACATGACATTACACAAATTAATTTAATATGAGATTTTCCATATAATTTATAATTAGATCAGAAGTTAATAACATTTCAGAAAGGAAAAGAAAGGACTCCACTTCAATAGTAGATGAGGGAATGGTTGTGGTCTGTTGGGGATTTAACGATTAGAAACTATCCAAGTAATCTTTGTACCAACTCTGAAAAAATAAAAGAGAATAAAAAGTAAAAAATGACCAGGAGGCGGGGGTTGTTTTGGAGGGTTAAGAAAATTTATATAGCTTAAAAATTAGATATTGTAACTAACAAGTAATTTTGTAAAAGTATAACAAAACTAAACGCTATAGTTTCTCATTCTTTTTTTTTTAAGAAATTGTACTACATACCACTTTTTGTCTAAAATGGGAGGGAAAAAAATTTAATCAATCAGATTTTAAATGGAGCTCAATTTTGAAGTTGGATAGTCCTATCCCAAAATAAGGTTTTTTTCATAGGTTCTATCATTAGAAACTTGCTCTCTTTCAGAATTAATAAATAAATACTGATAACAGGGAGAATTGTTTTTGCAAAACTTTCCCTATTACAATAGTATAGGTATAAATATAAAGATTTCTCACTTTATTGATGTTTACTTTCCTAAAAGGAATTTAGCTGACTCTCACTCCGATCTTTGTCCCTACGATTCTACATAGAGAGTAAAGTTGCCATTCAAAGCAGCATGATTTCTTTAGAAAGATTATTAAAAAAATAGGATATAGTGCAATTTTTCCACGGAATAAATTTAAAAACAAGAAAATGAAGAACTGAAATCATTGGACAAAAAGGTTCAGTTACTATTGATCTCAATCAATATATACACCATAAACTCACCATCGGAGCAAACCACATTTTGATTTAACTAACCCGGTTGATAGTACCGAATGTCAAAGACCAACCCTGGAGTCGAAGTACTAAGTCTGGAAAAAATAATCAAATGAAAGTTGGAAGCTTGCTATACTTTAAAAGGAAAAAAATGCAATTTAAACAAAACTTTATTTTCCTTTACATAAGACTCAAAATATCATAAAAGAGCCTTTAAACCAAAAAAAATTTTGATTTACATCAAATTTTCACATACAATCTAAAATAATACATTTTGCATATAATTAAAAAAGTAAGAGAAAATATCTAAAATGTTTTAAACTTCTCTCATAACTAGGCATGTATCTAAAAGTCGATGCTTTTCACCCATTGTAAGCAAAATCGCTTCTAATACCGAACAATTTGAATTAAATATTAATATTAGTAAATATAACACTGCCATTGCCAGGTCCCAAGTCCTGGATGAGAAAAGTGGAGCGTTGCGTTAGGTAGTCGACAGCCAGCGTAAAACTTGTCGAAAAAAATCATGACATGAATCCTTTAAAAAGTTCTTAGAAGATGATATTCAACCAAGGTGAATGAGGTATTTTGCTAAACTTTTTAATGAAGAATGTGAAAATACGATTGACTTTAGTAAATTTATCACCCTAAATAAAAATAAAGATTTTTGTTTTTATCGGCGTATAAGTAAGACCGAAGTTAGAGAGGCTTTAAAGAAAATGAAATGTGGAAAAGCTGTTGGACCTGATGATATTCGAATAGAGATGTGGAAATGCTTAGGAGATGAAGGAATTTCTTGGCTTACAAACTTTTTAATATTGTTTTGAAGACTAAAAAGATGCCAGATCAGTGGAGAATGATTGTGTTAATTCCTATTTTTAAGAATAAAGGTGATGCACAGGAGTGTGCGAATTATAGAGGAATTAAGTTAATGTGTCATACTTTAAAACTATGGGAGCGAGTTATGGAGCATAGGTTGCGGCATGATACTAATGTTTCTCAAAATCAATTTGGATTCATGCCGGGTAGGTCTACTGTGGAAGCTATACATTTATTGAGAGGTTTGATGGAGAAATATAGAGAGAATAAGGAGGATCTACATATGATATTTATTGATTTAGAGAAAGCATATGATAAAGTTCCAAGAGAAGTGTTATGGAGAGTTCTTGAAAATAAAGGAGTTAATAATGCTTATATTCAAATCATTAAAGATATGTATGCAGAAGCTATTACTTGTGTTCAAACACAAGGTGGTTTGACCAAGTATTTTCCTATTTCGGTTGGATTACATCAAGGATCAGCCTTAAGTCCATATCTTTTTGCTTTAGTCATGGATGTTCTCACTAGACATTTGCAAGAGGATGTACCTTGGTTTATGCTTTTTGCTGATGATATTCTTCTTATTGATAAGACTAGAGAGGGAGTTGAAAGTAAACTTGAATTATGGAGGTCAACTTTAGAGTCTAAAGGTTTTCGCTTGAGTAGATCTAAAACTGAATATATGGGGTGTTATTTTAGTAGCAATAGACCTAGTGAGGGGATTGTGACTTTAGGCGATCAAGTCATTAATAAGAGTACACATTTTAGATATCTTGAATCTATTGTTCAGAGTGATGGTGAAATTGATGGGGATATTATCAGTAGAATTCAAGTTGGATGGTTGAAGTGGAGGAATGCATCGGGCTTATTGTGCAATAGAAAAGTCCCCCTCAAACTTAAGGGAAAATTCTATAAGATGGTGGTGAGACCTGCAATGCTTTATGGTGCCAAATGTTGGCCATTAAAAGAGAAGCATAATACTAAGTTAAGTTTTGCAGAGATGAGGATGCTTAGGTGGATGAGTGGCTTGACCCTTAGAGATAGGATACGAAATGAGCATATACGTGAAAAGGTTGGAGTAAGAGTAGAGAGAGTCGCCTTAGATGGTTTGGTCGCATTAAACGAAGGCCTCCCGATGACCCGGTTAGGAAAATTGAGGTATTAGATTTGACTTATGTTAAGAAAGGTAGAGGTAGACCTAAAAAGACTTTGTTAGAAAATATTAGAAATGATCTTTTGTTATTAGATTTAAATGAGAATTTGACTTTTAACTGGACACAATAGCGAAGAAGGATTCATGCAGCCAACCCCACATAGTGGGACAAGAGCTTGATGTTGTTGTTGTTGTATTAATATTAGTAAATATTACTCTAAATAAATAATTATTTATTCAGGTATATCCAAAAAATGGCAACAATTGTGTTTTGATGTCACATGTACGAAAGCCTTACATTTTACTTGAGATTGTGTGAGGATGGAAAGAAACACCATCTATAATAGGGGATTCATGGGGAGTTTACCTAAAGGATAGATATTTTGAAAAAAAAAAAAAGAATAATAAGCATATACACAATGATAATAAATAATAAATTAATAATGCATAACAATAATAAATAGTAAGATTTATGTATACATACTAAAATATACATAATAAAGTTTTTAAAAGTATATATGGGCATATTAAAATAAGAAAGAAAAAGACAAATAATGTAACATTAAAAGTTATAAAAAAAATCCCCTCACTTTACGTGCTCCCATACCCTATAAATGAGCTCTCCCTCCTTTCTCTCCTACTACAATCTCCCTTTACAACAAGCTCACTCTCAATCCCTTGCGAGGACAAGCAAAACATGAGGAAAATATTTGGGCAACTTATGTGCGACCATTCAAACCATTTTAACACAATGATGAGCATGTTCTTGGGTAGATTTTAAGTGATGCTGCACAAACACATTCATACAAAACACTCCAAAGCACATTCATTGGTGTGCTAGGATGACTTTTCATAGGTTGTCATGCCCTTTGCAGGGAACCCAATACATCTTTATTGACATGGAAAGATGGTTTACTACCATTACTCTATGCAAGTAACGACAAAGCTTGGCTATAATTTGCCTGAAATTTAGACACAAAAATAAATGCTAAAACAAGAAGGATGGAAAAACAAAGACAAGTTCGTGAAAAAAAAGGAAAAAAAAAATGGTGGATAGACAGTTTGCAACAAAATAATGGCCATCACTAATTTTCTTTTCTTTATTTCCTTTGAAGAAAGAAGACCTCACTGGGATGATTCTTAAGCCTTCCCCTCATGTATTAGTTATTGCATTCTATGGCCGTTTGAGAAAGATAAATGATTGGAAACAAGCAGAATTTATTTGTAATTCAAAAATAAAATCCTAGGGTGTGCTTCATCAATATTTGTATCTTCCCAAGATTTATTCGCAACATGATCAATTTACATCAGTACTCTATGGTATACTCTGCACAGACCGTCTTTGACATTTCCTCAAAATATATCACATCTACCAATCTTTGCATCAACAGCTTGAATATTCCTCAAGCCGCCACTTGATGGTCATTTATCTTTACTTCTTTTTTTTTTTTTAAGTCTAATTCATCATTACCTGGGCATTTCACTGCATCAGTGCATAATGTCTTAACTCAAATTGCACGGAGGAAACCTTATCATGCATATTATAACATACAAGTTGAGGTAAGGCTACAACTGGTCGATTCATGCATCCCAACTATTAGGCATTAACCATCTAATCATATATAAGAATCTTCACTTTAACTTTTTCTTCTTGATTGGGATTTTCACCTACAATCAACCCTTCACCAACCCCTCTTTCACAGCAGTCACGAATTTCATTTTCCTAGGAAACAAAACAGCTCTTCTTAATTGCCCAGCAACTCTTGGCCATCATGCAACCATCAAGGAGTGGAAGTTTTCAACAGCAGGACCGCAAAAGCAGATCTCCCAGAGGAAATAGCAGTTCTTCATTCAACGGCAACAACAATTTTTGCTCTTCAAGCCTTGCCTCCCTCTTCCAGGGATGTGATTAGAGAAAAAAAACAGCTTATCCTCACGGTTCCTAAGGAAGAAGAACCCAACAAATTGGGAAGGGAAAAGAAAACAAAAACAACGGGAAGGAGAGAAAGAAAAGAAGAGGAGAATAAATTCTCTAGAAAAAAAAAATGAATGGACTGTCATTACAACAAAGGTTGAGGGTGTATCTATGGTCACAACTCAAAATAATTGTGTAAATTGAAACTTACACAAATTACCCCCAAAACAAAGAAACTATCAATAGCTCTTACAAACTAAGTAAAGAATTAAATGACCAGTAAACCAGTTGTCAACATGATAGATGATGTTTTTTGACTTCTTATAAAACACAGAAAGCTACACCCTTAAATTTTGACTCTCCTTCAGATGACAACAAATCACTATTTTTGTACTAATAGCACATAAAATGGAGACAAAAGCCTAATTTTTCCCTATGTGAAATTGTTGTACCAGCGATTTCTCACCCTCTGTTAACTCATGTAGATCATGGCTAGCCTTGGAAAGAATGAAAATGGGAAATTCGGCTTCAAAGAGTTACAGCAATAGTATGTTATGGTTCTTGGCAAGGTTTGGTTTCAGAAAGTTCTGAGAAAGTGGGGGTCCAACGAACTCAAGTTCTCACCCAAGGCAACAAGATATTGCGGCTTGTACTACAATAAAAGACCGAAGAATCAGAGGGACAGGTGGCTTCTGTGAAGCTGGTTGCGAGAAAAAAAGGAAGGAAAAGAGAAAAAAAAAAGAGAAAAATGGAAGATTTGAGAGAGTTTCTAATTTTCACTTGATTTCATTGTAGGAACTAAGGCCATTACATTAGAGAATAAAATCAAATCCACTCCTGAACAAATTTTACAAGAGGCAACCTTGCCTATAATAATAAGCTAGATAAGTTAATTCAGAAGGATAAGAATTATCTAATCCATGAAATTAAAAATTCAAGAATAAGTCTATCCAAATTATTTTATAAATTCATCATTATGTAATTCTAATAAGTGTTTTAGTCAAAATTGTTCAACTTTTGGGAACTTGATCTTCCCCATATGACATTTAATTCATGATCTAATCATTCATATAGACTCACCGCAAAATCTACTCCAATTTTGACAATGTAATCTAAAAATAACTACAATCGATGATTTTCATCAACAACTCAAACGTTAGAAATCTACTGTATAGATCTCTTGATCACTTCATGATCTTATGCCTAAATTGTGATGGTAGCATCAAATTATGTAATTCATTGAAGTAGAAAGTAGGCTTTATCATCCCCTTCATGATCTAATCTCCACATATCGGAAGGATGCAATACAGCAAGGATTGAAGATATTCTAAAGATATATTAATGTTAAACAAGACATGAACAAGCTGCAACGTATCACCTATGAGGTTTCAAATATAAACATATGAATACTTCACCTTAAGAAGCTTATACGGTGATGCTTCACTCCTTACACGTCATACAAATCATCAAAGAATATTAAACTAGATATGCAAGTTGAATGCCTGAAATCATTTTACACCACAATATTAAGAAAATGCACCATCGCATGTTTGAGAATTTTTCTTGGCATTTTAATTGACAAAGGTGCCAAACTTCTTTATTTTAGTAGAATTCCTATGATTTTGACATGTTTAGATCAGGATGACCCCCTTGCAAACTTCAAAAAGATTTTGATATGCATATGAAATAGTAAATTGGCCCTTGGTTAGTTAAATAGGTCACAAAACTTCAAAAACAAGACCTTCACATTTATATCCGAAAGTTTCCACAAACTAATCTTAACAAAAAGCTCATAACTCTTACGATCTATCTTAAATTACTTCACTGCAAATCAAACTCTTCGAATACATAGAAAATATTGATAACCATGTTAGCACCGTTTCATAATTGAGACAAGAATTTAGTAATGTTAAAGTTAAAATTATTTTTTCTTTAATTTAGAGGCATTAAACTTAGGGCATTCAACATGAGGGGAAAAAAAAAGAACATTGAACCATCTTCATCTTAGAGCACCACATAATCACCTTTGGTAGTCCTCCAATTCCAAGGGCCTGATCAAGCTTCAAAGAGCCTGTAGGAATCACTGGTGCCCATCGTGTGCTGAAGAAACGACGCATAGATAAATTAGAGTCTCTATCAAAATCAACAACAAGCTGGGACAAGGCAAGATGAAGCGTCGCATTCTTCTCCTCCACTTTTCCAACATCCCATTGCTGATCTCTCTCATATTCCAAAACACTATCCACTGCAATATTACAAGCTCATAAATAGGGCATAAGTATATAGGCTTAGTCGTTAAATGATATAAAAATATACATATGAAGGGGTGTCAAAACTTTATCAGTCCCAGGTCAAAAAATCTAACACAATTGAGTCCCATAAATGAAACTCCTGACAGAGAACTAAATGAAAGCACTTACACTCACGAAATCAATTTTATTATAGCAACCAAATATTCTTTCAAAATGGTTATTCAATTTAAAACATCAAGATTTATCTTGCATCCATACCAGTATGAAAAAATATGTAATTGACAAATTTCAAGTAGTTCATAGGGAAACTAAGGCTCGGGAATTTTTCAATTAGTCAACTATATGTTATTAATGTATATCAACATGAAAATATTGGAGAAACAATTCATACAGTTAACGTATCTTCCATCATAACATAAGATTTTAATTATTCAGATGCATCCTAACAATACACATCAAAAATAATTCATACATTTAACTTATCTTCCATCTTACCCTAAATAAACCATAAAGGTTATCTCATATTTATGAGAAAATATGACCCTGAGTTACATAAATTCGTAAACATGAACCTCTTATAGAACATGAAAATATCTACCTACTTTACTACAACAACAACATCATTGTCATACCTACTTTACTACAACAACAACAACATCAAGCCTTTATCCCACTATGTCAAGTAGACTACATAAATCCTTTTTCTCCATTGTGTCCTAGTAAGAGTCAAATTCTTATTTAAATCTAATAAGGAAAAGTCATTTCTAATATTTTCTAACCAAGTCTTTTTAGGTCTACCTCTAACTTTCTTAACATAAGTCAAATCGAATACATCTACTTTCCTAACCAAGTCATTGAAAGGCAGTCGTTTTATGTAACCAAATCATTTAAGATGACTCTCTCTAATCTTATCTTCCAATGGAGCTACTACAACCTTTTCACGTAAATGTTCAATCCGTATCATGCCTCTAAGAGTAGAAGAAAAAAAAAATCCTGCTCTAAGAGTAAAGCAACTCATTCATTGAGCATCCTCATCTCTGCAACACTTAACTTAATATTATGCTTCTCTTTTAATGGCCAACATTCTGCCCCACAAAGCATTGCAGGTCTCACCATAATCTTATAGAATTTTCCCCTTAAGGAGAACTTTTCAATCACACAACAAGCTCGATGCTTTCCTCCACTTCAACCATCCAACTTGAATTCTACTAATAATATCCCAATATATTTCACCATCACTCTGAACAATAAACCTAATATATCTAAATGTGTACTCTTGTTGATGACTTGATCGCCCAAAGTCACAATCCACCTACTAGATCTATTATTACTAAAATTACACTCCATATATTCAATTTTAGATCTACTCATACGAAAGTCTTTAGATTCTAAGGTTGACCTCCATAATTCAAGTTCACCAACAACTGTCTCTCTAGTCTTATCAACAAGAAGAATATCATCAACAATAAGCATAAACTAGGGTACAAACTCTTGCAAATGTCTAGTGAGAACATCCATGATTGAAGCAAAAAGATAAGAGCTTAAGGCTGATCCTTGGTGTAATCAAATTGAAATAGGAAAATACCTGGTCCAACCACCTTGTATTTGAACACAAATAACAACTCCTGCATACATATCCTTAATGACTTGAATATAAGCATTATTAACCCCTTTCTTTTCTATAACTCTCCATAGCACTTCTCTTGAAACTTTATTATATGATTTCTCTAAATCAATAAATATCATATGTAGATCATCCTTATTCTATCTATACTTCACCATCAAACCTCTCAATAAATGTATAGCTTCCATAGTAGACCTAACCAGCATGAATCCAAATTGATTTTGAGAAACATTAGTATCAAGCCACAACCTATGCTCCATAACTCTCCCCCATAGTTTTAAAGTATGACACATTAACTTAATTCATATATAATTCGCACAATCTTGTACATCGCCTTTATTCATAAAAATAAGAATCAACACATTTACTCTCCACTCATCTGACATCTTTTAAGTCTTTAAAATAATATTAAAATATTTAGTAAGCCAAGAAATTCCTTCATCTCCTAAGAATTTTTACGCCTCTATTGAAATATCATCATGTCCAACAACTTTTCACACTTCATTTTCTATAAAGTCTCTCTAACTTCAGTTTTACTAATATGTCGGTAAAAACAAAAATATTTACTTTCATTTAGGGTACTAAATTCACTAAAGTCAATCGTATTCTCACAATCCTCATTGAAAAGTTTAGCTAAATATCTCATACACCTTTGTTGAATATTCTCTTCTAATAAAAGCACTTTTTATCTTCATTCTTAGTACACTTCACTTGAACTAAATCTTTATTACTCATATCTCTTTGTTTGACTAACTTATACATATATATTTTACCCGTCTTAGTATATAATAAATTATATATATATTATTAAAAGCTAAAATATTTGCATCACATATTTTTTTTTAGATTCCTTATGGGCCTCTCATATCTTATTTTTATATATAAACTAATGTTTATAACAAATCTTCTTATTTTTATCTTTTCGTGTACATTTTGATTCCACCACAATCTATTTTTACTTTTAGAAGCTTTTCTCTTTGATACCACAAGCACATCTTTTGCATCATTCTTAATATCACTAACTATAGTTTTCCCACATAATATTAGCTTCCTCATGCATAGACAAAATCTTATGATCTAGAATCCTACTCTCAAAAATATTTTTGTTAATATTTTTTAAATGTCCCCATCTAATCCCAAAACAACATTTTATTTTACTTTTTATTTTCTACCCATTCATCTTGAAGTCCAAAACTAATAAATGATGTTATGTACATAAACTTTCACTCTATATTATAATATTTGTAATTTAAACGATCTATTTTTCTTATAAGAAAATAATTAATCTTGATTTTACTATGTCCATTCTTATAAGTGATGAGATGCTCATCTCTTTTCTTAAATAAGGTATTAGCAATTACAAAATCATAACCTAAAAAAAATCTAATATGGTCATACCACCTTCATTAGTCGCTTCAAACTCATAGCCACCGGCCCACCATGAATGCTTGTAAAATAATCTAACTCTCTACCAACATGTCCATTTAAACTTCCTCCAATAAAACTCTTTCTTTAAGAGGTATCTTTTGTATTAATTCTTCTAAGTTATTCAAAATTTTAATTTTGAACACATCCAAAGCTACTTTATGAGCATGAGCACTTCTAATATTAATAATCTTAGCATCAACAACAATTTTTAAAGCCATAATTTTATCTCTAATTCTATTAATTTTTACAACATTACCCTTCAAACCCTTATATATAATCACACCTACATCATTTTTAGTACGACTCCTACAAGAATATCATAGTTTAAACCTTAAACTATCAATCTCCTTAATTCTCTCTCCAACCCAATTAGTTTCTTGAATGTATAGAATATTTATATTCTTATGAATCATAACATCTATTGATTTTATTAATTTTCCCTGTAAGAAATCTATATTCTAAGTTTATATCCTAATTTTAGTTTCATAGACTAGCTTCTTTGCTCATATTAGTCAATGATGTGGGAACCCTTGCCTATTTAACACTGCACCATGAGCCGGTACAACGGCCCTTGCACACTTGTCGTTGTATTCAAGCCATACAGCACGTCGCTTCTAGGGAATGTCGTAACATTAATACAATACATTAAAGGATTCATGTCATGATAATTTGGTAAGTTTTACACTGGTTGTTGACTACCTAACGCAACCCTTCATTTTTCTCATCCAGTACTTAGGACCTGGCAACAATGTGGCAATGAAGCACTTGCTAAGACCTAAAAATACTTGGTTAGAAAGTATTAGAATTGACCTTTTTTTATTATATTTAAATGAGAACTTGACTCTTAAAAAGGTACAATGAAGAAAAAGAATACATGTAGCCAACCCCACGTAGTGGGATAAAGGCTTGAAGTTCTTGTCGTTGTTGTTGAAGCACTTGCTAAAGAAAATTTGTGTTACGCCTGGACCGGTCCCAGCTGGACCGGTCCGGTTCTACACCCGACGAACCAACGTCGGGCGGAACCAGACGGAACGCGCGGAGCGCGTGTCGGGGGGCCCAAACAGCGGCTAAAACGCATGGGGGAGGGAAAATTTTTGAATGGGAGGCTGTTTTAGGAAGTCCATTATTGTCCTTTATGATTATTTTGTATAATTAGGAGTTTTGGGGGGATTGGCTCCTTATCTTGAATTTGAGTTTTCTCTTTGAGATCTAGGTTTTTGTTTTGGGCTCTTGGCTTCGCCGGAGACTTAGGAGAGTACGTTCTTCCTCTCGAATTGAAGAACAAATTGTATCTTGCTATTTGTTTCGTCTACTAGTAAAAATACAAGTCTTTGCTTGCGTTGTCTCTCAATATTCTCGCAATATTCACTGTTTTTCCTGCGCATAGTTGCTGTCCACTGTTGGAGACAGCAGTTTTCTCCTTGTTCGGCTTCAGTTTTGGTTAGGAACTACTTGAAATCAAGTATTTCCTATCAAATTGGTATCAGAGCACCGATTCGGGACAACCGGCGGCTGAAATTCTGAAATTTCAGCAAGATCGTCGTCTCCGGAAAAAGATTTTTGTGGATCCGTTAAAAGAAAGATGGCCGGGAAGAAGGTGGAAGCTTTAGAAGGCGAGTTTGGTCAATTGAAGACAGATCTGGAGGGGAAATTCATGGAGATCTCCACCAACAATGAGAGGTTGGAAGGGAGGTTCGCGGCGATGGAAGAAATGATGAAGAAATTATTGGAGATGAAGACCCATCCGGACACATCGGAAGTGAGAGAGACCACTGACGGCCATGGCGTAGGAGGAAATCCGAACCCAATCCGGGGGAGGAGGAATCCGGAGGTGGAGATTCTTGAAGGTGACGACGACATGCCACCTCTAGAGCCATTCTCCAGAGAGGAGATAAGCACGGGGAATGATCGTCGAGGTGCTGATTTTCAGCGTCGAGGTGCTGATTTTCAGCGTCGAGGTGCTGAATTTCAGCGTCGAGGTGTGGATTTTGGAAGCAGGAGGGGGGAATATGAAGGTAGTGCAGATTTTGGAGAAAGGAGAGAAGAATATCAGCGTCGAGGTGCTGAATTTCAGCGTCGAGGTGCTGATTTTGAAAGGGGAAGAGGAGATTATGACGAAGATTTCGGTTACCAACGTCGGAGGGAGGATCGGGACACTTGGGGAGCACCTCCTCTTCGAGGAATGGGAGGTTATGGAGAGTTCCGGGGTAACGGAAGGGATCCGAAGGTGAGGAAGTTGAAGATGCCCATCTTTGAGGGTGAAGATGGCCACGGCTGGATATACAAGGTGGAGCGTTATTTCGCTGTCAACGGGTTGACAGATGACGAAAAACTGACGGCAGCAGGTTTGTGTCTGGAAGGGAAGGCGCTGGCATGGTATCAGTGGAGAGACAGAAGAGAGCCTATCAGGACTT
This sequence comes from Dendrobium nobile, assembly GCA_022539455.1. Classification (NCBI taxonomy): domain Eukaryota; kingdom Viridiplantae; phylum Streptophyta; class Magnoliopsida; order Asparagales; family Orchidaceae; genus Dendrobium; species Dendrobium nobile. The sequence continues at coordinate 38,812,644 of CM039732.1, read as the reverse complement.
GGCGAGAGTTCAAGGATTGTTTATTAGAGCGTTTCCGAGCCGACGGGGGAGGAGACTTCTATGAACAGTTCTTTGCCCTGACTCAGGAGGGGACCGTGGCCGACTACCGAGACAGATTCGAGTACTTAGCGAGCCGTTTGGATCATATCTCCGAATCAGCCCTGGAGGGAAATTTCATGAAGGGGCTCAAACCTGAGATAAGAACAGCGGTCAGAGTGCTGGAGCCAAGGAATTTAGGCAAGGCGATGGAGCTTGCACAACTGGTGGAAGATCAAAAGAAGTCAGAAAGAGGAGCTCGAGGCAACTACTCAGGGGGATCGCACAGGATGACGACTACTATCTTGCCTTCAAAGGTGGGATCCTCAGGGAGTCTGAAGGAGGCACCAAAGGAGAGAATGGGAGGAGGAGGAAACGGGGGACAGTTCAAACGGCTGACCGAGAAGGAGATGCAGGAGAAGAGGGCAAAGGGGTTATGTTTTCGATGTGATGAGAAGTACATGCCCGGACACCGATGCAAGGATAGAACTCTTCAGGTTCTCCTCGTGTGTGAAGACGAGGAAGACGAAGAGGGAGGTGGGAGCGGGTCAGAAGGAGAGGAGAAGCTGCACTTGGATGTGGCAGAAGTCTCTCTGAACTCAGTAGTGGGATTCACTCCGAGTCACACTATGAAAGTAAGAGGAGAGATAGCTGACCGCGAAGTGTGGGTGTTGATCGATAGTGGTGCAACCCACAATTTCATTTCTGCTCAGATCGTGGATCAGTTAGGGATGGAGCTAGTCGACATAGGAGGCTATGGGGTGATGATGGGCACGGGGAAGGTGGAGATGGGGAGAGGAATTTGTCGGGGAGTGGTCCTGACCATCCAAGGGCTACAGGTCAGGGAGGATTTCCTCCCCTTAGAATTGGGAAGTACAGATGTCATCCTAGGGATGAAATGGCTACAGACTCTGGGGGAGACCAAGGTCAACTGGGGTGCTCTGAGGATGGAGCTAATGATAGAAGGGCAGAGGAAGGTGATCCAGGGGGATGCAGGGCTGACAAGAGCAGTCGTATCTCTCAAATCTATGATCAGATCCATACAGGAGGTGGGAGGAGGATTTTTGGTGGAGCTTCAACGTTTGGAGAGGGTCAGTGTGGGGGAAGAAGGAGACATTCCACAGGTGGTGCAACCGCTCATACAGCAGTACAGGGAGGTGTTCCAGCCACCCCAGGGATTGCCACCCCCTAGAGAGCAAGAGCACGCCATTCTTCTGAAAGAGGGAGTGTCACCAATCAGTGTTAGACCATATCGCTACCCCCAGATTCAGAAAGATGAAATCGAGAAACTGATCAAGGAGATGTTGGAGGCAGGGATCGTCAGACCCAGTGTGAGTCCTTTCTCCAGTCCAGTTTTACTGGTCAAAAAGAAGGATGGGAGCTGGAGGTTTTGCGTGGACTACAGAGCCCTGAACAAGGAGACAGTACCAGACAAATTCCCCATTCCAGTGATTGATGAGTTATTAGATGAGTTGCAAGGAGCGGTGGTGTTTTCAAAAATGGACCTTAAGTCGGGCTACCACCAAATCAGAATGAAGGAAGGTGACATTCAGAAGACTGCGTTCAAAACACACGAAGGGCACTATGAGTTCTTAGTGATGCCATTTGGGCTTACTAACGCCCCCGCTACCTTTCAGTCCTTGATGAACAGGGTGTTCAGGCAACACTTGAGGAAGTTTGTGCTAGTCTTTTTTGATGATATTTTGGTGTACAGCCAGACCGAGGAGGAACATTTAGAGCATCTAAAGGAGGTTTTGGGGATCCTACAGGCACATCAGCTGAGAGCTAATTTAAAAAAGTGCAGTTTTGCCCAATCAAAGGTAGAATATTTGGGACATATAGTGTCTCAAGAGGGAGTTGCAGCTGACCAGTCCAAAATTGAAGCAATGCAGAAATGGCCCATACCCAAGAACATCAGGGGGTTGAGAGGTTTCTTGGGACTGACGGGATACTATAGGAGGTTTGTGAAGGGGTACAGTTCCATCGCCTGGCCATTGACGGAGCAGTTAAAGAAAGACAACTTCTCCTGGGGTGATGCAGCGACCCAGGCCTTCGAAAGGTTAAAGAAAGCCATGACCACTGTACCAGTTCTAGCACTCCCAGATTTCAGCCAGGTATTCGTGGTAGAGACTGATGCGTCAGGGTATGGCTTAGGAGCAGTATTGATGCAGAATCACCGGCCTATAGCATATTTCAGTCAGGTGCTATCGACTAGGGCTAGATTGAAATCAGTGTATGAGAGAGAGCTGATGGCCATAGTCTTGGCCATTCAGAAATGGCGCCCTTATCTTTTGGGACGACATTTCATTGTTCGTACCGATCAGAGGAGTCTGAAATACCTGCTGGAGCAAAGGATGGTTACTGAGGAACATCAGAGGTGGCTGTCAAAGTTGTTGGGTTATGATTTTGAGATCCAGTATCGGTCGGGGGTGGAGAATAAGGCAGCTGATGCCTTGTCTAGGTGTGTGGGGGAACTTCAGGAGGTGGCAGTTTCAGTCCCTTTGATGATTGATTGGGGGGCCATCCAAGAAGAGAGTATGCAGAATGAAGAATTGAAGAAGGTCAGAGAAGGCTTGATGAAGGGTAGTAGCAATCATTCAGGGTACTATCTGGAGGGAGAGAGGCTACTCTATCAGGGAAGGTTTGTGATGCCACGAACATCAGTACACATCCCTCACATATTGCAGGAATTCCACGGCAGCGCAGTTGGGGGTCATTCAGGAGTACATAAGACATATAGGAGGTTGGCATCGGAGCTCTACTGGAAGGGGATGTATAAGGATGTTGAGGAGATGGTGGCAAGGTGTGAGGTGTGTCAGAGAAATAAATACATGGCCATGGCACCAGGGGGACTGCTCCAACCATTAGCACTTCCAAACAGAGTATGGGAGGAAGTGTCTATGGATTTTATTGACGGCCTACCACGTTCAGAAGGGTTCACAGTTATCTTTGTGGTGGTGGATCGACTCAGTAAATATGCACATTTTATCCTCCTACGACATCCTTACACCGCAGTGTCAGTGGCGGCAGCATTTATCAGGGAAGTGGTTCGATTACACGGGATTCCAGAATCTATTGTGTCGGACAGAGACAAAGTGTTCCTCAACCAGTTTTGGAGAGAACTGTTCAGAATGCAGGGCACAACTCTCAAGAGGAGCACCGCGTACCACCCACAGACAGATGGACAAACAGAAGTGGTCAACCGGAGTTTGGAGACTTATTTGAGGTGTTTTGCCTCTGAAACACCCAGGAAATGGGCTAAATGGTTGCCATGGGCGGAGTACTGGTATAACACTTCTTACCATTCGGCATCCCAGATGACTCCTTTCAAGGTGCTCTATGGAAGAGACCCCCCACACTTAGTACATTATGGGAAGGGACATACACCTGTCTCTTCAGTCGAACAGTACTTAGAGGAGAGGGACCAGGTGTTGGAAGAGTTGAAGAAACATCTGGAGAGGGCACAACAAATAATGAAGAAGCGAGCAGATACCCATAGAAGAGACATACAATATGAAGTGGGGGAAAAAGTGTTTTTAAAGCTAAGACCCTACAGACAGAGATCAGTGGCTAGCAGGAGGAACGAGAAGCTGGCCCCGAGATACTTTGGCCCTTATGAGATCTTGGGGAGGGTGGGAGCAGTAGCGTATCGTCTGAAGTTACCTCCCTATGCTACTATACATCCGGTGTTCCATGTGTCACAGCTGAGGAGAGCCCTCGGGGAGCACGCAATTAGCGCCGCATTACCAGCAACAATGACGGAGGATTGGGAAGTGATATTGGAGCCCCTCGAGCTTATGGGGGTAAGATCAGATCAAGAAGGAAACAAGGAAGTGTTGATTCAATGGAAAGACCTCCCTGAGTTCGACGCGACTTGGGAGCCGTTTGAAAGAGTGAAAGAGCAATTCCCCTCCTTTCACCTTGAGGACAAGATGAGTTTTTGGGAGGGGAGTAATGTTACGCCTGGACCGGTCCCAGCTGGACCGGTCCGGTTCTACACCCGACGAACCAACGTCGGGCGGAACCATACGGAACGCGCGGAGCGCGTGTCGGGGGGCCCAAACAGCGGCTAAAACGCATGGGGGAGGGAAAATTTTTGAATGGGAGGCTGTTTTAGGAAGTCCATTATTGTCCTTTATGATTATTTTGTATAATTAGGAGTTTTGGGGGGATTGGCTCCTTATCTTGAATTTGAGTTTTCTCTTTGAGATCTAGGTTTTTGTTTTGGGCTCTTGGCTTCGCCGGAGACTTAGGAGAGTACGTTCTTCCTCTCGAATTGAAGAACAAATTGTATCTTGCTATTTGTTTCGTCTACTAGTAAAAATACAAGTCTTTGCTTGCGTTGTCTCTCAATATTCTCGCAATATTCACTGTTTTTCCTGCGCATAGTTGCTGTCCACTGTTGGAGACAGCAGTTTTCTCCTTGTTCGGCTTCAGTTTTGGTTAGGAACTACTTGAAATCAAGTATTTCCTATCAATTTGTTGCACATCATATAACCTCCCAAATCATGAGCTATATGAGTAATAGTTCTTCGTAACAATAAAAATGGTAAATTATATTTAAATAACTTCAGATAATAAATTTATGAAGTAAAATATGCCTCATTTCGTAATACTTTTTTTTTACATTGTCAGCTTTGCAACTTTAATGAAAGAATGGCATGGATAATTTTGAAATGGCATATAAAAATGCAGAGCATTTTGGGAGGCATAAAAAATTCAAATCACATTGAAGTTGGAAATGCAAGATAGTACAGTAAGTAGTTATAACTATTAACCAACCAACTCTAAAGCAATGGTTAATGAGCACATATACAAGCATAAATATTATGAATTAAAATGGGTCCCTATAAAAAAAAACCACAAATTATAATATATGCAAAAAGGTTCGGAGTTACTTCACCTACTAACGATGATGAAAGGCAACGACCGTTCATCCGAAACGACGATGCATATTCCCCCACAGTATGCTATGGAACAAAAAATATATATCAGAAAAATATAAAAATATCATGTTGCGAAAAGAGGAAACAAAAAGAGGGGGGGGGGGGGGGGGGGGGGGGCGGCGGGGGTTGAGGACAAACATTTTGCCAATATAAACTTAGAAAAGTTAAAGCAAAACAACCGATTACTAAGAACAAAAAAGGCTATAAAATAAGCATCCAATGTCAAGGTATAGTAAGCAAAGCGAACACGCTAATGCATTCCTCTGGGTTCAATCTCTAACCAATGACTGCAAAGCAACTACTGAAGACAAGACAAGAGAGACAATAAAGCAAATCGATGCTTTCCTAGTCTACAATGAACTCGAAAGCTAATTCACCAACATGGAAAGCAGCCAAACAAATCGATCGTATCTAGTCACGAAAATTCTAAAAAAAAAAGTAAGATGCAGAAACCTGTAGGTTAGAACACAGGGAAGCCAGAGCTGATCTCTTGAAGGCGGGGACATTGAGGAAAACCACCCGTAGAAGATGAGAAGAGACACCATAGAAAGGCGTTAGGACTCTCATTCTAACTACCGACCTGGCTAGGGCTTTGACGCCCTATAAGATTTCCGGCGAGAAAGCGAGAGCCGAGTTGGAAGGAGGAATGCGAAGCCACGAGCATTGGCCTACACGAATAATGGCCTAACAAACAAACCTGGGCCAGCCCATTATCAAGAACCACAGCTGTCATTTTGATCTTTCGTTTTGGGTCTGTTTCGGATCCGCAGCCATACTTTATAAATTGTCTGGTACAACATTAGAAAGTAAAGAGATGCATTAATATTAGGGGGATTTACCTACATAACATTTTAAACTTCTCTATGTATATATCTAACATTTAAAAACTCCTAAAATACACTTCCCATACCACAAATTATATATTTCCTCATATCTCACATTTTTGTTCCATCTGTGATGCGCACACATTACACTCTAAAGCTGCTCCCATATGCGCCTCCATCTTCATCTGTTGCATATCGATCTACTATTATTTCTCTGTCTTCTAATGCATGAGAATGCCCTATTTCTCATGCCCTAAATCCCATCTAGTACTCTTGCTCCTTCTTCGTCATTCTGCTGCAACCACGATTTTGGGAAGTTAAGTTGGTATGATTCTGATGAGAACTTATCCTGGCTTAAACATTTGTGCTTGTTGGTTCAAGGGGAGAAGTGGTATGATTCAGTTGCATTTGACTATATAAAATGCTCTGGAAGTTGATATGATTCAATTGTATTTGATAGTATAAAAATGCTTTACAAGCTGACAATTGTGTTTCCTCTCTTTTGCTCTTTGTTGAACTGCAAATTTTTTTATCTGGGATATGCTTGATAGAGTTCATTGTACAAGGATTTTATCTTCCATTTATTTTGATATTTTTTTGTGAGAATTCTAGTAGTGTTGAAGTGGATTGCTAGTTGTTGTTGTCGGTCCGTTGGTTGGTTTTCACATATTGATTTGGGTTCACGGGTTGCCTAGTATTTCATTGTGAAGTCTAGACAATAAGAAAAATAGGGCTAGAGTTGTGCTGATTGGTTTATGTTGTATGGCTCCCTACCTAAATGATCTATGTTACAATTATGACTCATATCAATCAATCTCCTCAACTACGCTAAAGATGAAGGATAATGTGGGATCATTGGAATGCAATGTGATCAACTGTGGGAGAGGCAACACGTTCTGCTGCTGCTTCTCTAGTCTCTCTCTTCATCTTTGCAGTTGATTCATTCTTTTTTAAGTCTAAGTTTGATGAGACTTGGTTGTATGGATGAGTTACAAAAGATCATTCTTTCTTTTTAATTACTTTTTTTTTCTTTTGTGATACTTGGTTGATGATTGGTTGTAAGAAAGAGATCGTATATCTTTTTTATGAAGTATAGTAAAATTCATCGACTATTGTGTACAGTTTATGGTGATACTTAGTGATGAGTAACTATAAGTCGTGGTAGGTAATGATAGCTAGTTAATGTGAGGCTTTAGTCAGTTGGTTACTGTGAGCTTATGTATTAGTGACAGAAATGACTATGTTGATGACTTATGATATTCCCTTTGAGCTTTCATTTGAGTTTTTGTTTGTAACGTAATGTTGCAAAGTTGCATAGTTTCAAAGTAATGTTCTGTTTGAAAAATGAGTATAAGATATTCAATAGGTTCTACAAGCAATCACTTGTGTCAAACTCTATTATTGTAATTTGTAATGTGTGATATTTAAAATATATCGAAGTGAGAATTGAGGCCGAAGATTTTATCGGTGCCCTCACAATACTACATAATATGATTGTAATTTCCTTAGGTGGACGGATGAAGCTGATCAGACATCAATGTACTTTTGTTATTATTGTTCTTCTATTGCCAATGTCATTTGTAAACATGTTGTAATATGAAGAGTTGAAGACATTTATGTTCTACTTGCAAGAGCAAATGTAATCTCTTTTGTATGCATTTTGAAAGAGTGCATAAATATAAGTTCTTGTTTCTCAACCTTGAACTATCAGTGCAATGAAAGTACTTCTTCATGTTCTTCCATATATGACGCATGCAAACTTTTAATTAATTGTATGTCACGGTACACATTTTTAATTGCTACTCCCAAACCTTTCTCCATATCTGAAATAAATGCAAGTGGTTATAGCTCACATCCAAAATATTATTTCAAATTTATAGGGAATCATAGTCATGTATCTTTAGATTCTATTTCAACTGTAAAAGCTAATGTAAATAGATTATTGTTACCATCAAGTGATTTGGTAGATAGTAGAACACCCAAGTACTTTGATTTGAGATGGTAAACATCAAGGCCAATTGAGGGTCTGCAACCTACAATGAAGCCTTTAATGCAAATATTGAAGCTTATATAAAACCTCTTAAATGAGTAATCATCAGCATCATAGATGTATGTGATTTGAGAGCTCGAATTTCTAGCAATGAGCTCACATCTCATAGTAGAAACCAATTTTTAGTTACTTCCACAACACTAAAATTCATTGCTCGTGCTACTTCTCTAGAGTGCAACAATCTCATATAAGGCAATGATAAATCATATTTTGACTCCAAACTATCATTAATGTGCTACGCTGATATATCAGAATTTTTCTTCACAATATCCTGTATTTCAAGAGCAAATCAATTTGATGTAGCAAGTTTATTTCCAACTCTGTTAACACCAAGATATAGATATGTATCATCTAACTTCCTGATTTCAAAGGTCTGACCGTCTCTATATAGCGATGCACATACCCTCCAAGGACACCCTCGATGCGAGCATGTTGTTATAACTCTAGAATTACTGCTAGCCTTAATCTTGACCCCAAAGTTATTAGTAATTGTGGTGGATTAGAGAAACTGCTTGAAACTACTAGCATCATGAAAATAAGCACCGACTTCTAATGCTTTATCATCACTAACTTGTGTCATAAGATGGTCACAATTTATGCTTTGAAAATTAATGTTATTTAAAGCAACATTAATAGCTTTATTGGTGCTAGGACAATGCACCAAACCTTCTAAGATCAAATCAACCACTACATCATCTTTTATTGTAACCATAAATTCAACCAGCTGACTTCCATTACAATGTTCTATCATGTGCATCACTTCAACATCACTCAAAATAATCTTGTAGATTGGGAGAAGTAGCACATACATGATAGTGTAACTTGAACTCATGGCCAATAAGCCATAGATATATCATTTCAACCTTCTTTCGGAGGACAAAATAGTTAATCAGATCATTCTGAAGTTTCATCATTTTTTATTTCCCACCATTTTTTATTTTCCACCTTCATATTTTCTTCTATGTTCATCTTTAACTTCACTTCAATATCCTCCAAACATAAATGTAGCACAAACATATTCACCCACATTCACCATAACATCCATTTAAGCTTACTCCAACTAACTCAAAATGAGAAAAAAAAGGTAGACAATTAACCAACAAAAAAAAAAAAAATTGCATGAATATCTTATGGCAAGAAGCAAGACAAAAAAAATGTATGGCATGATTCAAAACTCACATGAGCAGCAAAATAATAAAGGAGCAACATTGAAGAAAAACATGGCCTGACGAGCGTTCTCACATCAGAAGATGAAGAAGCAAAGGAAAATTGACAAGCAACAAACTACGAAAGTGGCGCAGCTAGGAGCGGTTGGGAGCTGTCATGTGTGTGCCTCACATAGACAAAACGAAGTGTGAGATATGAGAGAATATGTAATTTTAGTGTGTGCTGTATTTTAGGAGTTTTAGGTGTTAGATATGTAAATAGAAAAGTTTAGAGTGCTATGTAGGTATATCCCTTTTAATTTAATATAAAACGGATGAATGTTAAGTTTGTTCATATGTCGTTTATCTAATAATATTCTAAAATATTTTTTTAGTCAATTATTAAAAAAAAATTGAAGCTATTTAAAAATTATAAATTTCTTTTTTTAAATAGATTATCATATTCTTGTAAATATGATTCATCAAAATAGCTTTTAATTATAGAAAACTTTTGAAAGTAAAAAGAAAATAATAGTTAAATAAATATGTGACATCAATTTGAAGAGCAAAAAACACTGATAAAATTGCTCGAAACAAGCCTATAGTCTTAGACTCTGAATGATGAGTTTTATTATTATTTAACCGCTCAAACTTCACGAAGCCAAAATTTTTTCTTAATGAAAACACAAATTATTTGAATTATATAGATGACAGAAATTAAATATTTTCTATTCATTAAAAAGTGAGGGTTTTTATTAGGTACCTTATATATATAAATTATATTAAAAATTTAGAGGATACGATTCTCTTATACCGCGCCTTAAATTAGCCCTTGACTATATTTTTTTAATCCTTGTATTTAAATTGTGTTATTTATTTTTTAATTGAACAAAATGCCATAATTAAATTACTAATATAAAAGATCAAATATAAATTCATTAAAAGTAATTCAAAATGTTCTAATCAAATTAATTCATGATAAATTAATTTACAACTCATTAAATTTTACTTAGATATTAATATAATATATAATTAATTAATCAACTATTACACTACATTTATCTATAAATACATTAAATAATTAGTTTAAATATCTTGACCCAAATTTTCTCTAAATTCATCATATATAAATTTAAAAGTTTTTAATCAACCAAACGTCAACTTTCAATCTTTCTCGTTCAAATTTAAGATTCACTTCAACAATTTAAATCTCATTAAATAATTAGCAACTTTTAATTAGATATGACAACTCATATGATCAATCTAATTAGTTAGGAATTGATGGAAATGATAATTATTACACAATAAATATCTTTGATTTTTCTTTTTTTTAATCACATGAGAGCAATTAATATATCATCTAGATTTCAACAAAATAATGCCATCAATAGTCAACTAAGTAGTTAGGATATGGAAAATTGTTTATGAACAACAACTTATAAGAGTTTAGATTTTGATGGTTAATTGATAATATTGAGGATCATGATATGTTTTCTACTAAATCAATGATAATCATAACCTCTTCAAATATAATATAAAGAATTGCAAATTAGGTCCAACCAAATGGTTAATCAACTTTTCTATTGAATAAATGCAACCTATCATCATCAAATTACTTTCTAGATACTTCAAGATAGAGTAATATATCATCATGCAACCTATCATCGTCATCATCATCACATCATCTATATATTTGATATCAAATCATTTAAAGATCTCTACATCTTCAAAATCTCAAAAATCTTATAAGCAATCAAAATATTTCATTATAGCAACTTTGATATATTGAATAAATGCTCAAGCAATCAAATCCATCTAAATCAATTCTCTTTCCGTCCTAAAGGAAAAGTTAATGTAAAATAGACATGTTGTTTGTTTGATTGATTTAAAGTTAGGCTTCTTTTGAGATAGTTTTTTAACTGTTTTTTAAAATAATTTTTTAGTATAAACATTTTTATAACTAAAAAACTGTTTTAAAAAACAGTAAGAAAGTTGCCGAAGCATTAGTCAAGTAATTAAAATCTCTAAACTTCATAGAAACAATTTTCAAATAAAAGAACTAAAGTTAGAGTAATTAGATTCACTATTATTTACATCAATTTGCTTTCTAGACACATCAACAGTTCTAAATTTGGCACAAACATTAAAAATTCGCTTAATAATATGATCATTCATTAGAGTCAAATCAAAGTATGATAGCACAGTTGTTAGAATAATTAAATATATTAATTATGCGAGACGTCGCAATAACTATTTAAGAATATATATTTAATTATATAAACCATTATGTGGCCCATATATTTGAATTATTGCAATTTAATTATTCATGTTTAAATCCTATTGGTCAAGAAAAGATAATTTAATCATTCGTTTATGGACCGTTTGATCAAATAACTCCTATGAGCAGTTATTATAAATAACTCCTTTGAGTTATTATAAAATAACTCTCATGAGGGGTTATTATGTATGAAATAACTATTGGTCCTCTCTCTCTCTCTCATAAGGAGGAGTTATCTTGCTCCATAGATGATGAACTCATGATAGAAGAAAGTGAAGGGAGAAGGGAGAGAAACCGTAGTTCGAAATTCGACGAATTCAAAATGAATCAAGGTATGTTTTTTCTTCCGATTAAAGATTGTGAAAATCATCTTGTTTTAAGATCTTGAGGATTTAAGACTTATGTAAATTCAAGTTTTCGTTTCGATTTCTTTTACATAAATTATAATGCGAGTTTATGTAAAGAGTTAGAGAACTCCATTAAGTCTTACATGTGGTATCAGAGCATGGTTGAAAACTAGTGATTTTCCATTTAAGTTTTTTTCTTTAATTTCTTCGATGATTCTTTCTAATGAAATCGAATTCATATTATTTGTTATCGATTTCAATTATTGAATCATATTTTGTCACGATTAATTCATGACAAATTAATTATGTTTCTATTTTGCTTTTGAAAATAATTTATGTTATTTATTTCATTATGAATGGATTTGTCATATGAAAGTTAATGACGTAAATCCATTTTTCTGCATTTAAAAAAATTTTGTTTGTATATGTGATTGTATACATTAAGTATTTTCTTTATGTATTTCATTTATTTGAAATAATCATCATCATAATTATTTAATTTGATATTTTTATCAAGCATAGTTTGTTAATCACCAAAGTGGTCAAACTAGAAAGTTTTCATAAATATCAATTAGATAATATTTAATTACTCGTGAGTATGCGATGCTATTAACAGAATGACATAATGTTTTATAAAATTTTTATCACGAGTAATTAACATTCAAATTGCTACAAAATATTTAAGAATCGCCCAAAGGTTGATTAGTCATTTTGTACTATTGGATATAAATGTGATAAATTATCATACTTAATTAAATATATTTAGTATATCCAAAGATAGCAAATATATTTAATTGGAGTATGTATAATTATCAATTATGATAATTTTATTTAAGCATCAATTATGATTATCATTGTATATTGTAGTATCACCCAAAGGAGAACTTCAATATACATTTTATTGATTAATGAAATGTTATCTGAATCTGTTTTATGTTTTAAATTTAATTTTTAAATCATCGATATGTGAGAGTCTTGTATTTTATTTTGCAGCATCTAATTCTGTAATTCTTCATTCGCAAGCTTCATCTATTATAAAGTTTAATGGGCTTAATTATTCTGAATGGAGTGAACAAATCCAGTTTCATTTAGGTGTTTTGGATCTGGATTTTGCACTACTTAATGATAAGCCTACTGCTCTTACTGATATAAGCAGTGCTGAAGAAAGATCTTTTCATGAAGCTTGGGAAAGATCAAATAGATTAAGCCTAATGTTTATGCGGATGACTGTAGCAGACATTATTAAGCCAACACTTCCAATAACAGATAATGCTAAAGAATTTATGAAGTCTGTGGAGAATATTTCTCAATCTGAGTCTGCTGATAAGTCACGTGCTGGAACTTTAATGGGTATGTTAACCACCATGAAATTTGATGGTTCTCGTACTATTTATGAGCACATTACAGAAATGACTAATATAGCAGCAAGATTGAATACTATGGGAATGAAAGTGAGTGAAAGATTCCTTGTACAGTTTATTATAAACTCATTGCCTCCTGAATATGGTCCATTCCAAATTAATTATAATACTATTAAAGATAAATGGAATGTGACTGAATTACAGAGTATGCTTATTCAGGAGGAATCAAGGCTTAAGAAACAAGGAATTCACTCAATTAATCTCATAGATCAACCAGATTTTAAAAGAAAATCAGGAAAGAAAAATCCAAAGGGCAATAAAGGACACCTAAAGCTTAATGTGTCATCTGTCCAAATCCAAAAGAAGGAACCAAAGAATGATAGATGTCATTTCTGTCACAAGCGTGGACACTATCAGAAAGATTGCCTGAAACGTAAGGCTTGGTTTGAAAAGAAAGGTAAGCCTAGTGCTTTTGTATGTTTCGAATCAAATTTGGCTGAGGTTCCTTATAATACTTGGTGGATTGATTCTGGTTGCACCACTCATGTTTCAAATGTGATGCAGGGATTTCTTACGACCCAAACCATAAAACCAAATGAAAAGTTTGTCTTTATGGGAAATAGAGTCAAAGCTCAAGTTGAAGCCATTGGAATATATCGTTTGATTTTAGATACTGGACATCATTTAGATCTTTTTCAAACTCTTTATGTACCTTCTGTTTCTAGAAATTTAGTTTCTTTATCGAAACTTGATACAGCTGGTTTTTGTTTTAAGTTTGGAAGTAGATGTTTCAGTTTATTTAAGTGTAATCAACTTATTGGTTCTGGTATGCTTTGCGATGGTTTATATAAATTAAAACTTGATAATTTATTTGCTGAGACTTTATTAACCTTGCATCATAATGTTGGAACAAAACGTGGTTTAATGAATGAAAATTCTGCTTACTTGTGGCATAAACGTTTGGGTCATATATCCAAAGAAAGAATACAAAGATTAGTGAGGAATGAAATCCTTCCTGATTTGGATTTCATTGATCTTGGTATTTGTGTGGATTGTATTAAAGGAAAATTTACTAAACACACAATTAAGAAAGCAGCCACAAGAAGCACACAGCTTCTTGAAATCATACACACTGATATATGTGGACCTTTTGATGTGCCTTCATTTAGTGGTCAAAAATATTTTATTACCTTTATTGATGATTTTTCACGTTATGGTTATATCTATTTATTGCATGAAAAATCTCAATCAGTAGACGTCCTTGAGGTGTTTATTAATGAGGTTGAGAGGCAATTAGATAGAAAAGTGAAAATCATAAGGTCTGATAGAGGTGGTGAATTTTATGGAAGGTTTGATGAATCTGGACAATGTCCTGGTCCATTTGCTAAATTTCTTGAAAGGCGTGGCATTTGTGCTCAATACACAATGCCTGGCACACCACAACAAAATGGTGTTGCAGAAAGACGTAATCGTACTTTAATGGATATGGTTAGATGTATGTTAAGTTATTCTTCTTTACCCTTATCTTTGTGGATGCATGCTTTAAAAACCGCTATGTATTTGTTAAACAGGGTTCCTAGTAAGGCAGTTTCAAAGACCCCTTTTGAACTGTGGACAGGAAGAAAACCTAGTTTAAAGCACCTGCATGTTTGGGGTTGCCCAGCGGAAATAAAAATTTATAATTCACATGAAAGAAAACTGGATTCAAGAACAACCAGTGGTTTTTTCATTGGTTATCCAGAAAAATCTAAAGGGTATAGATTTTATTGTCATAATCATAGTACGAAAATTGTTGAAACTGGAAATGCTAGGTTCATTGAAAATGATGAAATTAGTGGGAGTATAGAACCTCGTAATGTAGAGGTTAAAGAAGTTGGGGTGAAAATTCCTTTACCCATCACTTCTAGTAAAGTTGTTATTCCTACTGTTGTTGAAAAGTTTGACAATATACAGGATGAGCAAATGAATGATTATACATCCCAAAATGAAATTGTCACCAATGAACCTATAATTGATGAACCACAAGAAATAGCATTAAGAAGATCTACTAGAGTTAAAAGATCTGCTATTTCGAATGATTATATGGTTTATCTTCAAGAGTCAGATTTTGACTTAGGAATTGATGATGATCCAGTTTCGTTTTCACAAGCCATAGAAAGCATAAATTCTAATAAGTGGTTAGATGCCATGAAAGAAGAGTTAAAATCAATGGATCATAATAAAGTCTGGGACATCGTTGAATTGCCTGAAGGTTCTAAAAGAGTTGGGTGTAAGTGGGTCTTTAAGACCAAACGCGACTCAAAAGGCAATATTGAACGATATAAGGCTAGACTTGTTGCCAAAGGTTTTACTCAGAAAGATGGTGTTGACTACAAAGAGACCTTTGCTCCAGTTTCTAAGAAGGACTCATTAAGAATTATTATGGCGATAGTAGCTCATTATGACTTAGAGTTACATCAAATGGATGTGAAAACAGCCTTTCTTAACGGAGATTTAGAGGAAGAAGTTTATATGGATCAGCCTGAAGGGTTTTCAGTTGAAGGAAAGCAACACATGGTGTGTAAACTTAAGAAATCAATATACGGACTTAAACAAGCTTCCCGACAATAGTATATCAAGTTTAATAATATCATCACTTCTTTTGGATTTAAAGAAATTACTGTTGATCGGTGTATATATCTAAAGATCAGTGGGAGCAAGTTTATAATTTTGATTTTGTATGTTGATGATATTTTGCTTGCTACTAATGATCTTGGTTTATTATATGAAACTAAGAAATTTCTCTCAAATAACTTTGAAATGAAAGATATGGGTGAGGCATCCTATGTGATAGGAATTGAAATATTCCGTGATAGATCACAAGGAATATTAGGATTGTCTCAGAAAGCATATATTAATAAAGTTCTTGAGAGATTTAAGATGGAAAATTGTTCAGCAAGCATTGTTCCAATTCAGAAAGGAGATAAATTGAGCCTTATGCAATGCCCAAAGAATGAATTAGAACATAAAGAAATGGAACAAATTCCTTATGCATCTATTGTTGGAAGTTTAATGTATGCTCAGACTTGTACTAGACCAGATATAAGTTTTGCTGTTGGAATGTTGGGTAGATATCAAAGTAATCCAGGGCTTGATCATTGGAAAGCTGCAAAGAAAATTTTACGATATCTACAAGGAACAAAGGAATACATGCTCACTTTTAGAAGATCTGATCACCTTGAGGTGATTGGATATTCAGATTCAGATTTTGCTGGATGTTTGGATTCTAGAAAATCCACATTTGGATATGTGTTTCTCTTAAGTGGAGGAGCAGTATCTTGGAAGAGTGCGAAGCAGTCCGTCATTGCTGCATCCACAATGGAAGCTGAATTTGTGGCATGTTTTGAGGCCACAATTCAAGGATTATGGCTGCGGAATTTTATTTCAGGACTTGGAGTTGTTGACAGTATTGCCAAGCCGCTGAAAATTTATTGTGATAATTCCGCAGCAGTCTTCTTTTCTAAAAACGACAAGTATTCAAAGGGTGCTAAACATATGGAATTAAAATACTTTGCCGTTAAAGAAGAAGTTCAGAAACAAAGAGTATCATTTGAGCACATTAGCACCAATTTTATGATTGCGGATCCATTAACTAAAGGGTTGCCACCAAAAACATTTCATGAACATGTTGTTAGGATGGGCATTACTGAAAATCCTTATTAAAATTATGTTTATTTGCTCTTTATATTTTTGATACTTTGAGCTCTTTTAGTTTGTTTCTGATAATTAGTGTATCCTGTTTATTATGATGTGTACACATAAATGTTTATGTGAATATTAATGGGATTTGTCTTTATAAAGACATTATTGATGGACCATTATGTGTGTATCTTATTATGCTTCATATTAAGTATAAGATTAATATCGTGATACATGGAAGGAAATGCATCGAACTAATGGTGTATGACCGTCATGATTCGTATTAATTTTGTACTTAACAATGAATTTATGATTTGACCAATTTAAAAAAAAAAAATTTATATATTGCGCTTATGTTAATTAAATTATTAATTGAATAATTTCATATGGGCCAAGTGGGAGAATGTTAGAATAATTAAATATATTAATTATGCGAGACGTCGCAATAATTATTTAAGAATATATATTTAATTATATAAACCATTATGTGGCCCATATATTTGAATTATTGCAATTTAATTATTCATGTTTAAATCCTATTGGTCAAGAAAAGATAATTTGATCATTCGTTTATGGACCGTTTGATCAAATAACTCCTATGAGCAGTTATTATAAATAACTTCTTTGAGTTATTATAAAATAACTCCTATGAGTTATAACTCATATGAGCGTTTATTGTAAAATAACTCCTATGAGTTATTTTAAGAGTTATTGTAAAATAACTCTCATGAGGGGTTATTATGTATGAAATAACTATTGGTCCTCTCTCTCTCTCATAAGGAGGAGTTATCTTGCTCCATAGATGATGAACTCATGATAGAAGAAAGTGAAGGGAGAAGGGAGAGAAACCGTAGTTCGAAATTCGACGAATTCAAAATGAATCAAGGTATGTTTTTTCTTCCGATTAAAGATTGTGAAAATCATCTTGTTTTAAGATCTTGAGGATTTAAGACTTATGTAAATTCAAGTTTTCGTTTCGATTTCTTTTACATAAATTATGATGCGAGTTTATGTAAAGAATTAGAGAACTCCATTAAGTCTTACAACAGTAACGAGCCAAATTCAATTCAAATTAAACTTAAACTAAGCCAAACTTGAATTGTTATATAAATTAGCTTGAGACCAAGTTGAACTACATATACTTGCATGCATGCATGAATACATACAAATATATGCTTTTGTTTATACATATTTGGGATAATTTTCTTACTGCTTTCTAAAACAATTTTTAATATAAAAATTTCTCGTTCAACAAATTTTTGTACTCAAAGATTATTTTAAAAAACAGTAAGAAACGTATCTCAAATAAAGCCTAAAAAACTTCAAACCAATTTTGAGATCCAATAATCAATAGCCCTAACATACAAAAATGCCATTATTTACTTACCTCTTAAGCATGAAAATATCGTGAGAATGGGCTTTACCGACGGCCCAATAGGCCCTTACCTATACAAATGGACCCAATAGCAAACAAAGCCTTCTTCCTCTTCAGCTTAATGATTGCTAAGGGCATCTCCAACCGAACTGTAATCGCTTGAATGACGTCCCTGGCCAGCTCCAGCCGAACCGCAAATTTACTGCTATTTGGCTGTGAGTGAACAGTGGGACGCCAATATTGGCGTTGCACTGTTCATCTCCACCATTTTTACCTCTCTACCGAACATGGTGCGGGAAAGAAGAGAGGACCGTTACCTGCAAAAGTACGAAAAGTGGAGTTCGATTGGAGATGAATCGCAGCATTTTGTAGTTTCACGATATTTTAGAGTAAAAAATGAGATTTTCAGTTGGAGATGCTCTAAATAATTTTTTCACTTGAAGCGCTATAATTGTTTATATCCCATAAGCTCAGCTGAACTGATAGGAACTGAAACATATAAAAAAAAAATATTTTTTAATATAAAATATTATCCAAATCAAATGGGATAATTGTTGTCGCACTGTAACCTGCCCAGCTTGGGCAGATTCTTATCTTGAAGAAATTGTACTATGAAACAGGAACAAGGCTACATTATTGGTGCAGATTTAAATTTAAATATTCTTCACCCCCTTTTTGTGATAATTTACATTGCAATTTTAAAATGAGCAAACAAATATTAAATTATTCTCATTTTGCACCTTATGCATTGTCTAATGCGTGCTAAATTAAATAGGATATTTCAGTTTTAGAAATATCATATTGCACCCAAAATAATATGTTGGGTTGAAGAAGTATCATAATTCTATCAAGAAAGAGTAAGTTCATTCCATTTTTTTAATGAAATATTTTATATTTTGATTTTTGAATGAAGATTTTAGCTGTAAATATGCTAAAAATGAATAAAAATGGTGTGGGAGAAATTAAGGCTTCGTTTGGGACAGCTTCATGCTGCTTTTTAAAATAATTTTTTATTTAAAAATAAAAAATTTTGTACTAAAAAAATGCTTCAAGAAGCAGTAAGAAAGTCATCTCAGGTTTCACAAGTGACAGCTTTCTTACAACTTTTTAAAATAGCTTTCTAGTATAAAAATTTTCTGAACTATAATTTTTTGTACTAAAAAACTGATTTAGAAATCAATAAAAAAGTTGTCCTAAATAAAGTTTACTCTCATTACATTTTAAGGAATTTCTTATTTCTACGTTAGGAAGTTGTTTTTACAGCAATTTTCAAACAAGATAATTTTGAATAATAATGTGCTAATTAAAAAAAACATCACATTAAATGTTATGAAAACAATTGATAAGACATAAATTCAATGAAACCCTATTTAAGGAATATAACATTTCCAAGCAAAATAATAATAATAATAATAAGACTAATAAAGGCATAAAAATAGAGTCCATAGGCTAGCATTTTAGAATTCTATCCACAAGTTGTAATGGTTAACAATATTGGTAGGAGTTGATAGAGAGTTCCTTCAAAGATTTTAGGTCTCTTTCTTTTCAAAAAATAAAATGGGCTGTGGATGAGTTCATTTTGGTGAAGAAATGTGTGGCTTTGGCTTATGTTGACTTCTTTTCATCCTTTAGTAGAATGACATTTTTCTTGCTAGCCTATTGATTATACATATGTAGGCTTCTTGCTTTTTTCTCTTAGAGTATTATTTGCCATTGGTCTTTCTTTCAAAACCAAACCTTTGAAAAGGATGTCTAAGGAAGGACCACAACAAAATAAAGATGGAGATCTTCATAAGATCTCCTATGCAAAGTCCAAGAAAGTGACAAAACTTTGATTCTCCATGAATGCAAGCTATGATTATTGAATGTTGTGATGAACTTGCAAACTATATGAGAAATTTTATTTTTCTAAAATATGTGAATGTCAACAGGTGGTGTTGTAAATTTCACGGCTGCTCATTTTAATTTTGATTTTTTAGGTTTTTATTATAAATTTGATTTTTTATCATGTATTTTTAAAAAAAGAATAGAATTAATTATTAATTTTTTTAATCATAAATGGTGAATTTAGAAAAATATTATTAAAAAGTACCCTGACTCACACTTAAAAAATAGGAGTAATAATGCAATCGATCTACTATTTCAAAGATTGAATATAGTTTAGATTTATTGTATTTTGTTCAAATATTCTAAAGCATGTGACATATTTGTGGTTAAGCTTTTAGGTTGATTGATTACACTTTATTTGAAATAATACTCTTCACTCTACAATATATCAAAATTTAAAATTTATATATAAGAAAATCATTCAAAAAAGAGTGCATTTTCAAATCATATGAAATACAATCAATTCATCTCATGATCTCCCTTCCTTTGTTAACTAAGCTCCTCTAATCTCACACGCATAAATTAAAGTTTCATTTGGGATAACTTTCTTACTGCTTTGTTTTTCAAAACGCATTTATAATTTTTGTTTACTCGTTTCTTTTAAATTGCTTTTAATAAATTTTGTTTGCTAGTAAGTTATTTTCTATTGCAACTTTCTCAACAACAGCTTTATAATCACTTTTATAAAAAAATTGCAGTCGTCCCAAACATATCCTAAATTTAACAATCTTATCTAGCTAATAATACATAACAAGAAAATTCTATTCATAAGTTATCTTGTAATTATATAAGTTATAAAAACTCTTTCGCCCTCTCTCACTTAAAATCTATCTGAAACAACTGTGATATTTTATAAAATTAGTTTTAATGTTGCTGCTGAGAAAGCAATTTAACTATTTCAGTTTCAAAAAGCTACATTTCGCCACAAATTTTTTTAAAAAATAATAAAAAAGCAGCAATGAAACAATAGTCAAGTGAAATTATGATTGCTGTATGGAAAGCAAAGCAGCAAGAAAACTATCTGACTATCTCCCATTATTTCGCCGACAGATAATCCCTCAATATCAACAATACTAATTTTAGCCGTTAACTATAAATAATTGAAGTCATTTCATTGATTGCCAACTCCATGATTGATGCCACAAGATTAAAATATTAGCCGTGGCGGTTTGAAATTGTAAATGAAAGTAGGTAGTTCCTGACAAGTATTTCAAGAAATCAAAAGATATTTGCCTTTTGGCTTCTGCCAACCAAGCTGTTGAAGTCTGCAAGTTTCTTAATACATGCACCAAACAACTACAGGCTATAAGAGGAATTGAAAAAAGCTGTTTTGTTAAGAGAAGCCTAAACAGCCCATTGGTTTCAAAAAAATTATTATGTGCGGAAACTAGACGTAGAATGTCGTCCGGAGACCAATCAGAATACGCTACGTCAGCAGTATCGAGACGAGGTATTGAGTAGTACCAAGCCGAGGTACCGAGCAAAATAATGATGTGGTGCATTCTAATTGGTCTCCGGACGGCCTAATTAATCATTGCTTTCAGACTTTTTCATTTGTTTTCCAATTAATTTGTTTGGAAGATCTGTATTGTGTTTTGAATGAGTTTTGGTAGTTTCGATCGAGTTTCAGTAGTTTAGATGGTTAGGTATTTCAACTTTTTCACCTAATTTTTGTAGTTTTTAGGCTGACACATCAAAAAATAGATTGAAACTAAAAAAACAAATTGACTAATTTAAAAAAAATCCGACAAAATCAATCTAAATTTGCCACACAAAAAAAAAGAGTTTATTCAAAATTAAAATTCATGATTTCAGTTGGCTTTGCTTTTTTGCCGGCATGAATATCGGTGTAAAAATTAGTTAACGAGTCGAATTCGGGTCCGATCGAAAATTATTCCAACCTAATTTCAGTCAACCTAAAACCAACCCGTAAAATAAATGAGTATACAAAGTGGAACAATTCATTTTGATTAAAAAAGTTATAATTTATCAACTATAAATATTAGATAATTAACTGATAAAAAATAAGAAGTTCATACCAACAAGCAAAATAGCTTAAACAAAAGCGGGTTATTGGGTCAACCCGAACTCAACCTGCTTAAATAAAGAGGTCGGAATTTCAAATCTGAATTTCATCCCTTTATGAAATGGGTCAACCAAAACCCAAATTTTTCATATCAGATTGGCTGGTCGGTTCATTTCATTAGCACCTCTAGCATGCATAAAAATTATTATATAATCATTTTAATATTTAAATTTTAGTATTAGAATATTCTAAGAAATAATCAAAATTATTAAATTTATTTAAAAATAATTGTTCCTAAAAAAATAATAAATATCATTAGATTTTTGAAATAAAGAAAAATATTTTATAATTATCTCCTAAGTCCATAAGCCCTTCAAATTTAAAACTTATATTGACAAGAATGATATCTAAGATGTTATGTGGTAACAATAATATGCTGTGTTGTATGATATAAAATAAAGCCATTGATTTTTTCACAAAAGTTGAACAAATAATTATTTTATTGTCTCATTCATCAGCATAATTAAGGACCATTTTTGGTGGCCCCTCACTTCATTAATTGTATAAGAGGTATCTTGTACTGAAATTTTCTTAATTATTTTGAGATGAATAAATTTTATTATAATTTTTTTAATGTTTGAAATTTTTAATTAGGTCTAATAATTTTTTTATCTCATGAGATTTTTTAATATTTAGATTTTATTTGAGATCGTTTTTTTGCTGTTTTCTAAAATAGTTGTTAAATATAAAAATTTATAGCTAAAAATTTATTTTAGAAAATAAAAATAAAATTATGAAATAAAATCTTTTTTAATTTAAGGTAATACTCAGTACAATTTGATCATTAAAGATGATTTTGGTAAGTCTCCAACAAATGATTAACAGTCCTAAAGGAAAATCTCATCATAGGCCACTCATTATGGAATTAAGGCTTCCTATTGATTGCTCAATGAAGATTGCTAAGGCAAGGCAAATTTTAATCTCTTTTGAACATACACTCACTATTACAGCTGATTAATAAATTAATTGGCGTCGATAGTTCATATAATTTTTTTATTATAATTATTTTTTCAATTTTGTTTTGTCATAAGTTACTAAGAAAATTATAGAAATGTTGATTTCTTTTAACTAAGTTTTATTTTATTTTATTTGAATGAATTCATTTCAACAAAACTCAATTCTTATGTTTGCTTACATTGTAGTATTTTCTATGTTTATGTATTATCTCATTAGTTTAATTTAATTTTATTAATATTATGATAGCATTACAGCTCTTTTACTTTTAATGAACCTCAAGATAGTTTATTTTCAACCAAATAGTTGCACAAAAAAAAAATCCTCTTCCAAAATTCATTTTAATCAAACATAAATATGCATGGCTACATGAACTATCATAAGTTCAACACTGTCAAACACAACACAAGCATTTGTCCCATAACGTGGTATCAGGCTGTTAAAAGTCAAATTCTCATTTAAATCTAATAAAGAAAGACCATTTCTAATATTTTCTAACCAAGTCTTTTTAGGTCTACCTCTATCTTTCTTAACATAAGTCAAGTCTAATACCTATACTTTCCTAACCGGGTGATCGACATTTTTTATTAAATACTCTCAACCATTAAAAAAAAAACTTTAGCTTCATTTGAGTCAGCTTTTTTATTGTTTTGTAAAGCACTTTTTTAGTACGAAAATTTTTTGAAAAACAAAAATTGTACTAAAAAGTTGTTTTAAAAAATGTTGTCCCAAACGAAACCTTAATATTCTTCATTCAAAGGCTTCTCTTCCAAAGATTCAAGATACATGATGTTATTATAAACTATCTTATCATTCAATTACATGAAGAATTCAAATAAGCATACTAGTAGAGCTAAAAAGAACCATAACACATAACTTCAAAGTTCCATGAGATAATGGAGCTTCACATCCTCAAATTTTTTTATTTTTTATTTGGTCTCAGCCCCTTTTTTGGTGGAAGACAATCTTATTTATGCCCCATTCCCATTGGCCACTCCATAACCCACAGGAGAGGGGACCTCAAGCAGAGATCTAAGTACTTTAAACAAAAAAAAAAAATCTTTTTCTTCTTTAGAGCAAAAGTATTCTGCTGGCCATTATCTACTTCCTATTTCTAGACTTATAAGAGAAAGCACTAAATCTCTTGGCTGCTGATTCACTGAGAAGCAGTGTTTCTTTTCCAAACTAAGCACTCAAGAGTTGACCCCACACTGAGATCCCACAGACTCAAAAGTGGAAATTAGCTAGCAAGGAGGAGAAATTATTCTGCGGAGGCCGTACACAACTCTATATCCAGAGGCGAATCAGGTGCAGTCACGTTAGTGGTACCGAGCCAAGGTACCGCTCGGTGTTGAGCAGTATCAAGCCGCGGTACCGAGCGAAGGGGTGACGTGGCTTTTTCTGGTTGGTCTCCGTACGGTGTTCGGTGTCTGCACAGAATGATTAATCATCAAGGAGGGCCCATACTCTCTTTTGTATGGCATTGTTTTTCAAGACCATTATCATTTTGATAAATTTTGTAGCATTCAACTTTACTAAACAAATGATACATAGAAAGTAAATAGTGATACGTTTATGAAGTTCTTACATCATTTTTGTCTCATCTTTAACTAGCAATATTTTTAAGTTTTACTTTGAGTAATTTAAACTTTCTTATTGTTTTGTTTTTTTAAGATCATTTTTAGGCTTCATTTAGGACAGTATTTTTGTCATTGTTTGTTTGCTGCTTTCAAAAAAAAAATGTGCTAAAAAGATGCGATAGAAAATAGTATAAAAAATTGTCACAGACGAACCCTTAGCTACGATTTAAAAATGTAGTTTTGAAGACAAAGCTATTCCAAACAAAGTCTTAATTTATGGTTATATTAAAAAAAAAGTTTATTATTATTGATTAGGTGACTATAATAATGATCATTTATAAAAATGCTTAAATATTTATTTATTTGAGAACATTATTTTAAATGCAAAATAAATAGTTGTAATTTCAAAAGTGAAAAGGATCAAAATAATCTATTGACTCTTTATGAAAAATCAAAATAGTCTTCAACTATATTAAATAACTATTTTGATCTATAAACTCCTTGAAGAAGAACTAAATTAATCTCACCATGAGACTATTTTAATTTCTTTTCAAAGACTCGAGGGATTAAAATGTTCTTTTAATATAATTAGAGATCATTTTGACCGCTCATAAAGAGTCAATATATATACCATTTTAATCTTTTTATCTTTTTAAAAAATATCATAATTAACAAGATCTATAATGCTTGATGTTTAATCACTAAATTTAAATGAATTATTATTATGATTAAATTTTAAATAATATTTTTTTATCATTTATTGATGTTTTCCATCTATTATGGACCTATAATTAGTTTCAACACTCAGTCAACGTTTACGTCTATTCTACCTTGTAAAGTTTTTTTTTTTTGTTTACTTTTTATAATTGGGTTTGGTCTCATCAACTTTGCCATTATTATCCCCAATTGGCATTGCACATGAACCATTATTGGTATTGCTCATAAAACCTTACTAAACCTAGCTTCCAATGGCTGGTGATTATAGAGAGAGAGAGAGAGAGAGAGAGAGAGAGAGAGAGAGAGAATTCAACCGTCATTCCGAATTTCGTCTCATCAACGTTTACGTCTAAGCGCACTTTATAACATATTTATAGGGCAAAATTAAGGTAGCGGTAAAACAAACCGAATTTCAAAATTTTCCTTGAAGCTGAGAGATGTAATAAAAAACTACCGCAGGGGCGCTGCCTCCTTAGACCTTTGACATATCTACAAATCGTAAGACGGTCAAATTCGAGGCAACTCTAACATATATAAATGTGAGTATTCAAGAGAACCATGTAAATAATTATTTCTCTCTCTCTCTCTCAACAAAATTAGATTTTGTTTCCATTAAATATTCCTACAACTTATGTAAAGCATTAGTGGGAGCATGAGATGATGTTGAAGCAATTTCTAGCTGTTGAATCAAAAGGGCACCAGCTTTTCAAACAGCAGAATCAAAAGGTCCTACAGCTTTTCGAACTAAGGATAGCCTCTCATGGTTGTGAGAGCACCCCAGCCCGGCCTCATGGTCTGTCTGCCACGTGCATCCTATTCACTTATCACGTGCGTAGGCCCCTCCATCCAATTGTTATGGTCAGTATTATTTATATGATATGTATATAATCTTGAGGAGTTTTACGTCTATGATACTAAAATTTAGTAGATTTACATATCTATCAAAAAAATTGCATGTATTTATATATCTTATGATTTCATATTTTTTTATATAACACTCTGATCTCTAAATCATACTAAAAATATTAAAAAATTTATTTATTTTAATAAAATATGCATATTCATACATATATTTTGATGTTAATTTAGACATTGAAATAAACTATAAGTAAATCTTGTAGATTTTTTTTGTAAATATGTAAATCATTCTTTAGCTCATCATATTTATAAAACTGACATTTACCTTATTGTCAATTAATTGGAGTTTTGAGTTTTGAGAGAGGATTGTTAAATGAGGATATGAAGGTTTTTTGTTTCATAAATAATTAAGATTTAAAATGTATATGCGAAATTACGCATGCATCAGTGCTCACGAGAAAGTATCATAGGTGTTTTACTAAAAAGAGAACTCTGGTGGCAAATTACCACCGGATACTTACATGAAAGTAGTTTCCAAAAAAAAAAAAAAGACCTAACAAAAATTGTAGTAAAAAAGAATCAATTTAAGAAAAAAATATAACAAAATGCATCACTACAAAAAAAAAATGTAATTTCCGGCGGCATTTCCGACGGACATACATTCGGCGAAAATAACAGCAAAAAAATAGGCAGTATTTTTGCTGGAAATAATATGGCGGTGTTTCCAGTGGATATATTGCCGGTAACGTTCTGGCAGCCAATCCTTCAATAAAGCCGCTGTTAAGTTCTAGCTGACAAAATTTACCAGCGGGGTTTACATATCGGAATAGTTCTGCTGAAACAGCTAGTGGAATAACCGCCGAGTTACTTAAATGGTTAAACCAGATGACTTATTTAATGCATATAGTGACCATATATATAATTAATATCAGGTGTAGTATAGAGCCTAGGAATGGGAAGCAGGCATAACCAGATATATTGGATTGGTGTGATGTAAGCATTGTTATTGTACTTAACATATACCAAATTTATAAAGATGAATTGTAATGAGGGGGTTTTAACAGTAAATATTTTACTTACTCTTCTAAGATTTTCATAAGGTGATAGACTATGTGACTTTAGAGTGGTATTGAAGTTGAAAGAGTTTAATCTGTCTCTTCATACTTGAATGAGCGGTCGGTAGTGTATATGCTTTGAATAACATCAATATAAAAGAGAATCATTATGAAACATATTATATTTATATTCTATCAATTCAAAATATTTTATCCAAATAGTATTTCATTTAAATTTTTTATTGATTTTAAACTAAATGATTGAATATCTAACATAACTTATTTTTATTGAGTAGAATAATTATTGACTTATTGTAATTATAGTAGATCGTATTAATATTTGCAAGTAAATATTCTTTCTTGTGGGATCAATACTCAACTCTATAGTTATATTACTTGATTCAACATGTATACTTTCAAATATTAAGTGAGATTTTTATAATTTTTATATCAAAGAAAGTCTAAACATTGTTTAGGGATGAATATAATCATAAATTAATCATTTTCACAATTCTTTATGTTACTCCACCGCTCTCATCAGAGAGTTTACGTGACTATATAAGTTTAATATTTTAGGTGCCATATAACATTAGTATTTCTGTTGGAAGTTGAAATGTGAGTATGATATATTTATGTTTTTTTACAAGATTATTGTGTTGTTAAATAATTAAGAGGTAGGCATTTTTTTGCTACAGATTTCTAGTGGATTTCAGCTGATAATCTATCGGAAATGATGATACGAAGAATTGGTATAGCATTTTTGGCTGTAAATTTTCGCCGGTAACTCTGGCATATATTTTGTCGGTGATACCCGCTGGTTATCTCGATGGAAATAACTAATGGTTTGACCGCCAGTATTTACGATGATTACTTTTCGTTGGAAATACCGGCAGAAAAACCCACTAAAAATAGGGATAGGGAACCGTAGTTTTTTTTATAAAACTTTTATGTTGGAAAACCATCGGTGAATCCACCAAAAATATTATCGACAATCACACATTTTACCGTCGACCCATTTTCCGTCGGAAAGTCAATATTTCTGGCAAAAATAGTTCATTTTCGGTGGTTTTTGTCCACCAGAAATATTCATTTTTCTATAAAGCATAATAAATAGCCTAAAAAATATATTCAAAATAGCCCTCATGCTCCGTTCAACAATGATGTAAGAAATATATCTAAAAAATAGTACATATTTGATAGAATCACTGATAGCTAGGTTGAGCATGATCATTATACCTCAGTGCCCGCATAACCAAAATACACAGCTAAAAGGTAAAAATGTCATCCAACAGCCACATAATTTGCCACAACAATAATTTATCTACAAGCCATATCCAACAACTCTCAAACTTGTAACACACTGGTTGGAAACAAGTTTGAGAATACTATTGAGTCAAGTTCAAGAACTTACTCTACCTTAAAAAAAGTAAATAAAAAAAGGAATAATGAGACTAAAAAAATCAATAGGAATCACAAAATCCTTAAAAAAAATTTCATAACTAGAATATTAAAAACCTCTAAGTTGAATAAACATCTTAAAAAAAAACACAAGAAAACTGAAGCTCCACCAAAGACCAACCAAATCAATACAACAATATTACAATTCAAAATAGAGCAAAGAACAAAATAACTCTATCAGAAGGCCATCCATTTCCATTCCATACAAAAATTTCTCTTGTTCGCAATCCCATTGCATGGGTATTCTCTATATAGTTGCAAATTTTCTGCATTGTAAATCATTTAATACAAGCTATGAGAGCTTCAGTAATCAGAGAAATATAATTATAAATTTTTTAATAATTTATTTTTACATATATTAAATAATAAATAAACAAAATACATAATAAATGCTTTATAAGCCACCTAACAAAACTCTATAATTTTCCTATTTTTATTTTGTCATAAAAAACCTTCAAGCCAACTTTTAAAATAGGCAAACTTTTTATGAATTCATCCACCCATATTCATTCAAGTCAAACCCTATGACTACAAAAGGCCTAGATTGCAAATATTGAACAAGTATGGGACCAAAGGAAAAAAGAAGAAGAAAATATCATAATTTATGTCGAATCATATCTTGCTAGTTATAGAATTCCATGCAAGTAGAAGTAAATCATTATTTTCTCACATGTCAAAAGCTTAGCACCTAACCCTAGTGTTAGCAAGAATATATGCAAAAGCAACCACTAAACCTACATATATAAATATATATAATATATCACATATGTGGGTTTATATGAAGGCAAAAAAATCAATGGATAAGGATATATTTTTGGCTTGTTATGGTCTTTAGAGACAAGAGTGGGGTCAAGATGATAGTGGAATAGTGTGAGATTTAGCAAATATGACAAAAGAAGATGCCCTACATAGTCTTTCCCTTTCCTTAACCAAAACATTCATCAAAAAGAGACTTTCTTTGGTCCCTAAAGAATCATGATGCCGATCATGGAGTCCATAATGGTGGCCATGATGATGGTGTCGAGGGGCTTTAGTGCAAAAATAATATATAAATTTACCTTCCATTTGTCAACATCATATTGGATGTGTGCAAGGGGGTTCTACTGATGTGGAGCAATTTCTTTTTCTTTTTTCTTCTTAATTACTTATGAAGCAATATTTTCTTCAGATAAATAGGATTATTTTTACTTAAGTTGGGAGCATCAAATCAATTCTTCTAATGTTCTTTTTGCCAGAGTTTCACTTTATCTCCAAGATAACAAGAGATTATAGATAAGACTGTAATTTGAATTTACATTCAAAAGTATTGAATATGTGAATTTATTGTTTTAGTATGGATTGAAACCAATGAGTTGATCAACAAATCAAAATTAATACTAATTGATTTTTTTTAGTTAGGCCTAATGATTATGTGATTCATGTGATCTTACCAAAATTTATTTTAGCATTTTTAATGTTAAATATAATATTAAAATAATTCATTATCTTTATTGATATAAGATATAGTGAAACCTATGATTTTAACCATCTTTATAATAATGTAATCATTAATTAGATGCATTAAAATTTTTTTCAATGGATAATTTTGATTACGAATTCCAAATGATTTGGAATTAAATATATGGGTTATCATCATCTTGTTTGTATCAAATGATTTTGAATTGAAATATACAAGTAAAATTGGGGTTTTTTTCTTATAAATGGCTTATATAGGACATGTGATCATTTTTGTATTTTTTACATATTTGGTGAATAATTAAATCATAATAAAAATATATTAGACTCTCCCCGCTCATAAATCTTATTCTATAGAGTACATTAAATTCTAAATTAATTTGTATAAGTTAATATTTTATTCTAAATATATCAAATTAATTTATTAATAATTTAAATGATTCATTGAATTGACTGGTTAAAAGAAATCATGATTGATTCACCAGTTTACAAGCTAAACTGGCAATCCTGACCGGCTCTCTCCGGTTCAATGGGGAAGCGGGTTTTATAATGAATCAAACCGGGCATATGATTGGTTCACGGTTGAACCGGTCGAACTGGCTCGTCCAATCAAGTTTTTAAAAACTTGATTATTAATGTTAAATATAACATTAAAATCATTCATTGTCTTTATTAATATAAGATATGATGGAATATATGATTTTAATAGCTTTTATAATAATGTGATCATCAATTAGATGCATTAAACTTTTTTCGAAAGATAATTCTGATTACAATATAAGATAATTTTGATTTTAACTTTCAAATGATTTAAATATAAATATATGGGGTTATCAATATTTTGTTTGTATTAAATGATTTTGAATTGAAACTAACAAGTAAAATTGAAAAAAAAAATCTTATAAATGACTTATATATGACATGTGATTATTATTTTTTATTTTTTTACATATTTGATGAATAATTAAATCATCATAAAAATAGATTAAGCTATGAACATGTGTTAAGCCTTATGTTATAGGGTATAATCAACAATGTGATCTTAATTTTGAAGACTATATAAAATGATTGATACAAAATAAATAAAAAGTGAATAGTAATTTTCCTCTAAAAAGTGGTGAATAGTCACTCTCCTATTCTTACAATTTTGACAATTTACATCATATGACTATTCACTCGCTCTTAATTATATTCAAATCATGCTCAAATCCTATTCAATCATTATTAAAATCACATTCAAATCATGTTAAATTAATGCTCGAATAAAGTTCAAACATGCATGGTCCGACCTTACTGGAATATATGGTTCAGATCAATGCGGGTTGTAGCATATTTTAAATAACTACTCCTCAGACAAAAGATGGGATATTTTGATTTAAAATAAACTTTAAGATATATTTCTCTAAAATAACTCAAATTTATTATTTTTACAATGCATTTCATTTTACTCTATATTGATTTTTCAGCAAATCGGGAGGCCGCAAAGAGAAACACACCTTTCTAGAACTCGAGACCACTTGGAAAATGATGTTTAAGGATTTATCACATGATAATTGTGCATGAAAACATGATAGAAGACATAAGAATCATAGCAGAGATTACTCTTCACAGTTAAGATTTAGGTTTCTTTTGTGGAGAAATTATTCTTTGTAGAGTTTGATCAAACGGGAAAGGTATGTCCGGACTGTAAATGTACGCGCTGTATATAATTTTTGTACATAGTTTGGTTCAAACTATGTATATATTGTACAATTACAATCCGGACATATCTTTCCTGTTTGGACTCCCCACTAAATAATTTTTCTCGTTTGTGACTTCTTTTTTACTGCATAAAGTAACTTTTTATACTAAAAAACTCTTTTAAGAAATAATGAGAAAGTAGTCCCAAACGAAAATTAAACTAATTAGTTTTTTTTTTTATTTTGAAAACTAATTAGTTTATCATATAATATATGTCGGTATGTATACTATTCATTTATAAGATTACAATTTTTTTTTATGGGATAGCATCCGAATATTGAGATATATGCATTAATGTTGATTTGCAGCATAATATCAGAATTAATGAGCTGTCAAATAATTTTGATGTGATTGATTAGGTGGGCGTGTAAAGCATGCAAAATGAGGAGAGAGAATGTGGGATCAATCAAAAATCTATATTTGATGCATATAGAATCTAGATTTGTCTTATAATAATAATAATAATTATTATTATTATTATTTATTATATATATGCATATCATCAAAATTACATATTTTTATAAAGTTAACATTTAGTTTAAAAAATTTAATGATTAAATTCATAAAATTATTGAGAATTTAATAAAAAAAGGAAAATAATACATGTGATTATCTTTTGAAGTTTAGTGCAATAATAGATTTCCATATGATTGATTGTTTGCAGACATAATAAGATGTAGGCATAATCTTGCACATAATAAGTTCTAGGCACAATCTTGCACATATTGTCGACAACACTATGCTTCACAAGAATATAATAGATCGAATGGCGTAAACATGTTAAACCAAGCTGGAGGTTTCCTTAGTTTGCGCTTAAGCTTGAGCTTGATTAATTAATCGATTTAGAGCTTGCGCTTGAGCTTAGCTGTACGAGTTTGAGTTGGCTAAAGAACAAGCTTTTTTATTATGAATGACAAAAAATGAGTTTGATAATAATAATTATTATAACAAAATGATAAGAAGATAAAAATTTGAAAAGAAAAGTAATAAAAAATCATTTGATATAAGAAAGTGAGATGTAAATTTTAAATATCGTGAATAACTTTCTACATAAACTCCTGAATGCTAATCTAATTTAAGTATATATAACTTTAATAGCTTGTCAACTAATGAGTCGGATCAAGGCTAGCTCAGCTTGACATATCAGCTCATCGAGCTCAATTCACGAGTCATTAATCGATTCAAGCTCGAGCCTCCTCACAAGTCAGCTTGATTCATTGATGACATAGCTCCAAAAGCAAATAAGTGTAATTTACAATATAATGGTATGCTTTGATTCTTCTACTATGTAGGTGCATTAATGTAGTTGGAGATCCATATATTAAAATGCCATCACTACACTTATTTATTGGTTCCAATGTAGTTGCGAAAGTAAGTCTCTTGGACGGTGACAGTGATAATATAAAATATTTTCTTCGGAGAATCACTGTGAATATTATTTATATATTTATTTTGATTGCACAGTACACAAACTTAGATTTTGCATATTAATTATTTTTAATGGTAAGAATTGTAATGCTGCAAATGACATAATATGAATGCTTTATCCCCTAATCTTCTTAAATTGACTTATTTTAATACGTTTTTTAATTAATTTAAGGCTTCGTTTGGAACTGCTTTTTTATTGCTTTTTAAAACAGAGTTTTAGTACAAATTTTTTTATTTTTTTTATTAAAACTCCGTTTTAGAAAACAATAAAAAAGCGGTCCCAAACGAACAACTTTTTAAAAAGCAGCTTTTAAGTTACTTTAAGAAGCAATAAATCATAATCTCTTCATTAAATTTGGCCATCATTATCATAATCGGAGGAGACGTAAGAACCTCCCCAAATCGACAGCTCAATCTCTCATAAGTCTAAAATAGAAATTTAAAATAAATAGCTGTCATTTTGGACTGTCATTAGTTTAATTTCAGCCAATTTTGAAAATTGAAAAATAATAAAATTTTCAAACAGAATTTAGAAATAGAATTGTCGTACTGTTCATTAGCATTCGAGAAAAATAAGGAGCAGGTGGCGCTGACTTTGGGCTTGGGCAGCGATGCACGCAGCACAATATTGTCAGAAATTGTGAGGTCAACGCTATGGTTAATTAATCTGTATCCACTTACATTGAACAGTCTTGCACGATCTCAATGATCAAACAAATTTGATAAAAAAAGAAGAAGAAGAAAGGACTGAAAAGAAAGTATTGATTTGGTTAGGAACTCTGCGGATTTGATTCTGGCTTAAGATTGATTTGAAGTTAGTTGATTCAATTTTGAGATAATTAACGATTTTGTTGAGAAAATTATATTGTTTTATAAAGATGATTTTAAAATTAATTTGAGAATTTTCTTAATTCGTTGAGTATGATAAATATTATTTTTGAAAAAAAAATATTATAATAGTTTTTTTTTTGGGTGAAATTATGGCCTAAGCCGTTTTCATTAATATAAACGTGTTACATGTAATGAAAAAAGAAAATGCAATAAAGAAAGGGGTTGTCAAAACTTACAAGACCCAAAAAGGGGCAACAAAACAAAAACCCCCAAAGTAAACCTATAAAACAAAAGCAAATACACAAGTAAGAGGAGAACAAAAAATCAGAGGAAGAGGAGGATTAATAAGCCAAGGGCTCAGGAGTTGCCGCTCTCTCAACATAGTTGCAAAAATAATCCTGCTATCCAAAGGGGAAAATGGCAACACGGTCATCATCGCCCCTTTAGACGGAATTCCACACCAATCAGATTTCAGGAACATCCCAGCTATCAGAAAAACAACCTGCCAGAAAATGATAGCAATCCCGTGCACCCAGCAGCCCAGATCACCATATCAGATAAACAAAAAACCAGCAGCAGGCAACATCTCCAGAAAAAATTACAGCAAATCCATCAAACTTTCTCGAGTAGACCATTTCAAAATTCTCGAGAAAACAGCATTTTTGATTTTTATAATAGTTTACTTGCTAACAAATATGATTATAAAAAATAAATTTTTTTTTTACTAAGATTTCGATTGGGACGGCTTTCTTATTGTTTATTAAGTAGTTTTCTAGTAAAAAAATTAATTTATATACTAAAAAGTTATTTTAAAAAGCAGTAAGAAAGTCATCCCAAACGAAGCATAAAATGATTGAAATTCAGCCAAAAAGTAGGAGCCAAGCAAAAGTGTGGCATGATATTAAAAATAAAACAAAGAAAAGTTGGCCCAAATGTATTCTAAATCTAGTTATAGAGTCATGCAATTATATTTTCATCAACGGGTTATTTGGTTGGTTGAAAAAGAAATGTATTGTAAAATGAATATAGTATAAAAGAAATGCAGTATATTTGAAATATTTTAGCGTTATTTAAATGAGTGTAAAATAAATACAGCTGATTACTTTTTTGTTTTGCTTGAAATAAAATGAATGTAATGTAAACTTTGAATATGGCGGTGGTTAGTGATCAGTGGTGGAGCGGAGGTGGCTGACGGAGGCCTAAGGTGGGGCAGTGGTGGCAAAGACCGATGGGGGTTGGTGGTCGTTGACGTCGAAGGTGGGCGATGGTCAGCATTGGTGGCCACAAGTGGATAGGGATGACGATGGTGGTGGCTTGCAGCGGCAGCCGAAGGTGGATGTGGCCAAAAACAATGGTGGAAGCTGGCGACTCACGATGACAATGACAATGAATATTTTGCATAGTTGAAAATCCCTAAAATGAAGAATTCCAAATACATCATAATTTTATACTGTATTCTCATAACCCCTTCACACCGATTTTACTACAAAACAAACAGTCCCTATATTTCAATATCTTAAGATAATTTTTTTGGTTTCAAATATATACATTTATGCATAAATAATAATTTTTTATTTGCAATGAGTTCATGCATTTAACCACATCACATGCATTTTGATCTGATCTGATCAAGGCATTACTCAATACAAGTTGTTTTCTCAGTCAAATATTTCGAGCTCAATCCCCGTCAAAAGCTAAAACAGGAAGAGAGAGAGACAGAGAGAGATATGCTGAAATAAGCAAACGAACCGAGCTGAGCCGAGTATGTGAGTGTTCATGTTTGTGTTTGTTTAACATTAGCTTGTTCATGTTTGGTTCGTGTTTGATTCGAGCTTTATTATTTGTGTTCATGTTTGGTTCGTTTAATTTAAGAGTGTTCATGTTTGGTTCATGTTCGTTTGTTTAGTGCTTATCGAGCTTTAAACAAGCTATGTTCGTGAACATATTTCACAAACAATCTATTGAAGAAGCAAACCTTAAATTTGTTCGTGAACATCCTAAACAAACAATCTAACAAACATGGACAAATATGAAATGTTTCTTGTTATTAATAAAAAATAATTATATTATTATGTTATAATTAAAGTTTTTATATTATGTATATTTATCAATTTTATAATAACATATTATTTAAGTTTTTATTGAACAGTTTTAATCGAACCTGAATCGAGCTTGTTCATGAACATCAACTGATGTTGTTCGCGAACATAAACGAGCTGAACGCATTAGTGTTCAAGCTTGTTTATTTAAGAATCGACTATTTAAAATATTGTTCAAGTTTGTTTGTTAGTTAATTAAACGATCACGAACGAGCTTTAATCGAACCGAACAACGAGTAGTTCGTCGAACGTTTGGTTCGCTTGCAGCCCTAAGCCCTATGCTGAAATCCATCAAATAAATAGTTTAATATATTAAAATATTAAAATTGTTGTGCACTGTTACGAAATTGAATTCCTCCAATATTAAATTTATACTCAGAAAAAAAAATTGATATAAATTGTCCAATGTTGGCCTCTTCACAACTTCTCATCAACCAATTCAAAAGAAATCCCGCGTGCCAACAGCCAGTCAGAATAAGCACAATTTAAATGTGACGCACGCAATCCCCGTTTGTATGGACAAAATCTCTTAAATCCCAACTACTGGAATCCACCAAGATATCATTCTAGAATCCCAACAAAATTAAGGTCAACTCATTCGCTAATAAATTCAAATTTATTTGTTGAGTCAAATAAGATTTAGATTTCATTTGGGATAACTTTATTGCTGTTTTTTTCGTACAAAAACACTGCTTTAAGAAGCAATATGAAAGTTGTCTCAAACGAAGCCTTATATCAAACTAAACTACTTAATTAACAACTGGTTTATAAATGAAATCAATCTCAGTTCAAAATAACTCAAATTTAGGCTTTCATAATGCATTTGTGTTCACATACAAAACAACAAATTTTATCCCCTACGTGAGATCCGACGTTATGAATCATTTTCTCTATTATGTTCACATAATGAACGAAAAATTATGACTTTATTCGATGAATACAAAAGCGTGCGTAATGAAAGCTAAGATTTTGTTTATGGAACATGTTAGACACACATAGAGATCAAATCAAGTCATTTACCAATAGTAAATCAAATCTACAATATTTGATATATTTACAATAACATAACTCACCAGTTAATAAGAGTTGGTGCGCTCGAATAGGGGCAGACAGCGAATGAGCAGAGAAAACTAATAGAGCACAACAACAACAACGCAGAGAATTATGCCCTTCGCAGGTCACAACAAGGAAGCCCTCATGGCTAAGGAAGACAAAAGATTCCAAAAATCCCACCTCACATGGGCTTCACAAAATGATACACCATGGCCCTCATCATAGGGTAGGTACCATACTCATAGCTCTTGACTTGCAGACACATGGACAGTAATTTAGGCTTTGTTTGAGGCGGCTTTTTTACTACTTCATAAAGCGGCTTTTTAGTACAAAAATTATTTTAAGAACAGTAAGAAAGCCGTCCCAAACAAAATCTTAATGCTTACCGAGCTGCTAATTGCAAAGAATTATGGTTATTGTAGCAGAGGATCTAGCTTCACTTTCAAGTTGTGGTGGCTGTCCCTGCTCTGGGAGTAAGCCTCCAACATTTTCAGACTTTACGCTTTATGCGGCTGTTGCTCCTGCTGCTTATTCTGATACATCCCCCTCCCACTTTTTGAAGATATCCTCCACTATCTCCAGCCTCTCTCTCTCTCTATCTATCTCTCTCTCTCTCTCTATCTCTATCTCTCTCTCTCTCCACTCCTTAGGACACCAAAGCCCAGGCCCCCACCCATATTCAACCCTGGAGGCGGCTAGGTGGAAGACCCACTTCGCATCCCAAGTGGTCCACCCATGGCTTTCATTTGTCCATCAGGCCCAGCCAGCAAATTGTGAGGAGAACTGAATATATTACGTCGGTGTAGAAGTACAAGTGCTTGACGCTCATCCAAAGATGTTAACTTTTTTGGTGAAAAATGAGTCTCTCTCTAATTCGGTGTTTGAGTGCCTAACTTTAGTCCTCCTGCAGAGAGAGAATCACTGCAGGAGCAGCTCCGATCAAGACATATTTGTGATCTAGATCAGTTTGAAGTTCTAGAATGTTAGCTCTTGGTAGGAGCTTGTAAAGTGTTAGAAGGATACACGTGAGAGGTAATTCTCTCTCATATATCATTTTGCCTTTAAAAAAATGTTAGTGAAGGCAATTTAAAAAGAAAATCCTTAACGCACACAACTTACCAAACAAGTGGGTCGGTCTTCTGTGGATTCCTCTCACGTTACATAGCTAGTTGACCGGGTAACCAGGCCTCAACCCCCTCCTACCCCTTTAAAATCTCCCTCCATCCCTCTTCAAACCAAACCCAACCTCTCCAACTCCTCCTCCTCCTTCTTGCTTCTCAACACTCTTTGCTAAGAGAACCACCATGAAAGCATCTCCAATCCCACAGCTACTCATGGCCCTTCTGCTTGCAAGTATCAACAGCAGAAAGTCAGACCCTGATGCTCCGATCACGGCCTCCTTCCGCAGCATGGCCATCGATGGGCAATTCACCACCCATGATGTGTCGAATGCCGCCATGGACTTCGGAAACCGATACCACTTCCTTCCTTCGGCCGTTCTTCACCCAGGATCAGTTGCAGATATTGCTGCAACTGTGAGGCATGTGTTCCAGCTTGGCCCGAGCTCCAGGCTCACCATTGCTGCTCGTGGCCATGCTCACTCACTCCAAGGCCAGGCTCAGGCCCCTGGTGGCATTGTTGTGCGCATGGAATCCCTGGGAAGGGCTAAAAACATGCATGTGCATGCAGGAGAAAGCCCATATGTCGAAGCGCCTGGTGGAGAGCTATGGATTGACGTTCTGAAGGAGACTCTAAGGCACGGGCTAGCGCCAACGTCATGGACTGATTACCTCCATCTCACCATTGGAGGCACTCTATCAAATGCTGGGATTAGTGGTCAGGCCTTCCGGCAAGGCCCCCAGATCAGTAATGTCCACCAGCTTGAGGTAATCACAGGGAAAGGAGAAGTTATCAATTGCTCTTCAACCAAGAATGCTGAGCTCTTCCATAGTGTTCTTGGAGGTCTTGGCCAATTTGGTATCATCACCCGAGCTAGGATTGCATTAGAGCCAGCGCCAAAGATGGTAAACATAACGGAACTTCTATACTAATTTCTACAAACTCAACATTGCGTCTAACGAGATGCAACAATTTACCCTTGCAGGTGAGATGGATTAGAGTTCTCTACTCGGACTTCACCAGTTTCACAGAGGATCAAGAGAAGCTCATCTCAGCAGAAAAGACTTTTGACTACATTGAAGGTTTTGTGATCATAAACCGGACAGGGATTCTCAACAATTGGAGATCATCCTTCAATCCACAGGACCCAGTGCAGGCCAGCCATTTCAACTCTGAAGGGAAAACTCTTTTCTGCCTCGAGATGACAAAGAACTTTGACCCTGAATATCCTGAGATAATGATGCAGGCAAGTGTAAACTATGCTTTAAATTCATGAATGAAGATTGAAGAAAACTCTGCTTTCTATATCCAACAGTGTTTCCTGATTGCAGGAAGTTGAGGAGCTCCTATCACAACTTCGATATATTCCGTCCACACTCTTCCAATCGGAAGTCTCATTCCTGGAGTTCCTTGACAGAGTGCATGTATCTGAAGTGATGCTGCGATCGAAAGGTTTGTGGGAAATTCCACACCCATGGCTTAATCTTCTAGTACCCAGAACTGGAATCCATGCCTTCGCAAATGAGGTTTTTGGAAAGATCCTCACAGACAGCAGCAATGGTCCAATACTGCTATACCCATTGAACAAATCCAAGTATACTCTTCCTCCTAAATGCCACAGCCTATACTGCATGAGATCATGAACATCTAGAGCTTATTGTTTCTTTTTTCTTATTTTTTATTTTTTAAGGTGGGATAACAGAACATCAGCAATTATTCCTAATGAAGAAGTGTTCTACTTGGTGGCTTTCCTTTCATCTGCACCATGCTCTTCAGGTCAAGACAGCTTAGCGAAAGCACTCAAACAGCAGGAAAGGATCTTAGAATTCTGCAAGAAGGCTAACATCCAAATGAAGCAATACTTGCCACATTACACGACACAAGAAGAATGGAAGTTCCACTTCGGGCCGAGATGGGAAGAGTTTAAACACAAGAAACAGGCTTATGATCCTCTGGCAATCCTTGCACCGGGACACAGGATTTTTCAGAAGGCAGTAGCTTCCTTATGACAGTTGACTTCCCCATATAACACATATTTGTAAAAAAGAATAGCCATAGAAATAATTTTTCATATTTTTGTAACACCTTACAAGCCTGCAGCTAAAAGTAGTTTGGCTGCTTCCTATAAAAGTAAAGGAAAGAGTATGGCAACAATCCAAAACTGATCCTGGATGAAA
Organism: Dendrobium nobile; assembly: GCA_022539455.1. Lineage (NCBI taxonomy): Eukaryota > Viridiplantae > Streptophyta > Magnoliopsida > Asparagales > Orchidaceae > Dendrobium > Dendrobium nobile. Next base: position 38,772,107 of record CM039732.1, on the reverse strand, counting down.
ATATGTCCAGCTGCAAGGAAGAAGACAAGCAAAGGAAAAAAAAAACATAAGAAAGCAAAATCATTACCAGAAATCTTTTTCACAAGGATGCAAGGAAAACGACTCATGGTGGGAAAAAAAAACAGGAGTTAGACATCAACATCAGGATGGAGAAAAAAGACGAAGATGTCACAGATCAATGTACATATGGCTTTCAAACAAGATTAGAGAAATCCCAAATACAAACAGCGTCACTTGCATGCACATGCAAAATTCTAAAGAACGCCAGATGGTATTGCCTGTGGAGCACCCCACAGACAAGAGGTAGGCTTGGCATGCTAAAATTTAGTCCTACCAACAGTGCCTGCTCAGATTCAAAAGATCAAATGTGTGCATTACTCAAGCCTAGAGGAGTGTAACTAGACACATAAGGAAGCTGTAGAGTATTTTTGCTAAGTTTCTCGTATGTGATTAACACAGCATATCATCATAATTAACTGTATGTCAAACAGTAACTGTTGCTGAGAACGTCATCAGACCATGAAAAAACTTAGTGCAGCTATCAAAAGTGTAAGGATATCTTTTTTCCTGTAAACCTGTGGGTAAAATAGATAGTTTCTGAAAAGATTGAAAATCAGATGAACTTTCTTTCTTTTTTTCTTTTGTTTTTATTGAGGGAGGGGTTGTATTGAATGGATATTCCAGCCTTTCAGAGATTTGATCGACCAACAAGCAGCAATGATATTCTTTCATTCTATTTTCTATGAAAAATTAGCCAGGCCCAAGGAGGAATAAGAAGCAACTACGTTAAAAACAGAACTCAAATAAAATAATATCTTATGAATGAAAGATATAGCATAACGAATGCCACCCTATTACTGGAATCATAATTACAGAATTGTCATTTGACGGATATATTGATTTTAGAAAATAGCATGAAAAATAAGCAACTAAAAAATAGACAAGCAAATGATATTTTTGAAACCCTTTTCTCATAAAAAAGAAAATATATGACGAACCAAAAAAGGAAGTGGGATTGTTGAAAATTTCACATAAAATGTCCATCCACCTACACCAGACTGCACAAAATTAACATCTAAAGAGTTAATGCAGTTCAAGTACATCAAATTCGGTAATAGCTCAGACAGAATCTTGCGGAAACCCACTCAGGGTGCCTGAATTTCCATGAAAAAAGCGTAGACTTATCTTAAATTTGTATGAGAAAAGAAAATCTCGATCCTTGCCTTAGTCTATAGTAAATTGGAAATTACACTCCCATTATTTTCCTTCCATACCAAATTAATGAGTAGGCTCTATCATGTTCCTTGTTTTCCCTTACAAAAAAAAAAAATCCCGACAAGACATCAAATTGTTGAAAAATACTGAAAAGCACATGATATTAGGTGTCACTAAAGTAAATCATTGATGACCTTATATGGTTGGCAAAACAAGGAGAAAACCCAAATGCAACTCCGTTTAACGACCATAGGCAGCTAGTGCACAAAGATGCAATCCTTAAGCATTTGTTCATATTAACGAATCATTATGATCATTAGTTATCCAAATAATTTAAGGTATGCTTCATAAGTCATTTTTTTTATTTATTCATGCTAATTGTTATATGATCAGTCGAATCTATTCTTCACAACTTATTTTGAATAATTTCTATGTATCTAATTGATATATTTTGTCATCCTTTATTGTACATATACAAACTAATTAAATCTATTTTTAATTATATTATGTTTAATATATATAACTCTGCCTATTCCTCTAATATAATCATTCATTAATTTATCTATCTTAGTTTTATCAAACATCCATCTTAACATTCTCATTTTAGCTACACTTAACATAGCTATCAACATATGTTTCAATTGCCAAAACAATTAAATCCACATAATCATCAACCTAATTGCAATTTTAGAAATTCACCTTTTAAGTCTATGTCGGGTAGGTCTCCTATAGAAGCCATACATTAATTTAGAGGTTTGATAGAGAAGTTTAGAGAGAATAAGGAGGATCTACATATGATATTTATTGATTTAGAGAAAACATATGATAAAGTTCTAAGAGAAGTGCTTTGGAGAGTTCTAGAAAAGAAAGTGTTTAATAATGCTTATAATTAAGTCATTAAGCATACGCATGCATGAGCTATTACTTGTGTTCAAACAAAGATGGTTTGACAAAGTATTTTTTTATTTCGGTTGGATTACATCAAGGATCAGATTTAAGCCCATCACTTTCTTTTTTAGTCATGGATATTCTTACTAGACATTTGCAAGAGGATGTACCCCGGTCTATGCTATTTATTCATGATATTCTTCTTGTGGATAAGACTAGAAAGGGAGTTGAAGGTAAGTTTGAATTATGGAAGTCAACCTTAGAGTCTAAAGGTTTTCGTTTGAGTAGATCATAAACTGAATACCTTGAGTGTAATTTTAACAGTAATAAATCTAGTAGGGGATTGTGACTTTGCGCGATCAAGTAATTAATAAGAGTACACATTTTACATATCTCGGGTCGATTGTTTAAAGTGATGGTGAAATAGATAGGGATATTATTAGTAGAATTCAAGTTAGATGGCTGAAGTAGAGGAATGCATCGGGCCTATTGTGTGATAAAAATGATGTGAAACAAACATGGGGAAACATGAATTGCACTTTAGAGATTAGTGAAAGCTTTAACTTTGCAACTTTAACAATAAAATATAGCTTACTCAAGTAAGATTCAAGAAAAATTCGTGATAGATTAAGCGATAGGCAACGATTACACTTGAGGATTACAAGAGTCTTGCAAAAGATAACCAAAAGATAACTAAATAATGCAAATAGCTATTACTAAAGCCACACATTTAAAATTTAGACCATTCACCTTGGGGTCCGTCAATCTCTCTTTGATGTGGAGGTTAGCGGAAGAGGGTCGCAAGAAAACTTAGCGATACCACTAAGACACATGTGATGCCGAGAGGACTCGTCGCCGGGGAAGAAGCGGGAGTTGGAGAAGCAGGCGGATGACTTTTGATGATCCACGTGTAGTCGGAGAATTGGTCGTCGAAGGCGTCCACTAGTGTCGGCAAAATCCGATCCAAGTAATCTTCGACGGTATTGTCGAAGCCAAATCCCACGTCGAAGAAAGGAGATCTTAAGACGTGGAGATCTCCGTAGATATCGTAGAAGAGCCCGTGATCAACGGTTGGATCTGCCATCCACCATGGATTTGAAGACGAGCAATCACCACAAGCAACCCAACAATGGGAATAAAAGAGGGAGGAGGGCGGTCGGCGGGTTTAGGAGGGGGAAGGAGAGGGGCCAGCGGTAGTAATAGGGAGAGAGGGTGAGGGTTAATTAGAAAAAACTGAAATTAGTTTCAGTTTAAGGGATTAGAGAGGGAAAATATTTAAGATTTAAAAATTTGAATTCCCAAATTAAAGGGGGAATTACGGCTCATTCAATGGGAGAGGGAGAATAGGGGCCGGCGGCATCATAGGTGGGCTAGGGTTTGTGAAAACTGAAATAATTTTCAGTTTTAAGTGAAATTGGAGGGATTTATTTTGAAATTAAAGTTTAAATTTCAAAATAGGGAGGGAGAATAATTGTGCAATTAATGGGAAGCACAAAGAGGGGGCCGGCCATGTAGAGAGGGAGAGAGATTGGAGATTTAAGTAGGTGGGGATCACATTTAATTATTCAAAATCTGAAATTAGATTTTAGATTTTTAATTATATCATGTAACTCCCTAATTTAAGTAAAATTAGGATGGAATTTGAATTTCAAAAGATTCTAACTCCTCTTAATTAATTCTCTAATTCAAGGGACTCAATTAGGAAGGTCATTAAGGGAGGGAAATTCAAATTGCAAGGAGGGCTAAAGGGGGGGAGTCGGCGGCAAGAGCTCAACGTGGCCGGCGGCAAAGGGATCTGCGGGCGGCTGGCTGGCCGGCGGGAAGGGAGTTGCAGGCCGGTGGGTTGGGCTATGCAGGCCGGCGGGTTGAGGGGATGCAGGCCGACGGCCTGGGCTGTCCAGGAGGGCCGGCGGTAGGGAGCAAGGGAGGAAAGATCTTAGGGAGAATTTTGAGGGATCCAAGGAGCAAGAATCCAATTTTCCACAAGTTCTTCAACTGAATCTCCACGACGACGAATCGCTCAAGAGAAAGAAAGAAAACAAAACTAGTAGAACAAGAAAAACCTAGAACTCACAAAGAGATCTAGCTTCTCCTACGAACTCACTAAGAGATCGTGGAGGTTTGCACTCACAAAGAGAACATGAAATGTCAAAAAATATCATTCATCAATTCCCCCAATACAATGCATGAGGCCTCATATAAATAGGCCAAAATGAAAGAGAAAAAAACATAAATGCCCTTCCAGGCTACATAAGCGACTCAATGCCCATAGGGGCGAACTAGGAAAACAGAAAATACAATCATAAAATAAAATGCACATAAATCAGAAGTAGAGGCTCTGAATCGTCGCCATCGATCTGCGTCTTTGGCGATGGTACACGTGTCAAAATCTGATGTCCTCATAAAAAAAAGTACCCCTCAAACTTAAGGAGAAATTCTATAAGATGCTTGTGAGACCTGCAATGCTTTATAGAGGATAATGTTGGCCGTTAAAAGAAAATAATAAAATTAAGTTGTGTTGCAGAGATAAGGTTGCTTGGGTGGATGAGTGACCTTACTCTTAGAGACAGAATATGAAACGAGTATATACATGACAAGGTTAGAGTAGCTCCAGTGGCAGATAAGATTAGAGAGAGAATCGCCGGCCTTAGGCGGTTTGGTCACATAAAACATCGGCCTTCTGATGACCTAGTTAGGAGAGTAGATGTATTATATTTGGCTTATGTTAAGAAAGGTCGAGGTAGACCGAAAAAAACTTAGTTAGAAATATTATAAATAACATCTTTATTATATTTAAATGAGAATTTGACTCTTAATAGGACACAATGAAAAAAAAAGATTCATGTAGCCGACCCCACGTAGTGGGATAAAGGCTTGATGTTGTTATTGAACCTTTTAACTCTATGATATCCTCTTATCAAATAATAGTTCTAAGGCACTTCATTTTAACCACCTAGTTTTAATTTATAAATTATATCCTCATCTATATTATTACCCTTCTATTAGTCGATCCAAGACATTTTAAATCTTTCTCACACAAGCATCATGATATATTTTAATAAAATTGGTTGATAATTATCATTATCACATCAACAAAATTGCATATATATTATATTTTTATTCTACTAATTCTAAGCTCTTTATATTCAAAGAATTTACTTTAGTGCTTTAACTTTCCATTTATTTCATTAAATGTCTTATTGATTAGAACTATTGTCCATTAAAATTATACACCAAGGCACCATATTCTGAATATACATACAGCATCTCCATAATAAATATAAAAATATAGGAAGTAAACATTGATCCATGATATAATCTTACTCTAATTAAAAATCTATGATTACTTCAATATTACCTATTATACTAATCAATGTGTAATCATCCACGTGTATTCAATCCATAACATGTGCCAAGAAATCATTGATTGTCCACATGATAGTGAGTCAGTGACTCACGTGAAATTATAATTTCTTGTGTTTATCATATAAATAAACATTCTTTTTTTTTTTCCATAATTGCTTCGACTCATCAATCAATAGTCATAAAAATACATTCAAGTTTCTTTGATTTTTTGGTCCAAAAACGAGTAATGAAATGTATATAAAAGATTGTTTCACGCTAAGAAGATAAGTTTGACATAATAATGAGAATTGGCCAATATGTGCATGGAGTACTTGATTGTCCAACAACAACAACAACATCAAGCCTTTATCCCACTACGTGGGGTCGGCTACATGAATCCTTTTTCTCCATTGTGTCCTATTAAAAGTCAAATTCTCATTTAAATCTAATAAAGAAATGTCATTCCTAATATTTTCTAACTAAGTCTTTTTAGGTCTACCCCTACCTTTCTTAGTCAAATCTAATACCTCTACTTTCCTAACGGGATCATCGGAAGGCCGCCTTTTTATGTGACCAAACCATCTAAGGCGACTCTCTCTAATCTTATCTTCTACTGGAGCTACTCCAACCTTTACACGTATATGCTCATTTCGTATCCTATCTCTAAGGGTAAAGCCACTCATCCACCTGAGCATCCTCATCTCTACCACACTTAACTTAGTATTATGCTTCTCTTTTAATGGCCAACATTCGGCACCATAAAGCATTGCAGGCCTCACTACCATCTTATAGAATTTTCCCTTAAGTTTGAGGGGTACATTTCTATCACATAACAAGCCCGACGCATTCCTCCACTTCAACCATCCAACTTGAATTCTGCTGATAATATCCCCATCTATTTCACCATCACTCTGAATAATAGATCCAAGATATCTAAAACGTGTACTCTTATTAATGACTTGATCGCCCAAAGTCACAATCCCTTCACTAGGTCTATTACTACTAAAATTACACTCCATATATTCCGTTTTAGATCTACTCAAGCGAAAACCTTTATACTCTAAGGTTGACCTCCATAATTACAGTATTCATCTGTACATATCCCTAGTTATACATTATGCACTTTTGATCAAATGATGGATAAATACAAAGGAAGTGCATTCAGGATCCATCATCGGGAGTATATGCCAACATTCTATCAAGATTTTTTGTTGCTAGCATGCCAAATCATATACTTTATATCTTCATTAACATATACAAACATTGAAGTCTTGGAATAAATGTCAACTACTGAAGCACCTTACAAGACATTGAAGTCTTGGAATTAATGTCAAGTACTGAAGCACCTTATAAGACATTGAAGTCTTGGAATTAATGTCAAGTACTGAAGCACCTTATAAGACATTCTTTGCGTCGACAACCTAAAACCTTTTTGGCTTATATCAAGGGTGTCCATACATTATAAATTCTGATAAATTAAATCTTATCTTTATAGACTAGCATACAATTATTTTTACAATAATAAATTTTTTCAACATTGAGAATAAGCTTCTTCATCACTCTTTTAATTCGATGCATATAACCTTCGAACTTTTATCATCAGACACTACTGACTTAAAAATAATAAATAGTGATCATGACAAATATTTGATACATTAAATTAATATTTATAATTCAACAACTGAGGAAATGTTGATAACTTTAAATATTGCTAGCACCTGTACCATAGAGAATTACTAGCATTTGCTATGCAGGCAAAATTTGCAAAAAGAGCATTTGATGCTTTTTCGATTTTAGACATGCATGTTAACTGTATCTATTATATGGAAGCATCTACTACCATATGAATGTAAGGTTCGAGCTCAAAAAATTTCAGTAGCATCAACGTCATGTAATTTCTCCTCCTCAATGACTCACATTGGGCTTAAGCGAGTGAAAGCATAACAAATAAATGAGCTTTGGTAAACCCTTTTAATAGAGATGAATAAAGACATTGTCACAAGCACAGAAACACTTATAAATACATTTCAAACAAAGGCATTTAATCATATTTGACGAATGCAAAATTGAGAAATTGATTTATAACATTTATAAACTAATATGTTGAGTGACTTTTTCTGTAAGACCAGTGATATATCCATTAAAGATCACTGGTCATATCTTCAATGAAGAATAAGATTAATTATCAAAGTGTGAAGAATTCTCATCTCATTGATCGTATCAACATCCAAACGTTTCACAAACCCTAGTGAATGACAATTACCCTCAAACAATTGTCATCCTATCCTCTTCAAGGTCCTCTATCATTCTCTCCCACTCAAGCACCAATATTGGCTATGTAAAATATATCTTCAAAAGGGTATTCCAAGGGGAAAGTGAGGCTTATCCCCTATATTTATATAAAACTTTTGTTTAGATAGTAGAAGAGTCACATTTTTCTCATTATAAGTCTCTTACAAATTTCAAAACACAATTAGTATTTTACTATTTTAATCAAACTAATATCAATATTCATGAAGAAACTACATAATTTTAGAAAAGAGAAAAAAAACAAAATAGTCCATCAACTTTGTGACTTTTTTGGTCCTAACATTCAATATTGGAGTTAATGGTGTTAAATGTACGAGTATTTGGTCATTTTTTAATTAAATATTTATTAAATATAATTTTCAAGTGTTTATAATTATTCTAAAAAAATTATTAAACATTTTTTTAATAAAAAATTTAATAATAATTTTAGTTTTAATTTCAAAAATTTAGTCATATTTTTTAAAATATGATTGATAAAAATATGTGACTAAGTCAAAAATAACATTTATTTACATTTGATTTCTCTAAATTATCATATTTTATAAAATATCACTCAATTTTTTAAAATTAAAACAAAAAATATTATTCATTTTTTTAATTAAAGAAGCATTTAATAAGATTTTTAAAATTTTAATTACTGAAAAAGTATATTTAATTAAAAATGAATAAAATACCTTACATTTAACACCATTAACTCCAACATTGGACATTATGACAAAAATATTAAATTTAAAGAGTTGAGGGACAAAATTAGTCCCTCAAAAGAGTGAAAAAATATTTTGTGCGCACACCAGACGGCGTCCAGGGACCAACCAGAACGCGCCACGTCACTTTTTTGCTCGGTACCAATGCTCGGTATCGTTGTGTACCTGGTGACATAGCGCGTTCAGGTTGGTCTCCGGACCGTCTAGTGTCCGCACATAATAATTTCTCCAAAAAAGTTGGGGATTATTTTAGTCACTCACAAAAAGTTGAGGAACCATTTTAGTCCTTTTCTCTATTAGAAAATAACAATTTCATAATAAATCACAAATGAAATTAGTTTTAATATATATATATATATATATATATATAGGGGTGTCAATTTCGGATCACGGGTCGGGTTCGGGTCGAACCCGAACTGACCCGGGTGCGAAACGGGTCGACCCTAACCCGAACCGGGTAGAGAAACGGGTCGAAAAACCGAACCCGGACCCGACCCGGCGGGTTGCCGGGTTGACACGACCCGACCCGGTTTGGGCGAGGTCGGGCGCGGGCACGCGGGCACGCTGGGAGGCGCGCAGCGGCGCGGTCGGGCGCGGGCACGCGGGCAGCGCTGGCAGGCGCGGGCAGACGCGCGCGGCGGGCAGCGCGGGCGATCGCGCGGCGGGCAGGCGCGCGGCGGGCAGAGGCGGGATTCGAAATTTTTCGAATTAAACGGGTTGGCGGGTTGACCCGGCAACCCGCCGGGTCAACCCGAACCCGACCCGTTTTTGAAACAGGTCGATTTCTGGAACCCGAACCCGACCCGTTTTGAAATCGGGTCGGGTTCAACCCGGATTTTTCGGGTCGGGTCCGGGTCGGGTTTTCGTGTCGTGTCAAATATTGACACCCCTGTATATATATATATATATATACACACACAAGACATTCCCAACTTCTCATTCTCTCTCTAGAGGGTTTTGAGAGAGAGAGGCTCTAGGATGGCTAGAGGAGGTGGCATTAGGTCAGCACCTCCAAATGGTGGTACGGGAGGTGGCAAGCAAGGAAACCGACAACATTGTAACTACTGGCATTTGATCGCCCCTGACAGCGAGGCGGAGGCGTCGTATTCCAAGCACACTCCGGTGCTTAAGCCGGATAGCAGCTCCCATCCTTCTTCTAAGGTGCGAGACACATTAACTAGGGACTCTTGGAATGAGGTCGCTGCGAGAACCTAAACCATCATCAGGCGAGGCAAGGAGAAGGACAGCCAACCGATGTAGCACTCGTGCCCGCAAGGTCCGACACCGGTTGGGGGCTTATCCTATGGTCCTTTTGCTTGGAACAAACTTCAATTAGTTCCTTTAGACAAGATGAGTCGGGAGTCGTTCATTGCCTCGGATGGTGTTTCCATGGAACCGGAGCGAAATGTTGTGCAAGCTAATTTGGCCATGCTTGATCGAACGCTTGTGGCAAAGCTTCTTTGCAAACGAATTGCCTTCCCTTACCTTCTCAGTGAACTCAAACGACGTTGGTACCACTGTTGACCTCATTTTTGTATGAGGTCACTAAGGACCTATCCAGACTCCAGATCAATCTAAAAACCTAGGATTCTCCAAGATCCAGACCTTAGGATCCATTATAGATCCTAGGACCCTTCTAGACTCCAGACCCTAGGATCTACTCTAGACCCTAGGATTCTTCCAGACCAATCCAGATATTAGGATCTATTCTAGACCCAAAGACTCTCCTAGATTCAAACCCTATGATCTTCTTAGACCCTAGAAGATGCCTAGACCTTAGTTCAATTCAAACTTCAATCAAATCTAGACTTTAAACCCATTCAGATCTTAATCTCCAGTTTAATCTTAGATCTTACCTTTGATCTAGCTTTAAACCTATCTAATCATTTATAATTCCCTAAATGACTATAAATGATTTGGATAATTCAAACTTAATCTATCAAACTCAAAATCCAGATCAAATCCAAAATCCAGACCCAAATCCAATGCTAAAAGGCCAAGTCCTAAAAGCCTTTTTCAGCAAATTTTCAAACACTTCAAAATCAATCAATTGACCTCCGATTCAGAGTCTGTCAGTTGCATACTGATGGGACATGTCTCTGGAGGCAACCCTCCAAATTTGAGTCCATTCTGAGGTCTCTAACCCCAGAAACTTAATCAAAATCCATAGGCTGCAAAACCTTCAAATATTTACGGCCTATGCCACTGGATCTGCCATCCAGTGGATTTTGACCTTAGGGCTCTCTTCAAAGCCTCTAATTACTTCCAGACCCTTAATTATGACTCACTGAACAGTAAACTGCATTTTGGTTGACCCACTTTGACCCCCAGTCGACCAGGGGTCAAAATGACCAAAATACCCCTATGGGGCTCAAATGGTGATTTCAAACCAAATGAACTCCGAATTGAACGCAACCACCTCCAGCAGGTTTCAAATATCAAACCAAACTTGTTGGACCCATTTCCAAGCTTTGGGTCAACCTAGTTGACCTAAGAGACCCTTTAAGGGTCCAAATAGGTGTTTTGACCCAAATGACCTCTCCAGGCCATGGAACCACTTCCATTGGTCTTGAAACGTCATTTGAAATCTGTTGGACCCATACCCAAGCCCTGGGTCAACCTGGTTGACCAAGTCAACTTAGTTGACCCAAATGACCCTTTAAGGATTCAAATAAGTGTTTTGACCCAAATGACCTCTCCAGGCCATGGAACCACTTCCGTTGGTCTTGAAACGTCATTTGAAACCTGTCGAACCCATTTCCAGACCCTGAACCCAGTCGGTTGACCAGGTCAACCAATTTTGGCTTAAGGGCCCATTAAGGGCTCATTAAGCCCTTTTGACTCAAATGAACCATTCAATCCCTGAAACCACCTCTATCAGTCTTCAAATATTATTTTAAACCTGCACAGCCTTGACCCACCCCTTGAGTCAACCTAGTCGACCCAGTCAACCTAGGTTGACTCAAAATTCCCTTAAGGCTTTAATGGGTTATTTCAACTCATTGAACCCATTGAGTTCACTTCAAAACTCCAAAATTAACTTCAAACATAGCCTAATCATGTTTTTGGATGTTGGCCAATCAAACCCATTTAGAGTTGACCAAGTCAACTCTAAGGTTGGGTCAAATCCATCCCAAACCTCATATTAAACTCAAATCTCAATCCCTTCATTTGACCTTTGCTCTAAATCAAACCAACTAGCTCTTGAGGTCATTTGGGTGCCACCTCAACAGTCAACATGGTCAATTGACCAGTCAACATATGGTCAACAAACCCTTAAGTAGCCAAATCTCTTGGCCTAAGCCACTTCAACTCATTTGAACTCCCAATGACCCATCACTTCAGCTCCTGAACTCCTCCCCATGCCAAGTCAGCTGCCACCTCAGCCTCCTTTGACCAGTTGACTGGTCAACATTGTCAAACCCTCATTTAAACCTCTTAAAGGGAGCACCATCATGTGTTAAACCCCTTTTTCTCCATTAGGGCTGCTTTAGGTCGACCCCCCTTTTGGTTTACAGCTCACTCAGAGCTCCCCTAACAAAGATCAGGTCCTGGTTTAGCCTCAAATGGAAATGGTCCCCCCCACCTCCCTAAAGTTGGCCAATGGTTGGAGGGCCTTTCCCAGCCTTTCTCCCTGCCACCTGACGGTTTGGGACACTTGTCCCTCATCAGGGAGAGCCCCCTGATGCATCCCAGCCATCCATTTGGCTTGGGGATGTTTGAATAGGGAGAAAAGGTCCAAAAGCCATTCATTGCAAACCCTAGCTTCTCTCACCATCTCAAGTCTCCCCAGCCGAGCTCTCTGCTCATCAAACCTCTCAACCATCTCCTCTTCATTTCCCGAGCCAAAACCACCCGTCCAAAGCCGCCGCCGGTGAGGATTCCGGCCAATCGAAGCATTTCCAGTTCAAACGCTTCTACCTCTCGATCGGCTGCATTTCAGGACGTGGATTCAACAGGACAAATAAACGTGGACAGTCTACAAGCTCAGAGAATCCAAAAGTGGTCCAAACCGTCCATTAAATCAAGGTAAATCCTAAACCCTAGATCTAGGTACACTAGATTAAATAGCTTTCTAAAAAGCTTGTTTTAAGCCAAATAAAACATTCCCCAATATTTCTGTTCGTATATTTAATCTATATTCAAAATTTTATTAAATTTGGTTGATTGAATCGAACAAACGAGCGAAAAAACATATCCTAGGGCGTTTTCGCACCCTAGCCCAGGCGTACATTTTCTAGACCGTCGATCGCTCGATCGACGGTCCAGATCAAGCCTTTCCGCGGGTTTGATTCAACCGTGTATTCGAATCTTCGCTCGGTTGGCTGTCCGACGAGATCTGGGCCATCCGTTCGTTTCCACGGGATTAACACCCCACCGTCCGATCATTCTCGGTTGAGATCGAACGACGGGATTTAATCCCCACCGTCGGATCAAACGCCCGTGGATCCAACGGCTGCGGCGGGACTCTGACTCGGATAAGTGAATAGCGTGTGGGTCCCGCCGCTATTTCAATCATCCGGCAATTATTGCACGGCGGCGCAATCATTGCCAATGATTGCCGCCGTCGCCGCGTTTTGACCCCGCGAACCAGAGCCCGCCACGTAGCGCCGGCGCCGCCGGTTGGTTTAATTAGTTTTAATTAATTTTTAAAATCAGAAAATTTGATTAAATCATAATAAATTAATTATAAGTCCAAAGTATTAGTATAATATATCAAAATTTCCAGAAAATTAAGATCTTTAATTTAAAATTAAGTTTAATTAAAAATAATATATATATTTTTATTATTATTAAATACTTCATATTTTGGACTAATAATTAAAATATATATATATATATATATATATTTGATTAAAATATTTTAAATAATTCAAAACTATATTTTAAGATATATTTTCAAAACTTCAGAGGTATATTTATTTTTAAATACAATATAAGGATTATTTTAAACATTAACTATTCTCAAATTACTTTAATTTCATTCAATTAATATAAATCTTCAAATTTTGATAAAAATTCATTTTAAATCATAAATATATGTATATACATTAAATTCTTCAGAAAATTAATGATCTTAATTTAAAATTTTTTTTTTAAATCTAAAACTTTATTTATTTTGATTAATTTAGGTTATTTAAATATTTTTAGTATTTAATTATTATTTAATTAAATATCTTGAAAATCAAAATTTTACTTTCAAATGGTTTTGAAAAACCAGAGGACCTCTCAAGCACTTAAAAATTATTTTAATAATATTTTTAAATTATTCTATTTTTAAAACTTATATCTTTATGTATAGATTTCTATATATAAATATATATTTTAAAACTATTTTAAAATTATATTTATTTAAATCCTTGAACATTGAGAGGGCCATTGAAATTTTAAACATAGGTTGAGTGATTGAATAGAAATTATTGGGGAATCTTGATTAATCAATGAATAATTACTTGGATGATTATTCATTGATTAATCCTTTACTTAATTAAGCTTTAATTGATTTGCATGCTTAAGTTGTGCACACATCACTTAGCCTAGGCACTCCTAGTTTTAAGGACTTGATTGTGTTGTTATGCATTTTCTCTTGTATGTTGCCTAAGGGTTAGTTAAAACTTTGATTTGAACCTATTTAAACTTAGTGTCATTAAGGACAATAATTAAGGACTTTGAATAGACAACTTAGAAAATGCATTGCAATTAGGATATACCTTATTTGAACTTGAAACTTTGAACACTTAAACTTAGTGACATTCTCAGCTTTAGAAAAAAGTTTCACTGAATTTAGAAGTCATTAAGACCCCTAATTAATTTTCCTAAGTTTAAGCCTTAATTAAACCTTTAAACCTTCCCAAAATTGTAATAAATACATTTTAAATCCAAAAATTATGTTTAACCCCTCTAACTGACCATAATTAATCCCTTAACCAATGAAAATTAAAATCAAAATTATTTGACAGCAATTTGAACCTTAATCTAATTTTAAGTGAAAATCAATATTTAATTCATTTAATCAATTAAAAAATATTAAAATTTCCAAAAATTTCCCAAACACTTAGGAATCTCTCCTTAGGTCATTTCTGACCTTTGGAGTTGATTTCAAGGAGTTTAGGAGTCATTTGGAGGAAAATCATAAAAAAAGGCCTTCTAATTAAGAAATTTCAAAAATTCATTAAATAGTCAAATCTTCCAATATCCATAACTAATTCCAGAAAAATCAAAATCACCCAAACTCACTTGCATTCAACTCCTAATAAGTTCTAATATTTACTAAAAATATTAAATTCCAGAAATCTGCAATATTTCAAAAAGTCAACAAATTGGTCAAACCATAGTTCAAAACTAGTCCAAAACTTCAAACCTTCGTAATAAAATGCAGAAAAATCCGATTTCAACGTACTTACCTTCTAACTGATCGTAGTAAGGTCTAGTATTTTAATAAAATACAAACATTCCAGAATTTGAACTTAATCAAAAAGTCAATTTTCAACCCCTTAATTAAATGATTAAAATATTCAAAAATTCATAAAATTCAAAATTATTCCAAAACTCCAGAAAATGTTAACTTAATGTTTAAAACATTCAACAAACCTTTTAAAATACAACAACCATCCTAAAGATGAAGTTTATTGGCTGGACTACTCCGGGCTGCGGGGCTAAGTGTCCTAAGGAGGCTGGTTCCTCGAGCCTGGTGGCACAACGCCACGAATGGATTCCAAGGGGTGTTAAACCTTAAGAATAGATTAATTATTAATTATCTAACCTTTTAAAACCTCTAATTTAATTACATTAATTTGGTTTATCGGCTGGACTACTCCGGGCTGCGGGGCTAAGTGTCCTAAGGAGGCTGGTTCCTCGAGCCTGGTGGCACAACGCCACGAATCGATTAATGGCAAACTTAAATTAATCAATTTTGAAAATCAGCAACCAAACATTTCTAATAAAATTCATTAATTCTTAAACCTTAATCAACCTAAAATATTTAATTATACCGGATACCGCTGGGTAACCCAGGCCTACGAGGCTATTAACTTAGCCCCAAGGAAGGTGAAATAAACTTCACGGCCTCGGTGTGAAACAAAGGTGATATCCAACAAATAATTAAGTAAGTCTTAAAATTAACCTTAAGCCATTAATATTTGAATTCAAACTTAAATCTCTTAAACCTTCCAACCAATCGAACCTTAGATAACTTTAACTAATAATCCTAATTAGGATACATCAAAACCACACGACCTACCTCACACACTTTAGATGGTTTGCTAGGATCACCGACTCTAGTTTTATGATAGGCCGGTGTTTTACTTTCTGCAGTTGTGTGCCGAGTTTTTCGAGTTTTTACTGCATGCTGTTTGCTAGTGTAGAATTGATGTGTTTATTTACTTACTTCCTGCATTCTGTGATTGATTGTACGTTAGATTTACCCCTAGGTTAGGAGCGAATTATACTTATGCAATCTTATGCAGGTGGCCATGCTCATACAAGGAGCTGAAATTAAAGGGGGCAGTTAATAAAAATATATATACTCTTTGCACAGGTACCTGCCACGCTTAAAACCCCCTTTGATTAAAAAGAGCATGGCCAAGTATGGCTAAAAAAAATGCATTTCAAATTTTTATATTATAACTGCTTGGGAATGAATATACAACTGTTGATTATTAGGATAACCTTGCAGGATCGAGTCTAGATTTTCTTATTTCTCTCAATGTAAATTTAATTCAGTCAAGGTTGTATTTATTTAAAATGATTTGAGATTGGGATATAAATATCCAATTTGAACTCCAAAGAGGTGAAGACATCCCTAAAGGGGAGAGTCTTCTTCCATTTGGAATTCAAATTGGGATACTTTGCAAATATCCAAAGAGGAAAGATAACACCCCGATCAAAGGGGAGTTTCTTTCCATTTGGATATCTTGAACCGACGAATCGAGATGTTCGTGAGAAGATGAAGGATTGGACAACGAGAAGAATCACAAGTCTCAAAATCATTTGATTTAGGATTAGAAATCCGGGTTGTAGTCAGTGGTGCTCGGCCACTTTAATTTCTTGTAATTTCTGAGATGTAATAATGAGTGGCACTTGCCATATGGACATTCAATTTGATATATTTAATTGATTTATTTAATTGATTTCGCATTAGAACTCCTGTTTTTCTAGTTTTTTTATTTGCATGCCGCATTTGATTTAGCCTGGAATTCGAATTTAGACTCTTAGGGGTCTGTCAAAAATTCTTCTACTTTAATTAAATAAAAATTTTTTTAAGATAAGATAGAAACTCTAAACGGTCTTAAGAAGTAAGCTCGGACTCGCCGAGGGTTTTTCATGCATTCATATTATACTTTCTCAACCTTGTTAGGCATCTCCCCGCCTGCGGGTTCTGGCAGACCACCTGGCCTATGAGGGTGCCGATCTGTCAAGGGGATGTTATGCAATCTCTAGGGAAAAATCTATTTTCTAAGCCAAAATTTTTAAACTGCTACATACAAATTCTGCATTCAATCGAGTCAATTAGCATGCATCGCATTAGCAACAAATTTAAAAGAGTCTAATATTTAATTGCATTACTTAGACATCAAACCCAACATAAGTTTGAGAGGTCAATTAAGGATTTGCTCTAGATGTCGACCTCATTCCTCTAAAACTTTCTAATTAACGTCCCTACCACTCTACAAAAAGACCGGACTCATACTTTAAAATCGTTTAGGTGGTTTTGCTGGCTCCCCAATCCAGGCCGGGGTAAGACCAGATTCGCATTGCACTAGCTAGGTTCGGGTCACTTTTTAGTACCCAATTTAGACTTAGGTTCTGAGGCTGGCTCGGGCTATAAGACCTCAACCTCCGGGAATTGAATCCCAACTTTCTAATAAAATTGATCACTTAAATATTAAATCTCATTCAATCTAATTTAAGCTCAACACTTAGGATAGGCTGGAGTGTTTTCTGAAGTAATTCAGAATCTTAAAAACACTCCCTACTCCTCTTCCTTTGACCCCGAAAATAAGTCTTCAATTTTGAACCAATCCCATTTGAAATTCCTACCATTTTCTTCCTTTGACATCAATCCTTGAAAATCTTAAATAAAATTTACACCGCTATTTTAATCGAGAGTTTTCGTAGGAAATTTCGATTTCCTACGATGTAATTAACTACGAGGGCTTGCGCTCGTAGGAGATTTAGTAACCCAGATCTAATTTTCAAATTCAAAATCTTTCAAAATCTCTAATTAATTATTTTTGGAAAATTTAAAAATACAACGATCATTATCATCATCTTCAAACGATCGATAATGATTGATATCTCCTTTCTCTGGAAAGGTGAAAGGTGTATTAATTATTATCGTGGATTTGATTATGAAATTAATGATTTTTGGATTTGATTTCAAATTTTGATTTTGAAATTTGAACCAATTAGTGAATGAGATTCTCCCGCTTGGGATGATATATCGTTCCTAATGTTGTGTTAGATTTCAAAACTAAAATTCAAAATTTAATCTTCCCAAAGATAATTAAATATTTTTCAAAACTATATACACTTAAATATATTTTTTTAATCAAAACAACCACTTTGGAAACTTCCAAATTATTACCATCACGCCAAATTCTTTCATTTGCATTTTCCTAAGTGTTGATGTTAGGAATGCAGTTTTAATGAGTGGGCCTTGGATTATTGCCGACAACATCAATGGAATGGACAAATGGACTCCCAACTTCTCTCCTAACTCCCTTCAAGGTCTCCATTCACCCATTTGGATTCGTTTGCCACAACTTCCTCTCATGTATTGGGATACGAACAACATCACTCGGCTTGCCAATATGCTTGGAGAACCTTTGTGGATGGACTCACACATGAGTACTTGGAGAAGATCATCTTATGCAAGAATTTGTGTTAGGATTGATCTCTCTCAAAAGCTTCAAGTTGGGGTATGGATCAATGAGCTCTAAGGACGGTTTTTTCAAAGAGTCGAATATGAAGGGCTTACAATTTTTTGCTTCAATTACGGTTTTATTGGTCATGCCAAAGGAGCTTGTCTATCAAAGGCTCCAATCCGTGGCCCTCAATCTCCCCCAATGCAGTCGTCACCGCCAACCAAGGTGCAAGCCGCATTCGAGAACGTCCCCCATGCACCCATTCCTCCTCCTGTGATGAAGAATAAAGTTGTTGAAGAGCCCTTTCTAAGTGAGGACAATGATGACTCCTCCCTTGGAGCTTGGAACCTAGTCACTCAGAGAAGGAAAGGCAAACCAAGGGCTCCTAAAGAACAAGACACTCATCCACAAGCCGAACCTCCAATCCAATTCTCGGCCGAGAAGTTACAACAAATGGAAGAAACTTCTAATAGGATTGTGAACTTTCGCAAGCAACAACCAAAAGTCTCCAAGTCTCGATTGGATAGAGAGCTCCTCCGACTTGGGCTTTTTAGTGCTTTGGACACCTCCCCTAGGAAGAGGAAGAAGACTTCAACAGATTTCACAGGCGGGGACTTAGTCCCCTCAAGTGCTTAATGAGTGACATCTTTTCATTGGTTTGTATTGGGTTTTGTTGCCTAATACAAACAATGAAGGGGTCCTTCTCACTTGAGGGGGTTTATTTCTTTTTGTTTTTGTATGCGGCTTGGTTTGGGGTGCTTATCTAGTTGTATCCCTTCCCCT
This sequence comes from Dendrobium nobile, assembly GCA_022539455.1. Taxonomy (NCBI): domain Eukaryota; kingdom Viridiplantae; phylum Streptophyta; class Magnoliopsida; order Asparagales; family Orchidaceae; genus Dendrobium; species Dendrobium nobile. The sequence goes on along the minus strand of CM039732.1, from coordinate 38,752,996 downwards.
TTTGTCTTTGGGAAGTGGAAATCTTTCCCCCACAAGCTTCTTTATCTCCGTGTATCCTTCTTTTTCATTTTTAATATATTCGTGTTTTAACCAATATATATATATATATATATATAATGTTAATAACTACATTCAATGAAGCCAATTTGATTCTTTATCACTCAATCAAGGAAGTGAAACTACTCATGTAAAAAGGCATCATAATAATGATTTCTCATTCAAAAATAACTAGATTAATTTAAATAAAAATAAACTTCAACATAATATAAATAAATAAATAATTTAATCTAGCACTAGCAAACTTGGTTTAGAATATAACCAATTTCAATATAATAATAAATTCTTTCAATACTCATATATACTTTCTATACTGGGAAAAAAATAGACGAATTATGATAGGATAAGTTTTTAGCACTTTTGTAGCATCATTGATCTCAAGAGATAATGTTGATGGAGAGGAAAGATGTTGTGGCTCTAGAAGGAGCAGGGAAATGCTTGCTGACAAGTCTCACCCGTGGTAGGCAACCGGAGAAAGAGAATTTATATTGCGATAGGAATGAGAGTGGGCACATGAGTCGATACTGGTTAGGGCACACCATTAAGGAGAATTGAATATCCTTAAGTAGGGAAAAGGAGTAGTAGTGGGTATAGATAGGTTAAGGATCCGGTAAGAAACTGTTAAAACTGAGAATTTGAGAGGGAAAAACTTGAAATTATTCATTACAATCTTCCCTATTTATAGATCTATACAAGATATCCTAATGAGGAAATAATAAATTGCAGAATTAATACATAATAATACATAAAAATCTTTCCTAAATTCGTCCCCTCATTATGGCGTGATCCATGAGAGTATCTCACGGATTGATCTTTGTGTCCGTCGGATCCTTTGCACTGGGAACGGCTGGATTTCGACAGCTGGATTTCAACACTCCCCCTCAAGCTAGGAAATATGGATCCGTCATTCCCAGCTTGTCAATCATACGGAGAAAGACAGAACTGTCCAATCCTTTAGTAAGGAAATCTGCAAGTTGATCCTTTGATGATACATGGTCAACACTTACTAGACCAATGTCTAGTTTTTCTTTAATAAAATGTCTGTCCACTTCTATGTGTTTGGTCCTGTCATGTTGGACTGGATTGTGGGCTATGCTGATTGCTGATTTGTTGTCACAATGTAGCTTCATGGGCTCATCCCACTTAACCTTCAGATCTTCTAGGATTATTTTGATCCATAGTAGCTCACATATTCCCAAGGCCATAGCTCGATATTCTGCTTCTGCACTAGATCTTGCCACCACATTCTGTTTCTTGCTTCTCCATGTAACTAGGTTTCCTCCAATAAATGTGCAATACCCAGAGGTAGATCTTTCTATCAACAGGTGATCCTGCGTAGTCAACATCCGTGTATACTTCTAGGGTAATTCCACAATCTCTCTTAAAGAGAATTCCTTTTCCTGGTCTTCCTTTAAGGTAGTGCAATATCCTGTCTACCGCTTGCATGTGAATCTGCCTTGGATTCTGCATAAACTGACTGATCATACTTACAGCAAATGCTATGTCTGGTTTAGTGTGGGAGAGGTAGATCAATTTCCCTACAAGTCTCTGGTAGGCCCCTTTATCTACATCTGGATCTTCTTTAGCTTCTCCCAATTTAAGATTAGGTTCTACTGGTGTTGACGCTGGCTTACAGGCAAGTTTACATGTTTCTCTTAGAAGATCTTTGATGTATTTCTGTTGTGAAATGAAGATTCCTTTGTTGGAGTAAGCTACTTCAATTCCGAGAAAATATTTTAGTCTCCCAAGTTCTTTGATGTCAAATTCCTTAGTAAGATTTTTTCTTAAACTGGCTTTCTCCTCTTCATTATTTCCAGTCAAAATAATATCATCAACATACACTAATAATATTGTGACTCCCCCTGAGTCTGAGTGTTTGAAGAATAGTGTATGATCCCCTTGACTCTGCCGATACCCATTCAGGAGCATGAATTTAGAGAATCTTCCAAACCAGGCCCTTGGTGATTGTTTGAGCCCATATATAGCCTTTTTCAGTTTGCACACCTTGTTACCTTCAGATTTTTCTTTAAAGCCTGGTGATATTTCCATAAATATCTCTTCTTCTAAGTCCCCATGTATGAATGCATTTTTCACATCCAGTTGTTCCATGTGCCAATTGTACTTGGCTGCTAGTGAGAGTAGTATTCGGACAGTATTCATCTTGGCCACAGGCGCAAACGTTTCTTGGTAGTCAATGCCATACGTTTGAGTAAACCCTTTTGCCACTAGTCTTGCCTTATATCTCTCCAGTGTGCCATCTTTGTATTTTACTGAGAACACCCATTTGCAGCCGACCGATTTTTTCCCTATCGGTAGATTGACGATCTCCCATGTTTTGTTCTTCTCCAGGGCCTGCATTTCATCTTTCATGGCATTTCTCCAATTTTTATCAGATAAGGCCTCAGAAACATTGTTAGAAATATGGATATCTTTTAATGTAACAAGGAAATTTTCGTGTGATGATGAGAAGTTGTTGAAGGACATAGAGTTGTCTATAGGGTATAAGGGAGGTGGTGATCTTACCTTATTTCCAGGAGATGGTTCAGATTCTTGGATCTGCTTTGGAGCACAGCTTGAGCTTATACGTCTGGAGTAAACCTTTCTAAATCTAATGATAGCGTTGTCGTTTGTTTCCCTTTCTTGGGTTTCAGGTGAATTTTTCTGAGGTGGTGGAGGAAGGTCAAGAGGTGCAAGTTCATTTTCCTCATCTTCCTCAAGTTCAGTCTCCCCCTGAAGATGAGTTTTTGAAAAATAGGAATTTCGTTCAGCAAAGGTAACATCAATAGAGACAAAGATTTTTCTTGTGGGTGGATGATAACACTTATACCCTTTTTGGGTAGCAGAGTAGCCAACAAAGATGCATTTAAGTGCTCTTGGATCTAATTTTCCTCGCTCCTGGCTGTGGATATGAACATAGGCAGTGCATCCAAAGATTTTTGGTGTAAGATTATGATGAGTTCGAAACTCTGGGTAAAAGGAGGATAAGGTCTCCATTGGAGTTTTTAGGCCTAAGGTTGTTGAAGGTAGGCGGTTTATGAGATATGCTGCAGTTAAAAGAGCTTCCCCCCAATAGGATTTGGGTGTATTATAGTGAAATAGGAAAGCTCGGGTGGAGGCTAGAAGGTGACCATTTTTCCTCTCTGCAACCCCATTTTGTTGTGGGGTGTGAACACAGAAGGACTCATGGATGATCCCTTCACTCTGGAAGTAGGAGGAAAGGGTTTGGTTGAAATAATCTTTGGCATTATCGGAGCGGAAACTCCTTATTTTTACCCCGAATTAATTTTTAATCATGGAATGAAAGATGGGAACAATGGTGCTAACATCATATTTATGTTTAAGGAGATAGATCCAAGAGACTCTAGTGCAATCATCAATGAATGACACAAACCAGCGTGTCCCAGAGATGTTGGGAATTTTAGAGGGCCCCCAAATATCACTATGAATAAGGAAGAAAGGCATAGCACATCTCTCACTCTTGTTTGTGAATGAGATTCTTTTATGCTTAGCCAATTCACAGGTTTCACACTGAAAAATTTTATTGTCTACTTGATGAAAAAGTTGTGGATACATATGTTTTAAGACATCAAAAGATGGGTGTCCTAGTCTATAATGATGAAGCCAAATAGTGGAGGTCCTATTGACTAGGGATAACAAAGAGCAACTCTTTTTAGATTGGTTTGATTCTTCCAGGTAGTACAATCCTGCTTTCTCCTTAGCAAGTCCAATCTTCTTCCCCGATCTCTGGTCCTGAAATAAGCAATAAGAGGGTTTAAACAATGCTTGACAATTATGGTCATTGGTAAGTTTTTGTATTGATATCAAGTTTGTGGATAATTGTGATACGTGGAGCACATTTTTTAGGGTGAGGGATGGGGATAATATGATATCTCCTTGGCCAGCTACAGTGGGAAAAGAACCATCAGCAGTGATGATTTTTTTGTGGTTTGAGCAAGGAGTAAAATTTATGAGGTGGGTTGGTGAGTGGGCCATATGATCTGTGGCTCCTGAATCAATGATCCATAATTCCTTTAATTGATTTCTAGAAGCACTTAAACTAATAGAAATTGGAGTCTTACCTGAGAGTGCAAGTGAAGAAGAAGCATTGGGTTTTTCAAGAGATACCAGGAGTCGTTTCAATTTATTAATATCTTCTTTATTGAATTCTCCAAGGCTAGACTGAGCTTCTAGCTTACTTGTAGTGTTGTTGGCATGTGGTGTGCTCCTTGTCTCACCTTTTTTATTCCACTCTTTGCTGGGGGGTTTTCCATGTATCTTCCAGCATGTTTCTTTTGTGTGTCTTGACTTTTTACAATAGTTGCACCATAGTGAGTCTTTATCTTTGAATTTTGAAGAATCTTTACCTTTCTCCTTCCATGATGATTCTTTGTTCATCACCATTGCTGAGCTTTCAATGACCTTTGGTTCTAACATCACTCCTCGTCGACTTTCTTCTGTGCAGATGAGAGAAATGGATTCGTTGAGTGATGGCGTCTCCTCTTTGCCAAGGATCTGAACTCTAACTTGGTCAAATTCTGCATTTAGTCCTGCAAGAAAGTCATAAACTCTATCTTTTTCAATAAAGTTTTTTAGGATCGCCGCATCTTCCGGACATCTGGTTTCTATGCACCTATAGTGATCAAGTTCCTGCCACAGATTTTGTAGAATGGTGGCATACTCCGTCACAGTCTTACTCCCCTGCTTCGTGCTTCCAACTTTGACTTTAACTTCAAAGATTTGGGCCGCATCACGAGCTTTGGAGTAGGTTTGTCTAGCAGCATCCCATATGTTCTTTGCCGTCGAAATGAACATAAATGTATCACTAATTTCTGGAGTCATTGAGTTCCACAACCATGACATAATCATGGAGTCTGCTTCATCCCATACCTCAAATTTAGGATCTCTTTCTTTTGGTCCTCCTCCAATGAGGTGATGTACTTTCTCTTTCCCCTTCAAGTAGGTCCTCACAAATTGAGACCACTTTAGATAGTTCCTCCCATTTAGACGATAGGAAGGTTGAATGCTTTGAAGGTCACCTCGTCCTTGGTGCGCCATAGACTCCTCATTTTGCTCAATGCTTTGGGAGGAATTAATTTCAGACATTGGGTAGCAATGAAGGCTTCCAAAAAATTTCTTTTTCGTTCGACAATAAAGGTCGAATTTTTTTTTTCTCTCGGGTTTAATAAGCCGACCGAGCCAAGTAGGTAAGCTTGGATCGGTAACTTAGGGTAACCTGAGCCCAATCACGCGAGCACGTGAGCACTCGAACTCAAGTAGGAGCCTTCGAGCGGTCCTTCTGCACGATTCCGCCTCTTTTGCCGTAAGCAGGACCTTCGGCTTCTTCTTCCGATCCTTCCGCACGACACCAAGGGGAAGCCGCAGAGATCCTTCCGCACGACCCAAGGGGAAGCCGCGGCTGGAGGAAGAATCGGCCTCGACTGGTCGTGCGATCGGAAGTGAGGATCGAGCGGGGTGCTTCGCTCCTTCGACGATCTTCCCTCCCTGTCGGATCGGGATGCTTGCCATCCTCAGTCCGCTCCTTCGTCCGTAGGCTCAGGAGAAGACAACCACACCATTCGGACGCTCCTCCGGATTCTCTCAGACGTTCGGCTCTTAGCGGGAGTGGCGACTTTGGCCTTCCTCTCGGATCGGAAGTTCCGATTGTGCTTCGACTTCGTCTCGTCCGTCCAAGCGTACACGGGTCGGCACGATCAAGTCCGAGCTTCTTTTTCTCTTCCTCCTTCGAGGATCTAGGATTGTTCTCCGACGGCAATTAAGGCCGTTGGCTCTGATACCATGTTAAAACTGAGAATTTGAGAGGGAAAAGCTTGAAATTATTCATTACAATCTTCCCGATTTATAGATCTATACAAGATATCCTAATGAGGAAATAATAAATTGCAGAATTAATACATAAATAATACATAAAAATCTTTCCTAAATTCGTCCCCTCATTATGGCGTGATCCATGAGAGTATCCCACGGATTGATCTTTGTGTCCGTCGGATCCTTTGCACTGGGAACGGCTGGATTTCGACAGCTGGATTTCAACAGAAACAAAAGGGGAGTTTGAGCCGATCTATTTATTTTCAAGCTTTTATGATTTATCCCGACTAAACAAAAAACTATAACTAATTGCAACCACCTCCAATTATCGATTGCAATCTTTGTTTGTAAAATAATTGTAATTTAGTAATGGTTGAACTAATTATGACAAATTTCAAAAAGAAGCATATCATATATTAAAATAAGATTAATGTACAAGAAAAATACGTGATCTTTTGTCTAAAAACCAAATATTGCTAAGTTAAGGTGAGAATAATAGTAGCAATGATTTTCTATGAGCTCGAGATTAAGTCAACATTCATGTTTAGGCTACAGTAAATTGGATCTAGCTCTATATCATAAGTGGTATAGACTTACACTTACTATTGAATAGTCATTCATGTTTATGTATATGTACATGAACAAAATTTCTATAACGGAGAAATTCGCTATAAGGATTATCAAGCCACCATAAATTTAGTTTGAAGTTGATTAAATTTCTGAAGCATAGAGTAGGATCAATTATATCACAAATTTCATATATTGATTCCTTATAAGGATTTCTATATGGAATTCTAAAAACGGGAAAAGGGACTATAGAAGTGAAAAAACTATTGTCATCTTTATTGCTATGATTTTTGTGCAGGGAGGCTAATATATATATAGACTTTTTTATAGGTTTTACATAGTGAAAATAATCAAGATACATTACAATACATATGAAGACAGGAAAAAAAAAAAAAAGATAGCGGCATCCACTGGAACCATGGACAAGCAGCTAGGCTGGAATTTGTGAGTTTCAAGAGGGAGGACATCCATGTGCCTCTGCAGGCAGAATTTGATTGGCTGTAAGGAATTAATTGTAGAAATCAACGGCCGTTGATTTGAAAGGAGTTATGCTATGGGGTCCACCACATTGGTCGTTTCTATATCAAGCAGATGCTGCATAAGGTGGATTGGGCGGACATCAGGTGAACCATTCAACATTCTCCCTTAAGCTGGTAAGAAGATATCGTTCATGGAAAGCTTGCTAACAAGAAATTCAAACTGAGGTTTTGGAAGTCCTTTGATTAGAATATCAGTAATTTGATCTATTGTAGGTATGTAGATCATACATATCATACCACTTCTATATGCTTTGGTCTATCATATGAAACAAGGTAATGTGCTATAGAAATTATAATTTTATAATCACAATAGCTTTACTAGGCATTGGTGTAGGAACCTTTAATTCTTTAAGAAGTCCTATTATCCATAATACTTCACAAAAGCCATGTGCAACATAATAAAATTTGGCTTCAACACTATTTATAAGAACAACACTTTATTTTCTCTGATTAATCAGGCTACCTCCTAAAAAAGGTACAATATTGATAGGAAACACTTCAAGATTTCAAGTAAATCATATCAATTTCAGAAAAACAGCAAGAAAACTCTTCCAAAATCCAATGAAAATAAGAAAAACGATAGTTTTTATTGCAATAATCCAAGATACAACAGGAAAATACCAAGATACAGTCAATCCTCAATTCGAGAGGAGGATCTATCTCTCCCAAATCTCTAGACGCCGCTAGAGCCCAAAATCCTAAACATATAGGATCTCAAATTTTAGCTAAATTCAAGATGCCCTAACCCTAGGAAAACAAACTATTTAATGCATAAAATTCAAAAGGAAATCTCTAAACAATCCCTATATTCAAATTTCCCTCCTAAGCTTCTCCCAAAACCTTCCTAATCTGCTCTTCTTGCTCCGTTCGGTTTGATCGGCATGCAGGAGGCGGAAGAGTCCACCTTTGTTGTTCATAAGCCGATTTGGAATGGATCGGCTGAACCGGTCTAACAATGCTCCCCTCCTAAAGAACCACCTTGTCCGCAAGGTGCGAAGACAACACCCTCCTCCATTCATTCTTCATCACAAACGGCAAGAACATGAAGAGTTTCATCACAAACGGCAAGAACTTGAAGAGTTCAGTCCTTACACATATGTACTGGTGTATACCTCTCTTCACATCTGAAAAAGAGCCCCTTCGCTCTTTCCTCTTGTAATTCCAATTCTGTGAGCTTCTTGAAGTTGTCTCCTAGTCTTACTCCTACAGTCTTCTCCTTCGAAGTATCCCAAAGAGTACCCAGTGTCAGCTCCTTGAGTTGTTGCCTCCCGTCTCTCTCTCCAGGTGTCTTTGATCCTCCAACAAGAGAGATAGCTCCATAGCCTCTCCCAAGTCATGAGGCCTCATTACTTTAACCACTGCCCAAATCTCTAGTGTTAGCCCCTTCATGAAATTTCCCTCTAGCACTGTCTCAAAAAGACGGCCCAATCGACTAACAAGATACTCGAATCTCTCCTGGTACTCCATCATTGACCCATCCTGCGTCATGGCGAAGAACTGCTCGTAGAAGTCTCCTCCCTTGCTAGTTCGGAAACATTTTAGCAAGCAATCCTTGAACTCCCTCCAACTCCGTATGGGTCGCCGCATGTCCCTCGACTGGTACCAAGCCAAAGCCTTCCCTTCCAAACATAAGCCCACTGTTGTCAGTCTATCCTCCTCTGTTAACCCATTGACGGCGAAATATTTTTCTACCTTGTAGATCTACCCATGCGCATCCTCCCCCTCAAAGATTGGCATCTTCAATTTTCTCACCCTCGAATCGCCTCTGCTCTCTTTGTTCCCTCCATAATTTCCCATTCCCCAAGAAGGTGGTTCCCCCCAATTGTTTCAATCATCCCTCCTCCACTCGCAGGCAAACCTTTCATCATAATCCCACATTCTCCCTTCAAATTCAACACCCCTTTGATCATATTCAACTCCTCTCCTTTCAAATTCGACACCTCTTCGATCATAATTAAGTCCCTTCCTTTTAAATTCAACCCCTCTTCTTCAAATTCAACACCCCTCCACACATACCCAACCCCCTCACGCATCACCTCATATCCTCTACCCGACTCCTCCCTAGGAATAAGCCCTAAGGGAGGCATTTGTTCTCTTCCCTCCAAAATCTCCATCTCTTGATCTTCCCTTCATATGATCAGCTTAGGGTTTTCCCCACTTCCTTAGCTGTTGGTGCCTTCCCTCACCTTCGACGGCGATATTTTAGTTTGGCCCTCGAGCGCTTTCTTTGACATCTCCTCCATGATGGAAAATTTCGAATCGAACTTATCATGGATGACTGAAATATCTTTTTTTATATTTGAAACTTAAGTTTGGAGATCTAAAATATCAAATTTCATTTGTCTGATCTCCCATTCCAATACTTTCACCTTTCTTCCAGCCATGGGAATCTGGATTTAGGCTCAATAGCAAAGATCATCAAGTTTGACGCAAATATGGCCTCCCAAATAGAAAAAACAGCAAGATCATAGAGGAAAACGTAGCAGGAATTTGTGAGGAAATTTCTATTTTCACCCAGGAAATTGCTATGATACCAATTTGATAGGAAAAACTTGAAGATTTCAAATCCTATCAATTAAAAAAAACAGCGAGAAAACTCTTCCAAACTCCAATGAAAACTAGAAAAACAATAATTTTTTTTGCAATAATAAAAAATACGACAGGAAAATATCAAGATACAATCGATCCTCAATTCGAGAGGAGGATCTATCTCTCCCAAATCTCTAGACACCGTTAGAGCCCAAAAACCTAAACCTAAGAGATCTCAAATTTCAGCCAAATTCAAGATGCCCTAGCCCTAGGAAAACAAACTATTTGATGCATACAATTCAAAAGGAAATCTTTAAATAGTCCCTACATTCAAATTTCCCTCCTAAACTTCTCCCAAAAACTTCCTAATATGCTCTTCTAGCTTCGTTCGGTTTGATCAGTATGTAGGAGGCGGAAGAGTCCACCTCTGTTGTTAGTAAGCCGGTCCATGAGGCGGAAGAGTCCACCTCTGTTGTTCGTAAGCCGGTCCGGTATGGACTGGCTAGACTGGTCTAACAAATATCTCATGGGAGATCTTCTATCATTAATTTCTCATGCCCAGGTAGCATTTGTATAGGTTTACACTTGAAGTCCCTTAGAGGTATCTGAAGATACAAAGCAGTGTTTTAAAGTGACAGGTCCATGTGAATGCATGCTCTGGCTTACAATGCTTACAGCATAGATTATGAGTGGTTGAGTATGGGCTAAGTAGATTAATCTCTCCACTAATTTTTTATAACGTTTATGATCCACCACTTCATTTTTACTAGTTTGTTTTAATTTTGAGCTGGGCTCGATTGAAGTTTATGTGGCCTTAACAACCAATCATCCCAATTTCTTTGAGTAAATCAAGAATATAATCAATATATTTGCGTTAGTACATAAAAATACCTTCCCTTAATTAGGTAAACTCCATAACATGGATGTACATAAGCTTTCATAGACCTTTGATATCACATTCAACCTCAAGCTTTTTCTTTTAGTACTAATTTTAATGAAATCATCTTCAATTATGATTATACATTAACATAAACAATAAAGATGATTATTTTTCCTTCAACAGAATGCATGAAGAACAAAGTGTCTGCTTGATTTTATTGAAAATTATGTTTCCTAATCACAATGCCAGTAAAAATTTTCAAACCGAGCTCTAGGAGATTGCTTCAATCCATATAATTTTTTCTTCAACTTGCATACTTTCTCCTTTAAGGACTCGGGTATAACTCTTCTGTTACGCCGGTCCAGCATGGACTGGCTCAACCTGGACCGGCCCAGCCGGTCCAAATCTACGCGAGGCGGAGACGGGCCAGGGAGCAGGCGGAAATTTCAAAGGGGGCTGGGGTGGGGTCCACTTGAAATTCAAACATGGTTTAAGTGTTTTTGGAGGGAGAAGGAAGGGTAGAGAAGTCCTTTTGCTTTTATTTTGTATTAGATTGTTTTAATAGGGAGTTATGAGGGGATTTAGGGATGATCTTGATTTGAAAAGGAGTTTTGTGTTCTAGGTTTTCTTGTTTGGGCTCTTGGCGTTGCCGGAGATTGTTGGAGAGTTGTTCTTCCTCTCGAATTGAAGAACATTGTATCTTGCTTTGAATTTTATCATCTACTAAGGAAATACAATTATTTGCTATTGTTTTTCCAAAGTTTTCTCCCTTTTCTCTCAGTTTTTCTATTGTTGGTGGCTATTTTCTATTGAAAACAGTGAAATATCGGTGAATCGGTGAAAATCCGATAGGAATCGCTTGGAATATTCAAGTGGTACCTATCAAATTGGTATCAGAGCGAAGATCCGGACGGTGGGGGGCTGTTTTCCACTATTTCGCTGCAGATTTTTGCTTTTCGGAAGAGATCCAGAGACCATTTCGTGGTTCTCATGGCATCTAAACGTGTAGAAGTCTTGGAGACCGAAGTGGGTCAATTTAAGGCGGATCTGGAGGAGAAGATGGCGACGTTGAGTGAGAATATGGAAGGGAAATTCATGGCATTGGAGGAGATGATGAAAAAGTTGTTGGAAGGGCAAGCAAGAGCTGTGCCAGCGGAGGAAAGAGGAGAAGGTAGTGGGAGCAAGGGTAAGGAGAAGGCAAAGCCGGAAGGGGAAGAGGAGGTGGAACTGCTTGGTAGCAACGGAAGAATGCTGCATCGGGAGTCCATCAGGCGGGAAGAAAGAGAGGATGATTGGCGTCGTCGGAGGCCCGACCCAGTGGACCGGCCATGGGGGATCCATAACCACCATGGAAGGGCGCGAGGGGAAGATGGCTATCGACGGCCGAGGAGGGATGATGAGCCCCGATATGGAGAGAGAGGAACTTGGGAAGATCCCATTGCCTGGGACAGAGGAGGCCATGGGTGGAATAGGGCATACGGGGTGGACACGAGGGCCAGAAAGCTGAAAATGCCAGTTTTCGAAGAGGGGAATGTGGATGAGTGGATCCACAAGGTGGAGAGGTATTTTGCAGTGAATGGCCTGATGGAGGAGGAGAGATTGATGGCGGCTAGTATGTGCTTGGAAGGGGCGGCTTTTGCTTGGTTCAAGTACATGGATAAGTGGGATCCGGTGAGGACTTGGAGGGACTTCAAGGAAGCTATCAGGGAGAGATTCAGGGGGAGCAGCCCATGGGAGATATCAGAACAGTTCTATGCCCTCACTCAAGAGGGAACAGTGGAGGAATACAGGAAGAAATTTGAGAGCTTGGTGGGAGACATGGAGGGCCTATCAAACAGTACGCTGGGGGGGAACTTTATGAAGGGCCTCAAACCCGAGATCAGAGATGCAGTGAAGGTCATGAGACCAAGAGATCTGAGGGAGGCGATGGAGTTAGCTCAGTTGGTGGAGAACCAGAAGACCAACGCCCGCACGTGGAGGAACAATCACTCAGGAGGGCCCACCAGGACAACTACCACTTACTTGGCTCCAAAGGGACCAAGCCCCATTCTACCTAGAGAGAGTGGAAAGGAGAAGAGCGGGGTGACTAGATCTGCTGGAAGCTTCAAAAAATTGACTGAGGAGGAGATGCAGGAGAAGAGGGCTAAGGGCCTTTGTTTCAGATGTGAGGAGAAGTTTGTTCCAGGACATAGATGCAAGGATCGCGCTCTTCGGGCTCTCACCGTCTATATAGACGAGGCGCCTGAAGAGGGTGATGATACTGATGAGGAGCAGATTGATCCACAGTTGGAGGTAGCCGAGGTCTCCCTCAATTCTGTGATGGGATTCACTCCTAGCCATACAATGAAGGTGAAGGGGGAGATTCGGGGGAGAGAGGTTGTGGTTCTGATTGACAGTGGGGCAACCCACAATTTCATATCCACCCAGGTGGCGGAGGAGCTAGGGATGGAGCCTACTGAGACAGGCAGCTACGGGGTGATGATGGGGACAGGGAAGATTGAGTCCAGCACCGGGATCTGCAAAGGGGTGGAGATGAAGCTACAGGAGATCAGGGTGGTAGAGGATTTTCTGCCCCTGAAGTTGGGTAGCACAGACGTCATTTTGGGCATGAAGTGGCTACAGACCTTGGGTGAAACCAAGGTGAATTGGGGGACCATGGTGATGGAGCTGAGCGTAGAGGGGAAGCAGGTAAAGCTGAGGGGAGAACCAGGATTGTCCAGAGCTGGAGTGTCACTCCGATCCATGGTGAAAATCATACAGGAGGAAGGAGGAGGATTCTTGGTGGAATTGCAGAGCTTGGAGGAGCAGGAGGAGGGGGAGGGAAGACCCATCCCCACTTTGGTTCAACCCCTGTTGCAGGAATTTGAGGATGTGTTCCAACCTCCAGTTGGACTACCACCTGACAGAGAGCAGGAGCACCAGATTATCCTGAAAGAAGGAGTATCTCCTATCAGTGTGAGACCTTACAGATATCCTCAGGTGCAGAAAGATGAGATTGAAAGATTGGTGGGAGAAATGCTAGAAGGAGGGATCATTCAGCCCAGTGTGAGTCCTTTCTCTAGTCCAGTGCTGCTTGTGAAGAAGAAGGATGGGAGTTGGAGGTTCTGTGTAGATTATAGAGCTCTCAACAAGGAAACTGTGCCTGATAAGTTTCCTATCCCGGTGATTGATGAGTTGATGGATGAGCTACATGGAGCAGCTTTGTTCACCAAGGTCGATCTGAAGTCAGACTATCACCAGATCAGGATGAGGAAGGAAGATGTGCAGAAAACGGCCTTCAGGACTCATGAGGGTCACTACGAGTTTCTGGTGATGCCTTTTGACCTCACCAACGCTCCGGCAACATTCCAAGCTTTGATGAACCGGATCTTCAAGCCACACCTCCGCAGGTTTGTGTTGGTATTTTTTGATGACATCCTAATTTATAGCAGGACTGAGGAGGAACACCTAGAGCACCTGAGAGTGGTGTTGGGTGTACTGAAGGAGCATCAGTTGAAGGCCAACTTCAAGAAGTGTGACTTCGCTCAGGCACGGGTGAAGTACCTGGGGCACGTGATATCCCAGGAGGGAGTGGCTGCAGATCAATCCAAGATAGAGGCAATGCTGGCTTGGCCTCAACCTAAGACCTTGAAGGGACTCAGAGGGTTTTTGGGACTGACAGGCTATTACAGAAGGTTCGTGAGAGGATACAGCACCATAGCATGGCCTCTGACAGAGCAGTTGAAGAAGGACAGGTTTTTATGGAGAGAAGCAGCTTCAGAGGCCTTTGAGAAGCTGAAGAAGGCCATGACGACGGTGCCAGTGCTTGCTCTGCCAGACTTCAGTCAGGTGTTTGTGGTGGAGCAGATGCTTCAGGCTATGGATTGGGAGCAGTGTTGATGCAGAGGCACAGGCCCATAGCTTACTTCAGTCAAGTCCTGTCATCCCGGGCTAGGCTGAAGTCGGTCTACGAGAGAGAGCTGATGGCGATTGTACTGGCCATCCAGAAGTGGAGACCTTACTTATTGGGCAGACACTTTATTGTCAGAACTGATCAGAGGAGCTTGAAGTACTTGTTAGAGCAGAGGATGGTCACAGAGGAGCACCAGAGGTGGTTGTCCAAGCTGTTGGGATATGATTTCGAGATACACTACCGACCAGGGCTAGAGAATAAGGCAGCGGATGCCTTATCACGCTGTATGGGGGAGCTCCAGGGGATCGCTGTATCAGTACCAATATTGATAGATTGGGGAGCCATCAAAGAGGAGAGCATTCAGAATGAGGAGTTGAGGAAGATCAAAGAAGAGGTGTTAGCAGATGAGAACAGCCACCCGGGCTATTCAGTTGTGGGAGAAAGACTGCTCTATCAGGGAAGGAGTGTGATTCCTAGGTCTTCCATCCATATTCCCCAGCTGTTACAGGAGTTTCATGAGAGTGCCATGAGAGTGCCATAGGAGGGCATTCAGGAGTGCAGAAAACTTATAGCCGGTTAGCTGCTGAATTGTACTGGAGGGGGATGAGGAAAGACATAGAGGAGATGGTGGCTAAGTGTGATACTTGCCAGCGGAGCAAGTACATGACAATGGCACCAGGGGGATTACTGCAACCTCTGGCCCTACCAGAGAAAGTTTGGGAGGAGATTACTATGGACTTCATTGATGGGCTCCCAAAATCAGAAGGCTACACAGTTATACTGGTGGTGGTCGACAGGCTGAGCAAATATGCTCATTTCATTCCTTTGAGACACCCGTACACAGCAGTGTCGGTAGCAGCAGCGTTTGTGAGGGAGATAGTCCGCCTGCATGGGGTACCAGAGTCCATTGTTTCTGATAGGGACAAGGTGTTCCTGAGTCATTTTTGGAGGGAACTGTTTAGGATGCAGGGCACCGTATTGAAGAGGAGCACAGCCTATCATCCACAGACTGATGGGCAGACAGAGGTGGTGAATAGGAGTTTGGAGACATACTTGAGGTGCTTCGTGTCAGATACACCGAAGCAGTGGGCCAAATGGCTAGCCTGGGCAGAATACTGGTACAACACCTCGTCTCATTCGGCTACTAAGATGACACCTTTCAAGGTGTTATATGGTAGGGATCCCCCACATCTGGTACACTACAGCCATCAGAGCACTCCAGTATCTGCAGTGGATCAGCATTTGAAGGAAAGAGATCAGGTGTTGGCCGAGCTCAAGAGGCACTTACTTAGAGCCCAACAGATTATGAAGAAGCAGGCAGACAGCAAAAGGAGAGATATACAGTTTGGAGTCGGGGACAAGGTCTATTTGAAGCTCCGACCATACCGACAGAGGACTATGGCCCAAAGGAGAAATGAGAAACTCGCAGCGAGATATTTTGGCCCTTTTGAAGTGGAGGAGAAAATCGGGGAGGTGGCATATAGATTGAGGCTTCCTCCAACAGCCAGAATACACCCCGTTTTTTATGTCTCACAGTTGAGGAAAGTGGTGGGGGAGCATGCAGTAAGCCCAGAGTTGCCCAGCACATTGAGGGAGGACATGGAAGTGACACTGGAGCCTATAGAAGTATAAGGAGTGCGCATCAATGCGAAGGGGGAAAAGGAAGTGAAGATTAGGTGGAGCGGCCTCCCAGACTATGAGGCCACATGGGAGCCACTGGAGAGGATTGCAGAGCAGTTTCCGACCTTCCACCTTGAGGACAAGGTGGTACTTTGGGAGGGGGGTAATGTTACGCCGGTCCAGCATGGACCGGCTCAACCTAGACCGGTCCAGCCGGTCCAAATCTACGCGAGGCGGAGACGGGCCAGGGAGCAGGCGGAAATTTCAAAGGGGGCTGGGGTGGGGTCCACTTGAAATTCAAACATGGTTTAAGTGTTTTTGGAGGGAGAAGGAAGGGTAGAGAAGTCCTTTTGCTTTTATTTTGTATTAGATTGTTTTAATAGGGAGTTATGAGGGGATTTAGGGATGATCTTGATTTGAAAAGGAGTTTTGTGTTCTAGGTTTTCTTGTTTGGGCTCTTGGCGTTGCCGGAGATTGTTGGAGAGTTGTTCTTCCTCTCGAATTGAAGAACATTGTATCTTGCTTTGAATTTTATCATCTACTAAGGAAATACAATTATTTGCTACTGTTTTTCCAAAGTTTTCTCCCTTTTCTCTCAGTTTTTCCATTGTTGGTGGCTGTTTTCTATTGAAAACAGTGAAATATCGGTGAATCGGTGAAAATCCGATAGGAATCGCTTGGAATATTCAAGTGGTACCTATCATCTTCTTGCAAGTCTCCACCAAGAAATGTGTTCTTAAAATTGAATTGATAATTGTAGTTTACTGTAAGAAATAGAAGTATTCTGATGGAGTTGATTTTGGTAATAGGGGTGAAGGTCTTTTGGTAGTTTATACCATGGGTCTAACTGAAGCATCATGTTACAAAACTCACTTTATATCTTTCAGGCTTCCATCAACTTTGCATTTTATTGTAAATACCCATTTGTATCCAACTACCTTCTTGCCTTTATGTAGTCCAAGATAATCCATGTATAATTCCTTTTTAGAGCATTCATTTCTTCAATCATTACTAATTTCCAGTTTGAATCATCTAATGCATTCTGAACAGTTCTTCAAATTAGAAATCCTAGACACAAATGTTTTATGGTTTTTTGATATTTTTCCATATGATAGGTATTTTGCAACGAGGTATTTGGTATATGTTCATGTTTCCTTTCTAAATGCAATAAGAATGACAAAATTAAAAGATAGAATAGATGCGGAAGAAATATTACCATGAGAAGTACATCATCCCTCCGGAAATCGGATAGGATATTTGCTTAAAAAATAATTGGAACAGTAGTACTTTTACAGTTTTACAGAATTTCTATCTTATATAAACCTGAAGTTCTAGTTCAGGATGATGATTCATTTGCAATATTTCTCCCCGTACTTTTGATAAAACAATGCAAGAAAAAAATGCATTTAGAGTGCTCTCACTAGTTTTCATACTCTTATTTATGTTAGAATTAATTAAAGAAATTGATAGGTTCTCAAAAATGATGTTCCTTTATAATGTTCTTCCACTAAGGAGATCTTTTATAAAAGAAATGGGGTACTCAATAAAGCTAACATCTATACTTACAAAGAATTATCTTCTGATAGTATTAAGTACTTCTACCCCTTTTATTAGAATTTAGAAGCATATCTACGAAAACACAATTTTTTACTTTTAAGAGCAATTTTTAACTTAAAAAGTATTTGGTATGTACACATAACAAATGCAGCCAAAAACTTTGAGAGGAAGATCAACAATAATATGGGATATAAGAAATTAATGTTTTGAGCATTTGCAAAGGTATTTTAAAATTTCAAATTATTGGTGGCATTCTATTGATTAGATAGCAAGTAGTCACAAGAGCATTTCCCCAAAAGTATTTTGGAAAATTACTTGACAATATAATGGCATTAGCAACTTTTACTAGGTGTCTATTTTTTCTTTTAGCTATGTAATTTTGTTGTGAAATATTCTGACAAGTTGATTAGTGAATAACATATTTTTCCCATAGAAATGTATTTAAGTGTTGGTTAACATACTCAGTTGTCAACTTTAAGAATATAAAATTTAGTTTTAAATTGATTTTCAATCATTTGAAAAAAAAAATTAAAATCTTTACAAATATTTTTATCTGATAAATAGACATTGCATAATCTCGAGGATCATAAATGAAAGTTACAAATTATTTTTTGTCAGATAGTATTTTGGACCTTCGAATGACCCTAAACATCACAATGACTCACAATGAAATAGACAGAGTAAAACTTTATTAGAAAAGACAGTTAGCTAAGTGATAAGTTTCACAATAAAATTAGGAAATAAATATTTATATTAAAAAAACTAGGATGTCTTAATCTCATATGCCACAGTATAGCTTAATCATTAATAAAAGTTGAATTAATACAATAAAATCTATAAGTTTTTTTTAAATCCCAAGTACTATACATCATTTATTTCTCTTGAAATTCTACTCATCTTGCTCAATTTCCAATCATAAAAAACACAAATGGAAAGAAGAAAAAAATTCTGAACAATTATAATCTTTAGAGTGTTTACAACAGAAAGAATATTGATAGAAAACAGCCACGAAATACAAGAAAAATAGCTGAATTCGGATAAATTCAGTAATAACGCTGCAGTTTTCATAAAAATCTGTAGGAAAATAGGGAGAAACGCACTTGAAATTCAATAATAGAAGGAAAAGAACAACATGATACAATGAATCTTCAATTCGAGAGAAATATTCAGCTCTACAAATCTCTAGCCGAAGCCTAGAGCACAAGAGCAAACCCAATATCTCAAATTCAGATTTCACAAATTCAAGATGACCCTAACCCTAGCAAGAAAAAAGAAATTAAAGACAAAGGAAATTTTCTTACTCCCTAAATAGCCCCTAATTTGAATTTTTCCTCCAATACTAAGCATCATTAGTGTGTGGGCCCCTCTACTCTAGCCACCCCCTCCTTGTTAATTCCTTCCCCTTGAACTGCCTCCTGTAGGTGAGAACGGGTCCAGGTTGGACCAGTTCAACTTGCCCCCCTTGGGCCGGCATAACAAATATTTCGAGCATATTTGAGTTGAAAGTTGATAGGAAATACTTGAGTTCACAAGTAATCCTATCGGATCTACTTGAGTTCGCAACCAACCCTAATACCAAATTGATCAAAAAAAAAAAACCAAGATCAGAGATGAAACGGCCAAGAAAATAATAGAACTTTATTGAATACTCAAAGCAAAGCAAACATATGAAAAGATACAATTGATCCTCTATTCGAGAATCTCTAGAACACCAAGTCTAGAGCCCAAAACTCCAAAGAGACTCCAAGAGAACACCAAACTAAGCATGCATTCACCCTTCCCCCCTCATCTCTATCTATAAGCCTTCCTAGCCCCCCCAACCGCCCCTCACCTTCCAAATACATTTAATTTAGAATTTAAATTCCCTACCTTCATATATGTATTTAATTTAGAAATCAAATCCCCTAGTGGTCCCCACCATGGGCGACAAGCCTAAAAGAGGCGGTGGGCCTTATCAGCCTAGGCGGCAAGGCTCGGGAGAGGCGGTTTGCACCGACCTCTCCCAGGTCGGTTGGCTTTTAACCGACCTATCAAAAGTTCAAGCATATTTGGGCTCATGTACAATATTATTAAGGGTAATATTCTCTTGCATTTTAGTTTATCATTTTCCAACAATGAATAAAAAACTTTCGTCTACAATATATTTTATATTTTCAAGAGAGTTAAAGCTCCAAATAGTATTCTGATTATCGATAAATGTCCAATTTAATCCCAGACTTTCATAATGAATCAATGTAGTCCCCTGATTATTAGAAAATGTCTCAATTTGGTCTCAATGCCAAAAGTAACAGTTAAAATTAACCTCAATAGTTAAGTGTGAGGGCATTTTATGTATTATGGTGTATGTGAAATTACTTTATTTTTTTATATTATTTGTTATTTGTAATAGTAAATAAATATAAAAATCCTAATAGAAGTTAACCAATTAAATAACAAGAGTAAATAATTAAAAAACATGATTAACTTTCATTATAATTTTTATATTTATTTTAATATGATGAATAATAAAATATAAAAAAAATAATAATATAATCTCATATACACTTCAATACCCAAAAGTTTCCCCCACCAGACTCTCAATTTCTGGTGGCCTCCCTCAGGTCCCTCGATCTCATGACCTTCACCGCATCTCTAATTTCTGGCTTGAGGCCCTTCATAAAGTTTCCCCCCAAAGTGCTGTTCGATAAACCCTCCATGTCACCCACCAGACTCTCAAATTTCTTCCGGTATTCTTCCATTGTTCCCTCTTGAGTGAGAGCGTAGAACTGTTCTGATATCTCCCATGGGCTGCCCCCCTGAATCTCTCCCTGATAGCCTCCTTGAAGTCCCTCCAAGTCCTCACCGGATCCCACTTATCCATGTACTTGAACCAGGCAAAAGCCGCCCCTTCCAAGCACATACTAGCCGTCATCAATCTCTCCTCCTCCATCAAGCCATTCACTGCAAAATACCTCTCCACCTTGTGGATCCACTCATCCACATTTCCCTCTTCGAAAACTGGCATTTTCAGCTTTTTGGCCCTCGTGTCCACCCCGTATGCCCTATTCCCCCATGGCCTCCTCTGTCCCAGGCAATGGGGTTTTCCCAAGTTCCTCTCTCTCCATATCGGGGCTCATCATCCCTCCTCGGCCGCCGATAGCCATCTTCCCCTCGTGCCCCGCCATGGTGGTTATGGATGCCCCGTGGCCGGTCCACTGGGTCGGGCCTCCGACGACGCCAATCATCCTCTCTTTCTTCCATGAAGTCTCTCCTTCTTTCATGCTCTTCCCGCCTGATGGACTCCCGATGCAGCATCCTTCCGTTGCTGTCAAGCAGTTCCACCTCCTCTTCCTCTTCCGGATTTACCTTCCCCTTGCCTCTGCTCCCACTACCTTCTCCTCTTTCCTCCGCTGGCACAGCCCTTGCTTGCCCTTCCATTAATTTTTTCATCATCTCCTCCAAGGCCATGAATTTTCCTTCCACATTCTCGCTCAAAGTCGCCATCTTCTCCTCCAAATCCGCTTTAAATTGTCCCACCTCGGTCTCCAAGACTTCTACACGCTTAGATGCCATGGGAACCAAAAAGTGGCCTCCGGATCCCTACCAAACAGCAAAAATCTGCAGCGAAACAGTGGAAAAAAAACAGCCCTCCACCGTCCGGATCTCGCTCTGATACCAATTTGATAGGTACCACTTGAATATTCCAAGTGATTCCTATCTGGTTTTCGTCAAATCACCAATATTTCACTGTTTTCAATAGAAAACAGCCACCAACAATGGAAAAGCTGAGAAAAAGGGAGAAAACTTTGGAAAAAACAATAGCAAACAATTGTATTCCACTAGTAGACGATCAAAACCAAAGCAAGATACAATGTTCTTCAATTCGAGAGGAAGAACAACTCTCCAACAATCTCCGGCAACGCCAAGAGCCCAAGCAAGAAAACCTAGAACACAAAACTCTTTTCAAAATCAAGATCCCCCCTAATCCCCTCATAACTCCCTATTAATACAATCTAATTCAAATTAAAAGCAAAATGACTTCTCTACCCTTCCTTCTCCCTCCAAAAACACTTAAACCATGTTTGAATTGCAAGTGGACCCCACCCCAAGCCCCTTTCTCCCTTCCGCCTCTTCTCTGTGCCGCCTCCGCCTGAAGAAAACCCGGACCGGCTGGGCCGGTCCAGGTTGGGCCAGTCCAGGCTGGACCGGCATAACAATGACTTATCAGCTTTTTTGCTGAATGGAGAAAATTCAACTTCATGTGCTATGGAAACATTTTGCTTGGTGAGTTTAGTAGATCTATCATTGGGTTTTTGTCATATAATTTGCAGCATTTTTAGTCTTGTGAGAATGAACGTAAAACTTCTATGAGCTAAGCAAATAGATTAACATGTATGCTAGTTTAACCTCTAATATTAACCCAAAAACACTAAAATTCTTACATAACATTTGGCAGATTTATATACATGACCACCACCTCTTATAGAGAAAAGAACTTAAAGCAAAAGACTTAATAACACGGCAATACATTTATACAAAACTTCTACCCTGAGCACACGCAATGGAGCCGTAGACAGTCAAGTGAAATCCAATCCACGAAATAATTTGATCTATGGACAGCATCGTTGTGGTAAAGGTCGTAATGCCAGAGGGATCATTACCGCAGGGCATAGAGGGGGAGGTCATAAGCGTCTATACCGTAAAATCGACTTTCGACGGAATGAAAAAGAGATATCTGGTAGAATCGTAACCATAGAATATGACCCTAATCGAAATGCATACATTTGCCTCATACACTATGGGGATGGTGAGAAGAGATATATTTTACATCCCAAAGGGGCTATAATTGGATATACCATTGTTTCTGGTACAGAAGTTCCTATATCAATGGGAAATGCCCTACCTTTGAGTGCGGTTTGAACTATTGATTTACGTAATTGGAAGTAACCAATTAGGTTTACGACGTGACCTAGGAATCGATCACTGATCCAATCGGAGTACCTCTACGGAATATTAACCCAAAAACCTAAAAACACTAAGTTCTTTTGATTTCCCTTTCCAAGTGTGATTTCTATGTTATGTATGGCCGTGCCTAAGGGCATATCGGTTGAAGTAGATTCTTCTTTTTTCTCAATCAAAACCCCTTCCCAAACCGTACAAGCTTCTTCCAAAGCATACGGCTTTCTAGATGTATATGATGATATCTAGACAGATGGATCTTATATGAATCGTATGATGAAGTACCACATGAGTGGATATATAGGAATCCAAATCTGCCGAATCACTCATGTTATGATCTTCTACATCCTAGGTCTCCCCGTTCCGTCATCTGGCTTATGTTCTTCATGTAGCATTCAGACCGGATGACTCTATGAAATTACGTCGATACTTCCACATATTACGGGTAACGTAGGAGACATCTCTCTTTTTCCCCGGGGGTCTTTCTAATTACCACTGCTTAGCTTTCAATTCGCCTCTGACCATCAAATTAAATGTGAATAACCCGTCCTCCTCTCTTTGAAACAAGGGGCGCTTCCGGTTCTGTGCGCGCTTCAAACAATTTTGTCTTCTCCATATTACCATATCTCTAGAGTCAATAATTTTCTATGAGGAACTACTGAACTCAATCACTTGCTGCCGTTACTCAACAGTTTTCTGTTGAGGTCTATCCCGTAGAGGTACTCCGATTGGATCAGTGATCGATTCCTAGGTTTCGTCGTAAACCTAATTGGTTACTTCCAATTACATAAATCAATAGTTCAAACCGCACTCAAAGGTAGGGCATTTCCCATTGATATAGGAACTTCTGTACCAGAAACAATGGTATCTCCAATTATAGCCCCTCTGGGATGTAAAATATATCTCTTCTCACCATCCCCATAGTGTATGAGACAAATGTATGCATTTCGATTAGGGCCATGTCTTCAATGGATAAATTGATTGGGTTTTTTTTTTGCCTTACAGTACATATTTATTTTCAAGACTTAAACTGTAATATGTGCTTGTGTGTGCTCTGATAACCTCCAATGGATAAAGGTTAACCTAATTTTATCCATTTTCATTAGTCAATAAGAAATTCCCAACTAAAATAATACAAATGGGTGCCACATTCACAAATATATGATCATGTATAGTGGTCAGTGGGCTAGACATAATAATCAGTTATTCTAATGCAACACATGTGGATGACTTCTTTAAATTTACATTAGTTTTGCACTTTATTGGGAGGGGTCTATTTTATTAGAATAATCAAACTTTTATTTAAATTATATCCAAACTTGTTAGGCTCCCCATCTATGTCAAGTTTAAGGAAGTATATATATATATATATATATTGTATTTTGGTTTGGATTACATCAAGGATCTGCCTTAAGCCCATATCTTTTTGTTTTAGTCATGGATGTTCTTGCTAGACATTTGCAAGAGGATGTACCCTGATGCATGCTTTTTGCAGATGATATTCTTTTTGTTGATAAGACTAGAGAGGAATTTGAAGGTAAACTTGAATTATGAAGGTTAACCTTAAGACTAAAAGTTTTCGTTTGAGTAGATCTAAAACCGAATACATGGAGTATAATTTTAATAGTAATAGATCTAGTGGGGGATTGTGACTTTGGGCGATCAAGTCATAATAAGTGTACCCATTTTGGATAAATTAGGTATATTGTTCAAAGTGATGGTGAAATAAATGGGAATATTATTAGTAGAATTCAAGTTGGATGGTTGAAGTGGAGAAATGCATCGGGCTTGTTATGTGATAGAAAAAGTACCCTCAAACTTAAGGGAAAATTCTATAAGATAGTGGTGAGACCTGCAATACTTTATGGCACAAAATGTTGGTCATTAAAAGAGAAGCATAAAATTAAGTACCCTAGACAAGAGGATGCTCAAGTGGATGAGTGGCTTTACTCTTAGAACAAAATACGAAACGAGCATATACGTGAAAACGTTGGCGTAACTCTAGTGGCAGATAAAATTAGAGAGAGTCGCCTTAGATGGTCTGGTCACATAAAACTTCGGCCTTCGGATGACCCAGGAAGGAGAGTAGAAGTATTAGATTTTTCTTTGATTAAGAAAGGTAGAGCTAGATCTAAAAAGACTTGATTAAAAAAATAGAAATGACATTTTTATTAGATTTAAATAAGAATTGGACTCTTAACAGGACAATGGAGAAAAATGATTCATGGAGTCAACCCCACGTAGTGGGATAAAGGGTTGTTGTTATTGTTGTATTTTGTTCTAGAATAGCAAAAGAAAGACTAGAAAGCAAAATCTCAAGACTAATCCAAAATTTAATAAGAATAATCCTATTGTGGAAAATGGAATTTTAATTGATTTTGAATGGGAAATTATCCTTCTGGAACAATCAACAACTCCATCCATGTTGAGTTATATTGATGCATAACTTCTCTTGATATTAGCACCAGGCAATGATCAATTTTAACATATTTGGCAAAGATGTAAACTCTAACATAATATGGAAGTAGTTAGCGGTGTGAAAGTATGTCAATCTGAGGTTTATGAAAAAAACAAAATGTTGATGGAAAACCGTAAACCCAACTCCACCTAAATATCAAGTTTAGGACCTTTAGGTTACAATCCAAATATAAAAAAGTAACTTAATGTAATTATAATTTGAAAAATATTGGCTACTTTTAAGTGTTCTCATATTCATTTGAGATTAAATCTGTGTACATGGAAAGCACTGCATTTTTTCTATTTTCAGGTTTTATAGTGGATTGATATGAGTGGTATGTGCAGGGGCGGATCCAGCTTCTTTTTTGAGGGTGGGCAAAAAAAAATTTTGGATGGGGGATGGGCAAATATGCTTAGGATTGATAAAATGAGGACAAAAATTTTTTTTGAGAGGGGGCAAAATACCTAAAATACCCAAAATATTCCAAACTATTCCCTTTAAAATTAAAAAAAAAAAATTTTGAGGGGGGGCATTTGCCCCCCCTCAAATCAATGGGGATCCGCCCATGGGTATGTGCATAGTATTTGGATAGTGATTTCCTCATCAATTACGCATCCTTCTTATAATTTGGATTGTATCATCCTATCACTATAATGCTAATACAAATAAGAACACAAACCCGTAAATCTTCAACATAATTTTTTTTCAAGGTGATTTTACAAAAGATCACCTTTATATTTAACAACAAAACTTCCTAAAAAGCCTCCAAATTTGTCAATTGACAATTATTTTATAATATATTCTTTGCCTAATTACATGGGCATTTGATAGGATTAGGATTCTAGGATTCTTTGGTTTTAGTGGGTGGGTGTGTGCACAAGATGATGGTGGTGCTAGTGGAGTGGAGGGGGCCTTTCCTCATTAAAGGGAGAGGGTCTCTACTTTTAATACATAAATAATCTACATAATCATTTGAACATTCACTAAAATTGACTTAAATTACAACCAGAGACTCTGCAATGTCAGTTTCTAGGAAGTAGTCTGTTATTTTCTCCCTCTAATCAAGGTATAAAAGTTTCGACCATTAGCGAACAGCAAATGCTATTATTCACTATTAGGCTTAATAAGGGTAACCCACTTTGCCAGAGATGCGCTTATATTACTAGATTTGATTCATAGCTTAACATATTTAATGGAATTCTACAAAAATTTCTCCTATTGCATGGAGACTTACATGGTAAGTTATTTTTCTCCACTTTTACAAGCGCCTCTACAGATGAATAATTGTTGGATGAGCGACTGATAAAGAACAATCACGGGCTTAAAACGCAGAACCAGCATGCAAGGTTTCTTTCACAAGGAAGCTTCTCATGCTAATCATTATTTACCTCAATCAAAATCCAAAAGAACTCGGTATTAGTGACTATATGGAAAATTAAATTATATTAAAAGCTGCATCACAAAAAACTTTTGAATAATAGATCTTTTTGTCCGGTAAAGCAATAAACTAACTAATCAAGGAGATAAAATATGAAATTGCAATTACAGTAGAAGTTTTGCAACCAGTAACTCAGCCAGATTATTCTGCAAGTCAAAACCTTAACCTGGCATGCGGGAAACCAACCACATAACCACCACACCACAAAATTTCGGAAGAAATTTAGCAAATTATATAGTGCCAAGCAAAGATACAGTGACATACAATAAGAAAAGAAAAAATTTCTCATCTACTTCAAGAACTGATAGCATCAAGAAAGCACATTGCGAGATAAAATTCTAGAGAGATAATAATTAGACAAAATAAGCAGAAGAAGTTCAACGGCGTTGCGAAATTTACCAACTTCTTTTGACGAAGTCCATAGTAAGCTAAAGAATGTGCAATTGCTTGGACGAAATAATGAATGGAGAGTTCGTATGCATTGGTCTCAAACAGTTCATGCAATCATTTTGTCGAATGGCTCGCAGGCACTAATTCCCCTTAAGAGAAATGAAGTATGGCGTGGATATATTTGACGCTTGATTGCTGCCCTAAAAGCCCTGCAGGCGGTACAGCGAGCTTGAAGAGGGAGAAGACAGGGCAGCGATGCAACGGCGAAAAGGGCGACGCAGGCCACAGGGCCGTCCTATATATGTCGCGGACTACCAGCTACGTAGCCAAGGCGGGAGCCGACGACCCGACCCGACCCGAATGTCTGATTGGATGCCATGGCATGGCAAACCGGCAAAGGTCGGTAGGGGTGTCAATTCGAGTCAACCAGTCTGATTCAGGTCAAATTCGAAATTGATCTGATGTTATTCGGGTCAACTGGAATCCGACCAATTTTTAAAAACGGGTCAGGTTCTTAGACCCAAACCCGACCCGATTCGGGTCCGGGTCAACCTGACCCAACATGAATGATCCAAGGTTGACCCAAAATTGCTAGTTTCGAGGTCAAAAATCGGGTCAACCTTCAATTTTCAGGTAAAAAACAGGTCTATCTCGATTTTTCGGGTCAAATAAGAGTTTCGTGTCCTTGTCGGGTCAATTTTGGAGTGTTGGGTCAACCTGAACCCGACCCGTTTCGGGTTCGAATTGACCCTAACACGGATTTTTTCATGCCGTGTTCGGATCGTGTTTCGGGTCGTATCAAAAATTGACACCCCTAATTTTGGGTAAATAAAACAAAAAGAAAGTCAATTTGGGACCTTTTTTTCAATATTTAATTTTTTAATCACCTTAATATATCTTTTAAATTATAATTGTAAGAAAATTAATATTTAATTTTTAAAAATATTTATCATATTCATTATATTTTAAAAAAATTATTTTTTTATAATAACTCAATAATCATATCATATTTACAAAAAATTGAAGATGTTCCAATCAAATTCCAATCAAATTATAATTGAGTTATCATCTGTATTTTTGATCAATCAATTTGAATTTGGAATAAATTAATAGTTAATAAAACTGTATTGTGTGCTTGTAACTTTTAAAAGAAAAGAAAAATGCTCATACTCTCAATTGAATCAAACAGACTTAGGTTTCGTTTGGGATGAAAAAGAGTTAGAGTTTTATAAAAAATTTTAATTTTAATTTTTATACTAAAATTTTACTTTAAGAAACAATAAAAAGATAGTCTCAAAGAAAACCTTAATTTATATTTTGATAATATTTTGTTGTTTTACTTTTCATGCTGTTGCTATACTTTTCTTGCTACTATTTTCTTAGAATTTAAATGATGGAAGTCATCATTAAAAATTTAGTTTTCTTAGAGTGTGGCAGTTATAATAAAGCAAAAATTCTAAATTTTTTATAAATAAATATTTATAATATCTATAACAATCCTACAATTATCTTTACAAAAATCTATGATCATCACAATCGAACTCTTAATGATTCAAAAGTTTATTAGTTTTAGGCTTCGTTTGGAATAGATTTTTTGCTGCTTTATTAAACAGCTTTTTAGTAAAAAATTTCAAATAAAAAAATATACATTAAGAAACTATTTCATAAGTCAATAAGAAAGATGTTCCAAATAAAGACTTAGTTCATACTAATGTTAATATTGGAGCTTTCCCAATCTCAAAGTGCACCAACATGAATTTGATTCCTTTGTTGGATTTGAATTTTGAATGCTCATTTTTTCTCATAATTTCATTAATAATAATTATTTGTGAGTTTTTTTTATCATTTAAGATTTATATTTTATGTGCAAAAGATCGTGAATTTTTTAATAATTCATATAAATTTGATAAATACAAATTGAACACGGTCGTGATTGTCCGTCAACTTGCTTGGTTCAAGGAGAGGATGACTCAAATGCTCTAAGGATTACTTGAGAGAACTCCGATAACTAAATGTAGCATAAAATTGCTTAACAAGTCCTCTGATTTTGCAATGAGAAGAAAATATCTCTCTAGAGTCAAAGCATCAACCTCTAATCCAATCATTGATGAAACATATTATCATAATAGGGGTTGAGTTTAACTCTATCATGAAGAAAAGGAAACTACTTTGCAATGCCTTCTTGAGGGCAAATTATTACGTCCGGTGTCCAGATTCGTCACCAAAATACATCGGATCTCAATGTATTTGGGTGACATGGTACGTCTGGATTGGATGTCCGAACGTCTGGTGACCTGACGTAATAATTCGCCCGTCTTGATGGAGATTGTTGAGGCCAAATTTTTATCGGGGCACAAAAGGCTCGTTGAGTTCAAGTAAATTTTTGTTATATAATTTATCAAGGCACAAAAAGCCGCTGATGTGAAGGATTAGAAACAACTATAATTCAAATGAGAGAGGAACCTTTTTAACATGCAAAGGAAGCTGGAAAACTCCCAAGCTTTTATACCAATAAGGTAAGAACTCATAATTTGCTAGCACACAGAAGTCGTTGAAAATCTCTCAAGCTTTAATCTGAATATGGCATGAACAAAATAAGTTTTATCACTTTGTTGATTCTAATAGTTTTAGAAGCTTTTTTGCTTGATTGAAAATAAAATAAAATTAAACTTGTGCATAAACAAATATCTAAATTTTTATTAATATATTATTATAATGTCTCCATTTACTTTTTGTTTAAAAATAAATATAGAGAACAGAGGGCCGAACAAGGTTGGTGTGGATGGCTAGTGCAAAGAGGAGGTTCTCGGCGATGGAGGACATGCGAAGTTGCGAACAATGTTTACGGGGTCAAAGTGGTTGCAAGATGGCAATTGCGTTGGGATTATGATAGCCGGAGAGGTCATGATGTTGGAGACACACGGGATGTGAGGTCTTGAAATCAACATGGGACACAAGACGCATCTCATCTTCATTTATTCGTTGGAAGCTTTTGAAAGCAATCAAGATATTTTGAGTATGAAATTTGTGCGTTTGATGTGTGAATTTGACTTAATTGATCTAATTATTATCAAAAACATGAGAACAATGATTTTGAAATTTACTAATTTCAAATGGATTCTAAATTCATTAAAAAAAATCTATTATAAATTTCTTACAACAAATTTCTTTGAAATTGTTTACTTTTTTTGAACACATAAAAATTCAAAACTAATGTATTTCATTTAATTCAAGGCTTGTTTCATTTGTTATTGGTGTAATGTAAATCAAATGCATGGCTCATTGATATGCCTCATTTAGAATGCAATAATTTTTTGATGAATTTGAAATTCATCATCTAGGTCATTTTTCATGTATTTGAAAATCAATTGATTTGATCAAATTTTCAAATACATTGTAAATTCTTTGCCACTCACTACAACAAGTTGCAGCCATTGTTGCTACTCACCGTCATCATCATCATCACCAATATCATTGGCTGCTTGTCGTCGCTGTCAACCTCCATTGCCATCATTAGCTGTAGGGGTGTCAATTTCGGGTCACGGGTCGGGTTCGGGTCGAACTCGGAACTGACCCGGGTTCAAACGGGTCGACCCTAACCCGACCCGGGTAGATTAACGGGTCGGAAATCCGAACCCGGACCCGACCTAGCGGGTTGCCGGGTTGACCCGACCCGACCCGGTTTTGGGGTTGCCGGCGCAGGAACGGCGGCAGGCGGACGGCGGGGGCGGAGGCAAGCAAGGCGGACGCGGTCGGGCGAGCTGGGCACGCGGGCGCGGTCGGGCGCGATCGGGCTAGCTGGGCACGCTGGCGCGGTCGGGCTAGCTGGGCACGCGGGCGGGCAGCGCGCGAGCTAGGGGGGCAGCGCGGCGGGCAGCGCAGGCGGCTAGCGGGCAGAGGCGGGATTCAAAATTTTTCGAATTAAACGGGTTCGCGGGTTGACCCGGCAACCCGTCGGGTCAACCCGAACCCGACCCGTTTTTTAAACGGGTCAATTTCTGAAACCCGAACCTGACCCGTTTTGAAATCAGGTCGGGTTCAACCTGGATTTTCCGGGTCGGATTTTCGTGTCGTGTCAAATATTGACACCCCTAATTAGCTGCTTGTCGCTCTCATTGTTGGCCACCACCGGATTCCATTGACAATCACCAAAACCACTACCATTAGTCATCATCACTGTCACTAGCTGGCCGCTTTTTCAACCTTGCTTCGTCATGACTAGCCATTATTATTGTCGGGCTCTACAATAAATTCATTTTATTTTAAACTAAACATTTAAAATATCTTATATATTTAGTTTACATTCAATCACATAATTATAAAATATTTTAAAATATATTATATTTATTTTAAATTACATTCTTTTTACTCTAAAACATTTTTTTAGCAAAACAGGCTCCGGAGGACCGGCCCGTATGTAATGTCGACGCCGCTATCATTTATGAGTCGACCCGTTTTAACTTTGACTTCATATTTTGCTCGCCGGTCTCCAAGAAGCCGGGACATCGCCGCTGCGCTCCACGAGGTTTTCCGGAACGGATACACGGCCTCGATGACGGAGGAGTTGGGAACGAAGAACACGGACGAGGTGCTCAAGCCCTTCTTTGAGAGGGCCTCTGAAGCTGAGGTTAGCGATCGTATCTCACCTTATATGTACCCCAATGACGATTGGATCGGTGGAAGTATTGCTTCGAAGGGTTCGACTTATTTGAATGGAAATTATTCTCGTTTCTCATGCTGTCACGGATTCCTCTTCCTTTTCTTCTCGATTTCGCTTCTCGAGTTGGATATCTGGTTGTTGCGCTGCCCTAGCTTGTTTTGCAGAGGAAAGGGTCACACTAGCACAATGTTTATTGGATTTTTTTAGGAGATGAAACTAGAAGAGGATTTTTGCTGATCTTAGTTATTGAGTGATGTTTTTAGTTCAAATCTCCTGACCAAGTAGACTTGGCTACTCTCTCCTCGCATTACTTGTAGCAACTATCTAGGTATATCAATGGAGTATCCGAAATGCATGTGGTTTGTGTGGAAAATAAAGAACAGAGAAAGGAAAAGCGGATGCAAGAACAGGGAAAAGTAAAAAGTAATGAAATGTATTTCTATCTGTACAGCGAGATAGATGCATAGGTATATATAAAGCTTTTACACCTTAAAGCTTCTTGTAGACTAATGAATTAATGACACGTAAGCATGAATATAATAGATACAATATTTAACTGTTCTTATATTCTAATATGCCCCCGCAAGCTGATGGATCTTTGGAGACCGTCAGTTTGGATCTGAGCATCTCAAACCGAGGTGTTGATAGAGCTTTGGTAAGGATGTCCGTGGTTTGATCAACAGTACTAATTGGTAGAAGACGAATGTGATTTTGATGAATATGGTCTCTGATGAATTTTTGGTCTATTTCTATATGTTTGGTCCGGGCATGGAACACCGGATTATTTGCTAATGCTATGGCTGACGTATTATCACAAAACATGTCAGTAGGTTTGGTTTGATGAATACCGAAATCTGAAAGTAAATGTCTGAGCCAAATGATATCTGCGGTAAGAGCAGCTAGAGCTCTATATTCCGATTCGGTCGACGACCTAGCCACTGTATGTTGCTTTTTAACTGTCCAAGAAATGAGGGTATTTCCCAAGAATAAACAGAACCCAGAAGTAGATTTCCGCGAGCTAGGATCCCCTGCCCATTCAGCATCCGAAAAAGATTTAAGCACAAGATCAGATTTTGTAATAGGAATTTCAAATTGAATTGTACCTTTAATATATCGTAGGAGTTTCTTGAGCATGTAGACATGTTGTGAGTCCGGTTGGTGCATATGTTGAGAGAGTTTGTTTACACTATATGCAATATCTGGTCGAGTTAACGTTAGGTACTGTAGGGAACCTGTAATGCGAAGGTAGACTTCCGGATCAGATAACATGACATCTGGTTTGGGGTTATCCGAAATTTTGGTGCATGTAGGATTTGCAGTTGAGTAATCCCGATTGCTGTAATATAGAGGTAGCATATAGCGTTTGGGATAAAAAATAAAAGTCTCTGTGCCTGTCAATTTTAACTCCAAGAAACTCATGCACAAGACCTAAATTTTTCATAGAAAAACGTTGGCTTAATTTATGCATGACAGCGATTACCGAATCGGGATTTGAACGAGTAATTAATATATCGTCTACATAAACTAGTAGGTAAATACTATTAAATTGTTGACGAAGAACAAGAAGCGACGGATCTGCTGAGCTACATTCAAACCCAATGGATATTAGGTATTCCGTGAATGTAGTATACCATTGACGTGGGGCTTGTTTCAAGCCATAGATGGCTTTGTGAAGTTGACAAACATGTTTAGGATAGGTAGTATCCTCAAATCCTTTAGGCTGAATCATGAAAACTTGTTCAGAAAGTTTTCCATGAAGGAATGCGTTCGCTACGTCGAGTTGATGCACCTGCCAATTGTTAGTTAGCACAATTGCAAGCATAATACAAATAGTAGGAAGTTTTACAACCGGACTAAAAGTTTCTGTGTAGTCTAGCCCGAATTCTTGACGATGACCTTGCGCAACCAGTCTTGCTTTGTACTTAGCTATGGAGCCGTCGGAGTGGAATTTGGTACGGTAGGTCCAGCGACAGCCTAGTATAGATGCGTTCGGCGGAGGAGGCACAAGGCTCCAGGTGTCTTGTTGCTGTAATGCCAGAAATTCAGTTGCCATTGCTGTTCTCCAGTGCTGATGCTTGACAGCTTCGGTGTAGTTGGAAGGGGAGACACTGGAACTTGAAGTTTCTTGAGTTTGCAGAAGATTCATCTGAATCAGTGGCTTAAGCTTGCCGGTTTTTGTTCTTGTAATCATCAGATGAGATAGCTGCTGTGGGATTGGAGATTCAGAATTAGTATTAGTATGATTAAACGATTCAGGTAACGTAGTTGATGGTATTAAGGCTGGGTTGATAGAAGAGTTATTGGCCGGAATAAGTGGTTGGAGAGTTCTGTTCGTAGCAGCAACAGAATTCGGCACAAGAAGCAATGGTGGAAGATCAGTTGATGAGCCCAATTGCTTGTCCTCTTTTAGACTAAACGGAAATACATTTTCTTGAAATGTAACATGCCTGGAGAAGGAAATTTTATTAGTAAGCATATCCAAGCACTTATACCCTTTATACGTATCTGAGTAACCTAGCATAACACACGGTTTTGTGTTGGGTTGAAACTTGTGGTGAGTATGGGGAGGCAACAGTGGATAGCAAGCACATCCAAAAATCCTCAGATGGTTGTATTCTGGTTTGGTTCGATGCACAAATTCAAACGGAGTCGATGGAGACGTAATGGTAGATGACATCCGATTAATAAGATACACCGATGTCATTACAGCTTCTGGCCAATGCTTAAATGGAACGGAAGCAGTCTTCAAGAGTGTCCTGGTTGTTTCTATGACATGCCGGTGCTTGCGTTCCGCAACGCCATTTTGTTCTGGTGTATATGGACAAGATACCTGGTGATGAATGCCTTGATCTACAAGAAATTGGGAGAAATGCTTGTTTATAAATTCTGTGCCTCCGTCAGTTCGAATGGTTTTAATGTTATGCGAAGTGTATTTTTCAACTTGGTTTTTAAACGTGACAAATGTTTGAAAAACTTCAGATTTTTGTCGCAACGGAAAAAGCCAAGTAAAACGACTAAAGTCGTCAATGAAAATAACATAGTATCGATAACCTTGAACAGAATGTACGGGAGCAGGGCCCCAAACATCTGAGTGAATCAAAGATAAAATGATGTTCATTCTAGTATTTGATTTAGGAAACGAAAGTTTGTCCTTTTGATAATTTGCAAGAATTGCAAGAAACAGAGCTAATAGAAATGTTCAAACTAGGATTACAATGAGCTATAGTTTTTAACATATGTAAGTTTGGATGCCCCAGACGATTATGCCAAGGTAGTTTGCTATTTGTTGTAGCCAGAGCCTGTTGGTTTCGGGGAGCTTATGGGATATAATCCTTGATCACACGGGCCTTGAAGAAGCACCTGTTGAGTCTTCAAATCCTTAAATTTAAAACCAGAGGAATAAAAAACTATCTCAATATTGTTATCTTTTGTAAGCCTTGAAATAGAAAGTAGATTAAATTTTAAAAACGGTGTGTGTAAAATTTGAGATAAAGAAAGGTTACTAGAGGGAGTCGGTAACAAGCCGTTGCCGGTATTGGCAATGTTGACCGATCTCCCGTCACCAACCGTGATCGAGTGAGTTGGTTAGGTGAGACGTCGATCCAGAGTCCAAGTATCAGTTGGATGGAGTGCTCTCGATTTGTGCGGCTAATGCTCGGTGAGCATCCGTGGTATGCGATTGACCATAGTTTTGATCAAACCGGTGCCAGCAGGTTGTCGCCGCATGACCTCTTTTGGAGCAGATCTGACAAATGACATTAGCATTGGGGTTGGACTGAGATCTTGTAGAGGTGTTGACGTTATTGTAGTTGCGTCCACGAGCTCTTCGATCGCGACTTCTTGGCACGAAGAGGGCAGTGTGCGGATCATTAGGAGGAGCAGACCGAACCGTATCAGCGACAATATTGATCTCTTCACTGAGGAGAAGAGGATACAATTGATCCAGAGAAATGGGATTTAGCATAGTCCGTATAGCAGTTTTAAAAGATTGATAGGATTGAGGTAATCCGTTGAGGATGTAAAGAATCACATCCTCATTATCAACTGAGGAACCGGATGCGGAGATTTGATCGACAAGAATCTCGGTCAGGTACTGCGTAACCGATTGATTCTTGAGGGCGATATTATGAAGCGAATTTTCAACTGAATAACTTTGGATCGATTAGAAGCTTGAAAACGTGTCTCAAGTGTGGACCAAATTTCAGCTGTGGATTCAAGATTAACTACATATGGAAGAATAGATGTGGATATGGTTGAGCAAATAGCAGCGGCCAAGTTTTGGTCCATTAAAATCCATTGGGATGATTGGGGATTTGGGGTAGAAGACAGATCAGATGAAGAAGAAAGAGAAGAGGGTTCAAGAAATTTCTCAAACCGGTTTGCTCTGAATATTTTTGCTATCTGAGCTCTCCATAAGGGATAATTATCCGCTTGGAGTTGCAGATGTACCAGCGTGCGTAGATTCGTGACGACGAACTTCAGTGTCGCCGGATGAGCGGATCTGCGACTCCTTCTCCGTCGAGTTGTTTGCCAGGATTTGAGGTAGCCGAGCTCATTTCTTGATACCTCTTACCGAGGCTCTGATATCATGTGGAAAATAAAGAACAGAGAAAGGAAAAGCGGATGCAAGAACAGGGAAAAGTAAAAAAGTAATGAAATGTATTTCTATCTGTACAACGAGATAGATACATAGGTATATATAAAGCTTTTACACCTTAAAGCTTCTTGTAGACTAATGAATTAATGACACGTAAGCATGAATATAATAGATACAATATTTAACTGTTCTTATATTCTAATAGTTTGCATTTATTTGTTGTCTGCAATCATGTTTTTGATTACATTGTTACTAGCTTTTTTTGAGTTTTAAATTCTGGCGTTGACAGAGTTCTGTAGTAGAATTATAGCGTGTAAATGCATATTTTCATCTGTTTGAAGAGTCAGATTACAGTTATTTTAGAATTATTGTTTTGATCATGGACGGGTCAGCAGAGGGCTACAGCTTGTTTGCAATCAGGTTCTGAGTTTGGGTTCAACCGAGGCAAGGCTTTATGGAAACAAAATTCTATGATAGAAACATGATAGAAACTTGATCTTCTACCTTGGGTAGGTAGTCATACTACTTCATTGGTGACTTTATCTCAGGTACAGCTTAAACATCTCTCATGTGGGTTTGAACTGAAACCAACTTCATTGTCTCAAAGTTGCGATTGTACTTTTATCATTTCCTACATGTTTGATATGTAATTGTTTGGTCTATCACTCTCAAAACCTACATGAATTGGTTTTTTTACGTAGTGTTTTTTGTTATTCTAGTATTACACTAACCAGAAAAATTGTTTCCCAATTTGAGGTCAAGGCTGTAGAAATTAGAAATTGAAGGGGAAAATGTAGATTTTATGTCCTCTAACTTTTCAAGCAAGCTAATTAGCTGCTTCTATGGTAACTCCATTGTTAAGCCTCTATCACTGCAATTGTGTTGATCCTAGTATTTTAAGTTTCAAAATCTAGAGCATATTTTTGGTTTAATATGAAAAGTTATTTTTTTTGGGTATATAGTTTTGCGTTTAGGGAATACCTGTTATCCCTTCCATTTTCTACTTTTTAGCTTTTTAGTTTTGCTGATTGTGTTATGCTATATATCTGTTTGCAGTACACGTGCCTACTGATAAACATGGTGAACTTGACATTAATATGCTTGAATTTATTTGTCAATGATCTGTACTTCCAGATTTGAATGGTACTTGAAATTGAATTTGTAAACATGGATTATGGCCAACCAAAAGGAAGGTGCTGAATAAGTTGGGCTGACAAAACCAAAAACTACTTGTACCTTTGATGAATTAACTTTAGGAACTCTTATGATTTGAGTTATGTCCTGCCATTGCAATGGTTCCTTGGAGTATTTTGTTGTTCTTGATGTTGGTGTTGCCATGTGCAGAAGGACATTTGCCCATTTGTTTGCAAAGAAGATACTAGCAGGTGAAGTTGAATGTGATTTTATGGTTTCATATGGAACCTTTGAATTGGTTCTAAGAACATGTTTGAAACGTGTTTTTTTAAGTCACTAGAGTTGGTTTTACTGAACACGATACTCCACAAATATAATTCTAGGATCACGCAAAAACAACTTAGTCATATTTATTTGGTTTCAATTGACATGAATGGCTTAAATCAGGCATGTGGCGATTACATTATTCATAATTATTTTTATGTTTGATGAGCTTTAATCCCAAAGATCACTTCATGTCAATTTCAGCCTATCAAAAGATACAAGTTTATGGATCAAAACTTTGAGATTCTTCACCTGTGGAAAATTTCACTAGGTTAATGCCTAGAGAAGGCAGCCCCAACAACAACATCAAGCTTTTATCCCATTGTGTGGGGTCAGCTACATGAATCCTTCTTCTTGATTTTGTCTTGTTAAGAGTCAAATTCTCATTTAAATTTAATAAAATAGGTCATTAATACCTAGAGAAGGCAGCCCAAAGAAGCTTAAATGAAGTTCGTGATCATTTATTGGCTGCAATTCCCATTATTAATTAATCTAAAATGGTAAGCAACATAGAAATGTAGTGGATAATGTCATGCTTCCTTAGAGTCTAGTATCTTTGTTATGCTTCTTTAATATGATAACGTTGGGTCTGCTTAAAGACAATAACTTGTTACGTCCTTATATACAATTTGGGCTTCATCAATTCTGTTATGGCTGAAGGTTGCATGGATAGCCATTACAGATGTCTGTTTAAGTTAGCATCTTTTCAAGAGCTGTGATTAAAAAACAAATGGCTCACTCCATTTATGCGTTGATGCTAATTTCAAAATTGCACAGCTCGGACAATTGAATGGCGGTTCATAACATTAGGTCCTCATTCATTGGCATTAACTTCAACAATCTTAGAAAGGATTGGATCATATTCTTCTCTTGCTTGTGTTGGTATTTTGGTTGTTGATGATTTGAATTTTCACTTTGTAAGCTCTATTTGGGATTAACATTCTATCTGCATTATCTAAATTGCAAGCTTGCATCCTAACAAGCTTATTTTTTTATGAAGGAACGTATAATGAGGTTGGAGGCATTGCTTGGTAATAAAAAAGGTACGCTTCTATATTAATTTTAAATTGAAGCATTTTTTTTATTGCAGTTTGAATGATTATGTGCATGTTCTTCCAGGAGAGTCAAATACTGAAAGCAAGCAAATGTCAGCTGTTATTAAAGACCTCCAGTTAAAGTTAGAAATAGCCCAAGCTGAACTCGCAACCGAGCAAGAGAAGGTTGAAGCCTTTTAATTTTATTTGCTCTCTTTAACTCACTAACTTTTCTTTGTTCTTATGAAACTTCAGGCTTCAAAGGAGATTAAGAAGCTAGTTGAGCAAAATTTGAAGCTTCATTACCGTATTTCTCATCTTCTTCGGGCAGTGAAGGAAGCAGATTCGAAGTTGAATGGGCAATGATGGTATGATCTTCTTCTTTTCAAACTTTTTAAGTTAAATTTGTCTGAATTGTTTATGCCACATTCATGAATAAGTATTTTCAACTATTTCATGCTACACCTTCAAAGTCAAAGGTTCAAAATAATTGTTTTTTCTCTTTTAATTTAAGATGAACCTTTTTTACTGCTTTCTTTATATATATATATATGTTTGTAGATCCCTCTTATTTTTGGTTTGATAGTTGTTAACAATTTAGGAGGAATCTTCAGAGCTTAGAGAGAGAGAGAGAGAGAGAGAGAGAGAGAGAGAGAGAGAGAGAGAGAGATTTTAGGAGGAAAATATTCCTAAAGTTTTATTTCAATTTTATCCAAATTATACATCATTCTACAATACCTATATAATACATTGATGTGGTAACTTGTAGGATCAACCTATCCTAAAACTTGACCAACACCTCATAATCTCTTTCTTAGTCTAGGTTTTACAATCAATGAATCGCTTGTGCACCTACTGCGATTTAACTGACTTCCTATAGTGACTCCATGAGCAATTCCGCCAAACCGAGCCTAATCCTGCTCGCGAAAGGCCTCCACTGTGCATCTCAATCCACGGCTCTAGCTCACGCTCCAGCACTGACTTGTCAGTCTTCTTCGGACACTCGTGCGTGCTCCAACCTACGACCTCGCACAACACCTTTATGATTTGATGTCCGTGACCAACATGTCACCCAGGTTTGTGATCTTACCTTTCTTGATCCACTGCTCTGACACACAACAACTAGTCATGACACAACAACTAGCCAAATGACCCTGAAGCTCCAACTAAATCTAAAGTTCTACCTCAAAAGATCTAATCAGATTTTTTAACAAGAACAATATCCCTGTTGTGCCTCCCGAACACCATGCCTCTACAGGGCGATCCAACTGCAAATCTACGGCTTGTCTTCACTTGCACTGCTTTCGCAACAATTCTTTCCACAATATTCCTAGACATAGCTCTTCGGTTCGCCTTAGGTCCGCAACCATGCCCTGCAAGTGTCCGAACACCTGCACAAGCCCGCGCAAACCCAGTTGACCGATCAATGCCACTTTGCCCGATCGCGTGAAATATGCTTGCATGTTTGACCCGATATCTCAAACCTGCTTCGAGCTCTCGCCGTGGTCCGCCTGCGACACTTGCCGCACCTCCATGGGACCCGATCCCGCACAAAACAGGGCATCTAGATCCCTCGTGCGAGCAAATGCGACCGTATGTGACACTAGCCCGCGACACCTCCGTCCGCACGCGGCTCCACCTGCAGCGTTTGAACTCCCGCATAAGGCTATGCACTAATGCGTGATTCGCTCGCTCCACGCATGCACGTATGCCCTGGCGCAATAATCGTACTCCTGATCGCGAGACCAGGCTTGCACTGCCTTCCTCCGACGTTGCTCTTCTTGGCCTGTTCAAAGACTCGTCGGTTCGTGAGTCTTCTCCATATCGCGGCACCAGGCCGCTCGGCCTTGCTTGTCCGCGCAGTCCGGGTCTTACGTGACCTCCTCCTTCCTTGCGGTGAATCTTGTGAAGATCGCTTCCTTGCTCAATACAGCCTACGATCGGCCCACAGTGCGACGTTCCTCTCTCATCTGTCTTACATGAACGAAATCGCATTCCTTGACAAGCCCATAAGCTTCTTCCTCCTCGATCACTTCAACGAGGCTTTGATACCATTTGTTAGAAATTTAGGAGGAATCTTGAGAGCATCTTGGGCCTTCTTGCAATTGAGAGGGAGAGAGAGAAGGGATGACAGATTTTGGGAGGAAAATCTTCCTAAAGCTTTATTTCAATTTTACTCAAATTATACATCAGCCTACAATGCCTATATATAGATATTTATATTATTGTGGTAAATTGCAGGATCAACCTATCCTAAAATTGAACCAACACCTCACAATAGGTCATCCTGTTTCCAGTACAGTATCCATGTTTGTCATCTTCCGATTCTGAATTCTACTGGTTCTTATAAGGTTTGTGGGAATTATGACAAGATGAATTCAGTAATAGCAGTAAACAAGCATTGGCGAGTTCCAGATGTTGTTGCTCTTTCAGTTGCGCTGGATATTGGTGA
This sequence comes from Dendrobium nobile, assembly GCA_022539455.1. Lineage (NCBI taxonomy): Eukaryota > Viridiplantae > Streptophyta > Magnoliopsida > Asparagales > Orchidaceae > Dendrobium > Dendrobium nobile. Next base: position 38,712,104 of record CM039732.1, on the reverse strand, counting down.
CCTAGAAAAACACATTATTATATTGATTCCTCGTTTATTTTCATTATTTGCTATGAATAAACTGATTTCCTTATGTAATACTCAGCTTGGTCTTCTATTTTGTGATTTTTCCTATGAAATCTCGTGGAGTTGTGGTAACATTCAGGCATCATTTCTCTGTAGTTTATTTTGTCACCAGAATGGTTACTACTTCCTGAAAAGACATTGGAATGCTGGATTGCAAATTCAATTTCAAGCAAGCGTTAATGCATTGATTTTCATCCTTTAAAATGCTTGAAGATTGGGAAAAAATTGGATCTTTGAATGGTGGAATATGGCAAACTCTTATTCATATTGGTCTTTTCCCTCTTTTTTCTTTAATTATTAGAATATTTTTACTGTATCTTAACTTTGTTATTATGCTTCGTACAGTTTTTTTATTGCTTTCTAAAATAATTTTTTTAGTAAATTTTTTTTTTTTGAATTAGAAATTTTTATACTAAGAAGTTGTTTTAGAAAGTAGTAAAAAAATTATCTCAATGGAAGCCTTAGAATATGAAAACAGTCATAATGAAAGGTATACAAATAAAAAAAATTGAATTCTATTTTGTTTGTTTTATTTCTTAATTTTATGGAGATCATGCACCTGATGAGGATAAGATGTAACTACAAAGTATAGGTTGTTCCACATCCATAAGTCATTATTGGAAGAGAACTTTCTCAATCTGCAAATTTTTTTTTATTTGTTTGTCAAACAGAGGCTAAATTCTCATAGGATTTTTCTTCCTCCCAAAGATCTTTAGTATTGAATTAGTTCACAGTATAATCATTCATTAATGCCCCAGTAAAGAAACGTGTTAAATTATTCCCTCAACGTTCTGAAAATAAAAGAAAATGTTGATTTTTGATCATGACATGACATGGAAAAGAGATTTTACAGGTAATCCAGCCAAATTAAGAGCGAGTATTTGAGCTCTACACTATGCAATACGTACCTACATTTAGGGGTGTATTTGAGTCAAGCCAACTCATCAGCTAGCTCGGGCGTGGCTCAATAAATTTGTTTGAGCCAAATCTCTGACTTGACTCGTTAGCTCTTGAGTTTGCTAATTTTGAAAATATCAATAAACATCATCAAATAAACATCATCAAATATTTGAATTTCAATCTACTCTTTTTATATTAAATAATGCCGCATGTAATTAGTTTTAAATTTGAATTTGAACTTGATTAATTAATTAATATTAAGCTCAAATTAGGAGTGACTCGAAGTGACTCGAGCTTCAGCTTAGTTCAACTTTTTCTTCCATTTTTTTGTTTTCAAGACTAAGAAGTTATTTTGGAGCAAATAAAAGATAAAAATAAAGTTATGGAGTTAACTTATTCATGTATAAACTTACTATTTTACATAACTATAATAATTATGATTCTAATGTAAATTTTAATAAAATTAAATATCACACTTGAATTTGACCACACCACATTGGGAGCATAAAGTATTATTCTCTCTAGGTAAGTATCTAAAAGTTACTAAGGCTTCGTTTGGGACGACTTTTTTATTGCTTCTGAAAACAGAGTTTTAATATAAAAATTAAAAATTTTGTACTACAACTCCGTTTTAAAAAGCAATAAAAAAACCGTCCCAAACAAAGCCTAAAACTGAATTTATGAAGTTAATTTGAGCATTCGCCTGATTAAAAACTATATCTAAATATCAAAGGAAATAAATAAATTTCATTTACATGGCCTTAAAAGTAACTTTATGTAACATTTTTACATTAAACTTTCATTTGAGATGGCTTTCTTATTACTTCTTAAAGCAAATTTTTAACACAAAATTTAGGCTTTGTTTGGAATATCTTTTTTGTTACTTTCAAAAGCAACTTTTTGTACTAAAAAATTACTTTTAAAAGCAGTAAAAAAGTTACCCCAAACAAATCCTTAAAATTTTGTACTAAAAATTTGCTTTAAGAAAAAATAAGAAAGTCATCCTTAATAAAGTAATAAAAAATACTATAACAAACAACTAAAAAGAACCCTGGTTAAAATATTGCTTATGGTTTTAAATATCATTAACGCGAACTTTTGAACCTCAATCTGAACTTCTAAACAATTACGGAACACAATGGTTCTTACAACATTGATTAAGATTTTATTTGGGATAATTTTTTTACAGCTTTTTAGTACAAAAATTTTTTGAACTAAAAAAATTTATGTATTAAAAAGTTGCTTTAAAAAATTATTAAGAAAGACGCCCCAAACAAAATCTATTAAAAACTTTTTGCTTTGGCTAGTTGGAATGCTAATGAGCATTTTAGAAGAAAAATTAGCAAAATTAAGGTTTCATTCATATGATTTTTTTATTGCTTCTTAAAATAATTTTATATAGTTTTATTATAGTAATAAATAAAGCTCAAATATGTACTACAAAAAGTCTATTCAGTTCATATTTACAACAGATTATAGGATTAGTTCAACGTACGTAACTTCTACCTACATACTGATGAGAAGTGGCGACGACATTCTAACCATTTTTATGGAGAAAAACTCAGTTAGCAAACCTAAATATGCATTTTCTTTCATCCAGTTGCATTAAAGTTCTGGAGGCAAACATAAATGCAAACTACTATGAAATTCATCAAGAAACTATTAGGCTTATTTTAACTGCGGCGATATTTCTACCCAGCAAGCTTTCATCTCATGTCTGTTACCCAAAAATTTCCCTACACACTATGAGCAAGCAAATATCAACATTCAATTTTGAGGAAAAAATTGTGTAAGAATATGTAAATATATTTGTATCAAGACGGAATTAAAGATGATTAAATTTGCTTTGAAAGTAGTGCAATATATAATATTATTTTCAAAATAAATTTGATGATTTGTAAATGTATTGAGAATTTTGAATACATACCTTTTAGACTTCTTCATGGTCATTGGGGATGGGGTGGTAACCATTGTGGCTGTGGGAAGGGAGTTTCGCTGAACCAACTGGTATGAACTTGAGTATCACAGCTATGATTAAGCTCACTGATCCAATAAGAACGCTGAGAAGCCATAATTGCCAGCTTAATGGAACTGTGTTAGCAAAAGCACCTAGGAATTCAACGATGATTACTTGAAAGACGAGCGTCGAGATTAGGACTACAGAAAAGATCCAGCTGGTAAAAAATCCTCGGAAGACATTGATTTTCTCCATATCTCTGCTGTTTATTTCGTTGAATAGCTGATGGGTAGAGGAGACCAAGAGATGAAAATTGATGAATAAATGAATGAAGACGTAGCTTGCAATAACAAAATATTAGGGTTCATTTGGGACAGCTTTCTTATTGCTTTTAAAAGCAACTTTTTTGTACAAAAATTTTAATTTTTATACTACAAAGATATTTTAAGAAGCAGCAAGAAAGCCGTCCCATTTGAAACCTTAATTAAAAGTCTAGGAATGAAAACAGAACTGGTGATTATAAAATTTAAATTTAAAAATCAAGGAGCATAAACATATCCTGATTAATGAATACCATTCCACATACCATCTGTGATGTGGAATAGGCTCTCTCCCTTTGGCTGGAAGGAGTATCTGACACTACTGCGATTATGGTTAAGCATTCGTTGTTAATTTAAGTCATGTTTACTCCACTCCTTTGAAGGAGGGTGAAACTTGAATATTTGACTTGCGCAACATTCTTAGACCTTAAGATTAGGAGGTCAATGTAGTGGTACGAGCACATGTATATGTTTAGTTTTAAAATAGGATTTAATATCAGCGAGCTTTTAATCCCCGTGTAGCATTCTCAGACATCTGTGTTGCAGATTTAGCACGTCTGTCGGAGCACATGTGAGTCTGTCGCACTTAAGTCTGGAGAATGATATTTTAATGTGCGAGGGAGATTTTAAAATATTTAAATATATTATTTGGCGCAAGTGATTATTGTTGGAAAGTGTGCAAGATTTTGTTTGATATTCGAGAAAGTCCGCTTGTACGAGTGTTGTGAATGCGATGGCGTGAAGACAAGTTAAATTTTAGCTGTTAGAGATATCATTTAATTCATTTTGACCCCTTTAAGTTATCACTTAGCACAGCTCATATAGGAAGTTTTCTCAATAGGCACTAGGAGATCATGCTCTTGTTGTAAGTAAACTACATCGTTCTCAATGAATCTCTCGTTGTCATTTGCAGGCAAGCTAATTTGTTTGGTATGATAACTAGGCACTATGAATTCTTTGCTTTTACTTATAAGTGAATTGTAGTGTACTACACACCCCTTGTTATTTCTCATAGATAGACTACTATGCATTGCAAACTTCATTAATATCGTCCGTAGAAAAGTAATGATCATTCAAAGCCACCAGCTATTGCATGTAGGCAGACTTTCGTATATTCCAAGCTTGATTAATATTGCCTGTAAACAAGTAGTGATCAATTGAAGTCGATGGTTATTGCCTGTGGGTAAGTTATATTCATCATAAGTTTACTACTTTAATTCATAGGCAGATTGTCTGGATTGAGAGAGGTAGAGATGTGTATGATGGCTGTAAGGAGGTCTGTTCCTGCTGTGTGGAAGGGAATGTAGGTGTTGGTGGATTAGTAGAAAGTGTCAGCTATGATGGGGAAGAGGAATGGGTAGAAGCAGGTGAAAGTGTGGGCTAATGGATTGGAGACGTGGTGGCTTGGGTTTCAGAGTTTAAAGGGTTTGCAGTGTTTGGAGAGCGAAGTTTGAGAGTTATAAGTTTTGTACAGTGTGTTGAGTTGGAGATTTTTGTCATGGTGTTTTAGAGGGTAGGTTCTTGTTCAAAGTTTGTGTCAGAGTCTGGAGAGTTTTGTTTGAGAGTTTGGGGAATAGTATTTGAGAGTACAATGTTGAGTTGTACATATTGACTGGTGGAAACTGTTCTTACTTCTCTTTCTTTTTCTTTCTTTTTTTATTTAAACAAAATCCTTGCCTACTAAAATGGTTTTCTCCACATTGATTGATTAATCAATCAACTAAACATTTTATTTTAATCAACCAATTAAATTTAAATTTCATTACTCTTAGATTTTTAAATTGCTCATGAATTTTAATTGCTCTCGACTTTTTAAATTTCCTCCTGGATTTTAAATTAATCAACTAATTAAAATTAACTAGTTAGAATTTGATTTTAATTAATTAATTTTGATTAATTAATCCAAATTACTTAATTAATTTTAATTAACTGATTAATTTTGATTAATTAAATGATTTTAGTTAATTAAATTTATCAAACTAATTAATTTTCATTAAATTATTTTAATTAAAAAATAATCAATTGATTAATTAAAATCCAAATTGCTCTCTAATTGCTTAAATTAGACAATTTCATTAGTCTCTTGAGGAATGTCGGCAGCCTCCCAACGTCCTCTCCCCTAGCGGGGAGATCAGAACGGCACTTGTCGATAATTTCTTCCTGGCCAAACCTAAGATCGACAACGTGAGATCTTCAATTTCATCCTGGTAGAATCTAAGATTGACAACGCAAGGGCTTCACTTGAAATTCTTCCGACCGGACTTAAAATCAATGATACGAGGTCTTAGATTTGCACATCTGTTTGCTTTGCTCTCACTTTATTATTATTATTTATATTTATTTCTTCTTATACATGAACACTTATATCAATTTCTTATACTCACGGTTTGAAATAATCAGCAATAACTAGCAATAGTTGAGAGTAAAGTTGCGGGAACAGGAGTCGGATGACACATAAAAGGTTTAATACAAACCTTAGATGCACTTTGAAGGCAAGTCGGCCTAAATTTTTTATCCACCTTTGCCTCAAAGAAAAAAAGTGTCTTTTAATAACCTAGAAGTTTTAACACTAAATCTATCTAAACCCTAAATACACGTTTCACCACCATCCAAATAACCCTTCTACCACCACCAAAAGAGGAGACCAAGCAAATTGCTGTTTTGAACATAAAGATCCTATAGATCCTAAATCACCTATTCTTGATCACTCAAAAGGCCACTTCCACGTTGTCAACATCTACTTCTGTAACTAGATGAAAAGCAAGAAGTACATTTCAACACGAAGCAACTATCTCATCATATAATACTTAGAAATATTGGTTAACAAAGTTATAGGGTTTAGGCAAATGGCATACGAGTTAGATAACATATTTGTTGAGCTTAGGTGAAGTTTTTAGGAAAGCATGAGAACACATAACAAATATGTGTTAGATTTTGACTTCGCAATGAAATTTCGTGAGGAACTGGGCTTCACATCTAAACGTCTATAACACATAAAACTGTCTGGATGGCCTTTTCTCACAAGTTCATAATGTACATTTTAAAGTTAAATTTTGTGTCATATGCCTTTGCGCAGGGTAGAATATACTCTGACGCCACCCAATTTCTAGCAATTTTTTATGATCACAAGAAAACGAAATACTAATAATAGAGTTTGGATCAAATACAGCATATTATTTAATCTGCTAAAGATGGAACGGAGATTATGGGAAGGGAGTAATTTCAAACCTTCGAACTTTACCATCAATGTGGATAGAATACATACCTGGCAAAACACGAATGTATTGAATATGAAAGTGTTTAGAATGACATCAGAATCAGAACCAGTTAATTTGAGTAGACTCTTCCCCTTAAACATGAGAACTCCAAGAACCACCAATTGATAAACACTCTGGCCAGCGATATTCCTCCACATAGCCTTAGTGATGAAATTCTCACCACGTCCAGTAGGTGGTCTCTTCATCATGTCATCATTTGGAGGTTCTGTTGCTAATGCCAAGGCACCAAGCGTATCCATAATCATGTTCACCCATAGTAGCTGCACAGCAGTGAGAGGAGCATTCCCTGAGAAGTTGAAAAAGTGATCATTCTTCTGTGCAAAATAATCCAGCAGAAAAGCTTCCAAAATACTGAATGAGATACCTGTTATGCATGCCGAGACAAAATTGATCATAAGAGCAACCACATTAACCGTCAACTGGAACTGCACAAACTTTTGTATGTTAATATATACAGCACGACCCCATTTAGCTACATTAATGATGGTAGTGAAGTTGTCGTCTAGAACAATAACATCAGCATTCTCTTTTGCAACCTGTGTAAGAAGATACATTCAGATAAACATTTTTTGTGAAAATATGCAAGTAATGCTGCAGCGGACAGAAATAATACTAAGAATCAGTTGAATAGGACCATATAGTATATTTTTTTCCTTTTTCTTCCATATTGATCATCCTAGTTCTGTATTACGAAGCCTTCCACCCTAAGATGCCTTGTATCAATAATATTAAGTAACTCTAAGACGTCTTGCATCAACAATATTAAGCAATCAAACTTTTTGCATGGTATAAATTCTATCTCTAAAATAGTTCCATTCCCCAAATAAGCATTTCCACCATACTTTTAATACCGATTTAATATAGATTCGGCAAGATTTTGGTAAAAACTAGGACCATCAGGCTAAAGATGCCAAATCATTTTTTGATATTTAGATATCATAACCAATGGCCATTACGAAATATAGGTATCTTAGAAAATTCAAGACTGCTAAAGTAAAAATAATGGAAAAAAAGATCCGCGTATTGCATTAACACAGAGGAAGGCAGACTCCTATCTATTAACTCGTTCTAATACTTGACAACTCAAAGCATCAATTTTTTTCCATGGCTTGTGGTTGGGCATCCCAAACAATCCTCACAACCCATGAAATTATTAAGTCAAAAACACTGAAAATAATATATCCAGTAAATAAAGTTGAATGTAAGAATTTAAAAAACATTAACGTATGGAGGACAGACCTCTGTGCCTGCAATACCCATCGCAAGGCCTATGTCTGACTCATGTAAAGCAGGAGCATCGTTAGTTCCATCCCCAGTGACTGCAACAACTTCCCCCATGCTTCTCAGATTGGTCACTAAAGTATGCTTGTCAAGAGGCAACGAACGGGCCATTACCTGTTAAACAAGTTCATGACAATGCTTATTTAGCTCATTCGGAGAATGGAAATAAGCAGAAGTATGAGACAAATACCTGGAGCTTTGGTATCAACTCCTTCATCTCCTCTGGGCTCTTGCTGCGAAATTCAGGTCCTTCTATTGCCAGACCATCATCTGTCAATATGCCGCACTCTTTGGCAATTGCTTTAGCTGTATTAATATTGTCTCCGGTCACCATACGTACTTTTATACCAGCAGTTACACAAGTTTGAACTGCTTCCCTGACTCCAGGTCGCACAGGATCTTTTATTCCAAAAACAGCTATCAGTGTATAACCATCAGTAGAAATTTCATCTCCTTCTGAAGCTTCACCCATGTCCTTGTAGGCCAAACATAGTGTTCTTAAAGCATCACAGGCAAAGAGATTAATGACATCCAAGATAGTTTTTGTTTGTTTTTCAGATAAAGGTAAGGGATTTCCATCACAATCAATGATCTTATCACACATCTGCAAGATAATTTCAGATGCGCCTTTACAGAAAGCTCGAGTTCCTCCATCCGGTAATGACACTAGAACAGACATCTTCTTCTTAACCGAATTAAAGGGTTCCACCTTTAATCTTGTGCAATCTCGATGATGGGTAGTATCCACAACACCTTCCAAATCTAATCCAAATTCCAACAAAGCAGTTTCTGTTGGAGTACCCAAAATGGTATTTTTTCCGTCTTTTCCTCTCACCACTTCTGAGCCACTATTTTGGAATATGCACTGCAGAAGATTGCAAAGTACTTTGTCAGACAACGTAGCCTTTAAATGCTCCGAGGTCTCCTTACTCCTGAATGATTTAGATGCATCACCAATCCATATCTTATCCACTACCATGTGATTAGTAGTCAAAGTTCCTGTCTTGTCAGTACAAATGCATCCAGCAGATCCCATTGTCTCACATGCTGATAAGTGCCTTACAAGTGCCTTATCATCCATCAGCTTCTTCATTGCAAATGCAAGACTCAATGTCGCGGCCAAAGGTAATCCCTCCGGAACAGCAACAACAATTATGGTAACAGAAATCGCAAAGTAATTCAATATTAATAAGGCATCATCTGGGAACCATTTTAACAAGCCAACATGAATTGCCTTATCAACCAGAAACCTAGCTAGCAGAACAACAAAAGTTAATGTGGCAAACACCAAACCTATCTTTCCAATGATAGTGGCAACACCATTAAGCTTCACCTGCAACGGTGTTTCATTGTCTCCTCCCTGGCTCAAAGTTTCCATAAGTCTTCCCCATTCAGTCCTCATACCAACAGCAGTTACTAGCATTTTAGCTGACCCGTCTTGAACTTTAGTCCCAGCCAGCAGAAAAGGCTTTTCATGAGAAGCATAAACTGGATCAGTTTCTCCGGACAAGCTTGACTCATCAATTGATAACGAGTAACCAGATATGTAAAGTCCATCTGCTGGAACCTGATCTCCTATTGACAGATGAACAACATCTCCAACAACCAAATCATAAATTGAAACCTTTTGCCTGTAGCCATCTCTAGTAACTTGCATAAAAATCTTTTTTTTCTCTTGGTCCAGGTCTCTGAACTGCAATGATTGTTTGTAATCACTGGCCGCAGTAACGGTAACTACTAAGAAGATGCTGAGAATGATCCCAAGTCCATCGTACATCCCTTTTGGCCACCCTTCGGTGGCAAGGCCCACTCCTACTGAAACTACAGCACAAACCATCAGAATCATTAAGGTCAAATCTTGTAGCGCATCCCATACAAACATCCAGAAACTTCTAGCAGGCTTCTCTGGAAATTGATTGGCTCCAAAAATATTCTGTCTGATAGACAAATCACTAGTCTTGATTCCATCTTCAAGTGAAACTGACAATTTTCTCGATATCCCGTTTAATCCTCCGTGAATTTTTAAGGTCTTTGAATTGTGTTCTCGTGCAATTGTGGCCAATTCATCAGGGTTAATGTAAAATCCAGCTTTTCTGGCCTCCTCAGGAAGATGATATTCAATATTATTTGCAGCTGCAAAGGGAGAATAAGTCAATTTTCTATAATTATAGTATCAGATCCATAACTACCAACACATCTCTATATTGAACTTTAACGGAGATCATACCACCAATAAATGTCAAAGCAGCTTTCTGCACATATAGAGCAACTCGAATCTTTTCCTGAAATAACAAAGGCCGGTAGTGTTAGAAAGTAGAGAACACAACTTGAAAACAAATAATATCTTATATAATTCAAAATTTAAAAAACTTCAATCTTTAAATTTAGTTCACATTCATATAAATTTAATTCACATAAGGTTATAAATTTAATATAATAATTTATATTATATGGGTATATATAATTTGCTCCTCTAGATTATAAACTAAATTCATATTATAAATTTGAATATATATATATATCATTCATATTAGATCATATATCTTTAATAAATAAATAAATAATAAATTTTTTATAGTGCATAAATAAATAAATTAGATAAAAATAAATAAATATTATTAAAACAAAAAAATTATTTAGAACATAAAAAATTAATTTAAAAAATCTATATAAAAATATAGTATAAGTTTTGTGAATTTGATAATTCAACTTAGATATTTAGTCTCACATCACTTAAGAACTTTCTTTCTTGGCGGACTACAATGGGGGCCTTGGGGGCATGGGCCTCGCCTCCACTGACCCAAACTATATTTATTTTAATATTAAAAACTGATTAATATTATATATATATATATATATATATATATATATATATATATATATATATATATTACTTCTATTAGGTCGATCAATTGAGTTGTACTGCTTCAACGGACCTCAATTCCATCGGTCGAGCTCGTTGGGGGGTCCTCCCCCACACTAAAAGTTTTTTTCGTACAACTATGCAGCACTGCGGAACTATTTTGTTTAATTGGAGGTAGACAAAGAGAGGAGCATCACGACACTCAAAACACCGGCGCCGTGGCACTACGACTCAAGCAGGAAATAAAGCGTGAAGCGCTACGGTGCTTCAGATCTCGGCACAAGGACACTTTAGCCCTAGCACTGCAGCGTTATTAGGCAGACTATAGACAAGCAGTTGAGCGTCATGGCTCTTCAAATTTGGTGTTGCAATGCTACGAGATGGGCCAGACAGTTTTCTTTCTTGTTTTTCTTGAAGAGTTGCGTCCCTTGGTAGTTTAACTGAGTTTCTTTGTTTGAAATGGTGTAAGAGTGAAGAGAGACAAAAAAAGAATAAGTGAAGAGAGATCTATACTATTTCTCCCAAATGTTCATAGTGATTTTTTTGGTTTGGAGTGGATCCATGATTTTTTTTCGGTTTCAAGATTTTTCCATCTTAAATCCCGATGTTCTTTTTTTTCACATTTTCCCTTTCTTTTTTGTGTTCATTGCATGATTTACTTCCCCAACATAATGGGTGTGGTTAGTGTTTTCATTGGGTTTAAACCTCGAATTGGTGCTTCTGTATCCAGGGCTCTATCCAGTGGACCACCTATCAATTTGTGTTCCATTATCTATTATTTTTTACTTAGATTATCATTAATAATATAAAATTTAATACCATAATTTCTCTCTCGACTATATAGGCATTTTCAAAGGATAATCAAAATGAGAAAATTTAATGTAAACTTTTATTATATGACATAAATTTACATCTAACAACTTGCTTCAAAAATACTGTGTTTAAAAAATTTGAAATTTGCATCATAAAAAATTATATATATAAACATTTAATATGTATATGTTATAATTTTTTTTAAATAAAACTTACAACTAAATATTTAAAATAAAATGAGAAAATCATAAATTTATTTGTGATATAACTAATAAAATATATAATAATTTTTTTAATAATTTACTAAAAATATATATTGATAGTTGATCAAAATATTGTTTCACATGAAAATTTTTAAAAAAATACAACTCCAAAAAAATTAAGAGTATTTTGAAAATCATCAATTTGTGTTCCTGCTGATAAAAAAGTCCGTCTCCGCCCCTAACTTTCTCTTAGTATTTTGTATACATCTTTTTGGGTTTCCATGTATTAGGAACTCACGGGGAGTGATAGGGCTGCATAAAAATGCTTGGATGATCCTTCTTTGCCAAATAATTATTATAAGTTTATTGGCTATTAAAGATAAATATATTTGATATATCCTCGAAAAATTATCTTGATCAAGCACGAATCTCGAGGCAAAAATCAAGTTGGAAACTTCAAAAATTAATTATGGGATCATCTGAACTCCGATTTCAGCAAACTTACTATCGAACTGATCGTCTCAGAAATACGAATCCAACGATACCAAATTCGACTCAATCCAAGCCCAAATGGCTCCAAATCAAGGACCCAAAGCGTTGTTGGAAGGTTCGAACCACAATTTGAGTTACCAAATGGTTTCCAAACATAACGTGCTTATAGTCGAATCGAGCGGCTCGACGAGACGAATCCAACGAGCCCAAGATCACCGGATTCTAATATTATTGAGACCTTCAAATATTTGATGAACGGTCCACGATCAAGGGATTCAACATCGACCGTCCATTCAAACCATTCCAGATTCGCCCCTGATCTCTCACCTATTTACAGGCCATCCCACTCCAGAAATTTATAAATAGACCCCTCATTTCTCTTGTGAGGGGGGCCCGAATCCAAGGCCCAAGCAAGATAAGAAGGAGAAGAGAAGAAGGATAGGCGAGAAGAACTCCTCATCGACCACCGCCGCCGGAATTCTTTCAAATCGGCGTCGGAATTCTGCCCAAGTGACACTAGAATTATGCCCGGCCTCTAAGTGATGCCGGAATTCTGCCTGACCTCCAAGTGAGGTCGGAATTCCGCCCGAACTTCGAGTAACACCGGAGTTTCATCCGAACTCCAAGTAACACTAGAGTACTCCCCGAATACTATCTAACGCCAGAGTTATCCTCAGCTACCAACTGACGTTGGACTTCTACCCGCTGTCGGATCTCCACTCGTCGCTGAATTTCTTTCCAACGCTAGACTTCTACCAGATATAGTCCTTCCGACCTTCATCGCCCGCCGACTACGGTCCTTTTGACTTATGTCGCCCGCCAACTACAGTCCTTCCAACCTCCATCGCCGCCGACAATGGTCCTTCCGACTTACGTCGCACATCGACTACAGTCCTTCAGACCAAACAACACATCAACAGTGATGCTTTGTATTCGCATCATGTAATGTACTATATAAGATGTACATCAAGCTAAGGTCTTCCCTTTATGAAGGACCTCTTTTGTAATCAACTACAATACTAATGGATTCATTTATACTGGGCCAGGCCCCGTGGTTTTTCCCCCTATTCAGGGGTTTTCCACATAAAAATCTTTGTGTCTCTAATAAATGCACCCTCCCCCTTTATCTATGTACGTGCCGGATTTTCGTACAACGCTAAGACGTTAAACTTTATATTTCTCTACCGTTGCGAATACTCCTGGATGCAATAATATTAAATTTAAAATGGTTTGTTAAATTTATTATTTTACATTAAATTAATTTTTTTATTATTTATATAATTCAACAATTGAACTGACCAGTTCAAAGAAACAAAAAACCGGCGATTCAAATTGGTTCAATCTGATTTAATGCAAAGGAGCTAGTCTTTTAAGAAATGTTCTCTTTTTCTTCTCTCTCATAATCTTTTGCTATTGTAGACTAGGGGTGAAAGTGAGCCAAGTTGACTCGACTCAATAACGAGCTCGCGAGCTGAGCTTATTGAGCCGCGAGCTCGAGCTCAAGTTCAAGCTTGATGAAGCTCGGCACAAGAGCAGGCTTGAATAACTATTAGGAATTTTTAAATAATTATTATAAATTTGAATGTTTAAAATAATTAATGCCTGCAACCTACTAAATACTAGCATATATATATATATATATTAAAGTTATGTTTTCAAAGAATAAAAAGCTGAAGCATTAACTTTTTTTTTTTTTTTGGGAACTACAACATTAATTGTAAAGAAAAAAAAACAATAGCCACTTAATTAATTCAAGTTTTGGGAAACAACACAAGCTTCTTCCATAGCAATGTTGACAGCAAGTCTTCTTCTTCCTCTTACCCTTCCCAATGAGGACGTCTCCTTCTTCGTCTCGCTGGATTTTGCATTTTCACGGTAACATTAATGAAAACGAGCTTGAATCGAGTAATCGAGCTGAGCTCAAGCTTGATATTATACAGCGAGTTGAGTTCGAGTTCATTAAACAAGTTCAATTTGAGCTCGAGCTTTAGTTCGAGCTCAACATGAGGTAAATGAGCTTAGCTCGATATTGTCACTACTTGACTCGACTCGTTTACACCTCTACTGTAGACATGGGCAAATGCCCACCCTAAAAAAATATATTAAATATTTAGAGGAGATATTTTGCCCCCCTCAAAAAAAATTTTTGTCATAATTCTATCAATCCTAAACATTTTTGTCCATCCCCAACAAAAAAAAAAAAAATTTGTCCACCCTGAAAAAAGAAGCTGGATCCACCCCTAACTATAGACCAAACTAAAAAGCCATTCACAGATGTTTAACAAACAAATGTTGTACTACAACAAATCCTTCTATTATCTTGGCCAAATTCAACAAAAAAATATGAAAAAAAAATCAAGTCAGAATATATTTTTGGCCAAATTTTGATCTAAATTTAAATTAAAAACATGAAAATACTTTAAAATAAACATAACATATAAATAATTTAAATTATATAAATTTGAAATTAGATCAAAGAATTTTGAGCATAACACAAATTTTGTTCCAATTTAGGCCAAGTTTGGCAAAAGATATTTAATAATTTTACAAAAATCTTTTTTTTTTTAAATTTATTAGCTTGATCTAATCAACAAAACTAGAATGTCTCCCTCTACGTTTGTTGCATCCTAGAATATTCACGGTGGTAGAGAAATATAAAGTTTAATATCTTAGCTTTATACTAAGATCTGGCATACAAATAGATAAGAAAATAGGGATGTAGTATTCATAAAAGACACCAGAGTTTTTACGTGGAAACCCCTGAAAAGGGAGAAAAACCACGGGGTCTGATCCACTTTGAATGAATCCACTAGTGTTTGTAGTTGATTACAAATGAGGTCATTCCTTGGGGGTAAGGCCTTGGATTGATTAGTAAATATATGTCATATAGAATGCATTACATGGTGAGAGTTGGAAGAATCAGTGTTGAAATGTTTGTTTGGTGGGCAAGATCATAGTCAGCGAATGATATAGCCTGGAAGGACTGTAGTCAGCGGGCAATGGAGGTCAGAAAGACCGTAGTCGGGCAATGGTGGTCGGAAGGACCGTGGTCGTCGGGCGAAGGAGGTCAAAAAGACCGTCGTCGAGCGACGATAATCGGAAGGACCGTAGTCATCTAGCAGCGATGGTCGGAAGAACCAGAGTCGGCGGTCGACGACGATTGGAAAAACGGTAGTCAGCTGGCGACAGAGGTCTTAAAAATCATAGTTAGTGGATGACCCGTTGAAGAGACCGTAGTCGACGGGCGACGGAGTTCGGAAAGATCGTAGTTGACGAGTGACGTAGGTTGGAAAGATCATAGTTGGCAATGGTGGTCAAAAAGACCATGGTTGGAGGGTGATGTAGGTCGAAAAGGCCGTAGTCGGGTGGCGGTGATCAGAAGGCCCGTAGTCAGAGGGTGACAATGGTTAAAAAGACCGTTTTCTGGCAACAGATGTCGTAAGGACCATAGTCAACGATGTTGGTCAGAGAGGCCATAGTTAGCGACAATCGATAGCTAGGTGGGAGTCCGACAAAGTCCAGAGACAGTTGATGGTCGAGCGAAAGTTCGAAGAAAGTCCGACGAAGGTAGATGGCTGGGCATAAGTCCAGTGACAGTTGTGGCTGAGTGGAAGTTTGCTGACAATCGTGGTTGGGAGGAAGCTCGGCGAAAGTCCGATGATAGTCGGTGGTTGGGCATAAGTCCAACGAATGTTCATGGCCGAGCGAAAGTCTGGTGATAGTACGTGGCAGGGCGTTAAGTCTGGTGACAGTCGGTGGCAGGGCGTTAAGTCCTGCTGACAATTGGTGGCCAGATGGAAGTACAATGACAGTCGGAGGTTGGGAGGAAGTCCGACGACGATCAGTAGCCGGGCGTTGGTTGAGAAAGAGCTTGGTGGCAAGACAGATATCATCTCTTCCTCTCCTCTCTTCTTCCCCTCCTCCTTATTCCTCCATCCCTCAATGAAAAACAAAGAGTCTATTTATAATTTTCTTAGTGGCGTGGCCAATAAATATCGAGAAAATCAAGGTAAACTTGGAAGTGGTTCGATTGGATGGCCAATAATGATTCTCTTGATCATACACCATTTATCAAGCATTTGAGTGCCTTAATGATGTTAGAATTTGACAATCTTGGGCTCGTTGGATTCCTTATAGATCTCGTCGAGCCTATCGATTCGACTATAAGCATGTCATATTTGTGATGAGGACATCGAAGATCGACGGCCACGATCATGAGCTGTATTTTTTTTTTGTCATTTTATGTAGTAGTTTATTTGATTTTTATATTTTTCCATTTTTGCCCTTATAGGAAGTTAGTCGCTATAGTAGCCCAAGGGGCATTTTAGTCTTTTGTTTTCTTTGTCATTTGGAGGCCTATATATGGCTCTTCTCTTATGTAATAGTTAGTTTTTGATAAATGAAGAAATTTATGTAATATCAGTTCTGCACCAGGTTCGTCCGGGACGATCGGTACAGGTTTGTTCAGAATTGTGAAAATTGGGCAGTTCGTCCGGGACGAAATGTCGAATCGTCTGGACGAAAATTTTCCAGAGCCCAAGTCGTCCTGAGACGATAATTAATTTCGTCTGGACGAGAATTTTCCAGAGCCCAGATCGTACCGGGACGAAGTGCGATCGTCCAGGACGATCAGAGTATTTTAAAGAGGAAAATGAGATATTTTGAAGAGAGAGAAAAAGAAAAAAAAAATAAAATCAAATTTCTGATCCGAGAAAAGGAAAAAGAAAAAAAAAAGGAAAAGTTGATTTCGGGAAGCCGCGGGTCCGTTTTCGTTCGACGAGACTGTTGAAGATTTTGTTGTACGCAAGGTAAGGCACAATCCGACTTTCTCAATTTTCAGAACTGTCGTGTTTGGCGGTATTTTCTGTCCGGAATTGATTTTTGTCGGTGTTTTTCGTCCGTAATTTCCGATTAGCTCAGTTTTTACCGCGTAACTTTCTGTAAATTGTTGACGTACCGGGTGTGCACATTTTGAATATATTTTGGAGATTTTTGTCCGGACCGTTTTGATTTGGCGGCGTTTTCTTCTGTCTGTATTTTTCTGTGTAAAGATTAAATGTTGTGGCAGTAGAATAAATGTTCTGAAATGTTGTTATCTACATTCTGTAGTAATTTGGTTGATTGTGACTTTTTAGAAATTTTGGGTGAATTTCGTACGCTGCCATTATGCTGCCCGATTTTTGGGTAATTTCTGATTTTGTCCGGATTTCTCTGAATTGATATGCTATCTGTATACGCTATAAAAAGGGAGTTATAAGGGGCCTGGATCCTAAGTGATTCAGTCAGTGTCTGGGAAATCTGAAATGAGCTCAAATCTGAAAATCTGATATCTGTTCTGTTCCGGATCCGATGAATTCTGTTCTAGTGCTATAAGCACATCTGTTCTGGTGCCGTGAGCACAAAGGGAGGCATAAGGGGCCAGAATCCGAGAGATTCTGTCAGTGTCTGGAAAGGGAGGCATAAGGGGCCAGAATCCGTAGCGATTCTGTCAGTGTCAGGGAATCTATTCTGTTATGTGTTAAATTAATATTTCTGATTTCCGTACGATATGATTTGATCTGATCTGTCTGATTTGATATCTGTTCCGATTCTGTTCTGTTCTGATATGATCTGAATTTCCGATTTCTATGCGATTCTGACTCTGTTGATTTAATCTGTTCTGATTTGTATTCCGATGTGATCTGATCTGTACGATTCTGATTCTGATTTGATATATGTACGTATAAGTTCCGATTTTTGATTCTGTTCTGATTCGAGATACGATTCTGTTTCGATTTCTGATTGGATTTCTGTCTGATGAGTTTGGTTTTGGATTCTGAGAGTTTTGATTGGAGGTTTGTTGCTTTGCTGAGCTGTTGAGCTCACTCTTGTTTTCGGATGGTTTTCAGGTTCTGGGAAAGGGAAGGAAGTCCAGGAGTAGATTTTTGAGTTCTGATCAGTAGGTATTGTTGGTACCTTTTTTATTTTTGTACAGTCATGGCTCTTTCTGCTTTATTTTTCTGTCAGCCATGTACTGTATTTGTAGATGATTGTTTTGAGGAAAAAGAAAATATAGATGTTTGTTCCGCTGTGTTTGATGATACATAGTAGCTCTGTGTTTGTGTGTCTGTTGATTTGAATGATTTGGAAGATTCAGTTCCGAAACCAATTCCAAAGCCAGATCCTGGTTAGTTCGTTAAGCTGGTCGCGATCCGGCTCGAGCAGGATCCGTCCCCGTCGGGTCGGGTCGTGACAATTTACTCGTTCTCTTTGTGAGTGCACTTCTCCTAGATCTCTTAGTGAGTTCAAAGGAGAAACTAGATCTCTTTGTGAGTTCTAGATTTCGTCCAATTTTATTGTGTTGAGATCCGATCTTGGAAGATAAAGAGGTGAGTGGAATCATAGCAACAAAAAATTCTCAGATTTTAGCTCTTCCCTTCCCTCCTCTTGTTTCCGCCGATCCCCTTGGAGCCATCCCGGCCGCCAGCTTGCAAGGCTCAACCCGCCGGCCTGCAAAGCTCCTCCCGCCGACCAACCCTCCACCCTTCAGCCCGCCGGCCTCCTGCAAGATCCCTTGCCGCCGACCACCCATGAGTCCCTACCGCCGGCCCCTCTCTCCCTCCAATTTTGAATTTCCCTCATTAATGAATTGCCTAATTAAGTCAAATTAAATTAGGGAATTAATCAGGGGGAGTTACAATCTTTTGAAATCCAAATTCTCTCCTAATTTTAATTCAAATTAGGGAGTTACTTGAGGCAATTAAAATCTGAAATAAAAATTCAGATTTTGATTAATTACTAGTGGTCCCCACCTACTTAAATCTCAAGCCTCTCCCCTCTCCACATGGCCGGCCACTCATCCCTCTCTCTCATTAATTCTAGCCATTATTACTCCCTTATTAACTCCCCAAATTAAGCCCCATTCAAATTCAAATTGAGCCTATTTTTCCCTCCAATCCGTCTTAATTGAGAATTAATGACAAGGCAAGCAATTAAACCACCACCTCCTCTTCTCTCTCCCTCCTAATGCCGCCGGCCAACCCCTTCCCCTTTTCTCCTTGGCCACCCCTCTTCTTCTTCAAGATTTCTCCCCGTTGGAGAGCTCCTAACTGCTGTCCAAGGATTACAGCAGGTTAACCTTGTTGTCCTTCATTCCCAAGAGACTTTCCTTGCAGCCCAGAGTTCTGTCAATCACCAAATTGCTGTCCAGAAAACCCCAAACGTCCACAACAGCTGTCCAAGGTTTCCCTAAGCCTTGTAGGTGGCTGTCCTGAACTGTTCGGAGAGATTAAAGCTGCTGTCCAGTAATATACATAGTCCCTTGTAGCTGTCTCGCCACTCCGAAGTTCCAAATTGCTGTCTAACAACATCCAAAAGGCTCGAGGTTGCTGTACCCTTTCGTTTCAACCTTCCAACGACTTACCCGGAGCTCGCATCTCTCTTGTCTTTGGGTAAACTCTTCCCCCGACTCTTTTATCTTCGAAGTTGCTTCTCAATTGTGGTCTTAGTAGACTCATGAAGCTTATGTTAATCACTTCTCTGCTAAAGCCTAGTAATTAGAAGAGTTGTGTGAGGGAACTTTCTTAGACTAATCTTATTGTTAGTATTGGAATTTGTTGTTGGAACTATCCATGTATGCAATGTTGGATTAAGCTGGCTATCTTTTGAACTTAACTTCTATTCATGTGAAGTAACCTAAGCTTGTTTCATCACCTTATTGTTTATTTTGTCGTTTAAATCACTATAATGAGTATAATTATTGTTGCTCCTAAAGTTAAGCGTGCAAGCTCTTACTTCAAACCAATTTTCGCATGATC
The DNA here is from genome assembly GCA_022539455.1 of Dendrobium nobile. NCBI lineage: Eukaryota > Viridiplantae > Streptophyta > Magnoliopsida > Asparagales > Orchidaceae > Dendrobium > Dendrobium nobile. The sequence goes on along the minus strand of CM039732.1, from coordinate 38,692,135 downwards.
GTTTCACATCAATTTAGAATTTATCTGATTATCCAATTTATATTTTGAAGCTTCCAAACGTGCTTCAGGTCCTCGATTTGGTTCCATTTGGACTCGGATTGGATAGAATTTGGTGTCGTTGGGATCATCTCTTCGATACATTTAGTTCGACTATAAGTTTGTCGAAATCGGAATTTAGATGATCACGAATTTAATTATAGAAGTTTCAATGCGAATTTGCATCGAGATTCGTGCTCGATCAAGAAATTTTTGTATGATATATGAATAAGGTTTTTTCTTTTTTGGAAAATTTCCTCTAGATTTTAAATTACTAAATAATTTTTAAAATAATGAAAAATAAATCATTGAAATTCATAATTTTGAAAATTATATTATATTTTTCAATCAAGAACATTACCATTGAAAAGTACAGAGAAATTGTCCCAAAGACGTGGGCATCTGATCCCACGGCGAAAGCAGGAAGATTCTGTTTTTTTTTTCCCGGCAACCAAGCAGGAAGCTTCCTTGAAACTTCTTGCCTGACAATCGCTCAATTGGACTTATTCCGCAGCAAAAAGTTTGTTTCAGATTTCCTAGTTAAAATAATTAAAATTAGTTTAAAATTTTATATTTATTTTAAAATAACTTTATTGGTTTAAAAACATCATGTTTATCAGAATTTTAATAACAATATCCTCATAATTTCTCCCGTATTCCCCGTCTTCGAGGAGACTTCCAACCCATGTCCTTATTATACAATCCAATAAATTAAAAGCACGGACGAACGGCAGATCGTACAGGCTTCCGTAACCCTTCGTGGTCCTACAGGGGAGCTTTTCGGTTTTTATTTATACCTCAAATAATATTATTTTTACTTTTATTAAATATTGCATTAACCCGGCTACCGGTACAGCGGTGGACAGCTGGGCCGAGGTAATTTTTATTTTCCCAACTGAGAGCACTTAAAAGTTAAAAGTTAAAAATATTCTAAAACATTTAGAAAATAATTTAATTTATTAAAAAAACAGTTTAAAATACAAATTAATATTATTTAAAAAAATAATAATCCATCTTAAGAAAAATAAAATACCCCCCCCCCCCCCCCCAAACTAAATCTGGCCCTGCCCAAACATATCCCCCTTAGTTCAGAACATAAAGCATGAATCACAATTTGCAATTCTTTCAAATATTTCCAAATCTTGCAGAACCAAACACAAGGTTTATGATAGAGAAAAGAAATTATAATCCAAAAGATCACTCGAAGTTAGCTACATGAATCGTGAAAAGTGAAAACACTCCAGATTTTAGTTAGATTAATCACCTAAATCATCAAACAAACAATATTGATAAGGTTTGGCACACAAAATTTATGACAAAGTCATTCTATCATTTTATATAATTTGTAATTACTATAAGCATTTGTTGCCCCTGCCATAATGACCACTAATGGCAAAACACTTTTTTTACTTTTTAACAAACCGATTAAGAATGGGCATTGGGCGGCCTGGATGAGCAGCAATAATAATGGCATAATAGTTTTAAAGTGTTGCAGGGAATCTGAAGGGCACACGATAGAACAGTAACATGCGCGTCGCTAGAATGCGCAGAACAGGATGATAAGCCGATAACGATTGGCATCCCCCTCCCCAAATCTCTCTCTCAAATCCCAAATCTCCATGCATCCACCCTCCCCTGCACATCACTAAACCATATTTTCGAAGAATATAGATCACGGGAAAGGGTTTTGGGTAAAACGAAAACGACTGGTTCAAGAACAAAAATCGCATCAAAGAACCAGATTCAAACTATAAGATAGAGAGAGAGAGAGAGGGAGAGAGAGAGAGAGAGAGAGAGAGAGAGAGAGAGAGAGAGAGGACCTGGATGCTGCGTCTGCGAGCCTCGTCCTCTGAACGCTTGTCAAGATCCGCAACCATGCGGAACCTCCGCTTCCGATTCCTGACGATCTGACCAACAGCGTTGCGCCATCGCCGCTGCACCTCCTCGGACGGATTCTTCGCCGGCAAATCGAAGTTCTCCTTCAGAAATCTTTCCATCGTCTCGCCCCCAACACCTCTTTATCTCTATCTCTCTCTATATCTATCTTCCTATCTTCGAACTAGGCTTTATGAATTTCAATCAATTCATCTAGCTAGGAATCGTTTTTTCGCCGGAGAAAGAAGATCACTAGAGCTCACGTAAGCGGCTTGGAAGTGGGAACGGAGAGGCGGGAGAAGAAATGACGAATGACGAGCTTGCTGAGCTTTCAAGGAAAATTTTCTTAAATTGGATATTTTTTTATGGTCTCGTCACAGCTGTGAGCTCAACTCTTGGGCAAATTATTGCATCCGGTCACCACCAGGCGCGGAAAATAAGTTCGGGCATTCAATAAAAATTTGCTGCGTCATCTGCGCTTTTGACTTGCATTTTATCTGCGCTTTACTTGCACTTTACTTGTGCTTTTGACTTGCGCTTTAATTATGGTTTTACATGCGCTTTACTTGTGCTTTACTTGCACTTTACCTGCGTTTAATTTAAAATCATATTTTATTAATATCCAAACCTATCTCTCCGTTCGGTGACCGGATGCAATAATTTGCCCACCTCTTGCCTCTCCTTTGCAGGCTCGAGAAGCTTGCTCTAAACAGAGGCACGTGATTTTTCATTTTTTTTAATGTTTTATTAAAGATTAAAAAATCATATAAAATCTTTAATTGAATTTAATTTTATTAGACAGACCAATAAACTTTTGGTTAATATTATTTTTTAAAAAAAAAATTTTATGTTCATTTTTTAAAAGCGTAATATTATTATTGCGTCATGGAGTATTCACAGCGGTAGAGAAATATAAAGTTTAATGTCTTAACTTTGTACGAAAATCCGACACGGAATAAGATAGGAGAGAGGGTGTAGCATTTATGAGACACCAAGATTTTTATGTGGAAACCCCCTGAAAAGGGGGAAAAACCACAGGGGCTTAGCCCAATTTGAATGAATCCATTAGTATTGTAGTTGATTAGAGGACCTAAACTTGATGTACATCTTATAGAGTACATTACATGATCAGAATACAAAGAATCATTGATGATGTGTTTGTTCGGTTAAAAGGACTGTAGTCGGCGGGCGACGGATGTCGGAATGATTGTAGTCGGTGGACAACGTAAGTCAGAAGGATCATAGTCGGCGGGCGACGGAGGTCAAAATGATTGTTGTCTAACAACAAAGGTCATAAGGATGGCGTCAGGTAGAAGTCCAACAATGGACAGAAATCCAACATCAGATAGATATCCGGTGTCGAAAGTTCGACAACCAGTAGAAGTCCGGCATCGAGTAGAAGTCCGACGTTAGTTGGCAGCCGAGGAGAACTCCGACGTTATATGATATTTGGGCAGAACTCCATAGTCACTTGGAGAACATATAGAATTCCGACGTCACTGGAAAGTCGTGCAGAATTCCAGCATCGTTATGCCAGAATTCCGACATCCTGTGGAAGCCGGACAGAATTCCGTTATCACTTGGACGTCGGGCAAAATTTTGACGTCACTTGGGCAGAATTCTAGCGTCCCGTGGAAGTCAGGTAGAATTCCGGCGCCACTTGGAAGTCGGGAAAAATTTCAGCGTCACTTGGTAGTCGGGACAAATTCCGGCATCATTTGGAAGTCGGGCAAAATTCCGGCATCATTTGGAAGTCGGGCAAAATTTCGGCGTCTCGTGGAACTCTGGCAAAATTCCGGCATCCCGTGGAATTCGGGCAGAATCTCAACGGTGGTCTAGGAGGAGTTTCTTCCCTCCTACGCTTATCTTCTTCTTCTTGCTTAGGCCCCCCTTCCAAGAGAAATAAGGGGTCTATTTATAGATTTCTAGAGTGGCATGTCCAGCAAATAGGTGAGAGATTAGGAGCAAATGTTGAGTGGTTCGAATGGACGGTTGATACTGAATCCCTTGATTGTGTACTGTTCTTCAGACATTTAAAGGTCTTAATGATGTCGAAATTTAGCGATCTTGGGCTCATTAGATTTGTCTCGTCGAGCCGCTCGATTCAACTATAAGCATGTTATGTTTGGAAACCGTTTGGTAACTCAAATTGTGGTTTGAACTTTTCAACAACGCTTCGGGTCCTTGATTTGGACACATTTGGGCTCGGATTGAGTCAAATTTGGTGTCGTTCGATTTGTATTTCCAAGACGCTCAGTTTGACTATAAGTTCGCTGAAATCGGAGTTCAGCTGATCCCGGGTTTAGTTTTTTAAGTTTTTGCCTCGATTTTGCCTCGAGATTCATGCTCGATCAAGATAAATTTTTTATGATATATCAATTATTATAGGCTAAAAATCATAATAATAGAGTAATAATTCGTTTTTTGTAAAGATTTAAAGCACAAGCAAATACCAATAAATAATATAATAAGCATCATAATTTCTTGAAATTTTTTAAAAGGAAAAAGTAATGGGAATTAACAAAGATTAAATGATCAAACGTGTATATATGATATAAGAGTTTGGCATTTTCCTTGAGTGGTGTATCAGGCGAGAACACTCACGAAGGTATAGAAAAATAGCTTAATGTCTGAGCTTTGAATGAAGATTCAACATATATATAGATAAAGAGAGATGGGTGAGAGAGTCATAAGCAGTGGCGGAGCCAGAAATTTTATTCAGGGGGGGCCTAAATTAAACATTACATGAAAATCACTCATTACCGGAAGAATTTTCAGGCCATTTTCATACGGCTAATTTTCCGGAGGTCATTTTTGTGGCGATTTATCATCTCATCTTGAATGTCAGAATACATTAAAATAGTTATGTTTGCCGTCTCATTACTGGAGCTAAGAGGAGTTGTACGATCAAAATTAAGAATACAAATAGCTTTGCGAGAGAGGAGCGAAATAGAAAAGGAAAGTTGTGCTCGAGATTGCGAGTTGCGAGAGAAGAGCAAAGGGGAAAACGAAGCATGCAGTTTGGGTCGAGGGAAAGCAAGCCATTTGGAAGCAGTCTCTATTTGGGCCTGTGATATGATATTGTTACCAGAGTGAAAATTTTTATAAGAAATTTATTGTGAAAATTAGTAAGAAAACTATTCTGAATAAAGCCTAAAGCATATTCTTTTGCATGTTAAATTATGGAATTATTAGCTCTTATTATTTATAAAAATAATGCTAATTTTTTATGTAAATTAATCGTTCACATTTAAATTTGTTTTAAAATGAGTGCAAAACATAAAAAATTCAATTAAAATGTATATTACACAATCTTAAAATAAATACAATACTTTTAAGATTTATTTTAAGATTCATTTTCACAAAAAAATTTTGATCAACAAATTCGGTAAACATTTTTTTATTAATATACTACATGTAATAAAAATAGTGACTAAATAATTATATCTAAATCTCTTCCTTTTCTCAAAAAAAAAAAAAAAAAAAAAATTGCTTTAAGCTCCTGTCATGTATGCAGCCAAAAAAAAAATTTGTTTTAGGTGGGGGGGGGTGGGGGGCACGTGCCTCCATAGCGCCCCCCCCCCCCCCCCCCCGCCTATGGTCATAAGAGACCCAAAATTTTTACATGAAAAACCCTAAAAAGGGGAAAAACCACGGGATCAAACCCAGTTGAAATGGTTACACTAGTGTTTATCATTGAATACAAATGAGTCCTTTTCAGTGTGGGGGAGGTATTGGCTTCATATAGTAAATATCACATAGAACACATTACAAGATTGTAGTTGAAAGAATCTATTGATATGAAAGTTGTTCTCAAAAGAGTGCGAGCCTATTTATTTGGTTGGCAGGACGACAGAGTTAGGAGAGACCTTAATCGACGAACAACATTTTGTAATTTGATTTTAATTATTTTGATGCAGAGATTGCTCCTAGAACTGAATTATTGTACATGTATTTTGAAGAATGAAATGAAATGTTTTTAAATTGCATATTTATTATTTGGATTTCATAGTAGCTCTCGTTGATTATATTTGTGGTTTAGTTAAATCAAAGGATTATGTTTTCAATCATTCTATTAGATCTCAGTGCATCACATTACGATCCTCCATTCTCCATTACACGACAACGATCTCTAACCTCTGTCACACGACTACAGTCCTCTGACCTCCATCACTCGATTATGTTCCACCAACCTGTAATCTTCTAATCAGTATTGTATGGCTACTCCAACGCCAACTGACTTTATCAAATATCTTTAATAATGCCAGCATATGTCATCACTTATATGATCAATGCATGCCATCAACATCAACTCCGACTCCCAACTACAACAATAGAATGAATATTGGATTCCTTTCAACGAGCTCTTCCAACTTCAACCAACTAATATATTCATTAAAACATATTCCCTTAAAAAAGAGCTTCAGTGAAATCGTTTTAACTGTGACGGATCTCGTTGGAGTTTCCACATAAAAACTCTCATGTTACTTATAATTATTGTACTCCTCTCATATTTGTGTGTGTGTTCAATCTTCATGCAAAGCTATGACATTATACTACTTTTTTAATGTCGTGAATATTCCAACACGCAACAAATAATAATCTTTTTAATCGTTCTTCATAAACTCACTTTCTCTAGAATTATTTTTGTGATATTAAATAACAAGTTTTTTTAGTAGCTTCTAAATTATAAATTTTACAAAGCTACTGTCTTTTTTTTTTTAATTACGTTATAGTTTTAAATAATAATTTTTCATGTAGTAATTAAAACCATCATATCACCAATTCATCAATAAGGGTCTGTGCCAGCAGCATTTCATCTGCAGCTTTTCATCTGCTTTGCTTGTAGTCGTAGATCATAGCCAGCCACATATTCATTTAGTTATTATTTTATTATTATTATTTTTATTGATGTATCATCAAAAAATTATCTTGACCGGGCACGAATCTAAAAGCAAAATCAGGTTGGAAACTTTGAAAATTAAATATGGGATCATCTGTACTCCGATTTCAGTAAACTTACAGTCAAACTAAGCGTCTCAGAAATATGAACCCAACGACACCAACTTGAACTCAATCCGAGCACAAATGTGTCTGAATCGAAGACCCGAAGTGTTGTTGGAAGGTTCAAACCACAATTTGGATTGTCAAATGGTTTTCAAACATGACATGCTTATAGTTGAATCGAGCGGCTCGATGAGACGAATCCAACGAGCCTAAGATCTCTAAATTCAGATATCATTAAGATCTTCAAATGTCTAACGAATGGTCCACGATCAAGGGATTCAATATTGGCCGTCCATCCAAACCACTCCCCATTTGCCCTTGATCCTCCTCCTATTTACGGGTCATGTCACTCTCAAAAAACTAAAAATAGCCCCTCATTTCTCTTAAGAGAGGAACCCAAGCAAGAAGAGAAGAGGAGAGGAAGAAGAGAAGAGGAGGGAAAAAACTCCTCCTCAACCATCGCCGAGTTCCGCCCAACGTTCAAATGACGCCGGAGATTCGCCTGACTTTCAAGTGACGTCGGAGTTTCGCCTGACGTTCAAGTGACGCCGGAGTTCCTCCCACTTTTAAGTAACGCCGGAGTTTCGTCTGACTTCCAAGTAACATAAGAGTTCCTCCTGAACTCCAAGTGGTGTCGGAGTTCTGCCCGACCTTCAAGTGACGCAGGAGTTCCGTCCGAACTCCAAGTGACGCCGAAGTTTCGCCCGAACTCCAAGTGACTCCGGAATTCTGCCCGAACTCCAAGTAACGCCAGAATTCTGCCCAACCTCCATGTGATGCTGGAGTTCCACCCATCCACTGACTAACGTCAGACTTCTACCCGATGTCGGACTTCCTCCCGTTGCCGAATTCTTGCCTGATGCTAGACTTTTGCCCGATACCAAAATTCCATCAGACTTCTACCCATCATCGGACTTCTGTTCGTCGCCGGACATTCGTCGGACTTTAATCCAACATTGGACTTATGTCCATCGCTGGACTTCTACCTGACGTCTTCCTTTCGACCTCTATAGCCCACTGACTACAGCCTTTCTAACTTACATCACCCACCGACTATAGTCCTTCTGAACTCCGTTGCCTGCCAACTACGGTTTTCCGACTTGCGTTGCCCACTGACTACAGTCATTTCAACCAAACAATCACATCAACAATGATTCTTTGTATTCTCACCATGTAATATTCTTTATAAGATGTACATCAAGTTAAGACCTTTCCCCAAAGAAGGGCCTCATTTATAATCAACTGCAAATACTAGTGAATTCATTCATATTGGCCTAGGCCCCATGGTTTTTCCCTTCTTTCAATGTTTTTCACATAAAAATCTTGGTGTCTCTAGTGAATGACGGTGCCTCTGTTTTTATCTGTATGCGTGCTGGATCTTCGTACAACGCTAAGACGCTAAACTTTATATTTCTCTACCACCGTGAATATTCCAGGACCTAACAAGAATATATATATTTCGGAAATATATTATATTATAATATCGTTGTTTGATTTAATATTATTGTAATAATATTTAAATCAATTAAATTGAAGTTTAGAAAATATTGAGCCATTTGTTTCTTACAAAATAATAATATAATTTAATATTATAATCACGACTGATTTTGATGATATTATATTTATTTAAGTAAAATAAAATTTCATGTTTGATTTCAAACTTTGGGTCATAGTAGATAAGATATATAATAAATAGTTCTTCTTGTTGTGTGGTGTAAAAATTATAATTTCTTAAAAATTCATCAATAGGTGAGATTTGATGTTTAAGTGAAAACTAGTAAGGTATAAAAGATTCTTGCAAATAATAGGTTAATCAAGTCATCATAAGAATTTGAACTGAATTCAATAAGTCGTTAATTTACTAGACTCGACCATAATTTGATACTTGTTAAGCTCATCAAAGTCGCTCAAGGTCTTGAATTACATAGAGTGAGATTTCATTAACCCCAGAGTTTACTCTATCTTCGCCATCATTATTAAGTTGTTAGCTCACTCAAATACTCTTGAAGTAACCATTCAATTCGTCATGACTATTCACCCGAAGAATTTGACTACTCGTCCTTATTACTTGTCATTCAACAAGTTGTTTGCCCCATAGGAACTCACCAAGAATACTCACCTTTAGCATATTAATAAACCTCATCAAGTGATGAGGTTCAATAAGCTAATAAGTCAATATCTCTATTCTTTCTCTTGTTTAGCTCGTAAATGCAAAACACTTTGGGCCATGACTAAGGCTTCGTTTGGGGCGACTTTCCTAATGATTTACATCATAAAATCTTTTAAAAGCAACAATAGTAGTAGCCAACTATGAGTGTGGAAGCTTTCATGAAAGTAAAATTATTAAGTATAAGGATAACACAACTACTCAATACAAAATGCATTTACAAACTTCCCCTAAAAAATTAGAAAATCTTAATCATTATGAGACCAAGAAGAAGGTGCTAGAAGGATTGCTATGTTCAATTGGAATAGTTAGCATAATAACAAACCTATGAAAGTTAGCGCAAAAATAGTTGTCATAGTATCTTTTATAAATAAGTACAAGTTATAAAATGGGTTGTGTCCACTTATAGTGAAAATTGAAGTATTTTATTTCTTGTTAGCTTTCTCATATATATAATAGGGTTTGGTCACATAAAACGTCAGCCTTTCAATGACCCAGTCAGAAAAATAGATGTATTAGATTTGACTTATATTAGAAAAGATAAAGATCGGCCTAAAAATATTTGGTTAGAAAATATTAGAAATAATCTTTCTTTATTAGATTTAGATGAGAATTTGACCATTAACATGACACAATAGAGAAAAAAAATTCATATAATTCACCCCATATAGTGAGATAAATACTCATTGTTGTTGTTTCTCATATATATATATATATATATATATATATATATATATATATATATATATATATATATATTATCTTGACTTTTATAAGATGATAATAATTCAACCATTTTAAGGAATTGGTATAAACTTATTTCCCAATGAATGATTCCTATTCAAGTAAATATTGATGTTTCCTTTTGAGCTTGTTTTTAATTCTTTAGACTTTATAAGTATTTATCAATATAAGAAGTCAAAAGCTCATTTATTTCATGGACTTATTTATTATCCCTTTTTAAATAAAATGCCACCACCTACAAAGAAGCAACTTTACTTTCTTCTTTCACCACCAAAAACTCTCTAAGAGCAACCTCTACTTCATTAACTACACCAAGCCCCCTAAGCCACTGAGCCAATACTTCTGATGCTTCCTTCTCAACCACCACACCATCTCTCTCCAGTTCCATCAAGAAATCCAAAGCTCTCTCCAGCATATTCTTCTTTCTGTAAGCCCCCAGCATCACTGCAATGCACTTATCATTTGGCTTCAGTCCTGCAACTCTCATATTCTCTATGGTGCTGCGAGCTCCTTCAATCTTCCCAGCCATGCAATAAGCATTCACAAGAAGTGCACAGAGCCTGCTATCTGGAACAATTCCTGCAAACTGGACGGAGTCGAACACTCTCTGCGCACCTTCGGCATCCCCAACCATTGAAAATGCTCGCAATATCGCCTTGTAAACTTCTCTACCTGCGAACACTTGTTCGGCCTCCATGTCCTTCAACAAGGTTTCTGCGAGTTCCAGCTTTTTCGCTCGAATGTACGCCATGATCATTGAGCCATAGGCTCGCTTGTCCATTGGTGATTTCAGTAGCTTGATATCCTCGAAAGCTTCCTCGGCATGGCGGAGATCGCCGGCTTTGCTGTACATGTTGATGAGGACGGTCAGGGTCACTTGATCACAGAGGAAGCCTCTAGTTTTCATGGATTGAAATAGCTTTTGTGCATCGTGTAAGCGACCGTGCTTCGCATAAGCGTCTATGAGCTTGGTATAGTCGCGAACGTTGGCTTCGAATGATTCTTCAACCAAGGCATACTCCATAACCTACTGAAACCAGCGAGACAGAGCAGAATAAACTTTATTTATGAACAGAGCTGTGTTAACAAGCCTTTGTATGTTAAGAACTGAAACTCAAATATACATTTAGCCAAAAATTTATATTGCAGGAGTTTCAAATGGAAGAAATGCCGTTGTAATCTTCAAGAGATAAATTAAAGATGAAGAAACCGTTAAGATGAAACAACAAGGAATACAAAGAAAAAACTGACATGTTGTTCTCCTTTGTCATGTTAAGGAGCTTTATGTTTTGCCTTTTGAAGAATATCTTATGCACAGTTGGTCAATGAAACCTTAATATTTATGAGTAATTTCTTTAAGATTATTTTGAGATTTTCCCTCTAAATTTCAGTTACCCTAGACTTTTTCCATTAATAAACAAATGACACTGTCAATATGTGGAGAAATTATTCTGTGCAGACACCGGACAGTCAAGAGACCAATCAGAACGTGCCACGTCACCTGGTACACAACGGTACCGAGCAAAAAAATGACTCGGCACGTTTTAGCTGATCTCCAGACGCCATCCAGGTCAGCACAGAATAATTTTTCCACTGTGCGAGAGATTAGGCAATGACAACATAATGAAGTAATTAATTGGGAGGATCTATACAAAATTCATGAAGTGTTTTGAGCATTTATTTATTCAAAATTCAAGAAATAAAATTTAAAGTCTATTTTGGATGGCTTCAATTGTCTCTAAAAAAAATATTGTAAAGCTAATGTTAGAAAAAAAAAATTTTTTTGAAAGATGCTATTGGTATTATAAAATTTTTCCTCATTTCAAAAAGTCATACTTTCTTATGCCTAATGTACTTTTGGCAGATTTGCTGTAAAAATTTGGTTTGCATCATAAAATCTTTTAAAAGCAACAATAGAGTAGTAGCCAACTATGAGTGTGGAAGCTTTCAAGAAAGTAAACTTATGAAAAAGTTGTCCCAAAGATATGCTTAGAGTTCTTTTAGGACAGCTTCTTCATACTTTGTCTTTACAAGCAACTTTTATATTTATGTTTTACTTTTTTTTTTTGCATTTTACAAATGTGTGTGGTGAAAATAATATTTTTACAACAAACTTTGCTAGAATGTTTTAGTAACAAAAATATATTATTTAACTTTTTTAAAATATTAAAAATTTCTAATACACTTAGGCTTTGTTTGGGACAGCTTAAGGCTCTTCATGAAATTCCCTTCATTCCCTTCCAAGCATTCCTAAGAAATTCCCTTAGCCTTCCTGACAGCATCTCAAATATCTCCTGATACTCCATGACAGTCCCCTCTTGATAGAACTGCTAGTGGAAGTCTTCTTCTCGAATGACTCGGAAATGTTCCAATAAGCAATCCTTAAATTATCCACATAAATAGAACAGATACTTGACCTCTCTCGACTGAAACCAAGCTAAGACTTTCCCCTCCAAATATAGCCCGCCGCCATGATTTTTTCTCCTTTAATCAGCCCATTAATAGCAAAATAACGCTCCACGCGATACAACTAATCCTAAACATCTTCCCCTTCAAAAATTGACATTTTTAACTTTCGTGATCTCGCATCTATACCCCAATGGTTTCTCCCTACGTTAGTTCCTCTTGTGTAGTGATGGTGCGAGTCCCACCTTTCTCTCTTGGAGGATTTAGACCCCATGGTTCGGCTCTCTCTCTTGTGAAGATCTGAATTCTGCTCCAGGATCGTCCAGGACGATCTGGGATCGTCCTGGGACGACCAGTTGGATTTTGTTCCAGAATTTGCCCAGATTTGCTCCAGGTGATTTTTCTGTAGGTATCGGCCGGGCCGATAGGGACATCGTTCAGGACGATCTGCACTGTTCAAAATATCGTCCTGAGCATCGCCCTGAAAGCAGTCCAGGCCGATAGAAATTGTTCTGATCGTCCAGGACGATCTTGCGATCGGCCAGGACGATCTGTGTATGATAAAGCTGAAATCAGGTCATTTTGAGGAGAGAGAAAATCAAAAATAAATATCTGATTTTCTGATCCGAGGAAAGAGAAAAAGAAAAGAAAAGGAAAAGTTGATTTCGGGAAGCCGCGGGTCCGTTTTCGTTTGACGAGATTGTTAAGGATTTTGCTGTACGCAAGGTAAGGCACAATCCGACTTTCTCAATTTTCAGAACCGTCGCTGTTGACGGTATTTTCTGTCCGGATTTCGTTTTTGTTAGCGATTTTCGTCCGTATTTTCCGACTGGTTTAGTTTTTACCGCGTAACTTTCTGTATATCGTTGACGTGCCGGGTGTGCACATTTTGAATATATTTTGGAGATTTTTGTCCAGACCGTTTTGATTTGGCGGCGTTTTATTCCGTCTGTATTTTTCTGTGTGAATATTAAATGCTGTGGCAGTAGAATAAATGTTCTGAAATGTTGTTATCTACATTCTGTGTGAATTTGGTATTCTGTGATTTTTCAGGAAAATTGTGTAAATTTCATACGCTGCCGTTATGCTGCCCGATTTTTAGATGATTTCTGAATTGTCCGGATTTCTTCTGATTTGATATGCTATCTGTATATGCTATAAAAAGGGAGTTATAAGGGGCCTGGATCCTATGAGATTCAATTAGTGTCTGGAAAATCTGAAATGAGCTCAATATGAAATCTGATATCTATTATGTTCCGGATCCGAGGAAATAAGTTCTGGTGCTATAAGCACATATATATGTATATTCTGGTGCTATATGCACATCTGTTCTGGTGCCGTGAGCACAAATGGAGGCATAAGGGGCCTGGATCCTATGAGATTCAGTCAGTGTCAGGGAATTTAGCTATTAATTATATATCTGATATATGGTATCTGATTTGATACGACTTCTGTTTCCGTATGGTTCTGTTTGATCTGTTCTGTTCCGATTTCTGATCTGTTCCGTTCTGATTCGTTTCTGTAAGAAATTCTGATTTGATATATGTCCGTATCTGTTCTGATTTGATCTGTTTTGTTATGAACTGTCTGATTCTGATTTCTGTACGAAGATTCTGATATCTGTCCGATTCTGTTCTGATTTCCGTTCTGGATTTGGTCCGATGTGTTTGGTTTTGGATTCTGAGAATTTTGATTGGAGGTTTGTCGCTTTGCTGAGCTGTTGAGCTCACTCTTGCTTTCTGGTGGTTTTCAGGTTCTGGGAAAGGGAAGGAGGTCTTGGACTAGAGTTCCGAGTCTGATCTGTGATAGGTACTTTTGTACTTTTTTTATTTTTGTGCAGTCATGGCTCTTTCTGCTTTATTTTCTGTCAGCCATGTACTGTATTTGTAGATGATTGTTTTGAGGAAAAGAAAGAAAAATATAGATGATTTGTTCCGCTGCATTTGATATTTTTTAGTAGCTCTGATCTGTTTTGTATGTATAATATTTGGAAGATTCAGTTCAGTAAGTAAATTCCAAAGCCAGATCCTGGTTAGTCTGTTTGGCTGGTCGCAGCCCGGTGCGGGCGGAATCCGTCTCGGGTCGGGTCGTGACATCTCTCTCTCTCTCTCTCTCTCTCTCTCTCTCTCTCTCTCTCTCTCTCTCTCTCTCTCTCTCTCTCTCTCTCTCTCTCTCCTGTTTAAGGGGTCTCAAAAAAGTTTTAGCTTCCACTTTTTTTACTGGCCTTTCTTCGGAATACCCCATCGGACACCCCCCCAGGCAGTTCTTGAGGGAAAACACTCTCCACTTCATCATCATCCTCCTGAACTTTCTTCCCCTTCAAATCAGCCCTAAGAATAGTCGGCGACTCCTTCGATTGCATCTGAATTAACTTATCATATCTTCCATGTTTTCACAATAATTCTCCATGGATAAAGACCTTCCTTCCACATTTGTGATCCATTCCAGAATATCTCTCATCCATTCCAGAATATTTCTCCTCCATCCTAGTCTTTGTTTGTTCCATCTCACCTTTCAATACATCCATCTTCTTAGTTGTCATTATCGCTCCGATATCAATTTGGTATGCCTTGGAAGTGAAATCAACGAGAAAACGGAATAAAAATGGTAGAGAATTGAGAAACGGTGGCTGATTTTGATAATACTACTTCAACACAAAAGCAAGATACAATGATATACAATTAGAGAGGTAATCTACTCTCCCAATTCACTTAGACGCCAATAGTAGGGCCTCAAAGAAAGAAAACTATAGCAGAAATCAAATCACACATGACCCCCCATAAACCCTAGAATCATTCTTAAATAAGCTCCCTTAATTCCCCGCAAAATAGCTCCCTTTCCTTACTTAATTCTCTCCTCTCTTTTGAATTCAAATCCCCTCATTAATTCTTTCCTTAACCCTTCTCTTTATATATGGAATCAAGGTTTTCAAAACCGGACCGACCGATTCAACCGTGATGTTTAAGAATTTAATTTGAAGTTTTTTAATAAAATTTCAACCACTACACTAAAAAAACGCCTCGATGTTTAAGAATTTAACTTCTTTTACTTAAGGGGTTCCACACTTCTTATTCACTACCTTATTATGTTCTTAATTTTAAAATGAAATTGTAGTTGATCTGGAATAATAATTAGTAAAATCAAAAGAGACCTGTCATTCTAGGAAAAAGTTAATAAAGCATTAAGAAAAAATATATTAAGTATACTCCTCCATAGAAAAGTTGAGACATCTAAGTGATCAAACTCATTTTGATGTAATGTGAATCCAATGTCACAGCACTAGGCTCCTAACTCTACCTCAAGTGTCAGATAAATTAATAGATGGAATTCATAACACCCTAAACTAGGAATTAAAAGCCTAGAGCTTCTCGGAAGGAGTAAAAGACAGCTCTATCAACACAATAGTATGTTACAGGTTTACAGATATACAATTTTATAGCCGTAGATAAGCAAAACAACAAACATCAACCAGCGCAGAGTGACTAAAATGAAAATAGTCTTAAGCTCAGATATGAGATTAAAAATTATTACAAATAGCGAGTTCATAAGCATTATAAATGAAAAAGAAGAAATTTAGGACTAATCCTAACGACATTAGAGCTGAACTTAAGTGAAAACAAACAAATGTTAGAAATGAAGATACTAAGGGGTAGTTTGGTTGCTAAAATTTGGAATTCAGCAGAATTTCATTAGTAAATACAACACATTCATAATTCTGGAAATAGCTTTTTTGTGTTTGTTTTGAATTAATAAAAAAGAGAAAATGAACAAAATGGCCTCTTGATTTTTTATGAAGGATCAAAATGGACCCCAAATATATTAAAGGACCATTTTGATTCCAATTCTTTAAAAGGAATCAAAATAAGTTAATGGTGGGACTATTTTGATTCCTCATTTAGGAGTTAGGGGACCAAACCGATCCTTTAATATAATTGGAGACTATTTTAATCTTTCATAAAAAATCAAGGAACCATTTTGGTCCTTTTCTTTAATGAAAAATAGCTTAAATTTACAAAAATAACTTGGGCACATTGAGGTAACGATGGGATTGGTAGCATGTGAAGGAAGGAGAAGAGAAGATCATGAGGGGAAATTTGCTCAAGACATGACGTCAAAGGCGGAGCCACGGTGGGGGCACTGGGGGCATGTGCCCCCACTGGCCTTCTAGAAAGTGAAGGAGAGCCACACAAATGGCTCAGTCAGCTGAACGGAAGGAAGGAGATAGTTATAAAGGGGCTCAGCTTCCTGGGCGGTAGCGGCAACTGTGCAGAGGCCGGCACCAAGACCTACTTGGTGGTGTGAGCAGAGTAGGATGGTGACGAAGAAGACGTTGACTAATAGGAAGGACGTGAAATGTTTTAAGGAAAAGGTCATTGCAGAGGATGAGCAGTTCACACTCATGATTAAAATTTTTTGCTATACATTACTGTTTAATTCTTACTATTCTTAGTTTTCTTTTCATTACCTTTGGCTTTATAAGCCTTTATCTATTAAATTTATTTTGATATTAATTTCATATATATATAGTTTATTTTCCACTAATATTAAAATAAATTTAATAAATTTTTTGCTCAATTAAATTAGGCTAAGTTGGGCATTTTTTTCATTATAAATTTAATGTATTTGAAAAAAAAAATATTTTTGCTTGATTGAAAGCTAAGCAGCCCCACATAGTGGATAAATATTTGTTGTTGTTGCTAATTGTGAATACCGGCCCCGCTTCATCAAAAATAAAAATATAAAATTTTTTAATATTATTATTTTTTAATTCAAATAGAATTATAATTTATCATCTTTATTCTTCTTTTTATCTTCTTATAATTCTGATTTTTGTATGAAAAAAAAATTATGAGTGCAAGTATTAATGAAAAAAAAAAGAGATAATATTTCTAAAATTTAATTTGTGCCCCCACTATAAATAATTTCTGGCTCCGCCCCTGCATGACGTGATGGGATTAAAGCATGTGAAGAAAGGAGAAGAGGCAAGTTGTAATGGGATCAGTGGCATATAAAGGAGAAGAAGAGCTTGCACCAAGAGCTTGCTGGGAGTATTGTGAAAATGAGGATGAAGTTGTGCAGCAGGAGTCGGCAAGACAATTTATTATGAATTCATCCAATTTGGACAAATTAGAAATTTGAATACACACAAAATAACTTGATAGGTATTACAAATATTTTGAAATTTTACTTTGAATTTGTTTTGCTCCAAACCAAATTACTAAAATTTAAAAAACACTGCATTCCTTTTCCTAATTTACCCTCAAAATACTCCACCACGCAGCCCCCCTAAGGAAAAACATGCATAGCCCATAGGAAAATAAATCAACTACTTGGGTCTCAAAGTAATCCAAAAGGTAATTGTAAAGGGAAACTAGATAGCTGAAAAAAAAATTAGTAAGAATTAAGAAAGAGAGTTACTTGGGAGGGGGCGTGGGGTGATGCTTTACCTCCAAAAACAAAGAAAGATCTACCCTCTTTACTTCCTTCAGCACGGACAACCAATCACATCTTTTTGGTCGCATGGTTTTCACCCATGAAGCCAACAAGAGGAATAAATTTTCCTCTTCAGAGAAACAGATAAGGCGTCTCATAATGGCTTTGCAGCGATTTGTCATTGTTGGTGAAAGCTGAGATATTTCATGCTTTTGGGCCTCTGTTAACTCAGGACCAACATCATGCCATTTTAGCTTCAACCCTTCTTTTACCTCACCATTTCCTCCTTCAAAATTAACAAAATTTCCATGAAACAGGCATGCGGAAGAGGGCCTAGAACAATTTTGTCGAAAGGGCTCTCTATATTTACAAATGTTGAGGCTTCTGTGGTGAAAATGGGAATTTGGACCAGCTAGGAATACATTCAAGAGGAAACTGGATAGGCTCAATGAAGAAGAGCAGAGCATAATCATTCCAAAAAGCTGCCAAATTAAGATAACTGATTTATCAAATTTGACTCAATAAATAATTATCAAGAAAAAATAAAAGAAAAATAAAAAAGGTATTTACATACGTACCACACAATTCTTAAATATTTATATATCTAACATTTAAACTTTGATATTTACTGATATAACACCCAGATCTTTAAGGCTTTTTGTTTGGGAACGCTTTCTTATTATTTTTTGAAGCAATTTTCTAGTAAAATTTTTTTTTATATTTACTAAAATGCTACTTTAAAAAATAGTAACAAATGAAACCTAAATCATATAACAAATAACAGTAATCTTGACTTTTCTTTTAAGTAAAATACACTTTCATACTTATATGTTGATATGATTGAGACTCTAAAGTGTCATATCAGTAAATATCAAAGTTTAAATGTTAGATATATAAATACATAATAACTGTATGATATGTATGTAAACCCCTAAAAAATGCAAGTCAAAACGAAGAATAAGAAATATAGAGATACAAATTCACTGATAAGGGAGTTCGATTGTGTTTCAAAGAAGTCGGCTACAAGACATTTTGAGTGTTTATTTGTAGAAATAATGACATAAGCTTGACATTATCATTCATGAACTTCTACCCAGAACGAATAAAAAATAGATAACTCCAAAAAGCTATTGCAAAGCAAAATAGGGAATTAGCCCCAATACTGCATATTGTTATGTAGAAAAGCAGGTGTAAAACTTCTAATTTGCAAAAAACAGAAAAGTATTAGATGCTAGTGAAAAACGTGGAATTAGGACTACTTTTCGTAGATAAAAATATAATCATATAAACTAAGCATTGCGGTGCAAAACAGGTGAGCAGATACAATAAGATTATTTCAAAATCTTTGAAAAACATGGATGAAATGATAATGGCATTTGCATTTTCAGTGATTGCTTAATTGCAGCGAACAAGTTAAAGTCTTTTCATTAGCTAAATTTTAGCAAACAAGATTTTTGACTACAACCACAATTAGTCATGCCACCACAAACAATGATGTCCCCTCCCACCTATAAGACAACCAAAGTGTGAAGAATGGAGAGCTCAATAATGGGAAGAATCAATGAGAAAACAGTCACAGCACTAAACAATGAGAAGTCGTACATTAACTAAAATAGCACGCCTTATGGGGAAAGGTACAGACCAAAGATAAATTTGACAATAAGTAACTCCTCATTTTGCTTTTGCCAAACATTTGGATCTGTTGAGAAAGAGCGGTACTGAAACAACTTGTCCCATTTACCTCGCCAAAATGCTATAGTATTCTTGGATCCACATATCACTTTGATTGTTTGATAGGGTGAGAAAATACTAATAGTAAAGTGTGTAAACTTGAGAAATATTATACTCCTAAAAGCCGGTGGAACAAAAATGCTATAATTTCTTAGCTAAAATCTTAAACCATGATAGTTGATGTAGTTGAAGGTTCAAGAATCTTGAGCAACCAAATAAGGACTGCAAAATTGGACACCTGCAATTTATAAAACTTGATTTTTTTCATTGTTGTCATGAAGAGACATCAAGATGATGGAGTTTGCTGTCACAAAGAAAAAGAATATATATAATTGTAGAATTTAACCAAATACAAGAGAGAAAAAAAAAATGTAGACAACACTGCCCAAAAACGATATCGAGAAACACATGTTATAATTGAGGTCCAACAATTCAGTATACTTTCATGTTATGCTCATGAGTTACTGAAGGCGATTGGCCAATCTTCCTTCTCTCCTTCCCTCTAATGAACAATCTCAAGCTATTAGTCAACCACCAAATAAAAAGAAAGCAGGCGCACTCAATAATCACCAGGTATTTTATTTTCAAAAACAGCTAGTTACAGTAAATAAAAATTAGTTAGAAAAATGTGAATTATTAATAAAGAGTGAACCAAACCTACTTATCATGCACGGATATTCAAAATATCAACTATCAAATCTATGAAGATCAATTGATGAAAGACTAAGGGGCTGTTTGATATCGGATTTACAGCGGGATTTAAGTCGGATTTAAGCTAAATCCAGCCAAACGGTTTTTGTGCGCGCGTTTAATCCCGGCGATGGGTAAACCCCGAATTTAAGGATTTACGGCTTAAATCCCGGATTTACTAGATCCCTCGGTTCGGCAGATTTATGGGATTTGGCCAAAGAAGCGCGCGAAAGGGAGAAAGTTACCTTCACAGCCAGCGAGCTCCCGTTGTTGCTTTCGATCAAAATGTCGTAACTTCCGATCCGACAGGAAGGGAAAGTCGTCGAACGAGCGAAGTCGAACAGACGAAGGAGCCGAAGAAGCGACTCGTGCAATCTCTACACCTCCTGCTAAGCAACGAAGCCGAACAGCAACGACAAAAAGAGAAGATGAAAGGCTTTGCTTGAGGCCGCTAACTTAGTATTGATTAACTTAATTAATATAATTTAAAATATTAATAATTAAGTAAATTAATTAAATAATTAATAATATAATATTAATATAATTAGCTTAATTAATATAACTTAAAATATATATTATTAAATAAATAATTAATAATATAAATATTCATAACACATTAATTTTTATTTTTAATTATAAATTTATTTTTTTAATTTATATTTATCTTCTTCACATTTAAATCCCTAACACACATAATTTTTATTTTTTTAATTTAACATAAAATTATTAAGAATTTTTAAATATCATAATTATCTTTCTTATTTCAAATAATTTGTTATTATTATTTATTTATTTTTTAATTCTTTTTTGTCTTATTATAATAATTATTTAAATAAGACTTATTTTTTATTTTGTATTAGAAATTAGCCAACTATTGAGCCAGACTCCAAATTATAAGGTTAAAATTTTATTTAAGACAACTTTTTCGCTGTTTATTAAAGCAATTTTGTAGGACAAATTTTTTAAACTAAAGCCAATAAAAAAGTTGTCCCAAAATAGAAATTGAGCTCGAACTCGATCAATTAATTAAAGCTAAGCACAAGCCAATGGTGACTTGAGCTTGTTTGACTCATTTACTCCCCTAACTTAATTGGGCAAAATAGAGAAGGCAGACGGGGAAACAGTCAAATTCAAGCTAACGATCGAAGTGGTTATATAGATACAACAACAACAACAACAACATCAAGCCTTTATCCCACTACGTGGGGTCGGCTACATGAATCCTTTTTCTCCATTGTGTCCTATTAAAAGTCAAACTCTCGTTTAAATCTAATAAAGAAAGGTCATTCCTAATGTTTTCTAACCAAGTCTTTTTAGGTCTACCCCTACCTTTCTTAACATAAGTCAAATCTATTACCTCTACTCTCCTAACCAGGTCATCAGAAGGCCGCCGTTTTATGTGACCAAACCATCTAAGGCGACTCTCTCTAATCTTATCTTCTACTGGAGCTACTCCAACCTTTTCACGTATATGCTCATTTCGTATCTTATCTCTAAGGGTAAAGCCACTCATCCACCTGAACATCCTCATCTCTGTCACACTTAACTTAGTATTATGCTTCTCTTTTAATGGCCAACATTCGGCGCCATAAAGCATTGCAGGCCTCACTACCATCTTATAGAATTTTCCCTTAAGTTTGAGGGGTACATTTCTATCACATAACAGGCCCGATGCATTCCTCCACTTCAACCATCCAACTTGAATTCTGCTGATAATATCCCATCTACTTCACCATCACTATGAACAATAGATCCAAGATATCTAAAACGTGTACTCTTATTAATGACTTGATCGCCCAAAGTTACAATCCCCTCACTAGGTCTATTACTACTAAAATTATACTCCATATATTCCGTTTTAGATCTACTCAAGCGAAAACCTTTAGACTCTAAGGTTGACCTCCATATTTCAAATTTACCTTCACCTCCCTCTCTAGTCTTATCAACAAGAAGAATATCATCAGCAAAAAGCATACACCAAGGTACATCCTCTTGCAAATGTCTAGTGAGAACATCCATGACTAAAGCAAAATATTTTAGTACGAGAAAAAATAACTAAATAATAGTTAAAATTTTCCCCTTCAATGCATGCAATCTTTTTTATCCCTCAAAACGACAAAATGATCTCTCAAATATTTGAGAATCTCATCATCACAAATAAATATATAACTTGCATAACTTAATACCCAATTATATAAAAATTCATTCATAAATCATATACTATATGACCACAACTAAAGTCCTAAATATCTCATATTGTGTCCTTATACAAATAGTGACAAAATCTACAATTTTTAAAGTCATTCTGACATAAAACTAAATAAAAAAAAAACAAAAAACAAACAACTGGCAAAGAAACATAATACAATATAAGTTCTGCTATACAAGACTTTATTTGGGACGGATTTATACCGCTTCTTTAAGTAGTTCTTTAGTACATAAATTTAAATTTTTAAACTTCAAAGCTATGTTTTGAGAAGCAGTAAAAAAGCCAACCCAAATGAAGACTAAGGTTTCATTTGAGACTGATTTCCTACTGCTTAAAGTTTTTTAGTACAAATTTTTTAATTTTTGTACTAAAAAAATGCTTTGAGAAGCAATAAAAAAGCCGCCCCAAACAAAGCCTAAGGCTTTGTTTAAGATAAATTTCTTACTACTTAAAACAATTTTCTTATAATTTTTTAAAATTTTTTAACTAAAAAGAAGTTTAAAGAAGCAGTAAGAAAGTCATCCCAACTGAAGACTAAGGCTTCGTTTGGGACGGCTTTTTTAGTGCTTCTTAAAACGGAGTTCTAGTACAAAAATTTAAAATTTTGAACTAGAACTCCGTTTTAAAAAGCAGCAAAAAAGCCGTTGTTTGGGACGGCATTCTTAATGCTTCTTAAAACAACTTTTTAGTTCAAAATTTTTAATTTTCTACTAAAAAACAGTTTTAAAAAGCAATAAAAAAACTGTCCAAACAAATCCTAAACCAGATGGTATCGTTTGGCCATACTGATTAATTGCAAAAAAGATTGTAACTATCACATTTTCCTTTTACTTCTATTAAAAGAAAACATACTTCTTTTCTCTTGGTATTTGCATAACGGTACATGGAAAGCAAGGCGCTATAAGATTGGCAAGGGCCTGCCACCAGTGTGGCTTTGACCATGAAACATATTTTGTTAACAACATGTTTATCCTTCTATACATTACATCTATTAGAATTACAGGCTGAGAAAAGGGCATTCCACTACTTGTGTGGCATTCAAGTGCAAAACTTCTGTGTCTTAACTTACACATGAGCGTTGCAGGCTGATGAGCTCCTCTTCCTTAGGTGAGGTCTGAATCCAGAAAACAAAATTTTCCTCCAGTATTTATAAGGGTACCATTAGATGTACGAGTAGTGCAAAAATCCAATGGGTTTTTGTTAGCCCAACGGCAAATGCTGCACAGGAAAATATCAAATGTAATCAGACTAAGGAATACAACTCCAACGGCACCATAGAAGAAGAAAAGCAGCGTTCATAATGCTCATGCAGTCAGATAGTTAATTGATTAAATATTTATGTTATTGAAGAGAATGTGAATGGTAACTAATATGTTCTAATGAGCTCTATCCGAACCCGCATTTGATTAACAATCGGCTATCAGTATTAGTACCAGAATCCGAAGGACTCTTACAAATGATACGTTCCTCTTTGTGGTAGATACTTTTTAAAGCAGAATTTTAATTTTTGTACTAAAATGCTACTTTGAGAAGCAGTAGAAAAGCCGTCCCAAACAAGGCCTTGAGCTCCATTTGGGGCGGATTGTTTTTTTAAAGCAACTTTCTAGTAAAAAATTAAAAAAAAAATTATTTTTTATAAAAAAATGCTTTAAGAAGCAGAAGAAAACTATTATAAATGAAATTGTAATAACCTAGCAATATGTACCATTGTACCTTTTAGACTAAAAAATCATCAACAACAAATACATAATTTATTAAAACTAAAAAATTCGCACTAATAAAAGATAACAAATCAGAATGAAGCAAATAGTTTAGCATGTATGATTAATTTGGGACTTTTAAGATATTTTATATGTCAACTGTATTCTATAAATTTTATATATAATATGTATGAATATTTTTTATATTTTAATAAAATATTAGATTAGGTATGATAGACAGATATCCGAAAAGTAAAAAAAAAATACTATCGGATTACTCTAATGGATAGTACTTGGTGGTCAACAAATATACTCCAATATGGGGGAAGAAAACATTCAACTTCCATTGAATATTCATGAATTAAGACTAAGGGAGCGTTTGGGACGGATTTTCCCCTGCTGTACTTTACCAAACATAACTAAGAGGTGGTTTGGGGTTTCTTGATCGTGCTCCGTTCTCGACAATTTCACATCCTGCGATTGCTTCTCACGTCCGGAGGAAGCCGCCCACGGTTCGCCGCTTCCCGTTGTTCATAGCTAATGATAAATACGTTAATGCCCTTGCTAGTTATGAACTGCCCCCATTTTCTTCTTCATTCTCGCCAATTTCCCCTCCACTCCTCCGCTCTTGCCTCATCTCACAACGCTCATACTCTCGCCAATTTCCCCTCATGTTAAACTCTCATACTCTCCCTTTTATTTATCCTATTGTGTCCATAGGTGAGACAGAGAACAATCAGCTTCAGTTTCAAATTTGCTTCTTCTGAAATTTGAAGATGTAATATGTTGCATACATTACTTGCTACCTAAAAATATTTAAGAAACATTTTATTTTGCATGTTTAACTTATTATTGACGAGAAAGAGTAATTGAAGCTTGTGTACAGTTCAATAACCATATGTTTTGTGGAAATGATAATTTCTTATATTTCCTATTATTTAACTGCTAGTCATTCTCCTGTAAAACATCTTCATTGAATGAAATATTCAACTTGCTCATTCGCAACGCTGTAAAATAAAAAGATAATACAATAGTTGATTTGAAGTTTTTTTTTAATGTGTTGTAAAATTTATTTTGTAATTTATGTTTTAAATTTATGTAGGCAAACACAAATGAGACTAACTACTTTTGAAAACATAAAGAAATATGAATTGACAATTTAAAACATCATCCCTTATCCAGATAATAATTTTTAAAATGAGTGCTTTTTTTCCAGTTCTGTCAAAACATAATAAAAAAGATACAGTGATATTTTTTCCAATCATCTGATATTTTTGTATAATTAGCTTAAGTTTTGTTCACATAAATGATCACAACTATCATTAAATTGGAAATTTAGATATATGAGAATTTTCTTAACATGATAAAAACCTCAGCCAAGTATACTATGACAGTGACAAAATCTGATTATTATTGCATGGCATTTATGCTTATGAATAAAGTTTACAATTTGCACTTTGCTTAAGACCAACAAAATCAATTATATTTAATTTTTTGCAGTATATAAAAAAAGCATGATCTCTTATTTTTAAATTACTAGAACAATCATGAATTATATTGTTATGCATATTGCCTCTTATAATTTGTAAATTTATAATACGACAATTAAGAAATTCAATGGGTAAACCAAAGGATGGCGGACCATCCGCAACATGTGAGAAAGATGTAAAGATTATATTTTTTTATTCATGTCTAAGTGAGATTGAACTTGACAATTGACCAACTACAGACTTCAATAAAGAGAGTTGGATGAATTTAATTAAGAATTTTTATGAAAAAACAGGAACAGAGTATGATAAAGTTCAGTTAAAAAATAAATATGATCAGTTAAAAAAAGATTGAAAATTATGAAAAGAATTGAAGCGTGGGTCCACTCGATTGGGTTGGAATTTTAGGAGAAAACTATTGATGCCTCAGATGAATGGTGGAAAGAAAAATTAGAGGTAAATATTAATTTTATACATTTCATGTATTTCTCTAATTCAATCATTATATTATGTTTCTTAATTATATAAACTGGATTTTTCTTTCTAATTTATGTCAAATGTAAGAAAATTTAGATATTGTGGCATTGATCCCGAACTTGCAGATAAGCTTGATAATATATTATTAGGTGTTGTTGCTACCGGAGATCATGCTTGGACTCCAAACTAAGAACTTCACCATGAAAATGTTACCAAAAATTCTGAACACATTGATATAGGTATTGAGTCTTTTGAAGATCCATCACAAAATCTTGATAATATTATTGACTGTAGCCAATTGAAATGTCATTCCTCAACAACTTCAACCAGTAGAAGGAAAAAAATATTTGGCTTTATATTACTAAAAACTCAAATTATTCAACAAGTCAATTAATGCACAAACATTAGCTCAGACACTAATGCATCAAAGTCAAATCAGTAGGAATGTAAAACCAAAGGTTTTTTTTCCTTTTACAGGATGAAGTTACTGATAAAGAATATTTCAATTGTCTACAGTCACTAATGTTATCGAGATTTTGTGAAGGATCTTCAAAAGACTCAATACTTATATCAATGTGTTCAGGATCTTCAGTAACATTTTCATGGTGAAGTCCTTTGTTCGGAGTCCAAGCATGATTTCTGATAACAAAAATACTTATGAACATTTGATCAAGTTTATCTTCAAGCTCGGGATCAATGCAACAATATATAAATTTTCTTGTATTTAGCACAACTTAGAAAGAAAAATTCAGATTGTAGAATTAAGAGATATAATATGATTATTGAATTAGACAAATGCATGAAATGTATAAAATTAATATTTAACTATAATTTTTCTTTCCACCATTAATAAGGGGGATCAATGATTTTTCTCCAGGATCTCAACCCAATCAAGTGGACTCATGCTTCAATTTTTTTCATAATTTTTAATCTTTTTTTAATTGATGTCATTTATTTTTTAACTGAACTTTATCATACTCTCTTCCAGTTTTCTCATAAAAATTTTTAATTAAATTCATCAAATCCTCTTTATTAAAGTGTGTAGTCAAACGATTCCAAGTTCAATCTCACTCAGACATAAATCACAGAATATAATCTTCACATCTTTCTCCCATGTTACGGATGGTCTGCCATCCTTTGGTTACCCATTGCATTTATTAATTGCAGTATTATAAATTTACAAATTATAAGAGGCAATATGCAAATCAATATAATTCATAGTTGTTATTAATAATTTAAAAAATAAGAGACATCATATTTTTCTATGTACTGCAAAAAATTAAAACTTAAATTGATTTTGCTAGTCTTAAACGAAGTGCAAACTGTAAGTTTATTCATAAACATTAATTTCATGCAACAATAACCAGGTTTTGTCACTATCATAATATATTTGCCTAAGGTTTTTTATCCTATTAAGAAAATTCTTATAAATCTAAATTTACAGTTTAATGATAGTTATTATCATTTACCTCAACAAAACTTAAGCTAATTATACAAAAATATCAGAGGATTGGAAAAAAATATCACGGTTTCTTTTTTATTATGTTTTGATAGAACTAGAGAAAAAAAATGCACTCATTCTAAAAAGTATTATCTAGATAAGGGATGATGTTTCAATTTGTATGTTCATATTTTTATATGTTTTCAAGAGTAATTATCTCGTGTGTCTGTCTAAATAAATTCAAAATATAAATTACGAAATAAATTTTACAACACATTAAAAAAGGCGTCAAATCAACTATTGCACTGTCATTTTTCTTTGCAGCATTGCGCATGAGCAAGCTGAATATTGCATTCAATGAAGATGTTTTACAGGAGAACGGCTAGCAGCGAAATAATAGAAAATATTAAAAACTGTCATTTCCACAAAACATAAGATTATTGAACTATACATAAACTTCAGTTACTCTTTCTCAGCAATAATTAGTTAAATATGCAAAATAAAATGTTTCTTAAATCTTTGTAGGTAGCAAGTGATGAATGCAAGAGATTACCTCTTCAAATTTTAGAAGAAACAAATTTGGAACTGAAGCTGGTTGCTCTCTGTTCCACCTATGGACACAATAGAATAGATAAAAGGAAGAGTATGAGAGTTTACCATAAAATTGAAATCAAAAGTTAATTCATGGAATCTGATAGCTGAACAAAACCCTTTTTTCCCCGACAGTTCCACTCGAAAGGAAGAAGGATGGGTACTTTCACAATGAGCGAACTCCCGTCTTGCCAAGCAGGAACGCTGTTGAGGGTGGTGGAGACGGCCGGATAGGGATTGTTATTTGACATCTAAAGAAAGGAAGAAATCTTACATTCGCTGCAAGCAAGATCGTATCGTCGCCCTTGGTTCCGATCGAACGAAAGAACGGCGAGAGTTGTGACTTTAGATCAGTCAAGAGTGAAGGAGGCGAAGGCGGGATTTGTCGAAGCTACGATTTAGAAAAATACGAAAAATGTTGAGCGAATCCTGAGCGTAGTGAGATGAGACAGAAGGAGCAGAGTGGAGGGAAACTTGGCGAGGATGAAGAAGAAAATGCGGCAGTTCGCAGCTAGCAAGGGCATTAACATATTTATCATAGCTACGAACAGCGGGAAGCAGGCAAACCACAGGAGGCTTCCTCCGGACGTGAGAAGCAACTACAAGACGTGAAATTGTCGAGAACGGAGCACGATCAGGAAACCCCAAACCACCTCTCGGTTATGTTTGGCAAAGTACAACAGGAAAAAATCCGTCCCAAACACACCCTATATTAGAGTTTTACGCTATTTTGTTGTTGGTTTAGAGGTATTAGAAAATGTTATATCAAAAGCTAAATTTACAAGGGAGTTAGGGAGATTATTTACCCTCAAAAAGTTCAATCTTTTCCACACACTGGAAACATGCCAGGCCACCATTGACAGGAATTGGGAAAGCTTCTCAAGATAAATGCCAACATTTTCGGAGTTCTTAACATCCATTTATGCTGATATAATGAATTAGAATTCAATCCCAAAATAAAAGATCTAAATGGAAGCAACCTGAACCAGGGTTGAAAACTTCAACCAAATCTTGAATCTCAACACAAATGCAATTAGACTTGGCTTGATAATAGAAACAATTAAGTCAATTCAGGCCAAAATGGTGCGGAACAAGCACAAAATATATACCGTGACTAGATTTTACACGTCAACCCTGTACAAACAACAAAAATTCACTATTTTACACAAATTTCTACAGGTAGGATGAAAGTAGCCTTATAATATGTGTGGCATTCGACCTGATTTGAAGGTTCGTATGTGTTGTGCAGCTTGAACCCTTAAACAGGTTACCATGACAAAAATGTTTGGTGTGATCTGGGGCTCAACTCCCGAAAATTATTTGTAATGAATTCAAGTTGATTTTTTCGAAATAAGTATGACCTTAACCTTAGTCTCCCTCAAGATGTGCATTGTTATTTTATTTCAGATATCCTACGCTTCATTAGACTAGCATATAGTTGAGCAATCTCCCCTTCGTTGTTGCAAGAGTCCAAATGAAAGCTCCACTTTTTCATGACAATGAAACTAACAAAACCTTCTCGAAGAACAATAAGATCTATGTAGGCACTTGAAGAACTCCACCCTCCCCTTTTCAATTGGCACCCCTCTTCTTACAAAATGCTTAGAGGTGTTAGGTAGCAAGCTTATAAAAGTTACGCAAGTGGTTATAAATAACCTAACTATAGAGGTTAGGTAAAGCGTCGTCGGTTATAAACTCACAAGGTCAGGTTGACTATGCTAGGCAAGACTTATAGGGGTTAAGTAAAGTAAGTTATCTCAATAATCTCTCACTGAAGATAGAATTTTTTATGTACTTGCTCAGTAGCCGGCGTAATAACATTTGTCTGTGCGGCAACTTCATATCATCATTCACATTGGTTAATTGAAGCAATTTTAAAATCTAATTTTTTTAACAAGTACCACTTTTGTGCATATAGACGGGATATGCAGCTCCTTCAATTTTGACGATTTGTTAGGCATCAACTCATACAAACTATATATATGATAGTACCAGAGTTCTATGTGTTTTGTCCAATCGTGGAAGATAGAATTCTTTTCCAAGTGATTAGAAAGTTGACAATCACAAAAGAGAATGATGTCTTCTTTCGATTAGTACAATTCTTCCAAAAAATGCCTTTCAATCAGATCTTCTTGTTGGCTTTGGTGACAATTAAGCATTTGTTATTGATGATGCAATTATTATTTACAGTTGTGACACCCAATTGATCGCAATATCACCTAAGGTGTAGATGCATCCCACGTTACATCTCTGTGTGTATGTCTCCTCCCAAATATGCATCAACATATCATTGCAATTTCATATTAGCTGTTTTAATCTTCAATGAGTGATTAGTTCTATCTTTCATGTAGCACATAATTCACTTTATAGCCTCAGCATTTCTCTTCTAGATTTGCCATTTATTGATTTACAATATATGTATAATGTCTATCCTTAGATCTCCCACCAAATCTACATCAACATATCTCTGCAGTTTCAAGTAAGCACCTTTAATCGTCAATGAGTGATTAATCATATCTTTCATGTAGCAAACTATTCACTTTATAGCCTCGCAGAATTCATTTTCTAGATATGTTAGATATTGACTGATAACTCTAACTCCCGCTATATATGTGATAACTGGTCTTCTGCAAATCATTACATACTTTGAAAAACCAGTTGCTAATGTTATTATTAATTATTCTGTGGTAATATAGACTTTCTCTTTATTGTCTTTGGTAATTATTTTTTTGAGAGATTGAAGTAACTTGCAAGCAAAGTGCTTACAACCTTTGCTTTCATCATATTGAATCAATACAACATCATTTCAAGTTATTAAATTTGTTGAAGTTTCAAAATGCATATAGATTTATCTTGACGAATTCCCACCTTTAGTCTTTTATGTCAAATTCCAATAAAAACAATCATTAAAGATGCTGATTTTCTTGATATCGAGCCAAGCAATCAGCCTGTCATCAATCAACATATAAAAGTAAGATGATGCATTCTTTTCTGGTATCTTTTATATAGCAGTAATTATCGTCATCGCATCTGTAAAAATCAATCATGTGTATACAACAATCAAAATAAGATGACGAAGCAAACAAGATCCCTAAAGAGAATTGCCTGAGTGCTTCAAGGCCACTTAACACCTTCCAGCAATCCAATCCAAGGACCCGAGGAGCTTGTTGACCTCGCTTTCATTGTGCTCGAGCTCAACATTGCTCACACACCTTGGTTGACTTCGAGTCTCCCCATTCTACCGTCATAGTGCCTGCACAGTCGACGATTCAAACTCGGGCTTCTCGATTTAGCTCACTTTCTAGTCTTCCACATCATTTTGTTTCACTTGAGCATTCGTGTCTAGCCACGGTCTTGATGATGGCATCTCGCGACGATTAAGATCGTCGCTTGATCATGTGTGTCATATCTCGATGACGATCATATGCATCTTGTCTTAATCACGATCGTCACTGGGCCATTTGTGTCTCGCTACAATCATGGTCGTCAACCATGTGTCTCGTCATGATTTGCAAATTCCCTTATAGTTATAATTTTGATGCAATCCATTCGAACGACAATTGTTGATTCAATCAAGTGTCTCACAATTCGATTTTTTTACGTGACAATTGATTTGGGACTTTTGTTGGGACTTTTGATGAAATTATTATTATTATTATTATTATTATTATTATTATTATTATTATTATATATATGATTAAAATTAAATTTAACAAAATTGATAAGACGGATCAGCCTTTAATCTATTTGAATTTCTAAATTGCCACACAAAACCATCCAAGTATTAAATAGTTGTTCCAGCTCTTTCCGGCTGAAACTAAAAAAATCTCCACCACTTCTCAGGCATTGTCTCCTAACACCCACTGTACTCTCATATCACCTACAAACACATCATGAATAGGGGTGTTAGTGAGCCGAGCCGGCTCGAGCTCGACTCGTTTATGAGCTCGTGAGCTGAGCTTATCAAGCCACGAGCTCGAGTTCGAGCTCGACGAGACTCGGCTCGAAATTATTAAATTTAAATATTTTTAAAAAATCCTGGCGTATTTCAAAAACTCCAGCGTGTATTTGAAATTCCCGCCTGCCCACCCGCCCCAAGCGCATTTCGAAAATCCTGACGTTATTCTCAAATCTCTAACATCCGTTAGATGAATAATAAAGGCTAACACTCAATGTTGCTCTCTCTCTCTGGCAGGCTACAATCTACAGATAATAAAGGCTAACACTCAATAGTCAATACCCTCCCTCTCTCTCTCTAAAAAAAAATTCCTCCCACTGCAGTCGTAAAATACCAAGAAAAAATTTTTGAGGACCGCCTGTTGGAACTTGGAATGTCGTGAATCGGACTACGCCAAAGGCTCAACGAGCGGCTCGAACTTGTTTACGTTGGAACGAGTTGAGCTCGAGCTCGATTTTTAAGCTTGACTCGAGTTTGAGCTCAAGCTCTAGCTCTAGCTCGGTATTTGACAGTTGAGCTCGACTCGAACACTCCCTGACTCGAGCTCGACTCGACTCGTTTCGTTTGCAACCCTAATCACGACCGGTAGCCCTTAGGCTTCTTCCACGTTTCCGATTACAACAAGCCAAATCTTTTTCAGCCAACCTCTTAGCCAAGGTTTTCCTACACTCACGAAAAACCCATTAAAACTATAGAGTTCAAAATCTGCCAAAGCCCAATTCTCCTGACTCACTCAACTCAAGAAAGTCCTTGCCTCCTTTCCAGGCCAAGTGACACTTCTTCCATCGTGAAAAATTAAGAACGAGTCTGCAGAGCTTCATTTCTCTTCACCATACTACAGGTTGTCCCATTTCCTACAATTTTCTTCATTTAAGGTATGAATTCTGACTCAAATTTAGTTCACATGAGTCTATGTTTGCTGCCAACAATCCAAAACCGATTATCTTGGAGCACTTTCATTGGTAATATCTCACATGTATGGATTTTATATAGTTTCAATGATCACATATGGATAAAATAAGTGTTTGCCAATGTTTAGAAAAGTTGTAAAAAAAATCTTCTTTCATTATATTAAATAAATCAGATGTTTCTTAAACAAATTATGAAATTAGACTTTTTTTTAATTATATATTAAAAAAATTAAGATCAAATTTTATTTGAACACAAAATTAAACTTTGTGTAAACACAATCAGATTTATACTAGGAATATGGCTCTTCATCACAATGGAATTTTAATATACTGCTAATTAGATAATTGATGCAGTAAGTGCAAACTTAACCTTTGAGATAGAATTTGCAAACAGTTGCATTGTTAACATTAAATCCAATTATTTGTTTGTGTTGAGTCAAACCTTCAATTAATCATAATTAGCATTTGTTCACATATTACATGGCATTTGTTTACATGTACCTTTTTTTTTATGTGTACTCTCAAATTTGTATGTGATATAAATAAAACTATCATATTATGTTGTTTCCTACTCATATTTATCTTGTAAAAACCCTATGACAGCGAACAGTAGAAACATAAGAATTAGGCACCACTAGGGGCATACATGAGCCGAGCCGGCTCAAGCTCCACTCTTTAACGAGCTCATGAGTCAAGCTTATGGAGCTTTGAGTTCGAGCTCGAGCGTATACTCAAGCTTGTATATTAAACGAGCTCGAGCTCGAGCTCAACCTGGCTCGGCTTGAAAGCTTGTTAAGACACTTGATTAACTTAAAATATATTTAAAAATTAATTTAAATTAGCATTACATAATATATTTTAACATTTTAAATTTATTCAATATTAAAAATAAAAAATCTTCAAATTTTTTAAAATTTTAATTTAAAGCTAAAAAAATCAAGCTTAACAATAAAGTTAAACTCGAGTTTTCCAAATGAACTCTAACAATCTAGCCGAGTTCAAGCCTATAAATTTGTTTAACGAGTCGAGCTTGAGCACATATAGAACTAAAAAAGCTTAGCTCGATCAGGTAGATAATTAACTCGACTCGACTCGTTTACACCCTTAGGGGCCACACTCTTTGATGTATGATCTCAATTGCTTGACACTAGGTTAGTTACCTAATATCAGTTTGGTGACACCCCCACACTACTACTTGGGTTAGTGTTTGTAGAGGCGAGTAGCATTCTAGGTTATCACACTCACTCGTAGGCTAAGATAATTTAAAATATAAGACCCGCCTCTTCTATAAGTTCGACGGACACTCTACACTAGTCAGCCTCTAACCTTTTTCTAACGCCTAACATGTCATGCCTTTCATCTACATGGACAACCTAGACATATGTTCACTGCACATACACGTAGGCACTGTCTTCATCTAGTCAGTACAGAATGTGTCCATCTCCTTTTCCACAAGAAAGATGTACCTTGCACTATCACGCTTGACTAGATGAATCGACTGACATTCCAAACCCAAACAGGAAGTAAGTCCAAGCTACTATATGCTCTACCATATTGAGAAGATACTTTGGGTCTTCTTGGTCACATGAAACCAAGATGTAAGTCCCACTTTTGACATCTTCTCTAGCACATTAAAAAGATGTCATGCTTGCTCGATCTCATACTATCAAGTTGTAAGTCTCACCATTTCCCATCACTTCCTCCCTTTTGGTGCCTCCTCCACATTGAGGCGACACTTATGGTTTCTATCACTCCTTTGGTGTCTTCTCTACCGCACTGAGAAGACATCAAGGCTTTCTTGGTCGCCGCCCGACCAAGTTGTAAGTCCCATTTTGACATCTCCTTTACAATATTGAGAATATGTACGGGCTGGTTAAGTCACACAAATTGAGTCATAAGTCTCACTCCTTGAATGTCTCATCTACCACATTGAGGAGATATTCAAGGTTCCACTCCTTGGACATCTTCTCTATCACATTGAGAAGATGTTGGTATCTATCTCATCTCCTCTATCACATTGAGAAGGTGTTCAGATTTTTTGGGTATTCTCAATCGCTCATATTTGAGTTGTAAACC
Source organism: Dendrobium nobile (assembly GCA_022539455.1). Taxonomy (NCBI): domain Eukaryota; kingdom Viridiplantae; phylum Streptophyta; class Magnoliopsida; order Asparagales; family Orchidaceae; genus Dendrobium; species Dendrobium nobile. Next base: position 38,657,196 of record CM039732.1, on the reverse strand, counting down.
CCATCTTGGATGTTGTCTCCACCATATGCAGATAATACCTTCTTTTCAGAACGTCAGTCATAGAGCCTAAGTAGCCTTGTAAATCTTGGCATATATCACCATGCAATACTATAACTTCAATATGGGTTACTCCCTCATACAACACTGGAGTATAATTCTCATCTATCAACCTAAGAATAGGTCTACACCCTTGGTCTGTGAGGTCTCATTGGATGAGGTAACTCATGGTTGCTAGCAAAGATCCTTTGGTCATCACTTGACTAAATAGACTAAGGGCACCAAAGAACCCGAAATGATGGAACCATGTGATCTTGACCGGGGTGTCATACCCACTTGGTAGGTTAATCTTTACTTCGTGATCACTCGCCCGTTTTGACTTTCACCTCATCAAATATCAACCACTCATATCAAATTTGAACACAAGCATTGATTCCTTAATCGAGTGTGTTCTCGAGCACACTGATGATGTAATTAACATTAGGAATTTGCTCTTTTGAGAAAACTCAATCCCAAGAATTAAAATAAACCCTGCTTAGAGCAACATTCCTTGAAGGGGAAATCTCTGGGACATAAACTTAATCTGCCTTCCATTGATCCCCGGGAGCCTACAGAATACATTAATCAACTTATGGTTAGTAGTCTATTGCAGTGTTGGAGGAATCATTTGAAGCCCGAAGATCTTTGGTGACTCCACTAGGGACGATTTTTCTCTCCATCTTTGGAGTTAATTCTTGTGTTTTTTTGCTTGCATTGCAGCTACTACATCAATAACGAGATGCGTCGTGAGTTATACATCAAGGCTCTATGGGATACTTTGCATCATTCACCGTTGACAAGTATGATCCCAAATAGAAGTCATTGATTACTATAATGGAGAAGCAACTACAATTATCATTACCAAAAAATCAACTCATCCTCAACAAGCAAGCCTTAACGCCTATCTACTCAAATAAAGTTGAGGCACAAGACTCGCTAACTAATTCCATAACATAAAACACTCACCTAGATATACATTAATAATAGCAGGGTTTTAAAAATCGAATCGGATTGACCGGTTCAACCATGAACTGGTCTAAAGGCAGATCCATTTTAGCTTGAAAATTGATTTTGTATCAAACTGAGATGAACCGGCTATAACCGCTGGCTCAATCGGCAAACTGATGAATCCATCTCGATTCCCTTGAATCGACTTGTTCAATTTCTAAAATATTTAGATAATTAAATAAAATAAATTAATATATTAAGAATAAAATATTAAATAATATTTGTAATTTAATAAATTAATTTAAATTTAAAATGCTTAATTTTAAAATAAAAAATTTTCAACTAAGAATTTCACATAGCTCCATCACTCCATGTAAGTTATTACCCTATCTAAACTCAAAAGTCAATATAAAGTGTAAACAATTCCAAGGGAAAGTTCTTTAAGTTATGTGGTACTAAATAAATTGAAGTTCTTACTTCTTAAGTTTATAATATACACTATATATTTTTAAAATAATTTTTTTTATATATAAATAACATTTTTTTTTTACTTAATAATGTTAAATAAATTATATATTTCATTTATTATTTATGTACTATAAAAATTATTTATTTATTTATTTATTTATTTATTTATTAATAGTAAGTGGTCTAACCTTAATAATTCATAAATGTAAATTTATAAATATGAAATTAATATATAATTTATAGGTATAAATTATATCTAAACATATAATAAAAATTAATAATAATTTATATTAAATTTATAATTTTATATGTAAGGTAATTTTTTGTTAATTTTAAATTAAATTTAAAGATTGAATGTGTTTAAATTTAAAATTATATAAGATATTATTAATGTGTGAATTTATTTTTTTTAATACGTAAGGTATAAATTATATCTAAACATATAATATAAATTAATAATAATTTATATTAAATTTAAAGATTGAATGCGTTTAAATTTAAAATTATATAAGATATTATTACTGTGTGAATTTAATTTATTTTTTAATCAAAATTTTATATTATTACATGATTATTTCAATCATTTAAATTTTATTTAAATAATTTTCATACTTATTACATCATCTGGTTCGACCCCGGTCGAACCATTAAACCCTAAATCTCTCATTTTTTATTTTATGCCTGGTCAGATTTTCACAACCTTGAGTAATAGTATTATCCTATTATGTGTGTGAGGTCCTATAGCAACGCCTCTCTTGAGTACCAAGATAGGCATCTAGCTTGTCTAAACAATATTGAAAGACATATATTTCCATACCAAAAATACACCTTTATCATTTTAGCTTTTTCTTCAATATATTTCTCAAAATATTTTATACACTGACAAACTAAGATTTCCAATTTGCCTAACCTCTCAAGATTGTTTAATGATGTATAATTAGAAGTAACATACTTACCCATAAATATTTTTATATGTTTATCATAATTTAAAATTTTGAATGTCAGTTACTCTTTTCATAATATTAAATACCACATTTTTTTTATTCATTAAATGGATTCTTGATATATATTTAAAATCACTTGAAATTGAATAGGCTAATTTGCTTTATTAATTTTTTTGTATCCGTTATTGTCCAATATCATGTAAAAGAAATGATACAGTGTCTTAAATAGAAACCAACAGAAGTTTCAAAACCATAGATGGAGGACACGTGGCATACACACGACATGTGTCATTGATAGGAAACACTTGTATTCACAAGTGTTCCTAGCCAAAATCAGTAAACTGCTGCAGTTTTATTGCTGTCCACAGCAGGAAATAACCCAAAAACAGAGGAAAACAGGAGATATTCGCGAGAAATCTGAGAGAAAGCGAAGAAAAACTCTTGTATTCCACTAGTAGATGAATGAAACAGCAAAGATACAATTGATCCTCAATTCGAAAGGAGGATTGATCTCTCCCAAATCTCTAGACGCCGCTAGAGCCCAAAGAAAACCTAAATCTAAGAGATCTCAAATTTCAGCCAAATTCAAGATGCCCAAACCCTAGGAAAATCCATTATTTAATGCATACAATTCAAAAGGAATTCCCTAAACAGTCCCTCCAATCAATTTCCCTCCTAAACTCCCTCAAATTTCCTTCCCGAAACCGTCCCGCAAGGTGCGCGTCTCCCGCGGCTTCCGCCCAGGTTGCGATTTTGCCCGTGAACCGGTCCCGCATGGACCGGCTGGACCGGTCCAGTGGACCGGCTGGACCGGTCCAGTGGACCGGCTGGACCGGTCCAGTGGACCGGTCTAACAATACACCCCTCCCAAAGATCCACCTTGTCCGCAAGGTGGAAAGACAACGCCCTCCATTCCTTCTTCATCACAAACAGTAAGAACTTGAAGAGTTCGGTCCTTACACCTGTGCCCCGGCGTATACCTCTCGTCACATTTGAAACAAAGCCCTTTTGCCCTCTTCTCCTGTAATTCTGTCTCAGTGAGCTTCTTGAAGTTATCCCCACTCCCTCCTCCTGCTGGCTTCTCCCTGGTGATCTCATTATTGTTGACTGATGCAGGCCCCTTTGGTGCTAAAAGAGTGATCGTAGTCTTGTAAGAGCCTCCTGAGCTGCTGCTCCTAGCTCCCTTCTCCAGATTATTCTGATTTTCTACCAGATGTGCCAACTTTATTGCCTCCTCCAAATCACTAAGCATCAGAACTTTAACTGCCGCTCGGATCTCTGCCTTCAACCCCTTCATGAAGTTCCCCTCCAATACGCTATCTGATAATCGCTTCACCCTACTAGCCAGGTGCTCGAACCGCTCACGGTAGTCTGCTACTGATCCCTCCTGCACCAGAGCAAAGAATTGCTCATAGAAATCTCCTCCCCGGTCGGTTTGGAAACATTCTATTATGCAGTTTTTGAATTCCCTCCAGTTCATGATAGGCTCCCTCCTGTCACGCCACTGATACAATAACAAAGTCTTTCCTTCCAGACACAATCATGCCGCCGTCAGCTTCTCATCCTCTGTCAACCCATTGACAGCAAAGTAACGCTCCACCTTGTAGATCCAGCCATGGCTGTCTTCCCCCTCGAAAACGGGCATCTTCAATTTCCTCACCTTGGATCTCCCCGGTATCCTCCATAACCTCCCATTCCCCTCAGAGGAGGCGTTCCCCAATTGTCCCGATCGTCCCTCCGATGAATATACTCTAACCCCTCTTCATACTCACCTCTCCTCCCTTCAACATCATCACCTTGACGCTGAATACCTTCAAATTCAGCACCTCGACGATGACGTTCCTCCCTTCTTCCTTCAAAATCCCCCCCTCGACGCTGAATTCTTTCGAATTCAGCACCTCGGCGATGAGATCCCTCTCTCCTCCCACCAAAATCAGCCCCCCCTTCTGTCATATCCCATACTCATCTCTTCCCTCGAAAGAGGCTCTAGAGGAGGCATATCGTTCTCTTCCTCTAGGATCTTCACCTCCGAATTTCTCCTCCCCCGCAAGGGGTTCGAATTTTCTCCCATGCCATGGCCGTCGGCGGTCTCTCTTACTTCCGACGTCGCTGGATTGGTTTTCATCTCAAGTAGTTTCTTCAACATTTCCTCCATTGCGGTGAACTTCCCCTCCAACCTTTCATTGTTGGAGGTGATTTGACTTTGAAGGTTGAAGAATCTTTCCTCCAAAATTGGCTTTCAATTGGCTGACTTCGCCTTCCAAGATGTCCACCTTCTTTCCGGCTATCGTTCTTCTCAAGATTCACGAAGATCTTTTTCCGGAAACGAAACTCCCGTTGAAATTTCAGAATTTTAGCCGCCAACGGTCCCAAAAACGATGCTCTGATACCAATTTGATAGGAAACACTTGTATTCACAAGTGTTCCTAGCCAAAATCAGTAAACTGCTGCAGTTTTATTGCTGTCCACAACAGGAAATAACCCAAAAATAGAGGAAAACAGAAGATATTCGCGAGAAATCTGAGAGAAAGCGAAGAAAAACTCTTGTATTCCACTAGTAGATGAATGAAACAGCAAAGATAGATGCCGCTAGAGCCCAAAGAAAACCTAAATCTAAGAGATCTCAAATTTCAGCCAAATTCAAGATGCCCAAACCCTAGGAAAATCCACTATTTAATGCATACAATTCAAAAGGAATTCCCTAAACAGTCCCTGCAATCAATTTCCCTCCTAAACTCCCTCAAATTTCCTTCGCGAAACCGTCCCGCAAGGCGCGCGTCTCACGCGGCTTCCGCCCAGGTTGCGATTTCGCCCGTGAACCGGTCCCGCCTGGACCGGCTGGACCGGTCCAGTGGACCGGTCTAACAATCATCCATCCAACAAACTTTGTGGACTTATTTTAGGGATCTAAATGAAAAGTAAAGCATTTTCCATATATAAATTCTTATGATGATCTCAAGCTTCTCTTCACCATACATAGCATTAATCAAGTTTCATCTGAACACACTTGTATATGTGGCAAACACATTTGCAGATATACGTACTCAGGTGCCCGATTTAATTGCTTCACTGAATATTTTAATATACATGTGAATCTACAAAGTCACATATTAGCATTGTCCTAAGTTTTTCAAATACTATAAATATCATCTAAAATAAATTCATGAAACATATACTTTGTTTGGGTGTCCAGCACATTGTTTCATGCTACCAAAATTTAGTTGCCCAATACCAAACCAACAGAAAGTACATAAATCGCACATAATGGAAGCTTTTGTTCTGACCATAACTTCTTGATGTATTTAAATTTCTGGAACTTAATGGATCATTTCAAATGGTTAATTTAATCTACAAATTCTAGCGTAGGAAAGAATGGCCCCATCTTTTCTTCTTTTTCCTTCTTCAGGTGGACAAGATACACATTAACATTTTTGTTATAACAAAAAATTAGTTATTATATTTCCTATAAAATACTTGATTAAAACAATATTTTAGAAGGAAATACTCACATGAAGACGGTGAAGTCGAAATCGATGAAGCCCCATACTGAGGTTTGATATGGCTTACACTTTCACTTGGAGACTTTGCACGAGAAAAAATGATATGTGGCAGATCTGATTTTGGGTGCAAATGTGGTGAAGGTGAAGGTGCAGCTTCATTTGGTGGAGGAGCAGGTATTAGATGTGTGGCTGCAGGTGCTGCAACAGGAACAATCTCGTGTTTTTTTTGGTGGTTTCTAGAAAATCCAATACCACAACCAGATGGAGGTGGAGTAAGATGAGTAAATAAGGGTTTTGGGGAAGGTGCAGGTACAGAATGCACATCAGAATGGTGCCAATGGTCGTGAATATTGGAATGATGATGACGATGAGCACCAATGCTAGGATGATGGTGATGAGCAGCTACGCTAGGTTGAGGAGCTGGACTAGGTGACAAGGAAGAACCAACCCCACCATTTAAAGAACGTTGAAGGAATGAGGAAAGACGAATCTGCTTCACTCTACCAAACACAGTGTGATTTAGGCCAAGATTTCCTGCGGAGGAATTTCTGATAGTTTGAGCCAATTGCTTCAACCTTGGCACTGATGGCTGATTATTCCCAACCGCAAGCACAATGGATGTCTCAACAATTGTAGGTGGAGCCACAGTAGAACCCTTTGTATTTGTTAATTTGACAAACAAAATCTGTAAGTATAACAAAGTGGTCAAAAATTTACCTTGCAAATAGGAGTTAAAAAACATAGATAGGCATGGACCATGAATAGATACATAGGTAGGCGTAGAATCATGAATAGTCTGGTCACTGAATTTTATATCTTAGATGAGAGATGTAAGAATTTTCAGTATCTAGTAACAAGAACAGATCTGTCTTACTTATTCCATATAAACTTCGTAACATGAAGTAGTCTTACTAACGGAGAACAATTACCTTACATAAGTACTGTAGAAACAAAAATAAGTATCCTAGAGTTTTGCACAGCAAAGTTCAAGCTCAAAAAGGTGAATTTCTGTCGCTAAAGGCAACTACAGTATCTTTGTCACCAATATTAAATTCTAGAAGCTAGGCAAGCTTATCAAACATTATTGAATTGATACAGGCAACAAGAGTTAAGGGTAAAGTTTACTGAGTGTAAATAAGCGGCAAGTAAATCAATTAAGCAAACCTCATAAGACTTTAGATGTAAACCAAACTTCATCTGGTCCTTCAGCTCATCAACTTTGTCTTGCACTTGGTATATTGGAAAATTCAATGTAAAATTGAAAAGCATATGCTCTTTCTGCAGAAGGAAAGCAATTTGTGGCGGTACTATAGTAATCCCTCCAGGAAATTCTAAAATCTGGAAAAAGTATGAGCTTCCAAACAAAGGTGTCGTCAAGTGAAGGGTAGACTGCTGTAGAACCAACGACACAAAAGAAGACTTGAGAATGCTCAGCCCGGTTGATATATTCAAATTCTTTGGATAAGGCCACACCCCAAACACAACATCGGTTGTGTTTATTATGAAAGGATCCAGGTAAATAATAGCTACCTAAAATATGAACAAGGTTAAAACAAACGAAAAAGCCCAAAAACTTCAGGGATAAGGTCATAGAGATGTACAGTAGTATTTGGAACACCGATTTCATTAAAGATGTCAAATTGAAGCTTGGCAATATTTGCATTCAATAAAGAGATGGGCTTTTGTAGTCTGAAACTAGCCACCACATCAGCTGCAAGAAATCAGTCAAGTCATTAAAAAAATAGCAAACAAACTAAAAGAATTTTTACCAAAACATGGGAGGGTTTCTTCATACTAGATTCCTTAAATTTTCAAAACCAAAATCTTAATTAATTATGGAAATATGCTAGACAAAGTTATATCTAAAGATTTCTAGATTCAATAGAATTACATTAGGCCAGCTATTTTGAATTTAGAAAACAATCAACAGCACAGAAGAAAAAGGTGAATGGTTACACCAACAAAAGGCTTCCATAAGCTTAACTTCTTATTATATGCTGGTTCGCAATAATTAAAATATCTAACTTTGGTCCCTTACATTACAAAATGCATTCATATTGTGCCAAAATTGACTACATATTCATTTCTGACATGAACACAAAAAAGGCTTTCTCAGGCACCAGCAGCACAACCCTGTCAGGCTCATCTTTACTTCTCTCTCACAAAAATATGCAATCCATACCGCTAAACGAGGTTATAGTGGGTGATGCAGCCACTGAGCCATACTTTCCCCCTCTGATAATCACTCATCTACGTGGAAGTTGAGATGAGTGGTTCAACATAAACTCTTCTACTTTAAGCAATCACCCTCATCAAAGCCAAACCAAGTGAATGATTATACCCAATTTCTCGTGTTTTCTGAAAAATAAACAGGCCTGATTGTAGCTATCGGTAAAGTTATGCATTTCTTTTCCAACGTGTAAAACTAAATTTACAACGAACACAGAATTGTAAAACTCCCAACTTTCATTAAAATTTAAAGTTTAAACTCGCTGGAAACATAAAATGTGTTCATGGATATGAACTATTTGATGATTTGAGTAGTGTTTCGAGAACGGTTGTTTTTATTTCAGTTTTAATTTTATATTAGTTTATCTTAGTATAAACATGCTTATGATGGCGAACCCTGTTGGGATCACAAAAACCCTACCAGATAAAGTATAATTCTCATGCAAAGCACAAATCAAATATCAGTTCAAAAAGATTAAATTGGGACCCAATTCTCTTGGCAAAATTAATATGTTGATCAAATGTGCTCGAAACACCATGAAAACATTGTTATACATATCAGCCCGTGGAGATGAATCCAAGAACACCAAACTTGTCAAGTTCAAACACCAGAAAGCCCCCAAATTGGTTGAAAAGGGAGCTGATACAAAGGAAAAAACAACATGAGAGGTATTGATTGATGTTTATGATTGTTGAAGCAGTTGAGCACAATTTCCTTAAGAATCAGTATTTGATCTAGAAGAGGAGGTACTCTGAGGGGTAGGCAGAGTTAGATCTGAAGTGGAAGCGCATTGGGTAGTGGAGGGGTAAAGGAATTTCTCCCAGCAACATTCATGTGAATGATTAGTGTGGCTGTAAGAAAGGCGGCAGGAATTTGCAATGTTGTGCAACATTGAGTAAGCCGTTGGCTAAGATTTACACTTTTTAAGGGTACAAATCCGGTATAAATTTGACAATAAGATATTCTTTGTTTTGCTTTTGTCAAACAGTTGAATCAATTTAGAATGGGCGGTATTTAAGAAATTTTTTGGATCCATTTACCTCACAAAATATTATAGTATTCTTGGACCTACAAATCACTTTGCTAGAGAGAAAATCTTAAGGCTATCTAGTGTAAAGACGAGAAATTTTACTCATAAAAATAGGTGGAACAAAAAAGTCACGCCATCTTAGCTAAATCTTGAAGCAAGACAGTTAATGCTGTTGACTGTTTAAGAATATTAACAAAAAAGGGCAGTGTGATTGAATAACTGTCATTTTGAAAACTCCATGATGGCATTAATATTAGGAGGAGATGCATCTAGATAATAGAGTTTGTTGTGAGAACTGAGAAGAAAACCGAAGGGTCTCAACCACAAGAGATAATCATTACCATTAAACTTGCAGTGGTGTTGATATTGGATGAGGATTTAGAATCATTAAGAGGGTGTTGTGAAGTTATGACACCATTTAAGAGAAATGTATCTAAGAATAATGGGACTATTTACTTCATGAGGCGTGGGAGCTATCCCCTTAAGGCAAGTAATCAAACGTGAAAGGCCATGATAGGTGAGGGTAGTGGATATGGTCACAAATCAATGAAGATGAAGCGCAAGCACACAACATCAGAACAATGCAACTGAATGCTAGCATGTATGCACTAAACATTGCAACGGATGAGACGCACATGAGCAGGAAGAGCTCATGGCATAGAGCAATGTAAAAACTAAAAAGAGACAAAATTGTACCAAGCAACATGTGCAAAAGACACACTCCTACGCTCTTCGCATGTGGGCGTAGTGTGCTTAGAGGTGCACATTCACTTACCATGTTAGTGAGGGCAATACTACTTAGAGGTGCACATTCACTTACCATGTTAGTGAGGGCAAGGAGCATGTGGGTGCAGGACAATGGGAGCGTGCTCAATAAGTACTCAGAGAGTCAGAGTGCAAGCAAAGGGTTCACGGGCACTAGTCAAACATTGGGTGAAGTTAGGAGCCATATCAGGTTATGGGGATTAAGACAGCAGACAGTCGGGAAATGTTTCAAAACTTTGTTTAAATAATATATTAAGGAGAAGTAATTTTGGTGTGTTTATCGACTGAACATAGGTGCCTCTAGGAAAACATGAATGATACAAAAAGGAAACGAATAATGATGAGAAAATTCATATTTATGTGCAAAGCATATCACTCCAATAAGAAATTCTTCAAATATATGATCACTCCTAAGATTACTATCTTAATGAACCAACACTTGCAAAATTTATGTTTGGGCAATCATGAATTATCATTCATAAGGAATTTACATATTTTCATATTCTCATCAAAAGAGATGAAATTTGGAGTAAAAGTTTGTGGTTGCGAATTTCACCTTTGTGTTCCTGAATTTTTAATTAAATATTATATCTATATAAAACCCTAGACCCTAAAATGTCCAGCATCATTTCCAAAATAGGAAAAAGAGCTATTGCTCAAACTTAAAAGGTTCACCAAAAACCAACTGCATCTATATTGCATTCATCTTGAATCTATGTAAACCTTGTCAAAGTGCATGTGGGAAAGTTGAATGGTCCCACATCACATGTGATGCAAGAGTTGGATTCATTATATACTAGTGCTAGCCCTTATCTATTGTCTTGAAATATTTGGATAAATAAATGTCCATCCAGTAGACTATTAAGCTCACCTTTAGGCCCTTGTGTTCCTCCCTACTAACAAGTGTGATAAAGCTTAGTTGAGATCAAGTTGATGTATAGAGTTTTCATGTGAGGGGGTTAAGGTACATGCGAAAATGGAAAAATAGTTAAACGTTAAAAGTTATGCAAGGGTTGGGCTCTTAATATACTAGTATTTCCCTTATCCATTAACTTGCATTTTTGGGATTATCCTTGATGCTTCCAAATATAAGAACATTAGTCTCAACATGGCCCCCTGTGTTTCACACTTCCAAAAGCCTTTAGGCTTATTACATGCAAAAAAAATCATGGCAATAACGGGAGAGAGTTCAACATATTTGAATTCTATAAAAATCTATCCCACACAAAGGGATCAAAAAAGGTCACAAAAGGCACCCGAGTTTTTATATGATAAATCCAGAAAGGGGAAAAATCGTGGGGTTTGGTGATTTCAATAGTATTTGTCATATATTAAAAATAATCCCCTTTCCTGTGATCGAAGATGGTAATAATATAATAGAATAAACATAAATTGCATAGAACGAATTCCATAATAGAAGTTAGAAGAACTCTATAGCATGAGAGATTTCTTCAAGAGATCGTTAGTTATATATTTGATCATTCTCCTATGAGGAATGATGGTGTGGGACTGCATCAGCCTCATAGGCAATTATGTGCATCAATGCAATTGTTCAAATGGATGTAGTCGAGCGATGATGATCAAAAGGCTGTAGTCGTGTGATGGTGGTCAGAAGGTTGTAGTCGACCGATAATGGTTAGGGCACCATAATCGGGTGATGGCAGTCCTAGGACAATACTAGTCGGACGAGCGAGCAAGCAGGCTAGGTTGAGCGAGCGCCAAAAGTAGCGCTAGCTAGGCGAGGTCAAGTTAGACCTACAATTGTGACTGTGATGCTTAAGCTGGCGAATGTAACTCCTCGCGTGTACAAGTGGGCTTCGAGGTTTCAATCGAAAATGAAGGACTTGGACGAAATTAAATATAGAAGTAAAAGAAGAAGAAAAAGTTTCCAAGTAATTTTATGGCTTCAATTACAGGAGCCGAGGAGTTTGTGTGTTCGACGAATAGGAAGAAGTGTGGTTCATTGCAACTCGATTTCATATGAAGGAAAAAGCTAGAGAAGGAGGAATTCACATGTAGTTGTGTCTATTTTTTATTTAGTCAAAGACAGAGGAGAGAGTTTGCATGCAGCCGCTATTCAAGGTGAATTGTTTGACTTTGGAGACAAAAAGGAAGGAAAATAGACTAAGTAAATTTTCTGTTGAGAAGGAAACTATGATTTCGAAATTATTAAATTAACTTATGTAATTGTTCAACAAGAAGTACAATTATGAGATTACAAGAAACGTGAAGAAAAATAATTTGAGGTAATTAATGTAACTTAATTATACCTAACTTCAACTATTTTTGTAGAAAATGATATACAAAATAATTATAAATATTGCTAAATAATTTAGAGATGTTCGACGTTGTCATTATCGACATTCGATGTCACTTTGTCAACGTTTAACAACTCCAATGTTATTTGATGTGGTTTAACACTTTAATGTGGTTTAAATAGAGAATGAATTGAGTACAAGTGAGGCAGAGCATTGAAAACAAGAAAAAAGGGGTTCTCAAAAACCTACATAAGGGTTAATTATGTTATTAGAAATTTAATTAAAAAATTAATGTAAATATAGTAATAAATTATCTGCATAGAGTGACATAACTACATCCTTCATAGATAGATTGTGCTACAAGGAAAGCTAATAAAGAGTTTAAAGAACTCTAAAGTGAATTCAAAAGGAAGAAGAGGTGGATGATTATATTTTATTTTATAGCATGTGACATTTTATTGTTGATTCAATGCATTGACTAAAACTCTATCTTGTATGCGCACTTGCTAAATTTTAGTAAAACTATTTTAACATTAACATGAGAAAATTAAATGACTGATTTTACAATATAGTACACATTATATATGATAGCTTTATATTAAGATTAGTACGTATATAAATGTAAATGAAAAAAAAAAGAATAAATAATAACCTGAAATGAAAAGTACTGAAAAGAAAAAGGTATATGTATGCAAATACAAAAATTTACCCATTATGATACTGTTTGAACCTGTGCATGATAAATGAAAAAGGTTGGTAATAGAAATGGAAATAAAAGTGCCTAAATTCATACTATTAGACAGTGCTCATATAATAAATAAAATATTAAAAATTAAAAGATGAATGATAGAAATACTAAGTAATGGATATGTAAAAAAAAAAGTTTTACAGTATTCACATTCAAATTATTATTACATGAAAAGTTTAATGATATAGTAGGACTACTCATGTGCATATTTCATTAACTGTTATGCTATAAAATTGTAATTAACTGCCTAGTCATTTTAAAAACTCAATGCATTAAATTGAACATTTCAGAAAAATCTCCAATCAAATAAATGGCTGATCGAGAAAACTTTGTATGAAACTGAAAATATGTAAGTAATATGTTAAATTTGATTAAACTTAAATTTATTAATTAGTTACTCTTTTCAATATTTGAATGTTATCTATCTACTTGTTTAATTAGTGCGTAAAGAACTGCATCATTGTCAAACTGATGTTCCGAATTGGTATTCCACTGGCAGCATATTAATCAGCACCCATCTACACTATAAAATTGTAATTGACTACTTAGTTGCTATTAAAAACTCAATGCATTAAATTGAACATTTCAGGAATCTACAATCAAGCAAATGGCTGATAGAGAAGACTTTGTATGCAGAAGAATTCAACTGAAAATATGTGTAAGTAATATGCTATATTTGTTCAAACTTAAATTTATCAATTAGTTGCTCTTTTCAATATTTGGATGTTATCTATCCACATGTTTAATTAGTGCTAAAAGAACTACATCGCTGCCCGACTGATGTTCCGAATTGGTATTCCACTGGCAACATATTAATCAGCACTCATGTACACGATCAATCCCGCGGAAAGGAACCGCTTACTCTCCGAAAATCATCCATGGGCAACAATCGAAGCCTCAAAAGGCAGGACAAAGGTTCAAAAATCAGTGAAATGAATCAGACAAAAAAACTGCTACATAACAAAACAATATTACAACGAACAATACTGACTCTAGATGGAATCCCACAACAAGATTTATGAATGCACCAAAATGCGGTGACCATAAGCATTCCAGTCCCTAAGCAAGAAGTTGAGACCAAACAAGAAGAAAAACACCCCCAAACATCCTCACCTCCGTACTGCGGGTCACGATCGATGCCCGCAGCGCCGGAGCCACGCCTAAAGAACGGCGGCAGCCATAAAATACCCGAGAGCAGCACGGCCACCCCGAAGAGCAGCGCTGCGATGCATCTACGGCTCACGATCCTCCCTACCGACCGGCATGGTGAACATCTCCGATCAGCATTTTCCAGCGCAGGCTCCGGCGACGCAAGCACCACGTCGAAGAACTGCTCCTCCTCGATTTTCCCCATTCACCCCGATCACCTCAATCCCCATTATAACACCCATCTCCGATCACTCCCATTGCCGCAATGGCAGAAGAACAACCACTGACGTCGCCGGGTCGGGTTAGGGTTTCGCGTAGGAGGAAAGCAGAAAGAAGAGAGATACAGCGATAGAGGAACACGGGAGGTGCGAAAAAGGGTGAGCTAATCTGCAATATCAGTAGAAGTAATGCGCAGCTGAAATGTGAAATGGACCCAAAAAAATAAGGAAATTAGTAATTTTAATCGGTTCAAATTTTTAAAAACAGAAGGCGAGGTGGTGCGCACGTTAGGTAAAGATGCGCCGTGTGGCGTAGTCTAGTGGGCAGCCAACTAGCCAAAGGAGATCTCGTGACGGTGGGCCCAACATTCCCTTTCTCGTGGTTTCTTTCCATAGGGACGAGCGGGAAAGCAGCTGAATAATGAGGCACGGATGTCGGACTAATTTACCAAAGTGACACCCAATTTTTAGAACTTTTATTTGGTCCGTGGCCGACACTAAGATCACAGTCACAAAATGAGAAATACCTAGCAAATACCGAGCAATAACAATAATAATGAAAAATATCATTATGTGAAGATAAAATACCGAGTAATACTGAGCAAAACCAAGTAATATCAAAAAATGCTGAGTTTTTTCTAGAAAAACTCGGTATTTTTTTGGTAATACTCGGTATTGCTTGGTATTGCTCGGTATTACTTAGTATTGATCTTCCTAGAGTGGTGTTCCTCGTTATTATCAAACAATACCTATCAATACCGACCAAATACCAAGCAAAAATCGAGTAACATTCCTTTGACCGAACGTAGATCTACGTCTGGTCAGAGGACGTAATAAAAGTTCCTATTTTTAGCGGCTTGAAGGTTATATATTACGGTTAATACTTAATAGAACTGTGAAATATTTCTATAATCTTACAGTTGTAACTGAGTCTAGTCAACTCGTTGATCGGAGCTCATATTAAACTAGATAAATAGCTTATGAGTAGAGCTCAATAAGCTATCGAGCCAATCTTTAACCCCAACTCTACTACTTAGCCTTGTTTAAAAAATATTTATATAAATATGCTTAAAATATATTAAATTCAGGATTTTAACTGAAAAGTTATTAAAAATAATTAAAATTTATCACATTTTTTTGTATTAAGTAATTCTTTATTATTTTTCTTATAACTCTTCATTCTTTGTATCATTTTATTATAATAGTTATTTTCTCCCTTTCATAATAAATAAGTTGATTCACGAGTCAATTCAAATTCTTAAAATAAAACTCGGCTTGAGCTTGAACTCGATTAACTAATCAAGGTCAAGTCAAAGATGACTTAAGCTCGGGTTGACTCTTTTACACACCTAATAAGTCATATATTCAATTGTTTAAATTCTTTTAATTTAAAATTAATTAAAGATATGATTAAACTTAATGAAATATTATTTTAAGAGAAGTTTTGAAACGTAAAACAAATCAATAAAGCCTAAATGTGTTCTTCGTCAAGAAACATCTTAAATATTTTGATGTGCTTATATTATATTTTTTGGGCATTTGAGTTAATTAAGGCTTCGTTTGGGACAGCTTGTTTATTGCTTTCTAAAACGGAATTTTAGTACAAAAATAAAAAAATTTGTACTAAAAATCCGCTTTAGAAAGCAATAAAAATGTCGTCTCAAACGAACCCTAAGATTTCTTTTGGGATGACTTTCTTACTGTTTCTTAAAGCAGTTTTTTAGTATAAAAATTAAACTTTTTATACTTAAAAATTATTTTAAGCAGCAATAAAAAAGCCATCCTAATCAAATCCCAAGTTAACACACTGCATAATACATACATAAATTTTGAATCCAAAACTTTTTAATTGATAGTCAAAACTTCTAATCCACGCACAAAAAAGAGATGCATGCCTACTTATATATGATGAGACATTGTTGTTGCGTCCAGGAGTATTCGCGGAGGTAGAGAAATATAAAGTTTAACGTCTTAGCGTTGTACGAAAATTTGGCACACAATCAGATAAGAGAGAGGGTCTAGTATTTATGAGACACCAAGATTTTTAAGTGAAAAACCCCTGAAAAAGAGAAAAAACATTTATGAATGCCTATTTATATATGACGAGTCATTGTATATGCAAAGTGCCTTCGTCAACACGACTAAAGGATGAATGTATTTTTCGTTAGTTGGTGTCAGCTAAAGCGCTTCGGATGCATTCACAGAATCACAGCAATGTTCTTTGA
Organism: Dendrobium nobile; assembly: GCA_022539455.1. Taxonomy (NCBI): domain Eukaryota; kingdom Viridiplantae; phylum Streptophyta; class Magnoliopsida; order Asparagales; family Orchidaceae; genus Dendrobium; species Dendrobium nobile. Next base: position 38,640,677 of record CM039732.1, on the reverse strand, counting down.
ACGAGGTGATTAATTATATTTATGCAATATCAAAATCGAAAAGAAAAAAAAAAAGGCTACGTGGATTTTTTATAGCATACATATAATTGTTAAAAAATTTAAATTATTCATCTTATATAACATCAATTTTGATGCACTTTTGAAGATTATAAAATATGTGCATTTTATTTATAAACAATAACAACATCAACTCTGTGTCCCACTAAGGCTTCGTTTGGGACGGCTTTTTTATTGCTTTCTAAAACGGAGTTTTAGAACAAAAATAAAAAATTTTGTACTAAAACTCTGTTTTAGAAAGCAGTAAAAAAGCCGTCCCAAACGAAGCCTAAGTAAGGTCGGCTACATGAATCTTTTTTCTCCATTGTGTTTTGTTAAAAGTCAAATTCTCGTTTAAATCTAATAAAGAAAGATCATTTCTAATATTTTCGAACCAAATCTTTTTAGGTCTATTTATATCTTTTTTAACATAAGTTAAATCTAATACATCTACTTTCCTTACTAGGTAATCGGAAGGCCAACGTTTTATGTGCATTTTTAAAATTAAAGAAAACTAATATAAAATCATTTGGATTTTATTTTTAATAAATTTATAATCAGACTGTCCTATTTTATAAGACGAATCAAATGATTCTCCAAAGCCAAATTCAATAGTCATATATCAAGAAGTTGTAAGCATAGTTAGAAACTTTAGGCCATTATTTCTTAATTTTAAGATGTTAAAAAATATATATCAAATAATTGAAAATTATTAACTTAGATTATTTGATGGAGTATTTGATTTCTAATGGAAATTACCACAATGCTTTGTCTAGAAAATAATAAATATAATGTATTTAAACAAATTTATGTAAGATTTTGCCGAAGATTTTTTTTCAAAAGTTACAAAATGTGTTATTTTGTGTGAAGCCAAACTTCATGGCGTTGATGCTTGTTTCAAAACCTAAAGAATGAGGGAGATGAATTAAGGAGAGCGATCGACATCACACAGTCCATATCTGTTTCATCCTACATGAGGGGAAATTTTTTCTGTGTGGACGTCGAATGTTGTCTGGAGACCAATCATAATGCACCAAGTTAACCCTTCGCTCGGTGCCGCGGCTCGGTACTGCTAACGTGGCGTATTTTGGTTGGTCTTCGGATAGCGTTTTACATATGCGTCATGTCTCCAGACGACATTCTGCATCCGGTCTCCGCACAGAATAAGAATTTGAGGAGGAGAGGGTTTCATATTACATTGCCCATACTCATGTCGGCTATTAATCCAGCACTCACACCACCCACCACACGTGTCACCTTTTTCTTTGAAGTGTCTAGATCATAATCAACATTGATGGGAGGAGAAATAGACGATAGACGAAGAAGAAGGGATTAAGTAGTGGATCCGGATCTGCATTGGCAGAAAATAAGGAGACAAGAGCCGCTAGGGTTTTTCTTTCTTCTCTAGCCGCCGCCTCCGTGGTTTCTGCTCTCCTCCCCGCCTCTTCCGGCTTTGCCGGAGGAGCGATGGCCTCCGCTCCTTCTTCCTCTCCTCCTCAGGAGTTACCACCCCTCTCTTCCAAGGTTTCTGTTCCCTCTTTTGCGCCAGCTCTCAGCTACAGCAACGTTGTAGCTTCCCCTCGTCCGGGAAATGCTTTTAAGCTTTCCTCTACCGTTTTGCCTGATGATCCCTTGGATTTTAATGAAGCTCAGGTGAAAGCTGCAAAGGATGAATGGGGCTTATCTTTGATAGGTTATTCAATTGGTAGACGACCATACTACGAGTCCTTGCTCTCTGCCATGCGTAAGTCTTGGAAACTCAAAGGTATGATGAAATTACTCTCGCTGAGTGATGGTTTTTTCATGCTTAAGTTTACTGCGCATGAGGATTTTGATATGGCTTTGGCGGGGGGTGTTTGGTTTTTTTTGGGAAAACCTTTCGTCTTGCAAAAATGGAAACCAAACTTCAAGCCGGTGAGAGAAGAATTCTCCTCTGTTCCTATTTGGTTCAAAATCATTGATCTTCCTCTTCCCTGTTGGACTCCTGAAGGCATTTCGAGAATAGCGAGTAAAATTGGGAAACCATTGGCGGTGGATGATCTCACAGCGGAAAAATCCCGACTCACATATGCCAGGGTCTGTGTCCAGGTCGATAAAGACTGCTCTTATCCGGAAACCATTCCAATTTCCATTCTTGGTGAGGCGTTTAATCTTAAAATTCAATACGAATGGAAACCAATTCCTTGTCAACATTGTGGATCCATTGTTCATTCCCCAGATTTCTGTCCTACAAAACCCTCCTCTGCTCAGGCAGAATCTCGTATTCCTGCTAGGGGAAGAAGTCAAAGTCGCAAACCGCCAAGACCGGACAACAGGAATAACACAAGCAATCCTCCAAAGCAGAATCTTTCATCTGGTTTAGCTGAAGGAATCATTTCTGCTACACCTTCACTACCTTCATCTCATCCGATTACTGACCAGGCAAAGGTCAGTAACAACCAACAGTCTTCAATCAATACTCCTTCCACCTCGCAGATTATGCCAGTCACCATTCCACCCAGCAACACTCAGTCATCTGTATCTCACATTCCGAATCTAAATTCGCCAACTGACGAGGTAGTCAATCCCAATTTGGTCATTCTGGCTAATAAGCAACAAGAAAAGGTTATATCACCTAACAAATTTGCTTTATTGGGGGAAAATATTAATGATAATGCTCAGACGTCCTCTTCTTCTTCCAGTCAAGATCAGTCCAGGAATATTCAGCAAGTTCAAACAAAAGCTTCTAGGAGTAAAGCAAGCAAAAAAACTCCTAATCACTCTTCAAAATCTTAATGATCCCTCCTCGACTGGCGGCTTGGAATGTGAGAGGTTTCAATAGCCCAGAAAAGGTTAGGGCTTGTAAGGAGTTGGTTCAATGTCACAATCTTGATCTCATCTGTGTTTTGGAGAACAGAATCCACAATAAATCTTTCTCTGATCCTTGGTTTCGCCTGAACCACGAAATTTTTCCGAATGAGGACAGCTGCCACAATTTCAATTTGTCCATCTCTGGTAGGATTTGGATAAAATGGAACTCTGACCATTTACATTACATCACTGCCTTCTTTTCTTCTCAGTTAATCTCGGGCAATTTGTATAAAGGCTCTGAGCTTGTTTGTGTTCTAACAGTAGTCTATGCCTCTAATGATCATTCGGAGAGGCTTCAGCTGTGGGATAAGATCAGGGACTTGGGGGCAACCATCTCCTCTCCATGGCTTATTCTGGGCGATTTCAACTGTTGTTTAAACCCCAATGAAAAGTCGGGGGGGGGGGGGGGGGGGGACTCCACTCCTTTCTTCTCAACTTGTGGACTTTAACTCTCTTATTTTTGATATGAGTTTATTTGATTTAGCATCTTCTGGCTTGAAGTACTCTTGGTTCAATCAAAGACCCAATGACCCTATTCACTTGAGGTTGGATAGGATGCTTATTAATGATAAATTGTTGGAAGTTTTTCCTTCTTCTAAGTATGAAGTTTTGCCACCTTCTTGTTCTGATCACTCCCCCATTGTCCTTCAATGCAATGTTTCTGTTATTGGGAATCATAGGTTTCTCTTCAAAAAATTTTGTACTAAGCAGGAGGAATTTTGGCATGTCTTACTTAGTATTTTTTCCCAACCCATCAAAGGCAATCCCATTTTAGGGCTCTATAATAAGCTAAAAATGCTCAAGGTGAGGCTTAAAGGCAAAGATTGGACAAATTCTTCTTTTTTGTCAATTCATTTCAATTCTCTCAAGGAACAGCAATCTACCTGTTTGGGTTTACTTAGCAATGATCCTCAAAACATTGACTTAAACCGTCAGCTGAAAGGTATCAATTCTCAATTGGCTGAATGCTCCTCATCTTGGACTAATTGGATGCTTCAAAGGGCTAAACTTAAATGGCTTTCTCAAGGGGAAGATGATTTAAAATTTCTTTATGCCAAAGTTAGGAGAAGAAGGAATATATGCTCTTCTAATCTTCTATCTACGGAAGACTCTAATGTTAGGAGTACATTAGTTAATTCCATCATTGAGCATTTCCAGAATTTATTCAATGCTCCTAAACCTATTGCTTGCTGTGATTCTCTGCCAATCCCGGAAGGTAATATCATTCCTCCTCACCTTGCCTCTTTACTCATAGCTCCTGTTTATGATGAAGACATCAAGGCTGTCATTTTTCATGGAAATTCTAACTCGGCCCCTGGACCTGATGGGTTCAATTTTGAGTTCTTCAAAGCAACCTGGCTTTTTACTGGCCCTTTAGTTTGCAAAGCAATCAAATCTTTTTTCTCCAAAGGGTACCTTCCCAATTTTATTAAAGCTTCGGCTATTGCTCTAATCCCTAAAACTGCTCATGCTTCTAATATTACAGACTTTAGGCCGATTGCTCTCTGTAATGTTTTTTACAAGATCATCACCAAGATTATGGCAAATAGAATGAAAAATATCATGCCTTTGATCATTGGGGAAAATCAAGGTGGTTTCATTAAACACCGTATTGGTACTGACAATGCTCTTCTTGCTTCTGAAATTCTTCTGGAATTCAAAAAATCAGCCAATAAGAAACTTATGTGTGCCAAGCTTGACATCCGTAAAGCGTTTGATTCAGTGTCCCGTGACTTCATCCTTAACAGAATGAAACAAAAAGGTTTCCCATTGGCCTTCATTAATTGGACTAAAACTTGTATTTCTGATGTTCCTTTCTCTATCAGCATTGATGGAGCTCTAGAAGGTTATTTTCAATCCTCTTCGGGTATTAGGCAAGGATGCCCGCTCAGCCCCTACCTTTTCTGTATTGCTATGGATGCCTTCACTTGCTTGATTGATAATCCTAATGCGGCTGATAAATTTCATGGAATTCACAAAAAGGATTTGGTTGTGTCCCATTTAATGTATGCGGATGACCTTCTTATTTTTGGGGATGCAACGACAAAAAATTGTAAAGTTCTGGTTGATATTCTGGATGATTTTGCTAATCTGTCTGGGCTTAAGGTTAACCATGAGAAAAGCAATCTTATCATCTCAAAACCTGTTGGCAATCCTTTACATATTGCTCAAGCTCTCAACATTTCTTCTTTTGGGGACAAAATGATTTACCTTGGGATCCCAATTTCTATCAGGAAACTGTGCAAGGCTGATTTCCAGCCACTGCTGAACACGATTTCTAACCATCTGGCAGGTTGGAAAGCTAGACTGCTGTCTTTCGCTGGAAGGCTACAATTCATTAAATATACGATATGCAACACCATTACCTACTGGACTAGGGGTATCATGCTTTCTAAGACTTGCATTAAAAACCTGAATAGAATGTGTTCTAGATTTCTTTATTTTGGTGATGTGGAAGCTAGGAAATTATTCCTGATTGCCTGGAATAACACCTGCAAACCCAAGCATTTTGGTGGGCTGGGTTTACCGAACCTTTTTGGGCTGCAATTTGCTAATTATTGCTCTTTGGTGTTCAGATTTTACAATTCCCAAACTCTGTTTTTTAAATTTCTATATGCCAACTACGGCACTCCCTGGACTCCTGCTAGTGGAAAACCATCTTCTCTTTGGAATGCCATGTGTAACACAGCTGATCAGATTAAGCCCATTATTAGCTTTAACCTTAAACCTAATTGTATGGTTTCTTTTTTCTGGGACCCTTGGCTTAATGGGAAATCCATTTTGGAGGACCCTGCAAACCATTACCTTTAATCAATGCTGCCTTCCCAGGCTTCGGTTTCGGATTTTCTGAACTTTTCTGGGCACTTATTACAAAATCAGATTGCTGTGTTTGTGGGCACTTCCTTTATGCAGAATGAGCATGGTTTTAAAAAATCACTTTGCTGGGACAAAAGAGATGTTGTTTGCTTTTCTGATTTTATTAATTACTTCTATCGAAATGATACCCAAGTAGATTGGTGTAACTGGGTATGGCATAAACATTACGCCTTGAGGTATACGACTTACACTTGGTTAGCTCTAAACAATGGGCTTAAAACTGCGGAGGAGCTTATAAGAAGAAATATTTTGGTTAACTCCACCTGTGCCTTATGTGCTTCCAATTTTGAATCCAACAGCCATCTCTTCTTTGAATGTGAATATGCTTTCACTGTTCTGAAATTTCTTTTCCCTATGGTGGGAGAATTCCTTCTTAGACCTCGGCTAATCCAAGTATTATCTTTCTTGGGAGAAAGCCTTGTTTTGACAAAAAAAGAAAAGGAGTTTTATCTTATCACAGTGAGCTGTTCAACTTACTTCATTTGGCGTGAAAGAAATGAGAGAAGGTTCAATTTCAAATATAGATGCTCAAATACACTCTCTCTGCTTATTAAAAATGCTGTGGAAGCTAAATCTTGCAAATGGTATCCGGGAAGCAGTTGATTTTCCATTTTGTTGTTGGATTGGAAAACTTACGCCGGGACTGTAGTCTGTTCCTTTGATTCTGGTGGTGCTTATCAGTTGGAAAGGTTTTTGTTGTTCCAGCATCGGTTTGTTTGGCTGGGACATTATTTCTAACAGTTGTTTTTTGTGATTATGCTGCTTCATTGCCCTGGAGATTTGGTTGGCTCGTTTCGTTACTTTTCTGGACGATGATGTAGCTGCTAATCTTCTCCTAGGAGGGCCTTTCTTTTTTGGGCAACCAGGAGTTTTTCGTGGGTGCCGCTTCGATCAAATTTTCGGATTAGCAGTCTGAGTCCTTAGGTGTTTTTGCACCTAATTTTGTGGACAGTTTTGCTGGCTGTAATCTTCTTTTTGTCTTGGTGGGGGGTATAGATTTTTTGGTTTTGCTTCTTGTTTGAAGTGTAAACCTTTTTTGTTATACCTTACTTGTAACCTTTTTTTTTACATAGTAATATATGGGCTTTGCCCTCATTTTCCCCAAAAAAAAAAAAATAATCAACATTTCATATTGAATAAATATATTATATAAAATAATTAGGGTTTTTTTTTTTTTACAGAGTGAGAGATGGGCTTAAACGAACCATGGTTAAGCGAGCTAATTGTTTGCGGGCTATTCTACTTGTTTACATTTTTATGTTTAAAAATGAACCATAATAAAAAAAATTTATGAATATGTTAGGATTTCATGGAGACAAAAAATAATATGTTAGGATTTTTTTCCGAAAGACATGTCAAATCATCAAGAAGAATTTTCAGAAGCGTACCTGAATCCATTGAAATGCAGAATTGAGGTTTCCGATCTTCCACTTTTAGAGCGGCGTTCTCCAAGAGAGCGAGAGACCCCTTCTTTTCACTCAAGATGGGGAATGATAGAAATGAGAACTTAACCACTTAAACTGGGGACCACGACCCTTTTATACTTTAAGTGTAAATATTTTATTTCAGCCCATCATTAAAATAAAATAAATATCTGGCCTCTACACAAATTAGTTTCATACAAAATTTAATTGAGATGTCACATAAGACAAATAATAATTTAATACTTAAATAGATCACAAAATTAATTGGCTAAATTTTAGATAGCTTCTAATGTACAAGATTTTATTTATATGTATAAGTATATGAGCTCACTTATAGAAATTTCCCAACATATCATACCTTATTTTTTCATAAAATGTCTTAAAAGCATATTTTAAGCATTCTTTTACTTCGAACACAATTTACGTGCTGAAGCATAAATTTGATATAAAAAATTCAATCCAATTACCAGCATATAAACCAAAGTTTTATCAATTTAGTTAACCCTTACATTTAGGCTTCATTTAGGATAATTTTCTTATTATTTCTTATATTAGTTTTCTAGTGAAAAAAATTTATAGAATGCTGCAAAAAAAAAAAAACAATCACCAAAAGCTGTCTCAATCGAAGCCTTAGGTTTGGGACAGCTTTCTTACTATTTTTTAAGGCAACTTTTAGTACACAAATTTCTCGTTCAAAAAATATTTGTACTAAAAAACTGCTTTATAAAATCGCTTTTTAGTACAAAATTTTTTTTTAACTTGAAATTTGTGTTCTAAAAATCTGCTTTATAAAATAATAAGAAATTCTTCCCAAACGAAGCCTTAGTTGTCCACTCCAGCTTCAAAAGCTATGCCATCCTTGGGGGAAAAAAAGATTAACAATGTAAGCTCTCAACTAAAAAAATTGCTCACTGTCTCTTCTTTATGAAACTCAAGATACTTGTATTCAAACTTAATCATTGAATATAAGAGTGAATACATGCAATGTGCATTTTTTTTCCTGATATTATCTAAAACAGCGGCCTTCCGATGACCCGATTAGAAGAATAGATATGTTAGATTTGACTTATGTTAAGAAAGGTAGAGGTAGATCTAAAAAGACTCGTTTAGAAAATATTACAAAAATAACATTTCTTTATTATATTTAAATGAGAATTTCAGTCTAAACATGACACAATGGAGAAAAATGATTTATGTAATCGAACACACGTAGTAGAATAAAGACTTGTTGTTATTGTTGTTGTTGTATTGATCCAATCTAAAATTTGTGGAGGATGGAACATCGAGGGTTCAAAATGTTCACAATATAAGAAAATTGATTATCCACCCAAACTTTTAAGTGGATCAAGGATACTTTATCATATTAATACTATAGATTTCTAATGTTTTACCTTTAAGTGAGATTCACTGATACTGATCAACACTCTCCCTTACCAATAATGTCAAATTTCATGCACCAAAAACTCACATAACCTCCTAAACCCATTCGCTCGAGTTAAAATCAATGTATGATAGATGGACATCATCAATTATAACATAGGTTTTGTGTGCGACAACTTTCTTATTACTTTTTAAAGCAACTTTCTAGCAGAAAAAAGATTTATTTAATAAATTTTTATACTAAAAAGCTGCTTGAGAAAGCAATAAGAAAGCTCTTCAAAACAAAACATTAAGCTAATTGAATAAGCTGTTCCAAACGAAACATTAAGCTAATTGAATGCAGATCATTAACATTATATTAAGAACTCAACTTTTTATTTCAAGTTTAATATGGAATTATGGAACTATTTTTCAATTCAATCTCATATGAGTCGGGTTTGGCATACCGATTTAGGTTTCGTTTGGGCTTCTTAAAGCATTTTTTTACTATAAAAATTAAAATTTTTGTACTAGAAAGCGCTTTGTAAGAATCATTAAAAAAAAACCTTAATTTGATGTTGATTTGAGCATTGGATAAACAAATGACTAAATGAATCCAATGTCATATTCAAGTAAATCATTCCAAACAGATTTTATCAAACTAAAGCTTCAATTATTATTTTTTATTTTTGCTTTAATGGTAGAAAAAGCAGCTAGTAAAAAGTAGGGCTGCTTGGATGAAAATAATGGAGTATTTTTTTCCTAAAATTTGCTTTTAAAAAAGCTATCTTTTACAAAAACAGAATAGAACTTATGGAAAGAATTAATTATGTAATTAATATTGTAAATAATAATTAAATTATTAATTAGTTATTGAAAGATTAAGTGATTAATGAGTAATTATTTATTATTAATTACAATATTTAAATGATTAATGGGATAATTAATAATATAATTAATATTTAAAACTAATTAATTAAATTAAATTATTAATAGTGTTAGTAAAATAATTAGTTATTTAAAAATTAACTAAATAATTATATCATTATAAATGTAATTATACATAAAATACTTATTAAATTAACACTTAAAATAATATTTGATAATTATATTATTTAATAATTAAGCTAGCTTCTTATTATATTATCTATCATAATAACTTATTGACAATAATTTAATTTGAAATTAAAAAGTAATTCATACTTAAAAAGTTAAAAAGCAAATTAAATTCAAAACACATTAAATTTTATTTTTAAATGAATCAACTGCCTTAAATTCTGGATTACATTGTCAAACTATTTCACAAGATTTGACATCCGTCTTGTCAAACATTTTCAGTATATAATATATCCACGATTTACTAAATCCGGATTTATAGGATTTACTAAATCTTACTTGTTGCCAAACAACTCCTTAAAAGTTTAAAAGTTTCCGTTGGACTATATCTAAAACCTAATATATGGAGTGTATGTAATGGGATTATTGTGATTTTAGACGATCAAGTCGTTAAAAAAAATACACGTTTTAGATATATCAGATTTATTGTTCAAAGTGATGGTGAAATATATAGTGATACTGTTAGGAGAAATCAAGTTTGATATTTGAAATGGAGGAATAAAACGGGCTGGTTATGTTACTTATGTAATAGAAATATTTCCCTTAAACTTGAGAGAAAATTCGAAGTCTGCAATGTTGATTTTCACATGAGATCAAACTACAAACTCCAATATGTTTCCCTTTGATCTCCCAATGCATGACCATGTAACCAGCTCATTAATCCTCGGAATTCAATCTAAGTAAATAGATGCCTCTTTGCTTACCAGATCGATCATCAATCAAGAACCAGCTTTGTTCATTTGTTCAATACTGCATCAAGTTGAAACTAACGTGTACAATTAGAACATAATAGCTTGAACAGGCAAGTTATTATTTCAAATGTTTTCCTTGGTGAACAACCTGATTAACTTTCTTCGGTTTACTTAATATCCCTAAGCTGGACTTTGCACATGCTAGTTCCTATCTAGCCTTCCTACACCACCATATTCTTCTATAAATATTGCCCTTGTTTACTGCTTTTGTCAAATCCTCTGCAGCTGAAAAATGGAGAGATTATTCTGTGCGGACACCAGACACAACTTACCGTCAAGTGGCGAATCAGGGGCACTCACGTCATCCAGTACCGAGCCACAGTACAGAGCTGGGGGTGACGTGACGCATTTTCATTGAGTTCTGGACGGCATTCGGCGTCCGCACAAAATAATTCATCTGAAAAATGATTAGCAATCATAAAGACATTCCAACATATATTTGAATGAAAATAATTAAACTTCTCACTAACCATCCAGTTCTATTCTACATAACTTACAGTACATTAACAGAACAGATGATAATATGATCTCATCAAAAGCTCATAGTTATTGAAGATTGGATGGATGACTAACTATATCAAAATGAAGCAGCAACAAAATTCCTCATGCTTCACTGAGAATGACAAACATTGCCCATTGTTGAAAAAAATATAACTTTTGATGCTGTTCTCATGTTTCAGATCCTATTTTTCAAAGCTCAGCTAATCAGAAACAAAGAACATACGTAAAATAAACCAATTTAGACTTCACAATGATTATAAATGGAAGAACAGAAATTAAAAAATGTCAAATGGGCTATTCTATGCTATAATTTTTCCTAATATTTAAATTCAGAACGTCTGCCCTGACAATTCAGAATCAATGGCATAACAAGTGATGAATGAAATGGTAACAACAAACAAACCATAATCAGATTAAAAAAAAGTTCCAAACTGACTTCCTATCATCAGATGGCAGAACGAGTTCACCAAACTTGAAGAAATAACAGCTTTTAAGGATAATTCTGACGAACAACACCATGAAATTAAAAAAAAAAAAAAACAAATTACAAAACATAGCTATTAAAGGAAAGCATGCCACCACTAACATATAAGAAATATATTATAAAAGAGCCATTGTTTCAGATTTCACCAAAACATGAGTTGCAGATTTAGGTGTCAGCCAGTATTGAAAGGCCATCCAAACAACTCTAATTCACCATCAGAGACAGAACCAGTGCCTTCACCCTCTGGCTATCAGGAACTGGCATTGGAGTTTGAAGAGCGAAAAGGCCAAAAGAATGAGAAAGGATTTCTTCTTCCTTGATTTCTACCCCCATTATCCCTATCACCAGAATCACTACTACTCCCTACTTGTATTTCACTAACAGCTGAACTATTGTTACTTGAAACCATGCGAGAATTGCCCCCAGTACCATGTGTTGGCAATTCTTGGCGACAGACTGGGCAGGAATTGTGCCGTATTAACCAAGGGACGATGCAATCCGAGTGATACAAATGTTTGCAAGGCATCTCTCGCGCTTCAGATCCCAACTCGAACTTATCCTTACACACTGGACAGTGAGAATCGCCACGAAGATGCCGCTGACTGATCTTAACAGTAGGCATGGAATCAATCAATGACCTTGCAGCTGGCGGAGGTCCGCGCCTATCATTCCGAGTCAATTGTTCTATCAATTCCTCCAGCCCTGGCCCCATGAAGTAGTCTGCAATGTTGGTGCGACGAATCCCTGAACCAGGACCACCATTGAAGAGGATCTCAAACCCTCTTTCCTCAGGAACCTGGCCGCGAAACAGCAGCCATGGACCAGGTCCAAAGCCTATCCCATCACTAGTTATTGTATCATGCCTGGGTTGGAAATCATAGCCCCGATCCCTCCCTGCCATTCTTTGCCTCATCATGGAAGCAATAGCATCCATTATACCAAATCTATGGTCATGGAATTCATCAGGGTCCGTTCCGAAAAAAGCATTCATGATGCCTCCCATGTCATCGAGTTCCTGAACAAAGCCTCCACTACAGTTGGGGCAGAGCATCTCCCTCCCAAGAGGCTTGACTGCTCTCATGCATCTGTGGCACCAGTGAGTATTCCTAACACTTGACATGGCCAACCAAAACTATCCCCTAAAAGAAAAGCCTGTAATTGAACTCAAATTCAGGTTTTTCAAGTTTGATATCTGCAGTACAAGGAACAGAATTAAACGCATTCACCTGAAGAGAGGACTGAAATTAAAGACTTTCACCAATCCTAGAACTACTAAACAGTCTATAGGGATTAATCAAGATTGTGAGAGCAATTATAGACATATTTTGAAGTGAAGCCAGCAGTATACTCAATTATTTGCGCAAAATAAATTAGTATTTTCTACAAGGCCTCACTAATTAAGTTGAAAAGAAAAGAATGGGGATTTCATTTTGTGCCAAACAATATAAAGATGGCTTTCTTAAAGAAAAAAAAAAAAAACAATATCGGAAGAGAGAATCAGGAACAAGCAATACACAGATCCCTACCCCTACAACAACAACTAGTTTATAGACAAATGAAGGAACAAATATATCGCTGCAATAAATCTGTCCCTGTATGATTAGGTTGAGGGAGATTTACAATTGGAAAATAGTTTCTCAAGAAAAATTAATTCAAAACAATTACGATCCACCTTGAAGAACCAATCTCTGAAAATAAATCACTAAGCAGAGAAAATGAAGCAATAAGCACAAACAAAAGAGCGGAATCAAGCTTTTTAGACGACACCGACGCTCATACACCAACTTTGTAGCGTCGAGAATAAGAAAAAATAGCAAAAATTTTACCTTTCGGAATAATTAAGAGAGAAAGAAGGGAGAAACGGTCGATTCACGGGCGAACCTTGAATCGGAGACTGGCCGAAGGACACAAAGTGGAAGGAGACTCCACGGAGCGAGTGAGCGGAGAGGAAAGGGATCGGAGGGATAAAGTTGGACTCTTCGAGAGGAGAGGGCCGATTTTTTGGGAATGGATGAATAAGACGCGCGTCCGCCGTTGTCTGTGGAAAGTCCGCTAGCCTCACAGTGTTAGGACGAGGCTACGAAAGGGCCACCGACACTGCTGACAAAATTAGCATTTTATTTTGGAATTAATGTTAAATGTGGCAATTTTTTTTTTTTTTACAAATAAGATCAATTAAGTCAAATTCATACTTATATGACATACTTAAGATCAAGATGAGCTACGTGCAGTTTTTTATTGTTAATATTCATCTTTTGTGATGCAATAATGTTATTTTACTCTTTTTTATTTTGTGTATGTATTTTTTAGCAATTGAATTCAATTTTATTTTATTTTTTAATTTTTTAATACATAATTGATGCATCATTGAAGTTCATTTTGATGGGCATAAATCTCGAAACATATTTAAATTGAAATTTTTTAAAAATAAATTTAAGATTGTTGTGTCCTGGAATATTCGCGGCGGTAGAGAAATATATAAAGTTTAAAGTCTTAGCTTTATACGAAGATTCAGTACACAATCAGATAAAAGAGATGGAGCAATATTCATAATAGACACCGAGATTTTTACGTGAAAACCCCAGAAAAGGGGAAAACCACGGGGCCTAGCCAGTTTGAGTGAATCCACTAGTATTTGCAGTTGATTACAAATGAGACTCTTTATTGGGGGGAAGACATTGGCTTGATGTAACAAATATGCATCATATAGAGTGTGTTATATGGTGGAAATGAGAAGAATCACTGCTGACGTGCTCGCTTGGTCGGAAGGGTCATAATCGGTGGGTGACGGAGGTTGGAAGGACCGTAGTCGTTGGGCAACATACCGTAGTCGGCGGGTGTCATAAGTCGAAAGGATCATAGTCGGCGGGCGATGGAGGTCATAAAGACTATTGTCTGGTGACGGAGGTCAGAAAGATGATGTCGGGTAGAAGTTCAGAGATGGACAGAAGTCCAGCGTCAGATAGAAGTCCGATGAATATCCGACGATGGGCATAAGTTCGATGGAAGTCAGGTGACGGGTAGAAGTCCGGCGTCGTACGAGAATCCGACAACGGGCGGAAGTCCAGCATTGGGAAGGAATCCGGCGACGAGCAGAAGTTTGGTGTCATGTAAGAATATAACAGTGGGTGAAAGTCCGATGTTGCATAGAAGTCTGTCAATGATAGAAGTTTGGTGTCGGATAGAAGCCCAGCGAAAGTCCAATGACGGGCAGAAGTCCGTCGTTGGGTAGAAATCCGGCGATGAGCGAAGGTCAGACGTAGGGTAGAAGTCCGACCTCTGGTAGAAGTCCAGCGTCAGGTAGAAGCCTGGAGTCGGGTAAAAATCCAGCTACGAGCAGAGGTCCGATGTCCGGTAGAAGTCCGACATCAGTCGGTGGCCGGGTAGAACTCTGGTGTCAGATGTCATTCGAGCAGAACTCCACCGTTGGTAGGTTACCGGGTAGAAGTTCGACGGTGATCGTGAAAGAGTCTGGTGACAGGAGAACTTTATTCATCTCATCATTTTCTTCCTTCTATTCTTGCTTCCTTGCTTAATTACGACGTCAGTTGGTGATCGGACACAAATTCGGCTGCCGGGTGAAAGTCCGGCGGTGGTCAAGGAGGAGTCTCTTCCTTCTCTTCTCTTCTTGCTTTGGCCTCCACCCCCCCCCCCCCCCCCCCCCCCACACTTTGGGTATCCTTGATCTTCCTGCGATTTAATGGTCATGCTACTCTTTAGAAAACTATAAATAGACCCCTCATTTTTCATAGAAGGGGACCCCCCAAGTGTTCGATAATCCAAATTATGGTTTGAACCTTTTGAATGTGCTTCGAGCCTTCGATTTGGACCAATTTGAGCTTGGATTGGGTCAAATTTGGTGTCGTTGGGTTTGTATTTCCGAGATGTTTAGTTCAACTATAAGTTTGCCGAAATTGAAGCTCCTATGATCCCGAATTTAGTTTTTGAAGTTTCCAACTTAATTTTGCTTCGAGAGTTGTGCCCGGTCAAGATAATATTTTGATAATATATCAAAAATCATCTTTGCTCTGATTTTAACACTTATAGTCAAATCAAATGTCTCAATAAGGCGAATCCAATGACATAAAAAATAGTAAAATTCGAGCATGAACGAGCCCCAATCCATAATTAAAAAATCTCAAGATATTAATTAAATAAGTAAATGATGTCAAATTTTGGCATGTTTATTCCCCAATCAAGCAACTCGACGAGACGAACCCAACAAACTCTAAATTGTTTAATTCTAACATCGTTAAAGCACTTAAATGTTGAATTAATGCTTAATAATCAAAAGAATCAATATGGATCATCTTAATCGGTGTTTCTGATTTTCTCCATATTTGCATGCATGTGACTCTCAAAAATAAATAAATATATCCCATTCTCCACAAAGAGGAGGAGAGTCTGAGCATTGGCTTAAGATTCAAAATGAGCTTTGGGGCTTTAAGGATCCCATAACATCACTTGTAATGACCCAAAATTTAACTAACTAATAAATTTCGAAATATCCAACACGAACCTTGCTTGGAAAGCCTTGCATGCATGGAAGTCTCACTAAGAGTGCTGTGGTGTCATGCTAGCGAGCACAGTGATGTTAGCTTCTATGTATTGAAGGTTATGATGGTGTGAGCATGGCGACACTGTGCCTTAGCGCTATAGCGCCAGCTCTTCTGTTGTACAATAACTTGGGGCAGCACTACGACATTGTGGTAATGAGCGCATTGATGCAAGTTATATATATATTTTAAATTTATTTCCATTATCTCATTTCAATACCCTCACCACCACCATCCTCCCATCCTCATTTACATGGCCATGTGAGGAGAGAATATAGGAAGAGAAGAGGAAGGGGAAGAGAAGAGGAGGGAGAGGAGAAAGAGAGAATGAGAGATATTCATTTTGAGGCATTTCTGCTCATTCTCTTAGTTATAAAAGTTGCTCTAATCATAGTAAGCAATATTTACCATATATTTGTTTTTAGAGGTTTTGATTTCTATAATTTTCTTGCACTCAAATTCAATAAAAATGCATTATTTCGTGATTTTGATAATTTTACTATGAAATTAACTTTTTATATGTAGTAGATGTTATTATTATGAACATTATAATATGATCATATTAAGATTTTAGTAGGTTTCTTTGTATATATGTTGTTTGTATGAAATGAATATGATAATAGCTCATATAAAATTAGTAGAAACTAGTGTATCTAATTTGGACTTGAAATATATTATATGCATGAAGTCTTTTGTTCATTCCACATGACATGCATAAGGCATACACATGTTAATAAGTACACTGGATATATATTTACATGTTATATCAATTGCATTGGATATGTACATGACAAGTGATAATTACTAATATTATGATATGCATGATTTAACGTGTGTGTGAAAGAAAGAAAGATTGGTTGGGAATGATTGATTGATTCAAGTCAATCTGAGAAAGGGTGAGCCAACAAACTTTCATTCAAATAAATTCATGGTGTAATCCTAAGTAATATAATATAATGCATATGGAGATTGATTGATATGATTCATCGTCAAGTAAAAAGTAATGAATTCGTGTATGAAGTCACCTAACTTGTGATGGATATGACTAATTCTTGTTTGCAAGACTAATATGAATAATAATACTAATTTTTGTTTGGTCTGAATGGCTTATAGGACTTGATACAGGAAAACACCACATGAGACAGATATCTTATCGTACTTATTAATGGTATTATAGGACATGTATACATGATATAATTGCGTATAAACTAATAGGACATTGCATGATATGATATTTGCATAAATAATATGATATGACATTAACATAATGTAGGATACTACATATACAATCACATAATAAGACTGATGAGATTGATACATAATAAATGATAAAAGATACATGATATTAATTCATGATATTGATACATAATAAACATGCATCGATATGGTATGCTATAAATAGAAAAAGATACATGGTATAATAAACATGTTAACAATCATGATATAAATTAGATAGTTTCCATCACATTGATTTGTATTAATATTCCCCGATACTGATAAACATGATACTTATAATGATTTGGCATATCAAACTTTACTCTAAGTTTGTGAATATGCAAAAAATTATAATTTCACCTGATGTTGTAATTGATACTAATATAAAATGAAAGAATTTACTAATTATCCTATGATTACTAATCACATTGATTTTCACTACTTAGTGATTGATACTTGTTGCATTGATTTTTACTGCTCATGGTTATTATAATTATTCATATTGATCTAGATTGAATGAGTATATGCATATTATTTCTATTTCCATGTATTGATAGCAGTTATAAGTTCTAGTAACTTATTGAGGAGTTAACTTATTATGTGATTTTAATAATTTTAGAGAGGGTAAGGATACGGCAAAGTGAGGTTGAATTAGCAGATCAAAGTGTTTATTTTATTTTATTTTTTTGTTATTTATATTTATTGTCATGAATGTATAAGGTTAGATTGATTTGAAATTATATTTATGGTTATTATATATAATTTTTTTATATAAATTTCATTTGGAGTCAGATCATATCACTTTTTGATGCTATTTATTTCATCTCATTATGACATTTAGTTATGTTATAAGTTTGTTGAAATTAGAGTTTAAATTATCCTAAATTAAATTTTAATGTATTTTCAATTCCATTATGCATCGAGATTTATGCTCTATTAAGAGAGCTTTTAGCGATGTATTGTCATGACCTGACTCGGAGACTCGAATTAAAGAGGCGAGAATAGTTAGTTGGACGATTAATATACTTTATATAATTACACATAACAGTAAAATCTAAAATGCTTCAAATAATGAAGAGCCACTAACACCACTTATACATTTGAACATACATTTAAATATAAACACATATTACCTGCTTTCGTTAGCTAGATCGTCGTCTTATGTAGACATGTTTCTCTCATCTTTCAGTCATTTCTATTTATCAGAAGACTTGCTTTAAAAATATAGTATTTTAATTTGAGTTTACATAGTAAATTCAGTAGATAATCATCATTTCATATAAAATTGTTAAATATATAATTAAAAGCATGCATGTTCTTTGACCTTTCTTACACAGTTAGCATATAAAAAAACTTTTATATATTGTAGATATTTATAACTTATTCTTCACACTACTCATTTCTTATTCTGTTTCATTTGGCCATTTCCCTTTAATTTTTTTTTTTCATTTCAATTAGTACAAGAACACCGTCTAAACATACCAATAAAAGTACAACTATTTCTATTTTCATTTAACGTGCACGAATACGTTGATTCTCCAACTAGTACCATATGGGGGTAAACTCTTATAATTTACATGCATGCACATTTTTCTTCTTTCAATACTTTTATTTTTATATAAATCATTATTCGTATATATATTACCTTATATACTTCACTAATTCATTCATTTTCAAGTTGTTAAATATTTAACATTTAACTATATTATTTATACTATAATAATTCCAGGCAATGATAATTCAGTTTTTTTATTTCTATTATTCTCTCCATTAATTTATATAATATGCAGTAATAATAATACTAAAAAGGGAGTTGTAATAACATAAATAGAAAATGAAATTAAATAAATAATTACATTAAAATTACCCACTTAATTTGTTAAATCTTTCCAATTCTCAATTTGTTGAATTAGTCCTCACATACTTGTCTTATCTCATCTATAAAAATCTCATTGTTCCAAATAACATTAAATTTCATTAATTATCTCTAAATAGTTTACAAATTCAAAGCTAAAATGAATTTGATTTGATTAACATCCTTAAGAGTAACCTCAAATGCATCATATATTATTATAAAATATCAAAAACTTCTAACTTTTCATATCTTGAACATAATTCACAATCTAATTCTCTGATAATCAAAATTATTACTAATGATTCCTTCCTTCCTCTTTGAAATTGTCTCCTTAAAAATTTAGATTCACAACTAAATTTCCTCTCTTTCTATTTGGCAATCGCCTATTATTTCATCAATTAGAGAAATGCAATATAATAATTGTGAATGTAAAATAACAATTTAATTCGCTTACTCTTTCTCCCGTCGTTAGAAATAAGAACTCATTGATTTATCTTTTCCCAAACTTTTTTTCAGTTCCTTTCTCAATTCCTTCATTTGTCTTCCTTTAAAGCAATTGATATTTTTTGCAAGATTAAATCACCAAAGAAATGTGCCTAAAAATGAAATTGGAAAACCTACCTCCTTCCTACTTCTTCCTTTCATCTGCTTCTCTCGACTGAAGCTTTCTCATGGGTTTTGTACTTACAAGAGTGAGTGAAACGGAGATATTACTCACAAGGAGTTGTTTGCTTTCACTCTCGTATGTGACCCCTCGCTCAAAAATGAAAACTAAACTCTCTAGCCCTGATTCATGCTTGCGCTCGGTCCGCCCAATTCACGATTCTGTCAGTTGCTTCTTTGCCCTGTTCGATATTAAGTAAAGCTGACTAGTTCAATTGAACCTGTTGGACTGGTTCTTATAATCTATAATTCTTATAAAAATATCGTTCTCAAAATTTAAAATCAAGAATAAATAGACACACTTTAATTAAATAATCCTTCATCATTAAATACAAAATCTTCCAACTATCATGCCTATACTTTCTTTATGATTTCTTGAAAATTTACATCTTCAGACAATGAATTACATATTCTGTCTTTCAAAGTGGATTAAATTATCAGTTGATTTAATAACATAACTTTTGTATCTTTCTAATTAATTACTAAAATTTCTAATCTATTCACCTATCTAATTATCTACTCCCACTGGTTAATCAACCAATGTGCACATTCAAGAGTCTTTCTGCTTAGTGCATCTGCAATTATATTTGTCTTTTAAAGATGATATTGTATATCCAAATCATAATATTTAATGAGTTTCAACCATCGTCTCTACCTTAGATTGAGCCCTTTCTGATTAAATATATATTTAAAACTTTTCTGATGATGAAGATCTCACACATTACTCCATATTAATAATGCCTCAAAATTTTAAATGCAAAAACTATAGCTGTTGATTTTAAATCATGGGTGGGATAATGTCTTTCATCACTTTGTCAAAGCATCGGGATTAACAACATTATTATGCATTGCCCTTTCCATATGTTCTTCAGGATCATTTAGAGCCCTGAAATAAAATATCTTTATAAAATTTACAAGTTAATCTTAAATTAACTCTCTTAACTTAAATAATCAATATAATAACTTTTTTAGTATAATGCCTATCCTAATTGAGCTCTGATATCACTTTTTCATGACTCGGACCAGAGTCTTGAATTAATGTGGCGAGAACAATTTGTCGGATGATTAATACACTTTCTATAATCACACCTAATAGTAAAATCTAACATTCCTCAAACACTTAAAAGCCACTAACACCGCTTGTACATTTCAACATACATTTAATTAATAACATATATTACCTTCTTTTATTAGATCGTCGTCTTCTGTAGACGTGTTCCTCTCCTCTTTCAGCTATTTCTACTTATCAAAAGACATACATGAAAAATATAATATTTTAGTTTGAGTGTACATAGTAAACTCAGTGGATAATCAACATTTCATATACAACAGTTAATCATATAATTAAAAGCATGTACGTTCTTTGACCTTTCTTACGTGGTTAACATATGTATAATATTGTATATATTGTAGATCTTTATAACTTATTCTTTAAATAACTTATTTCTTATTCTATTTCATTTGCCCATTTCTATTTAACATTTATTTATTTTTTCATTTCAATTAGTAAAGGAGCACCATCTAAACATACTAATAAAGGTACAATTATTTACATTTTTATTTAATGTGCACGAGTACATTTGTCACGTCCCAGATATCAATAGTGGACATTCTTTATCCATATTTTCTTTTCTTCTTTTCTTTTTTCCCGCTCAGATCAATACAGTCATCCAGAGATAATTGCATTACAGGAAAGAAATACAACATCTACTATAATCCACATATCAACATATACACAGTCCAAAGAGAGCCCAAAAGAATATCTACAATAGCCATACGGCTACAAAACAAATGCCTACCAAGGGCTACAAAAACAAAGCTACATCAATCGAAGAAGCTTCACGCGGGAGGCTCTGCACCTGAAATATTAACCACATATAATGAGCTTAAATAGCCCAGCAGGTCACCAAAGCCTACAAATGAAATCAAAACACGACATTGGAAACAATATGCAGGTCGATCAAATCAAGTCAAATCAATCAGTTGCACATGATCAATGAGTCAATGCAAATACGGAAATCAATACGGAACAGAAGTCGATAAAATCAGTGAACAGTAGGGAATCCATAAAGCTCAAGAAATCAATGCGTCAGTCAAATCTCTACAATCTCTACCATAGCAATCGATAACATCAATTACATCAATACGGTCGCCTAGCCATCTGATATATCGTATCAGTCTATAACATCAGTCAAATCAATAGAATGGAATCGTATCAGCACATACACTTGCAAATCAATCTATCATTCAATCTCACTTACATCATGTCAGTACGACAGCGTATCAATATCCATAAAGAGGACAATCCATTGACGACCACGAACGATGCTACAACGGTGAAATCACGTCAATCAATTCAGTAAAGCAATTACTTCCAGTCAATAATATCCATCGACTCAAAATCCCAATAAACGATCAAATTAATACAGCGAAAGAGCAGGATCAATACAATCGGCAAATACAATTGAAATCAATCAATGCAATAAAATCATATACAATAATCAAATCGATAAATCAATAAATAATCAATCCAATCAATCAATCAATCAATGATCGGTATTATGAATCAATGTATCAGTGGATCTATAGTATCAGTATCCGTATCAGTAGTATCAATCATGTCCGTGAATCAATAAATCCATAATATCAATGAATCAATAATGTCGGTATCTATATCCACAATTCAATACAACATCTATATCCATAGCGGTGTCGGTATCCATGAATCAATACAACATCCATCCAGATCCATAGCGGTGTCGGTATCCATGAATCAATACAACATCCATCCATATCCATATCAACGCTCAATAGTATCAATGCTCAGCGATCAATCAATGAAACCGTACAGTAACGATAAATCCATAAATCCGTCAAGAAAATCCAATCAATAATAAGTCAATTCAATACAATAGATCCGTCAAATCCGTCAATCAATAAATCAATCAGAAATCAATGGGTCAATGCATATCAGGAAATCCAATCAGTGCATTTTCATACATATGCAATTTCATACAATGGTCTTACTAGACAAGCACAAACACTGGCTATTATCAATAGTGCTGTTGTAGAAATCCATAGTGCTGTTGTAGAATCCATATTGCTATTGTAGATATTCATACATTGGTTTCAATAAAAAGAGTCGTCACTCTATTGCCCGTCGGCCGCCCGTCGGCATATCTATAAAAACTCCTTATGACTCCCATCCATATATCCATAGTCGATGTTTAAAGGAAAGCCCGTCGGCCCACCATCCTGTACAGGTCAAGTCAATCTCTCCAACCAACGTTCAACCAGGTTCCCACTTGTCTTTCAGCATCAATAATCAGATAGTCACATTCATATGCATTCAAATCATCAATTTCAGGAGAATCGAAAATCGTACGAAAATCCAGCGGCATAACGACAGTATAAGGAATTTACACAAAAATTACCAAAACAGAAATTTACCAAATTACCACAGAACGTGCACAACAACAATATAAGACTATGGTTTTACTGAAGCCACATCAATAAACATCCTGATATTTTTCTATTCGATTAAAACCGCACAGAACCCAAAATAACCGGTAGAATCGTTACAGAAAATACTCAAAACGTGTAGAAAACTCATATCAATAACATATCAAAAGTTGTGCGGTGAAAGTTTCGTCAATACAAAATGGTGCGCGTTTTTCGGTAATGAAAACACAAATCTGAGCACAAAACGACCAAAACTCAACATCTTCGAAAATAGAAATAGGATTCGGAGTCCTTACAGCGAGACAAACAAATCTCTGAACAGCGACGACGGACGAAAATCGCTCCGCGGGCCCCGAAATCCAGCTTTTTTCCTTTGCTTTTTCTTCTCCTTCTCTCTCCTCAGATATTTTGTTTTATAAAAAATATTTTCTCTCTCCTCAAAACGAGCTGATTTCCTTATATCATTAGTCTGATCGGCCCGGCCGATCGCCACATCGTCCTGGCCGATCAGAACAAAATCCAATCGGCCCGGCCAATTCCTCAGGCCGATAATTAATTTTTCTCGGACGATAAAAACCCTTACTCTCGGGATTCTTGTCGTATCTGATCGTCCCAGGACGATCCAAAATCGGCCTGGACGATCCCATTCCAGAAAAATCAGTTGTTTCAATGCACTGATCGTCCTGGACGATCTCAATATCGTCCCGAACGATCCTGGTGTTGACCTCGTTTTTGGCTTGAGCGTGCTCGGGCACTTTCGATCGAGCTAATCGAACCCCGTCGAGCCCGATTTGAGCTCGAATCGACTCGACTCGAGCTAGATCAGGCTCGAATGTGTTCGATTAGACTCAGTTATTTTGTTTTAGTCGCACCGTGTCTGATTCGATTCAAATTAATAATTATTCTAAATCCAATTTCATGCGATTAATTTCGTTGCGCCGCCTCGAGCCCTAATTGACTCGAATCAAGTCAAGTTTGGACTCGAACCTAGCCCGATCTTAGCCGTATTTAACCTGATTCATCTCAATTTGGTCCCATTAGGACCTATTTGACTTTCTAAGGTTTT
The DNA here is from genome assembly GCA_022539455.1 of Dendrobium nobile. NCBI lineage: Eukaryota > Viridiplantae > Streptophyta > Magnoliopsida > Asparagales > Orchidaceae > Dendrobium > Dendrobium nobile. The sequence goes on along the minus strand of CM039732.1, from coordinate 38,616,461 downwards.
TTTTTTTTTGAATTATTTTTCCAGATTAGGAAATTTACTCAACGGCTTCGATCAAACGAAATCTTCTTTTCAGCCGGAATCACGCGCCTCAGCGATTTTCTACGATTCGGGCAGACATCGAGCAGTGTAGGAGCTTCTTCCGGGGTAGTTTCGAAGACTGAAATGAGAGACGATGGGAGGCGGGCTTCCTCTTTCGGCAAAGGAGTTCGATTTACTCGATATGAAAGCTCTCGGCTAGGGCATTGGGTGGGCTCTCTCTCAATTCTTCGCTCTCGCTCTCCCTCACGCACGAATCCCGGCTCTTCTTCTCGGTTTCGCCTACCCAGATCGGAAGACCCCTGCTCCCTCCCTCTCGTCTCCGCACGCCAGGATCGAACCCGACGCCTCCATCCAGGCCAGACGCCCGTCGCTTGCTCTGCCGCCTGAACTCGTCCATACGAAGGAGACGAACCCCCTGTTCCGCCCCTCTTACCTGACCGAGCCAAGGAAGCATAACGACTTGCTTTAACTTAGCTTCTATTCTTTTCTTCTACAGCAGGTACGCATCTCTTTGTTTCTTTTTTTTTTCTTTTTTTCATCCTGTTCTTCTTCTCCTTCTTTGTCCTCTTCTTGCTTGGTTATCTCCCACATCTCCTTGCTCAGATTTCCTTCAACCCTTGATTTTTTTTTTCTTTTAAAAAAAATATGCATGGAAAGAGGAAAGCGTAACTTGAAGCCTCATAAGTTTTTTTTTCTATGCCTTGAATAGAGCAGATTTTGTATTATATGTTCATTCATGGGTGTTATGACAAGATTTTGGGAGACAAACATTTCTCTGGTGTTGAGAATGTGTCTATTTTTGAAGTTGAATGGTTCCTGACTTTGAGTTCTCTTAGAAAAACTAGGTGTGATGTGATAATACGTTCAAAGGAGATTGCTTCACACCATTCCTTAGCTCTCGCATGCTAGGTATTTGATCAAATGCTTTAGAAATTTTTTATTATTATTATTTCTTTTATTTGAATTTCATACATACAGGTTCTCATTATTGACGCATTAGAAAATGTGATTATGAGGTTGGCTTCATACATCTTTCTCTTCTTGAAGCATTAGACATAAATTTGATTTCTTTTACTTGGTATTCAAAAGGGTGTTTGCCCTCAAATTTACTTTATTATTCTACGGATGTTTTTTTTTTATAAACTCAAGCCAAGTGATGATGGGTTCTCACTTTTTTTTGTTATAAAAATAGTAGCATTCTATTGTTGAGACTTGTTGAAACTGAAATCTATGAGCAAAAAAAAAAAAAAGTGTTGTCTCTCTTAGGAAAAGGGCTTACTGAACACTGCGACATTTCTTTGTTTTAAAGCCTTTTTGTGAATGCATGAGTTGTCGTCAAAGTTATTTAGGAATATTTAGGGATAGTTCGCATCCAAAATTGTGTTCCGGCGCCATCCATCAATTAAGATTCATGAACTTGTCGGAGACTTTGTTTTGACCGACATGAATGAATCTTGTATAAATTGTGTTCGGCTTTGCATTTGCTATTAGAATGGTAGAGAAGGTGGGCTGATTTCTCTTCTTTTTAATGAAATGAGTGCAGATTTTACTTGTTTCTAATTCCCAAACTGCTGTAGGTATGAAACGAGTGCAGTTTTTTTAATGTTTCTAGCTTCCAAATTGCCGTGGGTAAGAAATACACGCAGATTTTTAATATTTCTAGCCTCCGGATCGCTGTAGGAATGAGATATGTGCAAAATTATATTGTTTTGGGTCTCTAAATTGTGTTGGGGACAAACCATATGCAGAATTCTATTTATTTAGGTTCCAAATAGCATTGGGAAGCAAAGCATATGCAGTTTTTTTTGGTTGTTTTAGCCTCTAAACTATTTTGGGGGCAAGCCAAATACAAAATTTCAATTACTCCATGTTCCAAATTTATTTGTAAATAAGTTAGACACATATTTCCACTTGCTTTATGCCTCAAACCATTTTAATAGACAAAATCGAGTATTTGTTTGGTCTCTTGGAGCTATAATTGGTTAAGGAAGCTTCATGTGTTTAAGCCAATGGTTTCATTAGTAGAGTTTGGAGATAATATCAAGTGACCATGAGTTTTGTATTTTCTTTTCGTCGCCATGAGAGCATAGCATTAGTTTTTGGGTGTTGGGACAAGGGTCGATGCTGTGAGAACATGAATTTCATTATATGGCAAAGTAATCTAAAGCATGAATTATCATAGACTTTGTTGTTTTCCGAATTACATAGTTGCAAGTCTCTTTTGGATATTTGTTGATACATGTTATATGAGATTTGCTCCGTGTTAGAAAAGGTTTCAAAGGCCATTTCTTTTGTTCAAATTCCTATGCATATAGTTTGTGTTGGGGTATCGTTTTTTTTAGAAAATGTTGTTTTATGGTTGAAGTTGGTTTCATTTCAAAAAAAATGGTTTTGTAAAAGGTTTTATGAGTTTGTTCAAACGAGGGGTTTCATGAGTGTCTTTATGAGTTGAAAATTTTAGGATTGTTTTGTTTTGAGGGAGTTTGCGAATGGGTCTATGGTTGAGAGCTTTGCAAGCCATTTTTGCATTGCATAGATTCGTGATAAGCTTTGTGAATGAAAGTTTTACATGAGTTATTTTAGTAATGAGTTTTTGTGATTTTGACTTGTGCATGTTCCCTTGATGGAAGGCTCTATAGTGCCTATCCATTAAGGAAAATCTCCACAAGTCTACCCCACTTCAAATGAAAGGTGAGACACTTGATTGTGGGTTGTTTTGGGTAGAATTTTATGTCAAACGAGGGACTTTAGTAGAGGATTTTGTAGAGTTCTAGTATCAAAACAAAAATGAAAAGAGGAAATTTTTGGGTAGATAGCTTTTGGGAGGTTTTGCTTAGTAGTTCATTTGAAGGTTCTTGCAAGTCATGTTGGGTTTGGTTAGACTTATGTGGTGAGTCCCCTTAATGTCTTTTGGAGGTGATTAATGCTTTGTCATTTGAGTTAAATTGTCATAAGGTCTATTTCAAAAATGAGTCATTAGGATTTGAAACATTAGAAAGCTTTGTGTTGGAAAATCTCTAAGTGCCTTTTTGGGAGTAAGATAGTTCTTACTTGCTTGAGTTAGATCCCTTTAGTGCTAGTTTCTAAAAGAAGAAATATAGAATTTTTGGAATGAGTGCAAAACCATAGAAAATCTAGGCTTAAGTCTGGCCTTAGAAGTACACATCCCTTAGTGGATTTAGCCTTTGGTTTAAGGTATGTTGGGAATAGTCGAGTCAAACGTATCGAGTGCCTCATTTGGAGTGGGAACAGCAAAGGGCATTGTTGCTGTTATAGGATGCACTTGACTTCTACGAAGTGTATCCAATAACAATAATGCCTACACCCCTTTTTTTTTTATTCGATTTTACGTTGTTTTCTCCGCCGTTTCTTTTATGTTTTTTTGGTGCCACGCGCTTACAAAATGAGGACTTAAAAATACAAATAGCCCAACAACTAATAAAAAGGTACGTTCTTTCTCTTTTATGCATTTTTCTTATTTCATATTATTATTTTCTTATAGAACTGCTCTAATACCTGTCTTTCTTTTGTGCTGCGAGGTACCTTTTGAAAAGCAACGGATAATGAACACTTGGAGCTGGAGCTAGGACAATGGGATCCAAGCATCAGTCGTCCCTACCCATCTGGTAGGGGCGCTACGGGCGGAACCACCGGGTCGTAGCCCCCGGTGCTGTAAGTTTACTAAAACTTAGAAAACCTTTAGGGGCCTAGATGATTGTGCGCCTCCCACCCTTAGGTCCTTAGAAACTTCAATTATATATTTAGGATTGCTTTTACTTTTTTTTTTTAGATTCCTAAAACCTTGTGACATCCGTATAGAAGTCTTAGGAAGTAGAAGAGAACGACACTTTTAATCCCACAACATTAGTGACACCTAAGGACAAAAATTAAGGATCGAGTCTTAGAAAACATAGACTTAGGGTGCATGTTCCTTATAGGATAGAGACTTTAAAACAAAAACCTAGTGACACGTTTTCCTAGATTTGGACTTTTCTTTTCTTAATTCATTAATAATCAATTAACCAATTTTAACCTAATTTCTAAAACTCATTAAAACATTTAATCCTTAATCAATTTATTATTAACCTTTATAATTATTGAATTCTAAGTCTAAGAATGTAAATCTAAATTAATTCTAACTAATCTAATAATTAACTTCTAACCCACCTAAAATCTAAAAGAAGTAGATTTAATTAGGAAATCAAATACTAAATTAAAATCCATTAGGATAATACACTTCTAAATATCAAACTTTAGAAAAACCTCTAAAATCAATCAACAAACTTGATTAATAAATGACTAATACACCCTTTTCTTTCCTTTTAACAACAAACTACAATAACCCAACAAAGTTAATTATCACTGGGTAACCCAGGCCTACGAGGCTATTAAGTTAGCCCCAAGGAGGGTGAAATAAACCTCACGGCATCGGTGTGAAACAAAGGTGATAGTTAATTAAACATTAAAAATAAAACATCCCTAAAACCAATCCTAAAACACTAATACTTGAACTTTAACCAAATTCTTTCCTTTGCCCTTCTTAACAAATAAAGAAAAATACATACAACTCTAACTAAATCATCCTATATAGGACCTACCAAAACTACACAGCCGACACACACACATAGATGAGTTTGCTAGGACACAACTATTAGCTTTAGGTTAGGCTGTTGTGCTGCTTTACTTTTCTGTACTTTGTTGTGACGCTCTGCATGTGACCTGTGTGCTGGTTGTTGTTTTTGCTACCTGTTGTAGCTTTTCTGCTGTGTTGTTTTCGTACTGCTTTCTCTTAGCTTTTCTTGCTGCACTGTGGTTGTGACGTTAGAATACCCATAGGTTAGGCACGCTTTTTTATACTAATGCTGTCTTCCTGCAGGTGGCCGTGCTTATACAGCGCTAAAAAGGGGGCTAAAATTAATAATAATAAATGTATAACTGCTTTAGGTACCTGCTTCAGCTGCTTAGCCCCCAATAATCAAAGCACGGCCAAGTGTGATTTATTTTTCAGCATTTTCATATATATAACTGCTTGGATGAGTTTTTATTATAAACTGCTTAGGATAACCCCTGCAGGAGAGTCTAGATTTTTCCATTTTTCATACATGTAATGTATTTAATAGTATTTTTGTGAAAATCATTAAAATGGGGCATTTTAAATGAGTAGGAGTCCAAAGGGAAAAGTAAACCCCTACAGGGGGTTTCCTTTTTCATTTGGGCATCCTTTTGGAGCATTCACTACAAGGGGCCGGAAGGAAAGAAGATGATCCAAAGACGAATCAAGGAAGTGGAGAAGAAGACTGAAGATGTAAAATGCCTCATTTTAAAGATTTGCGTCATTTCCGGGTTGTTGTCGGTGGAGTCCGGCCACCTTTACTTACTGTACTCTGTGATGTAATATTGTATGGCACTTGCCATGGACACTCTTTTTCGTGGGATTTGTTTCTGTGTTGTGATTTACTTACTTTGTTTGCGCAGTAGAACCGGCATGCTTTTTATAGGTTTCTTTCTTGCATGTGCTTGTGTCTGACCGTTAGGCTCTTTAGGGATAAAATTTTTATACTCGTAATTATTAAATCAAAAATTTTAAGATTAATTCACATAGAAACATAACGATTCTAGGAAATAGCCGGAATCGTCCGGGGTGGCATGCACGCATTCTCTCACCTATTAGACAAATTTCCCCGCCTGCGGGTAGAGTCCGGATAATCTGGCCTATGAGGATGAAGTGCCGGACCTGGGGAAATTTAGTCATTCAAAAATTATTTTTTATAAAGCCTTTTTAAAATTCATACATATCTGATTTGGAGACTTTAACCAGCATAAATTGCATTAGTAACTAATTAAAATTAAGATTTAATTGCTTAGTTTTAGGAGCATTATACCACTCATAAGTGTGGGATCAATTAGGGATTTTTTTTAATTGTCGATCCCAATTTCAGTGTCTAAACTACCCACCCATCTCTCATACAGACCGGATAGCATGGATTTTACACGATTAGGAGGTTTTAGCTGGCTTCCTTTGTCAGACAAGGAATAAGTCCAGATTGCATTAGCTAGGTCATAGATGTTAGTGTTGTGTGTGCAACACTACATCTTTTATAGATTTAGGGTCTAAAGGTGAGGGATACGAGTGTATTCCTACACACCTTAATGGTGGGTGAGTTTTCCATCCTTTCGGAAGTTATAAATCCTACCCATCCGCGTCACACAGATGACGCCACCTCCCTCTTTCTCTTGTGCATGTCTGAGTGCGTTGTCCCTCTTTCTTTTCTCCAGTTTTCTCTTCTTCAGACCGACCGGATGTTGACTGAACCTTGTATGACTGATCGAGCCAAGTTGGGACATTCCCCTTTGATTAGGAAACCTAGAAATCCCCTTGCACTAAATCCATTAGAGGAGATAATCTAACATCCTTAATCGAGAGTTTTCTTAGACCGAGGTCTAATTAAGATGTAATTAACTACGGGGGCTTGCGCCCGTAGGAAACCGATCCCCACAATCAAATAAACCTCATTCGAGCTGATGTATCGAATGGGGGAAATCTCGTGAATTTAGGGTTATAGATATTATTATCCATCGAGGTGCGTAGGTGAAAACCCGCTATCCTCCATGACTAATCGTATCTATAACTCCATCTGCTCTTCCATCGGCCTGCTTGTGCCGAGTGTAAAGACCTACGACCATTTTATCCTACGGGATAGTGTGATCGTACTCTTTGCATTCGAACCACACGAACAGAATCCTTTCGGAGACCCACACCTGGGAGGAAAAATCAGATTCGGCAAGGAAAATCAAAGGAACGAGCTCTCACAACATTGCTTCCCCAACTTGTACCATACATATGTGAACTCTTATAATTTGCATACATGCACATTTTTCTTATTTTAATACTTTAGTTTCATATAAATCACTATTCATATATACATTACACTACATACTTTAGTAATTCATTCATTTTCAAGTTGTTGCATATGTAACATTAACTATATTATTTATACTGCAATAATTAATATTATTACCACAATGAATTTGATTTGACCAGCATCCTTAAGAGTAATGTCAAATGCATCAGCTATTATTACAAAATATCAAAAACTTCTTTCATATCTTCAACATAATTCAAAATCAAATTATTTGACAATCAAAATTATTACCTCAACTAATTATTCCTTCCTTCCTCTTTGAAATTTAGATTCACCACTAAATTTTCTCTCTTTCTATTTGGCAATCACCTATTATTTCATAAATTAGAAAAATATAAAATAATAATTGTGAATGCAAAAAATAAAAATAAAAAAAATTCAATTACTCTCTCCTATCGTCAGAAATAAAACTCGTTGATTCGTCTTTCCCCAAATATTTTCTTCATTTTCATTCTTAATTCCTTCCTCTGTCTTTCTTTAAAATAATTGATATTTTCATAGGATTCAATCACAAAAGAAATGTGCCTAATAAATGAAATTGAAAACCTACCTTCTTCCTCTCGGCCTCATCTCTCAGCTGAAGCTTTCTCACACATTTTGCCCTTACGAGAGTGAGTGGAACAGAGATATTAGTTACAAGGAGTAGTTCGTTTTCACTCTCATATGCGGTCCCTCGCTCGAAAATGAAAATCGAACTCTCCAGCCCCAGTTTATGGCCACGCTCGGTCCGTCGAGTTTACAGTTCCGTCTGCCGCCGCTATGCCCTGTTCGATATTAAAGTTGGCTGATTCGATTGAACTAGCCGATGGACTGATTCTTACATGTATCAATACTTGATTTGATTGTTCTTGATAATTATATATTTTTTACTTGAAGATTTGACTCTATTATATTCACATGCTTGATGGTCATCACCATCTCTATGATTGATACTATATTTTTCAGCTTGCATCGCCAAAGTCCTCCTAAGTATGATGCACACGCTATTATGGGCCACGAGTATCAAGATCATAGGATTTTGACAAAATAAAAAAAGATTATCCCAATTATAAAGTTTTATTATCAATTCTAATAGTTCATAATCCTAAATTCTCTTAATTCTTCCATTCTCTATGAAATTCCACATATATGGAATGCATTATGGAGGTGCTTTTAGTTACTTTGGTCATGATAATACGTGTTATTGCCTAATGCCATACTTATCAATTTACCAAATGTGAGGGAGTAGTATTTTTAAAATATACATATAGTCATACATGAAAATTTATATTGAAATATCTTTAAAAATGGTATGTTTTTGAATTTTTATAGATAAATAACATTCATATTTTACATGAGAATTTGACCATAATTTAAAAAAAAAATGATTGCACATATGACCTAAATAATGTAATTAATATCTCCAATTTTTTTTGCTTTCATATATATATTTTTGAAAGAATTAAGAAAGAGCGTTCATACTCACACATATAATATATATGGGTGTAGGGGAGTCAATTTCGGGTCACGGGTTGGGTTCGGGTCGAACCCGAAACTGACCCGGGTGACCCGGCACTATTCAGGTCAACCCGAACTCCACCCGTTTTTAAAAACGGGACGGTTTTCCTGACCCGAACCCGACCCGCTTCGGGTTCGGGTCAAACCGACACGACCCGAATGATCCCTTTCCAACAAGAAAATTGCTAATTTTCGGGTAAAAAATGGGCCAATCTCCTCTTTTCAGGTAAAAAACGGGTCAAACTCAGGTTGTTAGGTCAAAATTGAGTTTTCGAGTCAAAATCGGGTCACTCTCGGGTCAATTTCGGGCCAATGGTTAACCCGAACCCGACTCGATTTTTGAAACGGCTCGAAATGTTGAACCCGAACCCGACCCGTTTCAGGTTCGGGTTGACCGTAACCCGAAATTTCAGGTCGGGTTCGAGTCGGGTTTTCGGGTCGTGTCAAATATTGTCACCCCTATATGGGTGGATAAATTGTTCTTTGTGGAGTTCGGACGGAAAGACCCGTCATAACTATGAGTTTACATACTGTGTGCACATAAAAATTTGATACACATTTGTATATAAATATGTACATAGTGTGTACGCTTATATGTCGGAATAATTCATCTCATATGGACTCCGCATAGAATAATTTATCATATGGGTGACTCTAACTAAAAAGTTTTTAGGCCAAGTTTGTTTTGGAGTTTTTTTATTTCTTTTTTGTTTAGAAACAAATAAATTATTTTTTGATCGCTGCTTGAATGAAAAACTTTTACAGAAATTTTTTTTAGAAAATTTTATTTTTCTATTATTTTAAAATGTTTTTTAATATTTAATTATATATTAAAAAACTTCATTTTCTTCATCAATATTTCTAAAAGTATCTTTTATAAACGAAGAAGAAGAACCAAACAGAAGTCCAACCAGCGTTTTAGCCTTCATGTTATTCTTAATTAATTTCGTCCTGAAATGAAATGAAATGAGATTCTGAGAATATCATGGGGGTGGTTCAGCTGTTCGACTTGGTCTGAAAGAGAAATCCGTAGAATCCTACAGGAAAGACGAGGATGGAGAGTAGCACAAGGGTCGGAAAATTAGGGTTTCGGCGAGCACAGACTGTCCGACCGCATCCTGTATCGGCCCACAGCAGGGTGATCTTCGAGAACAGCTCGTCGACCCGCGACTCGGATCCCAATCACGAATCACGGGAGTCATTGGTTTCCTCAAACTTGGTTGGAACGTGCCCCGACATGTGCCCAGGTACTCAAAATATTATCCATCATCAGGATCTGCTTTGTTTTTTTTTCTTTGTAGTTTTTGGCCATGCAGAGTGAATGTATGAAGAAGTTGTATTTAGTCCTTTTGGTAATACTTTTTCATATGATGCTTCCACTTAGTCATACTTTCAAATGGATAAATGCAAAGCATTTTGCGGAACAATTAACGGCCTGAAATGATAAATTCTAAAGTTTGAGGATTCCAAAACAAAGTTCACTATCGTATTATACATTGCGCGCGGTTTTTTTGCAGGATTCAGATTAATCTGTTATTTATATTCGTTTCAGCAAAGGAAAGGATCCAGCGTGAAAGACTCAGAGACTTGGCAGTGTTTGAGAGGCTTAATGGAAATCCTGGAAAAACTTCTCCCAGCCTTGCTGTAAAAAAGGTAAATTTTTTACTTGAGCATGAATTTTATTATTCAGCAATCACAAAGAATTTCTTTTAGTAAGAGAAACTCAATTTTTATAATGTATTTTTATTATGTTTACATCTCCAAAACTGTATCTTTTTATGCTCATCTCATATATAAATTACATTCCTGTTTGGCACTATATATTGTTTAGAGGCTTCTTTAATTGCGAATGATTTCTGGTGTAAATTGAGGATATTTTAGGTAAGAGGTAAAAATAATGTCTTCTATCAGTCGCTACATTTGTAATTTTTCTTCTGAGTTGAAATTGAAACTAACTTATGATTAGACTGACTCCCATCCAAGTACACACCATATTAAGTTGAAGAAGAAAATGACTTCCTATCATACTTGATGAACTCACTTCTTGATGAAACAAGGATTTAAATTAATGATTTTAAAATAGGCATCTTTCATCATACAAATATTCATTGACATATTTACATTTTCATAGAATTAAAAATCAGTATAGGTACTGGATTCAGAAAGAGAATTAGATGAAAAAATGACTAGTTATATAAAGTGAGGGAATCATATAGTGAAAGGGGAAGTGAAGAGGCTTGCTGAGTGTGACGGATGAACTAATTAGAGAAAAACATGTAGATACGGTGACATAGTTATCAACTTTGATGCCTGCATACCATGAACTCAAGATTTTGCACAGGTTTCTTATGTGGCTTTTATCTTGTTTTACTATGTGCTTCAAATTTGAGGACAAGGTCGATGAAGGGGTTGGTAATCTTAGGAATTTTTTATGGATTAATTGATTAAATAAATGTATTGGATATGTCTATAGGTCTTTGTGAATCATTGAGTTCATAGATAGTTATGGCCTTATGGACATTAAGTGCTTAATAGGTAGTTTAAGGAGTCCTTCAGTGTCTTATATATATATATATAGGGCTTGAATGAAATCAACACTCCTTTTGTTGGGAAAATATTTTTTTCCTCCTCCTCAATCCCTAATATTGTAGTTGTTAGTGAGCTCGAGATCATCATTTATTTGAAATAATTAAATAAATTAATTTAATTTATTTAGTGTAAAATATTAAATTTAATATATTTTAGATTTAATAAACATTAAATTTCTAAAATAATTATTTGTCAAAGAAAAATCAACCAAATATTATTTATATATATATATGAATACTAGGAGAAATTTCTCAAGTAATATAGGATAAAAATATTTATTTAATAATGATAAATGAACTAACATAAAAAATTTATAGATGCAAATTTATAATGTAAATTTAATATATAATCTATAGGTATAAATTATAACTAAATATATAATGTAAATTAATAATAGTTTATAAATTAATATGAACTAAATTTATATTAAATGTGATTAAATTTAAAAATTGAAGGGATTTAAATTTAAAATTATAGAAGGTATTATTTGTATGAATTCAGTTTATTTTTTAGTCATAAATTTACATTATTACATTATTATTATGTCAGTTAGATCTTATGTAAATAAATTTAATATTTATTACATTTTCCGATTCGACTCTTAGTTGAACCTTTGAACCTTGAACCTATTCTTCTTCTGGTTCTATGTTAAGTTCAATTTTCACAACATTGGTAAATACATTAGGGGAAAGCTGAGTTGGAATAAATAATATGGTTTAAAATTGCGCAATATGAGGCTCGCCTTGAGGCCCGCCTTTGCGCAATTCCAGTAAAAAACGCCTCGATGCTTACGCCTCGAGCTTTTTTTATGAGGCTTGTGCCTCAACTTGGTTGAGGCCCGCCTCGCCTCACTGGCATGAGGCTTACGCCTCACGCTATATATATTAAAACTTACATAAATCTTGAAGCAAATGCCCGACATTAGACTCTATAGGAGAGGAGAAAGGGGAGAGAGCAGTTCACCATAATGATGATTCAAATGAAGAACCCCTTAGTGATGACATTGCTGATGACTTAAGAGTTCTTATGTGATATGTCATTGCTATTTATTTTTGAAATTTGGAATTAGATGTTATGAAAAGAATACTGGGATTTGGGAAAGATAGAATTTTGAGTTGAACTATATTTCATGTTGTCTTATTATTGAGATATTTTGATTTCACTTCATATCTTATGCTTTTTTATGTTTTATATTATTCACTCATTAGTATATAAAAAATTTGATCATTTTATGTTTACACAATCTTTTGATTTTGAGGCTTACGCCTCAAAACGCCTTGAGGCTTACGCCTCGCCTCATGAATGAAAAACGCCTCAATACCCGAATACGCAATTTTAAACATTTACTTGGAACTATCTAGAACTCATTAAATTGACATTAAGCTCTTCACCATATGAAGATCGAGCCCCATCTCAAAATATTGCTCAAAAAAATAGTCCTATTGTACCTTACGACAGTAGACATTACCCTAAGGGCCTAAAGTGATGTTGACGAATGAAAAATCAAGGAGCGAAGTAGAATCACCATGGGAAGTACAAAGCAGAAAAAAAGAATATTGGAAGTAGAGAGCAAGTAAAAAAGCTATTTGCCCAACCATTTTTTATAGAAAAGCCTTGTAAGAGATATTCAGTTGTAATATTAGAAGCCAAATTGATGCATTTATTACACAAAGCATCAGGAATCTAAAGCATATCATTCATCAAGAACTTGCTCAAGGAAAGAGAAATTAAAAGTTAAAGAAGGTTTGCAAAACTTAAAGAGTTCTTACTTCATTATTTGAGAATGCAGTTAAGATACTCTCAGACAAATAAAGATAAACCTCCTTTAACTTAAGAAATTCAGTTTTAGGTATATTCATTCTTCAAATATGAACCGAAAGAGTCTGTTTAGTTCTATACTATAGAACTGAAAGAGTCTGAGCAAATATATATATATATATATATATATATATATATATATATATATATATATATATATATATATATATATATAGATCTTGAACTGAAGAGTTAGTTTGGTTCTATAGTATGCTTCTCCAAATGAATCTTTTGCTCCTTTACTAATATGGTAAGGGTGTCGACATCCATGCCCTCAATGACAATGTCCATGATGGGATAGACTTCTTGATCATCATTTACATATTTGTCACGACCCTCTTCAACTAGTGGTTTTGCTGCATAAGAGAGGATCTTCATGAAAAAAGGAAAATATCTAAAAAGTATCCTCTCAAAAAGGACATCAAATGCCTTAGCTTCTTTGATGCATTCAGGAATCAAATCTAGAATTTCAAGCTCTACTTTTGTTTGAGACCTATCTGCGCAGATCAAAGCCTTTGTGCTGCTATGATACAACTATTTTTTGCTCATTCTTTGCTAGAACATCAACAATGACAATCATCAAAGCAGAAATAGCGATGAATTGTGGGTTGTTAGGAGCAGATTCACCCTCATCTTTTTGTGGCTTCTTTTGACCTACTTGTTTGAATATCTGAAAAGGTGAACACCTTGAATATTTTATCTTGTAGAACATTCACTTATTGAGGTAAATAAAATAGAAAATTTCAAGGACTAAAGAAAGCATATGTCACATTTTGAAATTTCAAAATGAGGAAAATTTTTTATCCTCAAAACTCAATGATAGACGACATCATAACTATTAAGTGATACATAACATTAAAAAACAATTAATATTGAGATATTCCAATTTTCATTGTAAATTTCTCAAAAATCTCTTGAGAAACTGATGTGAACATCAGAGAGTGGAAAGTCCTTTCAGAGACGTGACCGTCAATCTACGGTCACGATTGAGTCGATGTATTTCTGAGTTGTATTATTTATTTTCTTTATTATTATGTCATGTTGTATTTGCTTTATTAGTGTTTCCGTTTTTACCCCTTATTCAAGGGAGGTTGTATGTAAGCCCAGTGGGCATCGTCGTCTTTTTATTTTCTTGAGTCTTTTGTACGAGGCTATATATAGCCCAATTGTTTTCTTTTCATGTTAATGAATGAATGATGAATTTTCTTCCCCTTTGATTTCTTTGTGAGATCATGAGTGTTTGAGAGAGAAATTCCTAGGAGAGGGAGTCAGATCACCCACCAACCTTAGAGACGGCCTGGTTCGTGGTTCTACATTCTCAACTAGCCGCTGGCCTAGAACTCCTCTCCATCTCCTTAAGCCGCCGGTCACCATACAACTCCTCTCCATTGATTAAACTCAACTCCACTTCCACCCCATCCAATCCCTTCCTCCCCTTGCACCGCCCCATCCAAGGTCACACCCCAACCGTCGGCCCACTTTGGTTTTCCCCCCATTTTCTCCTTATTTCCTAATATAGATTGCATCTAATTAGTATAAATTTTGAATTCAAATCTAAGTGATTTGAAATTCAAAATCTTTCCTAAAATACGAAATCTATTTTATGAAAGTTTTAAATCTCCTCCCCAAATCAATATTTGATTAAAGGAGATTTAGTTTCCCTTACCTAATTTAATATCCCTTATTAATCAAGACATAACACTTGCCATAAACCCACCCCACCCCATTAATAAGCCGCCGGCCCCTCTATTGATTTCCAAGAGGATTTATTTCCTAAATCCAATTTTCTCTCTTAGAAATATTTCCAAACACTCCCCCCTCACCTTGGCCAAAATTTCCTAAACTCCTACACCTCTTTATTTCTTTCCAAAATCAAATCTTAAGATTTGGAAACAAATTTCCTAACCTCCCCATCTTGCCACCGCCCATACCCACCTCCTTTCTTCTTTAATTAATTCCAATCATAGGAATTAATTAGAGCATTGTTTGGAAACCCTCTCCCTCCTCCCTTGGCCGGCCACACCTCAATCCCTTCCACTTCAGGTTCAAGAGAAACTTCTTTCTCTCTAGCGGAGCTTCAAAGGATTGATAGTGATCTTCGATTACACACCCTTCTTCTAAAGTCAATGAACGGCCGATCCGGATCTTGATTACGGCATCGCCTACGACGAACAAGGATTTGTTAACATCCTTCACTCCACCTTCTTCGACGTCAATCCTAATATTGACAACACCGTCGAGGAGTACGTGGAGCGCATTCTGGATACCCTTGTCGAAGCCGTAGAAGAGCAACTTGGCACCGTTTAGTGGAGGATTGCAACCCATCCATGATAAATGTTTACCAATCTTCCTTCTCTCGTATTTTCATTGTCTAACTTGCTCTTGTGGTTTGATTGATTCATGAGGATCTTGTTCATCTATTTCTGCCAAGCCTAGTAATCGTAGGACTTGAGTTTGGTCTCTATGCTTCTAATCTCATTATTAGTGTAGGGATTTTGTTTGAAAGCTACTTAGTTCGCATGTTATTGGTATTCTTCATTATTTTGATAAATCAAATATTTGACAAGCGGCTTAGCCTAAACGTATGCCCCCCTTTCTTGTTTTATTTTATCGTTTTAAATTTCTAATAGCTTTAATCATAATTGTTTTATCAAAGAATCATGCAAATTCTTATTGTATCCAGTTAAAAGCATCTTAGTCCTACATCAAAAACCTTTCGGAAAAACACTGCTTTCTTTTTAGACCGCAGCTACAGTTTCGTTTAGCTATCACTTTTTCGCTGTTTTTCAGAAATTTTTGTGATAGGAAGCTGATGTTTACAAACTGAGATGCTAATGTGTGCTAGTTTAAAGAAAGCAACTATTCGATTAAAGAAACATATTTATAATGTTCAAATCAGCTTTTAAAAAAGTTTCTTTTCCCTTAACAACTTCACAATCACCTTTATAGAACGCTATAGCCATCCAAAGTAGACCTCAAGTCTCTTAGTATGACACCTACAGTTGCAGATCCTCTCATGAGAATCCTGAACATCAACATTAGAAGACATTGCAGACATTTAGATTCTAGAAATTTATTGAAGGAAAACATTAAAGATGATGTACTAGATCTACTCTAACATTAATGTACTTTTATTTCATTTTTTGGGTATAAAATTACTATAAATAGCAGTAGTCATGGATCTTATAACAATATTCGGGACATCAAATATTCAATACAATCCCAAGATACTTTTGTATGCCATTGCATTCGAAAGTTCAATCCCTTTACTATTTCTTTCATATGGTGAATATTTTTGTCGACTCATAACCTAGTGGAAATTAGTTACAAGATGAAATCACATAACTTTATTTTTTCTAATTTTATTTCTAATATGTAATCTTTATCTTTTCACGAAGTACATCAAGTATAATTCTTTATATCAATCTTTCCTTTGAACCGCAAACGCCTAAATAGTTCTCTTCTCAAATGAGAGTGAATATTCACTGTCCGCAATGGCTTTTGTTGTTGGCCATGAAAGTCAGCTTATAATATTTTATAATATAATGAATTTCTCCAAGAAAAACCAATTTAGAAAGTAGGAACTCACTTTCTATATTAGTGAATCAAAATTGACTTGACTTTCAAGCAAGAAGGCTAAACTCTAAGTATTCCAGGCATCCGGTTAGGCATTTTTATTGAGGTCTTGTCATCCCTACCCTTTTTTTCTTTGGATCATTTGCCACATGTTGGCCTTATCGATGTATTTTATTTTTAGTTGTTTTCATTTAGCAATGTCATGTAATTGCTTGGTGTTGTACTTATTTAGTTGACTGTTAATAAAATTTATTTTGCTTTTAAAAATTTACTTACTTGTTAATCAACATTGTAATCAATGCATCATTATTCTACTTGCAATGTTAGCTAGAATCTCCACGATATTCACTTATCATATTATTACATAATAAAATTAAGGAACTTCATTTTAACTGCCCACAGTTAGCTCTAAATTCAAATCAATCGTTTGAATAATATATCCAAACCTCTTAAGCCTATCACAAGTGAATATTACTTTGATTTTTTTTTTTCACACAAGCGAATGATGAATTAGTATCTGTTTCATAGTTCTTGGCATAGGTTTTAACTCTGCTATTGAACCTAAAATTGATTTTCAAACTTTCTCATGTAGGCTTCACTAAATTGGTAAAAGTAGATGCAAACTATGATATAACATTTGCTATTTGTTTCGCTCTCTTGTTCTTCTTATAACGCCCCTTCCTTATAGGGTTGCATACTTGAAATAAAAGTGAACACCCATATGAGAGAACAAAAAGAGCCACTTGATTTAACTCATATTTGACATTTATAGGATGTTTATATCGTTTCCCTAGGAGAAGGCTTCTATGGGCTCCTCCATAGCCCCCGACAAGGCTAATCTAGCTTTTATGGTTTGCAGGTCTACTTTTTGGGTGAAGCCTATGATTTTATTTCTTGCACGAAGCCATGTCGTTTGGTTGTTTGACTGTAGATTAGTTGAGTATCTGGTAAGCTTTGTATAAGGTCTTTTAGAAGGGTGCCTTCACTTTCACACTGTATAATCGCTAATTAATTGACATGAAATTGCTCTATAACTTACTACTGACTTAATCATAACAAGTTAAATCTTACCGTATATATCATTCAAGCTGGTCGTTTTTTTTTCCATAATCATATAGATTTGCTGTTGCTTGGAAATATTTGTAGTGTTACCTTATCATATTCCTATATACTTATAGTAGACACCACATGTATTTTGTCATCATCATCATCTTCATTGATTGCTGTTAGCTCTTCATATCACCCTGTACTTTCTGACCCCTTAGCCTGCGCTAGTTTTGCAGGACTTTGTCAAGCAATGAAGTTCATTCATCAGATCTACGGCCTACTCTAGTATTGAAGAACACACTAAAATATCTTCTCAGCTTGATGGATTCTTCAGAGCATCCATTTGAAGTTGTTCATGATTTTGTATTTGATAGGACAAGGTCTATACGGCAAGATCTGAGCATGCAGAACATCATCAATGAAGAGGCAATAGAAATGTATGAGGAAATGGTATTACTTTTTTCTTTGGCATCTTTCCTCATACGTGCTTGCAAACTTAATATGGTTCGTATGTAATTGGACGTGGGGAAATCCTTACAAACCAATTGAACTGCCAATTCGGAGCCCAAGAAGCATGTTTCAGTGCAAGATTGGTGGAAAGTTAATATATGCCCCACTCACCCTCTATATTCTATCATATTTGAGAATCGATTTGGGTTCTGACTTTTGGGCTGAGTACTAGTACTAGTATATTTCAATATTTTAGCAGTGTGAATTTAACTTTTAACCTTTAAAAAGATGGATTTGAAATTTGTTAGAATTCAGCCCAAAAGAAAAATCAATTTTGGGTATAAATTTTCTTGGTTCGAGTCATAGATGGATTTGAAATTTGTTGAAAATGAAACCATGTAGCCATGGACTTTGACTTTGCATGATTTATGATAAGGTTACATTGTTGGAATTTTGAATTATTTTGAGAATGAAACTAGAAAGCTTTTGAATAGTGACTTAGGGGTAATGTTGAATGTTATACGTATCAACTTTAGTTTCTTCCTTTCATTATTCACATCATCTTTAAAACATTTAACTTTTACTTTTAGGTAGTATGAAACTTTAAATTTGTTGAAAGAAAGGCCAGGAAACTTTTGAAGAGTGATATCTTTTGCATGTTTTACAGAAGCTTTGGTAGAGTGGAATTTCATGATTCGTGAGAAGTTTTGTGTGGAACTTGTAATATCATTAAGTGACATGATAAATATAATTAAACGGTTAAACAGGTTTTCAAAAAAATTTCAAATTCTTTGCCTATGCTACCATTTTTGTAGCAAGTTCAGAGATGCAAGAATATTACAAAATATTACATCTTTATTTCCTATTCGTAATTTGCATAATATAGTTTTAGTTGAAGGTCCTGTGACCGAACTTGCTTTTTAAATTACTATAATATTTACTACATCTATCACGTATTCGCAGGTCAAATTTCATATTATATCCCACCAGAAACTTGCAAGACGTCGTAGTGGGCCAGATGATTCTTCTTCCTTGCATTATCTTAACATGGAGCAGCTTACAAAATGTCTTCTGTCACTCTATGAAGTTTATGATATTAATAGAAGGCTACAATTCATAAACAAGCATGAAATGGAGTTTCATTCATTTTATATACTCCTTCATATTGGTTATAAGATCCCAATAACGGTTAATCTCTGGCTTAGCAAATTCTGCTGTGAAGAAAACTTTCATGATACCTTTATGGTTGATTTCATTCAGTGAATGTCTGATATTAGCCATACAATTATGTGCAGAAGGAATCACTTTCTTTGTGGTTTCGCCATCTATCTTCCCCAATTCTCCACTCCAAAGAAATGCGTTTTGCTAGGACTTTATTAAGGTACTTCTCAGTGCATTCATATTATATCAGGACCCTGCAGTATGATTTTTATCAAGCTTTTTATGTGATGAAACCTGCAGGGTGAGATTGTATTTCTTGTTCCTTTGTAAGTTAGACCGTAATGCAAATACAAATGACATCTGATCATCATCATTATCGTTGTCCTCTTCATCCTTTGCCTTATCCCAATTTTTTTGTGCAGTCCTTTGGAATCCTCTCTTTATCATTCATGCTTAGTGTTGCATGTGGCCTTTACTCCCATTTCGTACAAATCTTTTTTGCATAACTTTTAGCCATTTTATTTTTGGTATGGTATATACCTTTTCCTTCATATTCCTTTCACCTAATTCTATATCCGTGCTTATTGATGCATCTTTATTTTCTGTTGTACATTTCTACATCATGCTAGATTTTTTATCTTTTTCTGTAATATAGTCTCTTATATGTGTCACTCCTGTAATTTCTCTCTTTTTCCTTAGGTTATCACCCACTCATGTTAAATCATTTATGCCAAAATCAACTTTATTCTGGGTTGCTCATTCCTTCAATCACGTTTACTTAAGTTAATTCATCTCTCTCTCTCTCTCTCTCTCTCTCTCTCTCTCTCTCTCTCTCTCTTTCTCTCTCTCTCTCTCTCTCTCTCTCTCACACACACACACACACACACCCCCTCTATATTTATTATTTCTCTTTTTTTTTAGCTCATCACCCACTCATTTTAAATCATCTATGGCACAATCAACTTTGTTCTGGGTCTCATTCCTTCAATCACCCACTCATTTTTTTTCTTAGCAAATGATAGAGAAAGATATAAACATCAACTCCTGTAAACGTTTTATATTTCTGACAACTCTCACTTCTACTTACGCCAGGTACTTTCGGATGGGGGATTATAAACGCTTCTTTGGTATTTTAAAAACGGAAGCATCCCAACTGCAGTTGTGCCTTATAGAACCCTTCCTCAATGAGGTTTGAAAAATTTCTCAGTTTGTCTCTGCTCATGTAGATGGTTCAACTGAACGTATGTTTTCAACAGGGCACTTTAAAGCATGCTTCTATTGCTACTTACATTTTGATCACATGTTTTAAATGTATTCATGTTTATTATTGATATTGCATATGTTATTTAATTTCCTTAGTATCTGGTGCAATTTATCTTTGGCGTCGAAGTGAGTATTATTTAGTATATATACATATATACAAGTTGTCAGCGCTTTAGTTAACAAAAGTGTTACTTTGTTTTTGCTCTTTGTGCGTTGAAGCAAAAAATGGTTCCTTCACTTAGCATTGTGCTTTGTAAATACTGATTGAAAGACATATTTACTCACATCATACATCAGACCATAAGTAAAAAATGCTACGACAAATGATATCCGAGCTGCAGTGCTTCACAAAAATTATAATCAACATTTAAGGCTTCTTTAGACCAATCTAAATAAATATAAATATTTTAAAAAGCATCCAAGTTCTTTTCTTATAATTTTTGGACCTCGTGTTTGCAATCAGATGCAGATTTCTTTTCAATGCAAAATTGTCTTAATTTCTTTGTTTTGGATTAGTTGATTAAGCTGAACTTAGTTGACTAATTGCGAGCTCTACTACTCCTTGAAGGCTCGTGTGCAAGCAATATCATGCATTAATCACAGTGGTTACAAGCTTCAACCTTATCCTTTAGAACATCTGTCTGAAGTGCTGATGATCAAGGTATTGATTACCCCTTGATGTTGTCTTTAGCGTGATTCTTTTTAATATCTTAATTCTAACTTAAATTGGCTAGACACTGCCTAGTGTTTTGTGCATGATGATATATGGCATTTGCTGTGCTGGTGATTTGATGTTAGACAACTGAACTTTTCAGGAGCAGGAGCTTGAGTCCTTGTGTTTTGAATGTGGCTTGGAAGTAATCACAGATGAGTTAGGGTGCAAGCTCTTACCCGTCAAACAATCTGGTTTTCATCATCCTAAATCGGACTTAGAAAGCTATGGGCTTACAAGTTCCGATAAGTTTCACAGGTACCGATCCCTTATGGATTTACAGTTGCTTATGTTTCAAGTTTATGGCACCACTTTTCTTTGAGCCTTTTCATGGTGGTGTGAATTTTTTGGTTTTAAGTTGCATTCAGAACTTGGAAATGGTACCATTGAAAGAGATGCAATTTGATAGATTGATAGATTCTTTGGCCACTTTGGTGGCTTGGCACAAAATAACTTTTAACTACTTACAAGTTCATATTAAGTTGGATTCAAGATCCTAATTGATCTTATTAATGACTTGATCGCCCAAAGTCACAATCCCCTCACTAGGTTTATTGCTACTAAAATTACACTCTATATATTTAGTTTTAGATCTACTCAAGCGAAAATCTTTAGCATCTAAAGTTGATCTCCATAATTCAAGTTTACCTTCAACTCCCTCTCTAGTCTTATCAACAAGAAGAATATCATCAGCAAAAAGCATACACTAAGGTACATCCTCTTGCAAATGTCTAGTGAGAACATCTATGACTAAAGCAAAAAGATATGGACTTAAGGCCGATCCTTGATGTAATCCAACCGAAATAAGAAAATACTTGGTCAAACCACCTTGTGTTTGAACACAAGTAATAGCTCATGCATACATATCTTAAATGATTTGAATATAAACATTATTAACTCCTTTCTTTTCAAGAACTCTACATAACACTTCTCTTGGAACTTTATCATATGCTTTCTCTAAATCAATAAATATCATATGTAGATCCTCCTTATTCTCTCTATATTTCTCCATCAAACCTCTCAATAAACGTATGGCTTCCGTAGTAGACCTACCCGGCATGAATCCAAATTGATTTTGAGAAACATTAGTATTAGGCCGCAACCTACACTCAATAACTCGCTCCCATAATTTTAAAGTATGATACATTAACTTAATTCCTTTATGATTCGCACACTCATGTGCATCACCTTATTCTTAAAAATAGGAATTAACACACTCATTCTCCACTGATCTGACATATTTTTAGTCTTCAAAATAGTATTAAAAAGTTTAGTAAGCCAAGAAATTCCTTCATCTCCTAAGCATTTCCATATCTCTATTGGAATATCATTAGGTTCAATAGCTTTTCCACACTTCATTTTCTTTAAAGCCTCTCTAACTTTGATTTTACTTATACGCCGATAAAAATAAAATTTTTTATTTTTATTTAGGGTGATAAAGTCACTAAAGTCAATCATATTTTCATATTATTTATTAAAAAGTTTAGTAAAATATCTCATCCACCTTTGTTGAATATCATCTTCTAAGAAAAGTACTTTTTCATCTTCATCCTTAATACACTTCACTTGAACTAAATCCTTACTACTCCTATCTCCTTATTTGGCTAACTTACATATATCTTTCTCTCTCCTTAGTATCTAATCTATTATATAAATCATTAAAAGCTAAGCTTTTTGCATAACAAATAGCTTTCTTAGATTCCTTACGAGCCTTTTTATAGCTTTTCTAATTATCAGAATTTTTACATCTAAACTAATTTTTATAAGAAATTTTCTTATTTTTTATCTTTTCTTGCACATTTGGATTACACCACCAACTATTTTAACTATTAAGAGCTTTTCCCTTCGAAACTACAAGTGTATCTTTTGCAATATCTTAATATCACAAGTCACTTTTTTCACATAATATTGGCATCCTCATGCATAGACAGAATTTTAAGATCTAAAATCTTACTCTCAAAAATACTTTTGTTAACATTCTTTAAATGCCCCTATATAATTCTAGAAAATCATTTTACTTTTTTTTTTATCCCATTTATCTTAAAGTCCAAAACTAAAAATTGATGTTGGGTATGTAAATTTTCATTTGGAATAACTTTACAATCTTTGTAATCTAAACGATCTAATTTTCTTATAAGAAAATAATCAATCTACGTTTTACTATATCCATTTTTATAAGTGATAAGATGCTCATCTCTTTTTTTAAATAATGTATTAGCTATTAAGAAATCATAAGCTTAAAAAATTTAATATAGTCTTACCACTTTTATTTGTCGTTCCAAACCCATGGCCACCATGGATGTTTTTAAAATCATCTACCTTTCTACTAACATGTCCATTTAAATCTCTTCCAATAAAAACTCTTTCTTCAAGAGGTATATTTTGTATTAATTCTTCTAATTCATTCCAAAATTTTAATTTTAAACTCATATCCAAACCTACTTGAGGAGCATACACACTTATATTATTAACAATTTTAACATCAACAATAAACTTTAAAGCTATAATTCTATCTCCAATTTTGTTAATTTTTATAACATTATCCTTCAAATTCTTATCTATAATCACACTAACACCATTTCTAATACGACTCCTACCCGAATACGATAGTTTATATCCTAAACTATTAATCTCCTTAGCTTTCTCTCCAACCTTTTTAGGTTTTTGAATGCACAAAATATTTATATTCATATGAATCATAATATCTATCAATTCCATTAATTTTCCTGTAAGGGAACTTTTATTCTAAGTTCCTATCCTAATTTTAGTTTCATGGACTAGCTTATTTACCCACATCCGTCCTTGATGTGAGAACCCTTGCCTATTTAACACTGCATCTGGGCGCCGGTGCAGCGGCCCTTGCACACTTGTCACTGTATTCAGGCCATACAGCGTGTCGCTTCCAGGGGACGCCCTAGCATTAACACAATTTTTTAAAGGATTCATATCATGATTATTCGACAAGTTTTTCGCTAGTTGTCGACTACCTAACGTAACCATCCACTTTTCTCATCCAGGATTTGGGACCTGACAACAACAGTGTTAACAAAACTAGTACTAAGAGAACAAAAAGGTACTAAAACAGACTAGTGCCGGAACAAACAAGTAAAGCTACTACTAAAGTAGGAAGGCTGCGAGCACTACTACGAGCAAAATCACAGCTCATTACTGAGAGCTTAAGGTAGAAGGAATTAGTGTCGGGTGGTGGGGGTGTGTAACTACTTAAAGCTAGCTTAATAGACAACTACTAGCTAAAATAGGATAAATTTCTGTTAAGTTAATACACACAACCTCCCAAGGGGAGCAAAAAATCCAAGCCTGGGCCACCTCTAATAGAGGTTGTTTGACTCACTATTCAGGCAACTTTTAAACTGGTTCGTAAGACCTAACCAAAATCTAAACTAAGGGCAACTTTTAAGCGGAGCTGCAAGTCCCAACCAAAACCAAATCAACATATATCTGAGAGGAGGCAACCCATGACTGCTAATCAGAGTCCCTGGACACTACAATCAATGGTTGTTAGTGTTGGTAGACTGAAACCTACGGTATACCAGGGATGATGGAACCATGAGATCTTGATCGGGTGTACCTTCATCCCCCACAACTAAAATTAAAACACTTGCACAATTCTGCACTTCTTGCACATCTAAATATACTTTCATCATTAATCAAGAGTGTTTTTGAACACATTAGAAGGGGTAATTAATTATGAGATATTGTGCTCATAGGAAGTGGAACTTTATAACTAAATAAACCTTGATGTCGATCATTATTGAAAATCTGGTTAAATTAAAATCTAATCTATTTAGGAAAAAAATGGGACCTTAGGCTTGCGAAAGTGGGGTTCATGCGTTAGTGCAACATTTCCACTTTCCTGAGGGTGAACACTCCCGCTTGTGCGTGGCCCGTCTAGTTCATCCGCTCGGCTCTCCTGTTTAGTCCAGTTCTGCTCGCCTGCTTCAACATGAGGTCCGGTTCGGCTGAATCGAACCACCCGGTTCTTACACAAACATAAGTTGTCTTATGAAATTTTGACCCAGATCATATCTTAAAACTGCCCCAAGCATAGAGGATATAGTGTTAATTTTTAGAGCCCACGCTGAGCTCAAGCTACCTCACAAGTCATCTCGGCTCATTTATGTGGGTGAGCACATGCTAAAGGAGACAGGGGTGTGATATAGGGAACATGAAGAGTTCGTTTGGCTTTGATACCAGTTGATATAGATGTGAGCAGCAAGAGGGATCGGGCACTATGAAAGTAGCCAAGAAAGGAGCAAATGCCAAATAGAATAGTAGCCGGAGTCCTCCCGTGTAGGATAGGAGATTTGGGAAATATCTTTGGTTCAATTTCTTGAAGTTTATATATGTGTATAAAAAATTTCAGATTTTACCCAAGGTAAGACCAATTATTTGAATTAAAATATAATGCTGTCTAATCTATTTGTAATCCTAATAATTCAAATATGCAATTATCTAAAAATATTTTAAAAAAAGCAAATAAACAATCTTACATCCTAATTTAAATTAAATAAATTTTAAAATTCTGAAAATAAATTTAAGCCTAATTCATTGTACTGCATTACACATTCTTTGCCTGCAAGGCCACTAGAATCATGTCAACTGATTAGGTGGAGCTCTATATGTCGTACCTACGATGCAGGTCTTATTAAATTATTAATATATTGCAATATAGCTTTCATTTGGGACATTTTTCTTACTAATTTTTTAAACAGTTTTTTTAGTTAAAAAAATTTTTGTACTACAAAGGTGCTTTAGAAAACAGTAAGAAAGTTATCTCAAATAAAGCCATAGTCTTCATCATTGCTACGAAATATTTGTTGAAATCAAGGCTTTATTTGGGATAATTTTCTTACTATTTTTTAAAACAATTTTTTATTATAACATTTTTTTTAACTAAAAGTTTTGTACTAAAAAGTTGTTTTAAAAAGCAGTAAGAAAGCTGCCCCAAACAAAGCCTAAATCTTCTCTACTGAATGTTGAAAGATTAATAGCCTAAAGTCCTAGCAACTTTATAAAGTTTTTGGTTAATAATTTTGACTCCAATTTTTGTAAATTTATCTCTTATTGTTTATCATAACTAACATTTTTCTCCCATATCTTGCAGTTCGCTGCCAAGGTCAGACTCAAGCAGCAATTTGCAGGTAAATTCATCTCATGGTGGCAAAACTTTCTTTTAATACAATGCCAAACGCTTGAAAAACTCAATATGATGATTCTAAACTTATGATGTGTCGTGATGAGTCTTTAGATGTCAGGAATCTGATGTAAAAACCAAATGCTCCCACCGTGCTAACAAGTGGAGATGAATTGTAGTACTTGTTAATCAATTAAAATTTATATTGAAGTTCTGTTTGGGATAACTTTCTTATTATTTTTTAAAATAATTTTTTAGTACAAAAATTTTTATACTAAAAAGATGTTTTAGAAAACAGTAAGAAAGCTGAATCAAACTAAGTTCGCTTGAGACGACTTTCTTGCTGCTTCAGTAGTTTTTTAGTTAAAATTTTTTAATTTTTATACTAGAAAATTACTTTAAGAAGCAGTAAGAAAGTCGCCTCAAATAAAACCTAAATCTAAATCCATCTCAACAAAAATCTGATTATTAGAAATTTCATAATGATCAACTTCCAGTAAGAATGTATCTGGGGCTTATCATTTGAGCACAATTAGTTTGTATTGAAGGCTGGAAGTTCAGTTAGCCTGGTGAGCCCTTGTATTGTTCTCCTTATTCAAGGGAAGATAATTATTTGTGAATAAATAGAACGTATAGTTATGCATTTATTTTATAGGATTACTGTTTCCATAGTTTTTAATAATTCAGTTGATGCTTATTTCGCAAACTGCTTAAGAGTTATGGATTGGCTTTTTATAGCCTACACTGGGATGACTTTTTTATTATTTTTTAAGATAGAATTTTAATTAAAAAATTAAAATTTTAATTAAAAATTAAAATTTTATTTTAAGAAGCAATAAAAAAATCTTCCCAAATGAAGCATGAATCAGCTGTTTTTAAGTAGTTATTCATCAAAGATAAAATGTTTCTCTTGTTGAGTTCGCTTCAGTTTGTTTTGCGGCTCTGTGAATGCTAAGAAGCAAACTAACTGATGGCTTATTTGATTGCTTGAAATTTTTTTTATTTTTTTATTTTTGAGCTAGTTAAGACGAACTCATATACATAAGTTTCGAATTCAAGATTTCTTAATTGATAATAGTAATTAAAAATTTTAACCAACAGATCAAAATGAGCTGTGTGATTATATGAAATTTAATATAATTTTTATGACTAATTTAATTGGATTGATAGATACCAACATTGATTTCAAAGTTAAAAAATTTCATAATTTAGGTTTTGTTTGGGATAGCTTTTGATCATTATTTAAAAAAAAAAAAAAATTTGTATTGAAAGGTTATTTTAAAAAGTTATAAGAAATTTGTTTACAAAGAAAAAAAAGTTCTTTCAACAAGAAAATGTAATATGTATGGATGAAACTAAGTAGATCAACATGCATATGTAGCAGAAAAAATGATATGATTCTTTTTTAAATAATGATTTTATTCGCATTATAAGTATATAAGAGTCAAACCGTCATATTTAAATGAGCTTCAAAAAAATTGAATAATGAGCTAAAATTTCAATTAAGAATATGTTAAGGTTTAATTAAATCTACACAAATGAAGAATCAAGATTAACATTTGAATTGATTTGTAATTAAGGACAAGCTAAAATTTAGCCAAATCGACTTGCAAGCAAATTTTTTTAGCTCATTTTTATGTTTTACTGTTGATCATTAAACAAAATAAAAATAGAGCCCATGCTCATACATGACATAGATCATATTCACAATCTTAAAAATGAGTTATTTTTATGCGGCGACAACAACCACACCTACGAGTAGCAATGATTACGTGCAAAATAATAATGGCAACAATTATCAACCAATATTGATAAAAATTACGTGCAATTACGTGCAAAATAAATTTTTATACTAAAAATTTACTTTAAAAAAAAAAAAAAAACTATCCCCAATGAAGCCTTAGTTTTCAATCAACAACAATAATGATTAAATGAGCCAATTCATAAGCTTCTAGTAATTCAAACATATGCATATAAAATAAAATTAAAAACAAAAAGCTGATTTACAGTAGTATCACACAACTTGTAATAATTGTTTCCCTCGTTACATATATAATGTTTAAGTGAGTTACTTGGAGAGAACACTTTGAGACATGAATAAGGAAGAAGATCATACTTTCATACAAAACTTTGCATAAATATCTGACAACATAATATGCCCCTTCTTCTTCACGATACTGACTATTATTACAGGTGCACAACATTCTCAAGCAACTCCCAAAATATAATAATCATGGCGAAACCTATGACAATGGTGAGTGTAATTTTCCCTCCAGGAACCAATGGTGGAACCATTGATGAAGACGAGGATCTTGAGTACCTCTCTGACCAAGACATGGCACCAGGAAGAACACCAAATAGCACAAGAACTGCCAAAAAATCGAAAATAAGTAGCAGCTAGAAGATTCTAAAGCACTAGTTATCGAGTTCATTTAGGCTTCATTTGGGACTGTTTTTTTACAATTTCTTAAAGCAGCTTTTGAGTACAAAAATTAAAAATTTTATACTAGAAAGCTGCTTTAAGAAGCAAGAAAAAAGCTGTCCCAAACGAAGCCTTAGTTTGCTTTTGGTGCTAAATGGTTGAGTTTTGAATGACTAAATTGACTGTGATTGTTGAAGTATTCCTACCTCCATAAGTCCCTGCGAAGTCCAAGGCTTTGAAAAAAATTTCTGGATTAAGCAGAGATAAAATGAGAGGTGGCAACAAAGTCAGCAAGTATGGCAACGGTTTGTTCTGCCCAGCTGGTAGCTTAAGCACTGCAAATAACTCGAAGAAACATAAGAAATGTCTTTCACAGAACATTAGAGGCAGAGTTTGTTTGGTTATGACCCTTTTTTAGATAATATTGATATTAAGGCTTCGTTTGTGAAGTCTTTTCTTTCTACTTCTTAAAGTAGATTTTTAGTATTTTTTGTACTAGAAAGCTGCTTTAAGAAGCAGAAAGAAAGCCGTCTCAAACAAAGCGTAAGGGAGCATTGCTATCTATCACTTTTTTGATGAAATTGCCCTCAAGGAGACATTGTTATTTTGATACCAATATTATCTCACAGATACAGTGTGCTTGGTTAATTTTACTTACAGAATGTAATGCTATATAGAAAAATAAAAAATGATTATTATCTTTAGGTCATCGAGGTGATGGCACTATAGATAGCATCCAAAGAAGTTATTATTTTGATTACCTTAATCTTGCTTAAAGATCAAAATCTTTAACATAACAACAACAACATCATCAAACCTTTATCCCACTACATAAATCCTTTTTATAATATTTTCTAATCAAGTCTTTTTAGGTTTACCTCTACCCTTCTTAACATAGGTTAAATCTAATACATCAACTCTTCTAACCAGGTCATCGGAAGGCCGCCGTTTTATGTGATCAAACCATCTAAGGTGTTTCTCTCTAATCTTATCAGCCACTGGAGCTACTCCAACTTTTCACGTATATGCTCATTTCATATCATGTCTCTCTAATCTTATCAAAGCCTTTAACATAACATTTAAAAAATAAAATTATGGGTGTATTTATTGAACTTTGATGCTACATCATTCTCTACCCATATTTTTTACACAATCGTTTTCATCGATGACAAAGAAAAGCAAGAGGAACAAATAGGGGGGGAAGTACTTAATAGCACCACAAAAACACAGAAAACACTTACAGTCAGCAATGAAGTCTGTAAGCCCCAGAACAAATCCGATATAAGATGTGGCTATGGCAAGAAATGAGAACACCTCCACAATTGGCTACATTGCATTCATTGCATTAAGATTGATTAACTTAGAATGTTTAGCTCTTCACAGTAGCAGCCATAAATTTAAAGCAGTTTTAGGAAGTTTTCAGTTGTACAGGCGAGTGAATTACCCCAACCATCCCATTATTTGACCGCAGCTGCTCGAGGGGGTCAATGATATTTGCAGTGTTCATCTCAAAATTTGGAAGAACGCCAAGTATTACAGCATCCCAGATAATGAACAAAGCTAGGGGAACAGCTGTCCCGAAGACAATAGCAGACCTATGATATATAAAAAAAATAAAAAAAGTAATATATGCATTGTTGCAAAGGCAGCATGGAATGGCATTTATACAATGCTATGGATATCATAATGTGCATCATCATGGTTCAAATGCAAAGAGCTTTTGTAAGATATTTTGATATCAGCTTAGGTTGGGAAATAGAAAACGGTCACAATCCTGAAGAAACAAGCTACAAGGTTAATTGTAGGGTATACAAGACAAAATTCTTTTGTTATTTAGATAGGCATGCATGTATATATTTATGGATGTGTGAATTGTAATTATGACTGTAAAATAACCAACAAATTACAAGCTTGTTTGATACCATTTCCAATTTGTGGCATAGCTTGAGGCTTCGGTCATATTGGTAACCTTGCTATGCTATCAAAACAGATTGACCAGATAGAATAAAACAAAAAAAAATGAGAGCTTTGCAACAATACCAATGCAAGCTTTATGATTTTCTACGACTACATGTATTGGAATATTAGCTGGTGCTTGTTTATTACAGGTTAAGCTAATGTCCATTCATAGATTACCGAGCCCTTTCGGAAGATTTGAAATTTTAGCTCGCCATGCTGACTAGTAATTCTTCATTTGTATATGGAGTTGTTTAGTACCATTATTATTTTCCTTCTTGTTGCATGCCGGATTATTTGCGGTGAAGATATATGGAGAATTTTATGTTCTAATTTTGCACGAAAATCCAACACATAAAAATAAGAGAGGTGCAAGTATTGTAAGAGAAATAATATTTTTTATGTCCCCCCCCCCCAAAAAAAAAGAAAAATCACCGGACTTGATCCAATCAAAATGATTCCATTAGTATTTTTCACTGATTACAAGCAATGCCCTTTCTTGGGGGAAGACATTGATGCAATGCAAAGAACTTGTGTTGGAAGAGCTCTTTGGCAGAAATTCATCATAAATGGAGTTGGAAGTCAGGATTGATGTCGACGACATGCATCGATCCTATAAGTGATGGCTTATGTTGGCCTTATTAGCAATTGTAGGTGATGAAGCCAATAGGTGTTGGAGTAGTCAGGTGATAATAGCTAAAATATTATAGGTCATAAGACTATAGTTACTAGGTGATGGTGGCCGAAGGACCGTAGTCGGCGGGGTGATGGAAGGACCGTAGTCGGCGGGGTGATGGAAGGATCATAGCAGACGATGGAGAAAGGAAGATTGTACTCTGTAGGGGTGGGGTGGGGTAGGGGTAGTCAGCGGACGACGATGGTCGGAAGGACCATAGTCAGGCGACGACGATCGTAAGACTGTAGTCGGTGAGGGACGGAGGTAGGAAGGATCATAGTCAGGCGACGATGGTCGAAGAAATGTAGTCGGTCGACGGTGGTCGAAGAATGTAGTCGCCGAGCGATGGAGGTTGGAGGATCTTAGTCGGCAGGTGACAGAGGTAGGAATGACTAATTTGGCGGGCGATGAAGGTCGGAAAGACCATGCTGGTCGGTTGATGAAGGCCCGGCGGTGATGCTCTAGGATCCTTAGAGTCTAATAGCTTTCTTGAATCTCAAGAGAAAGAGTTTAGGTTTCAGCTCCAAGCTCTCCCCCTCCTCATATAGATATTGGGGGCCTATTTATAGGATTTTTTAGAGAGGCATGCCCGTAAATATAGAAAGAATCTAGAACACACCATCAGATGTCCCATATTGATTCTCTTAATCATCAAGCATTCGTTCAACATTTATGTGCCTCAATTATGTAGAAATTAAATGATCTTGGGCTCGTTGGATTTATCAAACCGAGCTACTTGACTCAACTATAAGCATGCCAAATTTAGAGGTCATTAGTCATCCTACTAATGTCCTAAAGCTTTCAATTACACTTCAGGCTCTTGACCTGGGCTCAAATTGAACCATTTTTTATGTCGTTTGGTTCGTCTTGTCAAAACGTTTAGTTTGATTATAAGATTGTTAAAATTGAAGTTCGGATGATTCTGAATTTAACTTTGGAAGTTTCTATTTCAAATATCTTTAGATTCATGTCTGATCAAGACGATTTTCGATAACGTATCACTTTTAATATATGCCTTTATCAGAACCACAATGGCACACCGGGATTTGAAGTGCATTCATACAAATGTTTATCATCATTATTCATTAAACTTATCCAAATTATTTGGGGACTACTTTATGATTCTACTTACATAATTTTGCAGTACAAATATAAGTGTATTATTTCCTAAGAAACAAACAAGTTATTGACCTTCCAAGATGAAAAGAAACTGTTAGCTCCAACAGAAACTTTAAGGCAATAAGAACCATTTTAAAATATTTTGTCCTTGAAATCTTAAGCTCTTTCTCATCTCAGATTTAGAAACCACCATTCCAATAGATAGTACGTTTCATGGACACATTCATCTTAAATGCAAATATTATGCCTATAGGCAAGCATTTAAGCCTTTCATGGCATTCAAGCTTAGCTTTTTTTTCTTCTTCATTAAACTATAAATTTACAAATATAAAACTGATTTGGCTTAATGGTCACTGCTATTATAATGTGTTTGAGCGGCACTAATTATAATTAACTTGAAATCTAATACTTTGATATAAAGGGAAAACGATTAAAAACAAAACCAAATAACAGAATTTTGCACCTGACTTTTGATAGGTTTCCCTCAAGATTTGTGCAAAGAACTGGAACTACGTTCTGAAAATAACAAAGATAGTGTTACACATCCCAATGAAAGAATAGAAATGCTACATCATTTACCTGATAGACAAACGACAGAGCAATTATAGGAACACTTCGCGGAACGGCCTCAACATTAGCCCGAAGAAGAGAATTCCATTGCAGGTCACCGCTTGCTACTCCCTATATGTAAACTTCGCTATTTAGTACTGAAAAAGTGTCCTTGCTTTTTGGTTACAAAACACTCATATAAACCTATGCAGTTCTACATTGTTATTGTAAGAAAACTACTAGATTTAAAAACATTGTCAATCTAAAAATCACTAAATTAGGTAGATGTGTTTTTATTAAATTTTCATGCCCTCTTGATTGAGGTTAATAATTTCTTTTATTTTCTTCTTCTTGTATGTCTAATGTACTGTTAGATCGGTCCAGGAGGGACGGGTCTAGTTGGTCCAGAAGGGACCGGCCAAATTTTACACTAGGCGCAAGCCTTGTCTGTCTCAGGCTTTGTCCGCCTCCTTGGGGTAGGGTCCACGCCATAATGAAGAGAGAGGACAGGGCGGTTGGGAGGGAAATTCGAATTGAATGGCTGTTTGAGAATTTTTCTTTGGTTTCTATGCTTTTAATAGATTGTTCACCCTAGGGTTAGGGTCATGTTATGTTCTTGTTGAATTAAGTTTTTCATAGGAGAGAAAGGAACTCTAGCGGGCGGCGGCTAGCATTTGGGAGAGCCGAATCTTCCTCTACAATTGAAGATCCATTGTATCTTGTTTGTTTCTTCTTCTTATCATCAATTAAAAAATTTCTCTTGTGTGATTCCACCTATATCTTCCTTGTTTACTATTTTGGGCTTGTTGAAATTCAATTTATGCCAAGGTTTTCTTCTATTTCAAGAAGCGTTTTCCTATCAAATTGGTATCAGATCACCTTCTTAGGCAGAAAAACAAGGTGTCTTCGTTGATTTTTTCTATTGGAACCTAGATCCAAATTAATGGAAGCAAAGAAGATAGATGCGTTAGAAGGTGAGATAGAACAACGCAAGACCGGAGTAGAGGAAAAATAATCTGGGGTGGAGGGAAGACTCTCAGCCATCGAGAATCACTTTAGAAACTTTGAAGATATTATGAAAAAGAAGCTTAAGATGCAGTCAAAAGCTTTACTGGTGATTCCTAGGGTTGAACTAAGGGGAAAGGAAATTCAAGAGGACAATGATGAAGTGGAAAGTGTTTTCCATCAAGGACCGCCACGAGGGGCTTTGTTGGTGAGCGGATCGAGATATTCCGAAGGTAGGATAACAAGGAGGAGGGAGGCTGAACCCTTTGGGAGGAGACTACCTGGGCATGGAGAGAGGTGGATAGGAGGAAGTCATGGTTGGGCAGATCCATGGGGTCTAACTCAACCAAGGGAGGAAGGGAGGGAATCAAAACCACTACTACACAGGAGGAACAAACGGAGGGAGAAAGCATTAGGATATAGATGCAAGATCGAGAAAGCTAAAGATGTCGATCTTTGAAGGGGAAGATGCTCAGGGTTGGGTGTGCCGAGCGGAGCGTTACTTTGCTATCAATGGGCTGATGAAAGAGGAAAACTCATGACAGCGTGCCTATGCTCGGCGGGAAAAGCCCTAGCTTGGTTTTAGTGGAGGGAGGCTCGATATCAGATCTATTTATGGGGAAAATTTAAGGAGTGTTTGTTATAATGTTTCCGAGTCATTTGGGAAGGTGACCTCTACGAACAGTTATATGCCTTAACTCAAGAAGGGACAGTCATGGAGTATCAGGAGAATTTGAACTGCTGTCGAGAAGACTGAGAATAATTTTTGCGGAAGAGTCGGAAGGGAATTTCCTGAAGGGGCTTAGGGAGGACATACGAGCAGAGCTCGGGGTTCTGAGACCTAGAGGGCTTAGAGAGATGATGGAGCTTGCTCAGAGGGTGGAGGAAAAATATCGTAGGGAGAAGGCCAGCAGGAGCAACATCACGGGAAAAGCTTACAGGAGCACCTCTACGACCCTAGCACCGAGAACCCAGACATTGTCATTTTAGAGGGAAGCAACGAAGGAGAAGGCACAGGAGTTCGCCCTGGAGACAACTTCAAGCGCCTTATAGAAGCGGAGGCGCAAGATAGACGGGCAAAAGAGTTATGTTTTAAAGGTGATCATGGGAGAAGCAAGGCTCTCCAAAGCCATGATATCTCTCAAAACCATGGTAATGGTTATACAGGAGGTGGATAAGGATTTTTTATGGAGCTACAGAGTTTAGAGGAGATCAAAGGAGAGGAAGAGGGGTGGGGGGGGGGATTCCCTCTTTCAGTATAGACGGTTACATAGCAGTTTAGTGAGGCTTTTTCAGCCACCTCAGGGGTTGCCACCACCAAGGGGGCATGAGCACGCCATCACTTTGAGAGAGTGGGTGTCACTGATTAGTGTCAGACATTATTGCTATAAACTCAGTTCCAGAAGGATAAGATTGAGAAGCTGATTGGAGATGTTGAAGGTAGGGATTATCAGGTCGAGCGCGAGCCCTTTTTCTAGCCCAAATTTACTAGTTAAGAAGAATGTGAAAGATAGAGAATTTATGTTGACTATTGGATCCTGAATAAGGAGATTGTGCTAGATAAATTTTCTATTTCGGTGATAGATGAGTTGTTAGATGAGCTTTATGGAGCAGTGGTATTCACGAAGGTGAACCTAAAGTCTGAATACCATCAGATCCGGATGAGAGAGGAGGATGTTCCAAAGAAGGCATTCAGGACACACGAGGAACACTGAGTTCTTGGTGATGTCGTTTGGTCTCACCAACTCCCCTACTACCTTGTAGTTCCTCATGAACAAGGTGTTCCTACCATACCTCAGGAAGTTTATTCTAATTGTCTTTGATGACATCCTGGTGTACAACAAGTCCAGTAAGGAGAATTTGGAGCATTTGAGGGTGTTCTTAGAGGTGTTACAAGAGCATAAACTGAGGACCAATCTGAAGAAGTATTGTTTTGCACAGGCCAGTTTGGAGTACTTGGGGCACGTGGTATCCCAGGAGGGATGGCTGCTGATTAAGCCAAGATTGAGGCAATGCTGAAATGGCCTCTACCTAGGAACTTGAGGGAGTTCCTAGGATTGACTGGGTACTACAGGAAATTCCTGAGGGAGATAGCATGATAGTCTAGACACAGACAGAGCAACTAAAGAATGATAGCTTCATGTGGGGAGGGGAGAGGTAGCTACCTAGGACTTTGAGAGATTGAAGACGGTCTTGACCACGATACCAATCTCAACCCTACTTGATTTCAGCCAGATGTTTGTGGTAGAGACTGATGCATCCGGTTATGGATTGGGGGTAGTGCTCATGCAAAATCACAGGCTCATAGCTTATTTTAGCCAGATTTTGACAGTCACACTAGACTGAAGTTAGTCTATGAGAGAAAATTGATGGCCATTGTATTAGATATTTAGAAGTTGAGGCCTTACTTGTTAGGCAAACATTTCATTGTTAGGACAGACCAGAGGAGCTTGAAGTGCATGTTAGAGCAAAGGATGATGACCGAGGAGCGTCAGAGGTGGATGTCAAAGTTGTTGGGCTATGGCTTTGAGATCTAGTAGAGGCTAGGGTTAGAGAACAAGGTGGCTGATGCATTGTCCATATGCGTAGGGGAGCTCTAAGAGTTAGACATTTCAATACCGTTGATGTTGGATTGGGGGGCTATTAAGGAGGACTGTGCAGGATGAGGAGCTTGGGGGGGGGGGGGGGGATTAGGGCGATTCTACTAAAGGAAGGGAGTAGTCACCCTGGCTATTCCATAAAGGGGGAGAGGCTACTGTATCAGGGAAGATTTGTGCTGCCAGAAACCTCAACCATATCCCACACTGGTTGTAAGAGTTCTATGAGAGCACTATTGGGGACCACTTTGGTGCATAGAAAACATACATGAGATTAGCGGCACAGTTCTATTTGAAGGGGATGCATAAGGATGTGGAGGAGATGATGACAAAGTGTGAGGTATGCCGGAGGACAAGCATATGGACATGGCTTGAGGGGGATTACTGCAACCCCAAGCTCTTCTAGACAGAGTATGGGAGGAGGTCTCCATGGATTTCATAGATGGGTTACCCCGACCTGAGAGGTTTATAGTGAATTTGGTGGTGGTGGGCAAGTTGAGAAAGTATGCTCATTTTATTCCCCTATGACATCCTTACACTACAGTAACAGTGGAAGTGACATTCATTAGAGAGGTGATTATACTGCATTGGATGATGGAGTCTGTAGTATTAGTACTCGACTGAGGGTCTGAGATAATATGTTCCTCGGTTACTTTTGGAGGGAGCTATTCAGGCTGCAGGGGATCGTGCTGAAAAGGAGCACTACTTACCACCCTTAAACAGACGGGCAAAAGGAGGTGGTAAATATGAGGCTGGAGACATACCTGCAATATTTTGTTTCGAAGACATCTCAACTGTGGGCCAAGTAGCTGGTGTGGGCAAAGTACTAGTACAACACTTTGTATCATTCGACTTTTCAGATGAATTCTTTCAAAATGTTGTACGAAAGGGACCCACCCCATATGGTGCACTTTGGGCAGAGCACCACACCAGTCTTTTCAGTGGAGCGGTACTTAGAGGAGAGGGATAGGGTGCTCGATGAATTGAAAATAAACCTGTTGAGGGCTCAACAGATCATGAAGAAGCAAGCAGTGGGCACATGAAGGATATTCAGTTTGAGGTAGGGGATAGGGTACACTTGAAGCTTCGTCCCTGCAAACAATGGATGGTGGCAATAGGAGGAATGAGAAGTTGGCCTCAAGGTACTTTGTCCCTTATGAGATATTGGAAAGGATCAGAGCAGTGACGCATCGATTGAGGTTACCCCCAACCGCTATCATATACCCGATATTCCACATGTCACAGTTGAGGAGAGATATCGGGAATCATGCATCCAGTGTGGAGTTATCCATGAATTTGATGAAGGATTTGGAGGTGGCATTGGAATCACTGGACCTGAAAGGAGAACGATAGAGAGAGGGAGGAAACAAGGAAGTGTTGATAAAGTGGAAGAACCTACCCAAGTATAAAGTCATGTGAGAGTCGTACGAGAGGATAAAGAATAAGTTTCCATCCTTCCACCTTAAGGACAAGGTGGGTTTTTGGGAAGGGGGTATTGTTAGATGGTCTAGGAAAGACCGGCCAAATTTTACACTATGCGCAAGCCTGGTCCATCCCAGGCTTTGTCTGCCCCCCTTGGGATGGAGTCCACGCCATAATGGACAGAGAGAAGGGGGCAGTTGGGAGGGAAATGTGATTTGAAGGGCTGTTTAGGAATTTTACTTTGATTTGTATGCTTTTAATAGATTGATCAACCTAGAATTAGGGTTATGTTATGTTATGTTTTTGTTGAATTAAGTTTTTCATAGGAGAGAAAGGAGCTCTAGTGGGCGACTAGGGTTTGGTAGAGCTGGATCTTCCTCTCCAATTGAAGATCCATTATATCTTGTTTGTTTCTTCTTCTTATCATCAATTAAAAAGTTTCTCATGTGATTCCACCTAGATCTTCCTTGTTTATTGTTTTGGGCTTGCTAAGGTTTTCTTCTATTTCAAGAAGTGTTTCCTATCATATACCTATTTATATGCGCCTCAGGTCAATAAGCATATAACTATCTCTTAAACATGGCATCAAAGATAGGTTTCCTTGCTCTATCTCTCTCCAACTCATCCCCTTTTATACCCTACCAAGCCCCTCCCACTAACTAGCTCATTGTACCCTTCCCTGACTCGCTAATCCACCTCTCTCCATTTACATTTAAGCCGTTGCATCTTCAATTGTGTGTGTTTAGTTCATTCCCTTTACCTAGGTCATGACTTACGACAAACTATCCCATCATGTTATTCAATGCATCTTTTTAGGATATTTTCATACTTAGAAGGTTACTTATGTTATGATTTTTATACTAAAAAACTATTTCTGCCCACGTAATCTTTCACAATACCTCCCCTAATTTTGCTTCCGCTTTATCTCCAACAAAAACAACTTTGTTTGTACATTTACCACCATTAGCCTTCATACCTCTCCCTCGCAAGAGTTGATCATCTCCTTTTGCAGCACCTCCTTCCATATGAACATCTAACTATCACTAAGGCCTTACATCTCACGTTGACATCGCTCCCTACAAAACACACTAATCATTCACTACAATCGTTTATGTCCTTGGATCATCTTTTCGTCAAATTTTATTGTTGTCTATTATCTCTATTCTAAAGACAAGGCAATGGGCCTTGTTAAACCCTAATTAGAAGAAAGTTATGGACAACCAAATGGATGCTCTTCTTGATTTCATACTAGAGAATTGATTACACCTCCTACTAGGATTAAATATATTTTGTTAATAGGTCTTCGTAGTTGAACTCCATCTTGATGGATATATTTATTGCTACAAAGCTTAATTGGTGGCAAAATGATATAGTTAAAACCATAAAGACCTTTTTGCCAGTG
Source organism: Dendrobium nobile (assembly GCA_022539455.1). Lineage (NCBI taxonomy): Eukaryota > Viridiplantae > Streptophyta > Magnoliopsida > Asparagales > Orchidaceae > Dendrobium > Dendrobium nobile. The sequence continues at coordinate 38,577,083 of CM039732.1, read as the reverse complement.
GCTCAATTTAATTGGGTTTACTTTCTTGCTTGATTGTAATAGCATAAATGTATGTTAGTCATGCTTTTCTCTATAGGAATTTTAATAAAGCATTTTATATTGAGCAACCTCTTATATATATTGCTCAGGGAGAAAATAAAATATGAATGCTTCAAAAAGCTACTAAAACAAAGTCCTTGTGCATATTTTGGCAAATTCTATAAGACTCTTGTTGACATTGGATAATCTTCATATGGATTCTAATTGTACAAGTTGATGATATTCTTCTAATTGGAATTGATACATTGTGCATCATTAAAGTAAAATAACATAAAAGATAATATTTGTCGCTATAGATCTACAGCATCCAAAATATTTTTTTGATATTGAAATTGTCTATAGCAAGAGAAGCGTTTTTATCTCTTAAAGAAAATATGCTACAAAACATCTTGAAAAAACTAACTTTCTAGAGCATAAGCCTATTGACTCGCCCAAGAAAACTCTACAACCATCCATGATAAAACTATAAAGTTCCTTCATGCTATTGGCGTCTAGTTGGCAAACATATCTTGTTAATACATCCCTTTTGTTGTTATGGTCAATCAGCATGCGTAAAACTTAAAAATATATATTGGAATGTTATCCCAAGAATTTTAGGGCATATCAAAGAATTTCAAGAAAAATGTTTAGCTAATTATTTAAGGAATGAAGTATTTTCAATGCATAATTTGTTGGATATATTGAGCATCGAAAATCTACCTCGGGATATTGATTTTGAGAGCGAAAATCTATTATCCTGGAAAAGAAAGAAATATATGGTTGTAACTAAATCATGTGTTGTAGTTTGAATATATGGTTAAGGCATATTAGAGTGGAAATATAGTATCCTGGAAAAGAAAGAAACAGATGATTGTAACTAAAGCAAGTGTAGTTTGAATATATGGTTATGGCATATTCTGCTTATGAAATGATATGAATCAAAACTCTTGTACAAGAATTTAATTTTCTTATCACACAACCCCTAATCCTTAGCTATGATAATCAAACAACTATCTATACTGCAAGCAATCCTACCTTCCATGAAAAAATAAAATAAATTGAAGTAAATAGTCACTTCATTAGAGATGCAATCTTATCAAAGATAATCAATCCTCAAATCTCAAGTGAAGAACAATGGATGATAGCTTTAGGACCTCTTCATTTTCGTAAACTCTATAACAATTTGAAACTTGTTGATGTGTGTGCTCCACCTTGAAAGGTAGTGACATTGTAGAAAAAAAATACTATATTGGAAAGTGTTATCTTTGAGAATTAATGGATTAGAAAATTGCAGTTAATTACATTATTCTTAATTGAGGATATTCACATATTTATTTCCTTCCTCTCACTATTTATACGCACCCAATCTCAATCAACAAGAACTAAAATTATGTTTTCTAACAAACACGTCCATAATACCCTTGAGCCTAAAATGAAGGTATGGCATAGTTAACATAACACAATGTTTATTCAATAATGAGGTAACTAAAGTAAAACAAGTCGTAGTAGATAGGCACTTACCACGAGGGCTGCAAATGAAATGATGATGCCGAAAACCAAAAACCCATTAATTGCTCCAATGACCCGCTGACTACAGTATGAATTAGCCATAATCAATTTGATTTGCTATAAAGTCTGAAACAGTAAAGATAAGACATATAAAAAAAGAACAAAACCTATTGTACTTAAACATAAATAACCTTGTCGTCTTAAATGCAAATTGTAGGTCACTTTACAATAATTTCCGAAGAATTACATATGATAACTAGAGATTATTTGGAGTTAAATCTTATAGATCTAAAAACTTGATGAAAAGTTACAATCACAGAAATTAAGGTCACTTTAATTAAATTTCATGAAATATTCTGCCAAGAAAATTAACGAGCTAATTTTCTAAAAAGATTTGGAAAAATTACATTGGTACAGACAATTAATTTTGTTTTTTACACAAAAAACTCTATTATAAAAGTAATTTTTGTTAAAGTAATAAATAAAAAACATATAGAGGAAATAGAAATAATCTTAGTATGATTTTTATTGATTTAAGATGGCAAATGATCAAATATCACAAGAATTGATATAATATGCATTAAAGAACAAATGTGAGAGTAAAAGGCATGCAAAATATATTAAAGATATGCATGATGTAGAATTGATTAGTAATAAAAGTAATTGTGACATAACCGAAGTGTTTTCAGTTACATTATGATTGCATTAAGAATTGGCATCTATGATGCACTGACACTTCTCATTAAGGAGTCGTGCAGTGTCCGAACATATCCGATACAAAATGCGTTTGATATGACTCCGACAAGTGTCCGACACGCAAAAAACGTGTTATATTAAAAATATATTAAATACCAATTGGACACACGTGTCCGACACACATATCTTAAATATTTTATAAATTTTTTTTAAATATAATTTCTTGTATTTAATTTTTATTTATTTAAAATATAAAACTACATTTCGTATTTTTTAACCACAACATCAAATCAATCATTCGTACTCAATACCCCATTCATCGAATATTTTCATAAATTCAACATTTCAAAATCATCTCAACATTAACACTATCTTGACATTAATGCTCGACGCTAGCAATTTTTACACCCACAACTTGACAACTCATCTTCATCCGACGTCGTCTTAACATTGACGACCAATACCCTCTCAACATCGATGACAGACACTCTCTTAACATCAACACCTGATACTTACTGCATAACATCGAGGTCTGACTCTTAAAAGCATTGTTATCTCCTCTCTCGATGCCTGATACACAACATCGATGCCCGACTCTCAACATCATAATATTAATCATTTTAAGCACAATTTCTAGTTAAGTGACTTATTATTTCTAAATTATTTTTAATATTATACTTATTCAATTCTTATATACTATTTGTAAAATATAAAAATAATAATACCATACAACCCATGTCCGTGTTCTATATTTTCATTTTTCAATAATTGGAGTGTCCCATGTTCGTGTCGTATCCGTGTCACCGTGTCCTTGTCTGTGCATCATAGATTGGCATAGAGTTCATATTTTTTTATATAGCTCATGGAAAGTAGATGTATTAGTTTGACTTATGTTAAGAAAGGTAGATGTAATCCTAAAAAGACTTGGTTATAAAATATTAGAAATGACCTTTCTTTATTAGATTTAGATGAAAATTTGACTCTTAACAGTACAATGGAGAAAAATGATTCATGTAGCCCACCCCACATAATATGATAAAGGCTTGTTGTTGTTGTTGTTGCTCATGGAGATACTTCTAAAGGATATTCAAAATAAAATATTTTGATGAATATTTTTCACAAAGGATAGTTTTAGTCAGCAAGACATCCACTAAAATAAATAAAAAGTTCGAACTATGACAAAAATATTTAGAAGATAAAATAGATTAAATTTTGCAAAACAAAGACTAACTATATGGCGTAAAATTCCAATAGGCATGATACTAACAATTATTAGTCAACAGAAAAAAAAAAGTTCAAAATAGTTTCTCAAATATTCATTTGTGACCTATTTAGTCCCACAGTATCACATTTTTCCAACTTAATCTTTAACTATACAAAATTGATCCCAAATAGTCACACACTAAATTGGGATCAATATTGCATAGTCAATGGACTAAATTGAGATTAATTTTATATCCCAATTTCTATCAATTTCTACTTGAGTGACCATTGAGAATCAATTTTATTATAGAGATTTAAATTGAAGAAATGTGATACTTTGGGATAAATTGGCCACATAAGAAAAGTAAGGGGACTATTCTGGTCTTTTTCTCTCAATCAATATTATCAGAAGTAAAATGATTGGTACCTATAATGGTATCTTAGAATTATCAAATGGAAAATTAAAGATATAAATGAGGCTTCAAGAGTTAAGATTTAGTTGTTAAATTGGAGAATTGTCTTTAGAGTATTATAGGATAAAAGGATATCATGGAGATTTAAAAGGTAACTTTAGGAAATTATAATTGAATTGGTTATATTACATGGATCTAAGCATAACAACAACAACAATAACATCAAGCTTTTATCCCACTATGGGGTCGGCTACATAGATCCTTTTTTCCATTATGTCATGTTAAGAGTTAAATTCTCAATTAAATCTAATAAAGAAAGTTCATTTTTAATATTTTCTAATCAAGTCTTTTTAGACCTAAGCACAAAGCAATAAAAAAAGTTGTTGATAAATCATTTAAGAGCGAAAGAAATATGAATTTTGATATAGATTTTGAAAAAAAAAAGAGATGAATTAAGAAATATTTATACGAGTATCACTAGGGTAGCATTTATTAAATATGAGTTAGTTGAAAAGAGACTCATGTGGTATGAACATGCAAAATGAAGGGTACAAAATAAGCCCACTAGACATATATAATTAGAGTTGAGTTATTAGGACCTAATTTAATATATAGGCATAACTTCTTCAAAAAGATTTACGAAGAATAGGTTTAACAATTCACGCAATACTCAAAAGATATGAATAAAAAATGAGAATTTATAAATCCAACTCCAATAGCTAGGACAAGACTAGTAATGATGATCACGAAGATAATTTGCCACTCCATCAACACGCACTAGATTTAAAGGTTTATATAATCAAGTTTCCTAAAGTGTATATATGCAAGAGAAATTTGGTGTACATAAAACCAATTTTTAATTCCCTAAAGGTTGGATAATAAATTACTAGGTTTAACCTGATATAATCCTAATCCATTTCAAGAACAAGAGTATAAATGTGATTCTATAAACAGTTAGATCAACAATTCCGACCAGTGAGCATCCATACGCCATGAAAGGTGCTTGTGGCTTATGCTCATAACAAAGTGAAATTCAATCACACATCTAAACTTATAAAGTAAGCTAATAACAGACCTTCCATAGTAGCATATACCTCCGAAAATTAACGAAAATAAGGTGGCACTCTCCCATCTGCAAGAGTGCTCAAGAAAATATTAAAAAATAGAATACTGGCAAAAAAATTTCAACATGATTCTAATGAAAAAAAAAAATGCATAGCATTGTCAGATACAGAGCCCAAATGGAGGTAAGGCGTGCCAAACATCTAGAAATCATAATAGAAATACCTTAAGATTAATTAGAGATTGTACAGAGAAATACATAAAAATTTGAGTTACACCACAAATCTTTCAAGGCCCATTGATCATTATTTAAACTATCTTATGTCTTGGACAGAAAATAAAGGATGTCGTGCAGATTTGTTCATTAATTCATACCTGCCAGCCGGAACCTGCCATAAGGAATTGGCGCAGGAAGCTTAAAGTTCCAGTATTCTTAATGCAACTAGATGACGAGATGTGTGAAAATAAGCAATTTTGATTGAAAACTTGCGATGCAAATGCCAACAGTTTGAAAAAACTACCTGCTTTTTTATAAAAACTAAAAAATATAAGAAATATAAGTCAAACGATAATCTAGTGATCGTTTAAAATAAAGAAATTGAGGATAATGCAAAAAACATAGAATCCATTTGGATCTAGAAGTTGACACTGGCCTCACTGCCCCTAAACCAATGGAATCTATTAGTTGACGCTGTACACCTCTCAACACAGAACCCAAAATTAAATTTGTGGAGCTGGGCAGAGCCACAATGCAAGAACACAACGTCCACCTAAGGTTGACTCTGACAAACCTTCTTCAATCCCCAATGGTTGTCCACAGCCAGTTGCTCTCTTCTCGAGGTCAGCATTATGCAGCTCACTCTATGATCAAGCTAATATCCAAGAAATTCCAGAATGCTAGAAGGCTATGCTAGTCAATTATGCCATCACAACATCAAATTCTCTGTTAATTATCTTTACAAATGCCCAAGCACCCTTCGCTCAAGCTACAAATAGAACCCCTAGTGATTATTTTTCACTAATTAGACTTTTTAAATCTTCTTGGTCTTGAGAAAAGAGAGCAATAGAGAGAGAGAGAGAGAGAGAGGGAGAGAGAGAGAGAGAGAGAGAGAGAGAGAGAGAGAGAGAGAGAGAGAGAGAGAGAGAGAGAGGGAGAGTAATTTAGAAGGTGCAACAAATTTACATTATGTTATTCAGGTCAATACAATTTGAAAATCAAAAGCAATGGTTCCAGCCAAATAAATTCGAAAACAAACAGAAGAAATTCTATATTATCCGAGTACTTACAATTGAATCTATCAAAAGTTACTTCAATGCACATTAAGGTTATCATTGTTCGGCAAGTGAAAACTTCAGTTACATTTTCCCCTGTGATATTTTATGTTTATAGATATAAACGTAGCTTGCATTCCAGTTTGGTGTTATTATCTTAATCAAATATCTTTGAAAACTGCACCGCACTAATATCTTGATCAAATATCCGGGCAACAACGACTTCATCCTTATAATTCCATATAAAAGAATGGATATCAAGATACATACAATGGAATGCCAAAGGAATTTGTCAAGATATCTGAAGATCGAGCTATATATGCCACAAGGAGTGCGTAGTGTATAAATAAGTACGACCAGCTGCAGAAAAAACAATCATCAAATGGTGGTGTAAATAAAAAATAAATAAATAAAAAATAATAAATATGCGTACAATGCATATAAAAGACAACTAAATTTCCCAGACCACTTCAATAAATAAATTTGGTTAATTCTATATCAAGTTCTACTATGTAACACATTAATGTAATATCTCCAAGTAGAAGACACAGAAACAGCATGATCAGACTACACAACGAGCCTCATAATAATGATATCTGCATAATCACTCCTTTTCTTTCTTTGAAAAGCAATTGTGTTAGTGTATGAGACTTTTCATTTGCAGATTGTTTGGATCATGATCATGAACTTCTTGGAATGCATAGAGTTTTAGAAAGCATTACTAGTTAGACTTTAAATTAAATCAAAGGTTTTCAAGTGGCAATTAGGCTAAAGTTTGAATAATGACCATCTAAATACTAAACCAAATATTTGCCATTTAATATGGTTGAATAGCATACTTCTATGCTATGCCACGTGAGTTCTCCACATGAATTTGCATGAAAGATGCTCTTTCCTTTTGATATTGGAGGTAAAGATGAACTTAATTCTTCTTTGACATTAGTAACTTAAGATTATCCCTATAACTTTGTAGGCATATACCAAGCAACTTGAACTCCAACTCTTCCAAGAGTCCGCATGGCCATTGAAACCTGAAAAGCAAAATAAATAATTCCATCTTATAAAATATTTTGTAATGGAATCACTAAGCTTTGTGGGAAAGAATATAAAAAACAACATCATAATGTTTCAAACAAAATATGGTCATGGCAAAAACAAGATGAGCTCTTCATGGGGCAAGTATCTTGCAGTAGTTGGCAATGACCCTATTTAATCCAAACAAAAACAACAGTGATGATGGAAACCAAAACATAGGAATGCAAACAATTAGACAATGAGAAGTGTATCTCCCATTCTTCCTCCTCTAAAATTTCCCCAAAAGATTTTGCACCTCCATGCATCGCTTTCAAGGGCGAGGGTATACAAGGCCTCATCATAGGGTTTTAAAATAAAATCAAGTCTTGTCAAGAACCAAACGAGCTTTCAATATAAAATTCATGGCGAAGTATCTTGCAATAGTTGCTAATCACCCTACTTAATCCAAACAAAGCAGCAGGGATAGTTGCAATAGAAACACAAGAATGCAAAACAATTAGACAATGAGAGGTGTATCACCCATTCTTCCCCCTTTCCTGGAACCAGTCTAGTCAACAACTGGGACAAAGCCTATCTCTTGCAATGATATCTTCCACATATGTAATTTAGAAGTTGCTCATAGTGGCTAAAAAATGTATCACATAGAAGAAGAATGAATAAAAACCAAACAATAGTAAATGCTTCGATTTCAAAAATATAAATCATAGAAATCACAAGCAATTTAAAAAATGATGATTTACCAGTGATACCCCTCCAGAACCAAGCTCGCACATTGTGTTCATATTTACCTCAGCAATCAATAATCCTGTCACAACCTGCAAATTATGATCAGCCAGGAATAACAAATTTTCTCATCTAAAATGATTGCATCATGAAAAAACTGTTTTGTCGAATTTCAAACACCATAAAAAGCACATAAAGTTGCTTAATTTATAGGCAGAATCTTACCATATAAATCCAGCAAAGGATGCATGTTATTGCAGAGGCCAGAAAGCCAGCTTCTTGTGTGACAGCAGGAATTGCTAGTATACCAGCGCCTACCTACAAACAGTAAACAGTACAGACTAGCAGTGCCCTCAACAATGTGTTTCTTCTCAAAAAGAAGAAAAAAATGCATACTGTGGTTCCAGCCACCAGAAAGATAGCACTGGTTAAACTGCCTGACGAACAAGAAAAACTCCAGATCAATACTTAATCGCAGAAAAAAAATTCAAAAGAATAGGAGCAATTGAGGGGTTTAGAAATTGAAAGGTAAACCTGGTTCTCTTTTCATCGTTGCCTGGTTCAGATTGGAGAAAAGCCTTTCGAATTCCTCCGTGGCTTGATTGCGGGAGAAACATCTTAAAGTTTTCGGAGGAGAGTGATGGAAAGGAAACAACTTTGAAGATTTTTTGGATGGAAGAGATCTGATAAAGTGCAATGCAGGTATTCTTCGTGTGTTGACTGATAGAGGAGTAATCAACATGGAAGAAGCTGAGGCCGGAGACATTTCTCCTCCTCTTTGCTTCCTCGACAACTACAAATCGAAGCTAACGGATACAACCTCTCGTTTTGGAGATTTGTGTCCTCGTTAGAAGGAAGATTGTAAGCCAATTAGTACTGTTGGATGCTAATTTTCATGTAAAATAGACTATTTGTTTATTTGGGTAATGTAATAAGTTGGCATAATTTTTTTTTATTTCATATATAAATAATTTTTTTGGATGAATATTTTTTATTTATTTTTATTAGTGAAGATATTCATATATAAAAAAAAATTAAAGAATATTTGAATTTAAAAAAAGGGTAAATAAGAATATAAAAGTCATATGCAAAAATATATATTAAAAAACAGCTTAAAATATCCTAAAAATGTTAATTTATTTGTTGTTAACATTTGACAAAAAAATTAAGGCAATGCTAAATGAATAGATAAAGTTTTGTTAAAATTCATTTAATAAAAAACATTAAACAAATACTAAGATGCATAGATTATATATATATATATATATATATATTAATAATAAAAATAGAAAAAATATTTAGTAAATTAATATTATTTTGGTTTTAAAATATTTAGAGAGAGATAGAGATATTTGAATTTTTTGCCTCAAATTTCAAGAAATATGCCATCTATTTCATTATTTAAAGAAATATATCTAAAAGTTCCCTAAACCCTAAAAGTAATATATCACCTCTTTTAAACAATTAGATGGAAACCACATGAAGAAGTGATATATAACCCTACATATCTTTATTTTGTGTTGTTGGTGATCATTGAGCGCATGACTTATGATATAAACTCACAGTGACAATCTCTCCATGCTCATCGTATTATAGGGTTAGTATTATTTTTTAGTTTGCCTCTCAGGGTTAAAAAATGAGTTGCATTTGATTTTTTTTATTTTTATGATCAACACATTCTAGCCTTTCTCGAACTAATTCGAAGCTAACTCTTGATCAAAACTATGCTTGATCCTTTGTGAAGATAATTGATTAAGGTTTGAATATAATTTGAATAAAAAGTTAAAATAAGGTTCGAATAAGTTTGAGTAAAGCTAAAATGCATCAAAGTTGATTTGAATATTGTTGAACATGTTTGAAGATGTATAAGGATTTGCTCATTTGAGTTATTTTACTATCTATACAAATATTTGAGCCAATATTATAAGTTCATAGACATTTCTTTGTTTGTGTTACATATAAAGTCAAAGGGTGTTATGAATTAGTTGCTTAGTAAAATTGAGGCTAATGATCTCATTACTCTAGTTGAGGGATCTCTCTTTAGGTCCTTCTTTAACAATCCTAAAATGCAATTCTTTGATGTCTCATTCATGAATTATTATTGAGAATGGTTACCGATGAAGAGAAGGATGAGAACTTTAATATATTCAATATTAGATGGAAGAACTCGACCTTTATAATTGAAAAGTTTGTTTTAGTGTTTAGGTTTCCTAGACGATGCTGAGTTCAAAAGGATAACAATACACAATGGGCTATTTGAGTTCAACTTCAATGTGGATAAGAATGTCAATAATACATTATCTTAAAAAATAATTTTATGAAGTGTGTTATGAAGATGATTCATGGAAGCCTAGGATGTGCTTTACTATTGATGGTGTGCTCCTTAACAAGAGTGTAAGGTGTGGCCGTGGAAGATGTAACCCATCTCATGCCATGTACATGTGCGAATGAAGGCTGAGAAGGGGTTGTGACCCCATTCATTGAGATTGCAAGAGTGTAAGGTGCAATTAGCAAACACACATATTTTAGTCACATAAGAGAAAACGATAATTGATTAGGAATTTCATAAATTCATCAGGGAAGAGACACAAGCCCACCGATCCATACATCATTAATCAACTCCACTCCATCGATTGAGAGAAGTTGTCTAACTTTAAGGCTTATATATTAGGTTAGGTTGATGATTATGAGGAGTTAGAAGTGGGAAGTAAAAATGCATAGTAGTTTAAGTAGTTGAATGCTCTATCAGTATGATTAGATAGTAAGATAACAAATATTTTGCTTTCTTAAACATGTGAGAAATTAATTCAATATATTAAATTTATTTTTTGGTAACATATTTATTTTTTATATTTCCTAATAAGGAAGCAAATATGGAGCTATCCAAAAGATCTATGAATTATACATAATTTTATTGAATGAAATATTTGATCATCAACATAGAATAACAATTGTGATGTACAATTACACAAAGAAGAAGCCTTCATTCAAGTGGTATGAAGATAGTATCTTAGAAGTGAGGATGAGCTCTTGATGACATGATATATTGTATAGGTCATATATTTTCTAATGAACTGGAATAAAATTCATTAGGTGGTACGTGAAATCCCAATATCTACAAAAACCTTAAAGATATGATTGTGACCCCTGTTGACCTCGATTTTGCCCAGAATCGGGCTCAAACGGTTGACTTGGTCAAATTGACCAAGTTAGACCCTTGAACCCCCTCCAATAGGTTCAGTAGGTCGAGTCGAGCCTGTTGAACCCGGGCTTGGACCCTGGGTCAACCCGGTTGACCAAGTCAACCTAGGTTGACCACATAGTCCATTAAGAGCCCAAATCACTTTTGATCAAATTCAATCTCATTTATGGCTCGATCTCACCTCCCCTTTGACTCTCTTGACTGATTTGACCAGGTCAAAGTTTGACTTGGTCAAATCAAGTCTTAAATAGGTCAAATTGGCCTATTTTAATGAGATTAATAGCCCATTAAATGCAATTAAAGCCTCCCCTTCGTTTTGAATTCAAAACCACGGCCAAATCAAGTGGATTTCCCTCCTAATCACTTAGAGTTTTGATCTTGGCCGCAGATCTTGAGCCCTCATGCTTTAAATACCTAAAATTAAGTCCAATTTAGGATCTTTTTTTGATTGCTCTTGCCCTAGCCCTTCTCGTCCAGAGAAACTTGGCGTGAGAGCTCTCCTCATACTCCTCCATCTTTCCCACGTCAAATCTCGGCGCCCTAGGCCCGCCGGCGGCGAGAACTCCGGCGAAACCAAAGCCACGAACCTTTCGGGGCTTATACCGCCCAATCCAAGGAGTCCAAGGAGGAGATTTCCAAGGAGCCCGAGGAGGAGAGATCCAAGAAGTCCAAGGAGAAGATATCCAGAAGACCAAAGATTTGAAGACCCAATATCCCACTCAAAGTTGTTGGCGTCTGTCATAGGCTTAGAAATCCGGGTTGTTGGCAGTGGTGCCCGGCCACTTTACTTTCTGTAAATTTTGGTTGTAATAAGGGCAGTTTGCCTATGGACATTTAGTTGATTATTTTTGTGGATTTATATTGATGTGTTTACCTGATTGCGCAGTAGAAATTGCCTGTTTTTCCTAGGTTTCTTTCTTGCATGTCGTTTTTGTTTTCGCCTGGATTTCGTAGGCTCTTCTAAGGACTACAAAATTTTTATACTCGTAACTAATTTCTAAAATTTTAAGTTATAAATAACATAGAAATCTAACGAACCTAGGGAACTGCCGGAATCGTCCGGGGTCGCATGCATATTACTGCATCTTCTCTCTCCTTCTTATAAGACATCTCCCTGCCTGCGGGTAGAGTCCGGATAATCTGGCCTATGAGGATGAAGTGCCGGACCTAGGGAGACCCAGTCTTTTCTAAAAATTATTTTATATTAAGCCTGTTTTTAAAATCTATAGCATTCATGAGCTGACGATTCAACTAGCATACATTGCATTAGTAACCAACTAATTGAAATTTAATTGCATTAGCTAGGAGCATCTGACCCACATAAGTCCAGGACCACTTAGGAAATCCTCTAGATGTCGGTCCTATTTCTAATAACTGTACTACCCACCCATCTTTCATAATTGACTTGACAGCATGGTTTTGAATCGATTAGGTGGTTAGCTGGCTCCCCTATCCAGGCCGGGGTAAGTCCAGATTTTGCATTGCATTAGCTAGGACACTGGTCTTAGTGTTTCGTAGAGCACTAAGCCCAACCTAGATTTAGGATTTGAGGTTACTACATTCGGTCTCGTAGTATGCCTTAAATAGTAGGTAGGTTCCTTCTTTCAGGGACTATAAATCCTACTTATCCGCGTCACAGGATGACGCCACCTCCATCCTTCTCTCACGCATGTGATCGATTGCTTGTCTTTCTTTCTTCAGTTTTCTCCTTAGTACCCTAGAGCCTCCGAATGCTGGTATGAGCCGCGTATGCTGATTCAGCCTCTTTGAGACCTTTCTTCCCTTTGAGTAGGATTTCCTAGTCTATACCTATGTGTCAATCCCAATTTTAGAAAGGATAATGTATAATCCTTAATCGAGAGTTTTCTCAGGCTCTAGCCTGGGATGTAATTAACCACGGGGGCTTGCGCCCGTGGGAAACTTGATCCCACATCTACTAAACCCCATTCGATCTCTTATATCGGATGGGGGAAACCCGTGATTTGGTTATGTATATTACTACCCATCGGGGTGTGTTGGCGACAGCCTCTATCCCCAATGGTCAGTCGTATGCACGATACAATCTGCCCTTCCAATCGACCCGTTCGCGCGGTGTTCTTTCGGAGGTCCACAGGTTTCTGGCGACCACGGTGGGACCAGTTTCTCTCTCCATCTTTGGATCATATATTATCTTTTCTTGTGTGTACTCCGGGATTGGTACTCCTTAGATTAGGTCCGTCCCACTCTTAGTTAGGGTCTTTCCTTAGTTAGGATCCCTTCCCCTTAGCTAGGATTTCCCCCTACTCTACTCCTTTCCAGCCTAGCAGGCTATTCTACCCTTTATCAATTCCTATCTATCTTCATCAAATCTTTATCAAATCCTTCATTCTTTTGTGATTTCAATTCTAACTGATTCTTTTCACTTTCTTTTCTTGGCAGCAGTGCCATGGCTCGTTCAGCCCCTTCCGTTACTTTTGCCTTTGGTTCGGACGCGCGGGTGACTCTCCCTGAGTCCCTGCTCGCTAGTCCGCCAGTGGGAGGAATCACTTTTGGTTCCTTCACTGACTCGGCTTTCGTCACCCTTGGCGGGCCGACCCCGGCGGAGGCTGCTGCATTCTCTCTTCCCCAGAGGAGAGGATGCGCAGTCATGCGCCCGTTTGGACGTCCTGCTGCTCGGCGCCCAGTCCGAGCACCACGTCCTGTTCCTGTTCCTGCGCAGCCAGTGCGCCCTGTGGCTAGGCGACCAGTGCCTAGGCCACTTCCTGTTCCAGCAGTCAGGTGTCCAGTGCCTGTCGCTCCTGCTGCACAGGTTTCCCCAGCCCCTCAGCGCCGGCAGCCTGCTGTAGTTCCCCCCGTTCGACCAGCGGTCCGGCGTCCAGTGCCTGCCGCTCCTGCAGCACAGGTTGCTCCGGCCCCTCAGCGCCGGCAGCCTGCTGCTACTGTTACTCCCGTTGTTCCAGCGGAAGTACCTCCTGTTCGGGTTCCCCCTCCCACTTCCACCAGGAAGAGGGGTGCCCAGACCGAGGTGCCTTCGCCTTCCACTGGTCGGGTTTCTGTTTTTGCCCGACTTTCTCACCCCGAGGTTGTTGTGCAGACCCCGACACTTCCCATTGTTCCTGTTCCCGGTCCTGATGTTCCTTCCTCTTCCACCTCCGGCCTTGGGAGAAGGGCCAGGAGGAATAGGAACAGGAGACTTCGTTTAGCTGCGTCAGAGGCAGAAAGGCAGCATATGGCTGATGCTATAGCTCACCAGGAGCTAGTTGAGAGGACAGTGGCTCCCAGGCAGCGGAGGCCACGACGAGTTGCAGTTGTGCCAGTTCCAAAGGTTGTAGTGGCTCCCGAGATAGAGGCAGTTCAGGGAGGACGCTTTTCCCCGTTGACACATAGTGGGGACGAGGAGGACGTTGCCCGCATTGCGGCGGCTCCTCCTGTTACCACTACCCTACCCCGTGCTAGGATCCCTAGGGACGCTGGTGTTCGAGCCCTCACCCAGAGGATTCGAAACATCGTCCGCCTAGCAGGTAGTAGGGGTCCTGTCGATCGGCAGAAGATACTCCGTCAGATTTCTCGGGCCACCTTTCAGTTGCGAGGACAGACTGCTAGGAGGCTTTACAGTTGGCAGAGGGGACAGACAGCTCAGCAGCCTGCAGATACAGTTCCAGTAGTCAGACCCCCGACGGTTACTCCTGCTGCAGGACGGCGCCCACGTCGCCGAGGACGGAGACAGCAGCGGAGGCCTGCCCGGCCTCAGGTCAGTTCAGAGGTGGCAGCCCCAGAGCAGCCAGTCGCTAGTGTAGCACCCCGTCGTGCCAGATGGGTTTGGAGACGTCGACAGGTGGACACCCCTGTCGACCTTGTTCAGTTAGTTGAGTCAGCACCACTGGCAGAGACAGAGCAGCCAGATGAGGCAGTTGGTCAGATGGATTTGACAGTTCCTTCCGGGTCTGAGGCAGTCCCGATGGCAGTCGATGATGGTTCAGTTTCTACCCCAGACAGATCGCCGGTATGGATCGAGACAGAGTTAGCCCCTAGCACTCATAGGATCACTTCTCCTATGAGCCCGTACATAGAGGCGATGCGACGAGCCTTTTTAGATGATGATGATACCCTAGTGGATACCGATGAGGATATACCGGTAGACCGGGTTTGTGTGATTACCCGGCAAGGTCACTCGGATGAGAGAGAGCCCGAGGACCAGGACGAGCAGGGACACCCTGAGGTGGGTGGATCTTCCAGGTCAGTTGATACAGATGCTACCGTTTTACACCTCCAAGCACAGATGACAGAGATGACCAGGGCCATGGCGGCCATGACAGCACAGTTGACAGCTTTGGGGGCGATGCCCCATGTGGCAGGTGCAGTCGTTGCCAGTACTTCTAGAGATCAGCCAGTTGTGCCTCCAGTTACACTAGACCCCCTGAGAGTAGACAGGGTCCAGAAAGCAGTGCCTGCAGCACCTTCAGTTATCCAGAGTCAGCCATCTTTACAGGAAAGACTTAATAAAGAATATCCCTTTAAAAGAGAAAGCATAAGGAAAATATTCGAATGCTTGGCTCAGAAAGATATTTTGACATTCCCATTTAATAAGAGAAAAAATGAAGAAGGACAAACAGAACATCCACTTTATTGCCCATTTCACCGATGTATTGGACATACACTTGAAGATTGTTTTGTGTTTAAGGACAGAGTGGAGAGCCTTATAGGTAGTGGGAAGATCCAGCTCCAGCACAGTGACTTAGTATAGCCTTTGGGCAGGGCTACTCAGATAGTGCAGAGGATTTCAGATTCCAGCCCCAGTGACAGTCAGAATTACAGTCAGGGCAGTAGTGGCAGATCGTTCCCCAGAGTTCTGAGGGAGAGTGTCAGCTAGCACTCTCCTAGAAGACCTAGCAGATGAGTAAGCTGTAGAAAGTTCAGGGGCAGTTGAGAGGAGGCCTCCTAAGGCCAAATTGACAATTGTCACTCCAGCTTCTTTGTTAGCACTTGTTTTACTTTTCTTTCTTCTGTTGTAGTGCTAGATGAGCACATTTTCTTTTTGCTTTCACTTGTATTAAAAAAAAAATGATTGTAACCTCAAAAGGGAAGACAGGCCCCCTTCCAGCACTTGGGCTGGAGGACATCGTTCTCCCTTATTTTGATGATTAATCAATAAAAAAAATGATGATTTGCAATTATGATGACTCTCTCACTTCTTTTAGTTCTACTAGCTTTGCAGTGATGACTCATGAAACAGTATGATCTCTCTATCTCACCTTAGGGGTGGAGAGATTTCTTCTTTTGAACTAAAATCTTTTTTCAAATTGAAATTAGATTTAGAAGTGAAAATTTTCTCTATTATCTTGTGATTCTCTATCTCATAGATAACTATAGTATATTGATGAATGAAACTTCATAATTTTCTTAATCATGCTATTCATTCTTATCAGATGATATGATTTGTTTTGTAGATCATGCTTCCCTGTCCAAAGAGAAGTAAGTCTTCTTCTCTTGTACTTGGAAGATGATCTTACAACTGAGAAATAGTTTGCTTTTAGAGGTTTGGAAAAGGAAGCCAGTTACAAAAAGTGAAAAGATGCGCAAAGCGCCAAAAGTGAAAGATACACAAAGTGTATCAAGCAATTGAGAGTTGTGCAAAGCACATGAAAGTTGAGAAAGTGGCTCAAAGAGCCCAAAAGTTATAAGTAAATGGCTTCCCTTTCTAGTAAATCTCTAAATCTCAGAAAATCTATATCCTCTTGATATTTTTGATACTTGATTCTGAAAATTATGATTTTTAAAATCATCATTATACATTGATATCCTATAAGATGTGGAAATGTATTCTCATACAAGAAATAAAGAAAATTAAATTTCTTTCTCTAATTTAAATTCCTTTTTGGATTAGATTTCAATTCAAGAGAGAAAAATACTCATATAAATGAGATGTCATGACTTAGCTAGTATGGAGCTTGATCTGAGTTAATAAATTTAAATTGAGGTTCTTTTTAAGATTAGAGGGAGTTAAATACTAAAAACTCCTTTGGGATATGTGCTCACTTATCACTTTTGACTGGGTTCACACCCTCCTGCACTTGTTAGGATCGGTGGTGTTGATCCTTTATTAGAAAGTGAATTCTCTTCTTCTTATCAGTCCTGCCCTGATAGTTGAAGCCCCTAGTCCATTCATAGGAGGTGAATGTGATAGGGAATGTCTAAATCATTGATCTACACCATTTAGTGATGTGATACTGGGTCCACACCCTTCTGCTTTTGTTGGGTTCGGTGATGTTGATCCTCTACTAAAATGAGATTCTCTTTTTCCTGTCAGTCCTGTTCTGATAGTTGAAACCCCCAGTCCATTCACATGAGTTGAATCTGATCGGGGATGTCATAGTCTTTTTAGATTAGACTCTTTTGAGAGAGGATACTTGGTCCATACCTACCTATGTTAGTCAGGTGGGATGATAGCGAGCTATTATTCCTATGAGATTCTCTTCTTCCTATCAGTCTTGATATGATAGATGTAACCCCCAATCCATTCATATGGTTTGAATGTGATCAGGATGCTAAAGTCATTAGTTTAGACTCTTTTGGATATATGATACTGGGTCCACACCATCCTATGTTGGTCAGGTGTGGTAGTGTTGATCCTCTATCCTGGTGATGATTTTGGTTGTATATCAATTTCAATATAATTGTGCTCCCCAGTTTTGTTCATGTGGCGAACATGGTCTGGGTTATCAAAACCATTCACTATCCCCATTTTTAAAATTTACATGTGATAAAAGAGGGAAGCTCTTAGGAGAATAAAACCCGGTAGCCCTTGTCACAGGAGGAACCCGGTAAAAATATCTAAGAGCACAAATGCCCCAGTCTTGTCCATGTGGAGAACATGGTATGAGTTATCAAAACCATTCATTATCCTAAAAAAAAAAAAGGGGGGGGGGTCTTAGTAGAGCAAAACCAGTTGCCCTTGTCAAAGGAGGAACCTGGTAAGACTCTCTAAAAGCTCAAATTCCCCAAAATTTCTCTTTCTCCTCCCTTGAAACACTTGGATGATTCCTTCAAGGTTGAGTCGACACTTAGTTGGTTATAAATCTTTGTGATTCAAATAATTTTTTTTTTGTTAGTGATGTGATACCTCATATCCTAAATGTAAACATCACTACTTTGTAGGCGTGGGTCTTTCTGAGAAAAGATAAATTCCCTCCTGGCCTCTTTTGACAGTTTACCTCCCATTTATGCACTGCTCCGAGCTGCCAGAGTAGTCCTATGAATGTGGTAGTGTCATTTTCAATTAGCACAGGGTCCTATCCAGTCAGGGTAGGTGTTACCACTGTGACTTTTTTTGTCGATCATGTATTTCATTTATGATTACTATACTAGGCGTCAGGTGTGCTCCCTTGTCGCCTCAGAGTTATTTCCTCAGTTGCAATGTAGTACATCTCACCTCAGGTGTTAGCATTGCATCCTTAGGAGCTTTGATTTTCTAGTTGAAGATTAGCTCCTTAGTTTCTTTACTCACTTCATCATTCATAACCTACTCTTAGCTGCTATGGTAGTTCTATGAATGCTGTTCTGTTGTTCTTTCTCCCCACAGGTTCCTACCCAATCAGGGTAGGTGTTACCACTGTGACCCTTCTGATATTTTATCAATCCTATTCATAATGATTGTCCTCAGGTAGTGAGTGTGTTCCCTTACTACCTAGAGCTGCTTTTCTTGTAGTGATATAGTACATCTTGCCTCGGATATTAACATCACTACTTTGAGAACTTTGATCCTCCAGCAGAATATCAGTTCTTTTACTCTTTTCTTTGACCCATCCTACCATTCATACACTAGGCACAGTCGCCGGATTAGTCTTATGAATGAGTTGAGGTCACTTCCACTTCCCACAGGGTCCCACTAGTTTGTGTGGGTGTTACCACTGTGAGGTTTTGTTTACTCAGAGTTGTTTCCCTTAGTGGAGAGGGTGCTTCCTCGCTACTTGAGTTCTTTTTTTTACTCCGTCGGAATGAGATTACTCCTTTGCACACTCTACTAAGGGTGTATCTCTTCCAGCTTTGGTTAGGAGACGTCGCACTGACGTCCCTCATTCCCTTTTGTGTAGGGTTAGAGTTCCCTAGGAGATCCTGACGGCATCTGAATACTCATGGCCACGACGATTTGTCCTCTACCATGTGGTTACCAGAGCGCTAGAAGGGGTTCCCTAGGTGGTTCTTCCCTCAAAATTATCCCATTTACTTACCTCCTTTTCCCTCACATCCCTACACAGATGCGTGTTAGGCTGATGTCGAGGTGACTTTTGACCTTCTATTCTGCTGTTTGAAATGAACAGACAGATAGTTGAGTTTACCTGGTAGAGAGGACCTGACAGAGCACCTGGCAGGTACTCCTCGCCGCGCTTTTGATTACCCTGTTCTGATCAGACAGGCATCGGAGCTTGACTCTTTATTCACTCAGTTGAAATAACTGAGTGGGTATTGAGCCCTTCTTCATCTGCAAGACCGAGCTGGTCGAACAGATGTTGAAGTTTACCTGTTGAGTGAGCCCGACAGAGTCCCTGGGAGGCGCAATTCCTCAACATTTCTCTTTTTACTCGGATGTCCTGTAAAAGACTACGCAGGCTTCCACTTCGTGGTTCATGAGCTTCTCGCTGAGGTCAGGCAGAAGTAGTGGCCACCCCAATCCACTGTTCCGAAAGGAACATGAGGGGCGGGATCCTTTTCACCCTCTACCCGCTGTCCAGATGCGGTCAGCCTGGTAGTTGGTTTTTACCTACCGTTGAGTGAGCCCGACAGAGTCCCTGGGAGGCGCAATTCCTCAACACCCCTTTACTCGGATGTCCTGTAAAAGACTACGCAGGCTTCCACTTCGTGGTTCATGAGCTTCTCGCTGAGGTCATGCAGAAGTAGTGGCCACCCCAATCCACTGTTCCGAAAGGAACAGGAGGGGCGGGATCCTTTTCACCCTCTACCCGCTGTCCAGATGCGGTCAGCCTGGTAGTTGGTTTTTTACCTACCGTTGAGTGAGCCCGACAGAGTCCCTGGGAGGCGCAATTCCTCAACACCCCTTTACTCGGATGTCCTGTAAAAGACTACGCAGGCTTCCACTTCGTGGTTCATGAGCTTCTCGCTGAGGTCAGGCAGAAGTAGTGGCCACCCCAATCCACTGTTCCGAAAGGAACAGGAGGGGCGGGATCCTTTTCACCCTCTACCCGCTGTCCAGATGCGGTCAGCCTGGTAGTTGGTTTTTACCTACCGTTGAGTGAGCCTGACAGAGTCCCTGGGAGGCGCAATTCCTCAACACCCCTTTACTCGGATGTCCTGTAAAAGACTACGCAGGCTTCCACTTCGTGGTTCATGAGCTTCTCGCTGAGGTCAGGCAGAAGTAGTGGCCACCCCAATCCACTGTTCCGAAAGGAACAGGAGGGGCGGGATCCTTTTCACCCTCTACCCGCTGTCCAGATGCGGTCAGCCTGGTAGTTGGTTTTTACCTACCGTTGAGTGAGCCCGACAGAGTCTCTGGGAGGCGCAATTCCTCAACACTCCTTTACTCGGATGTCTTGTAAAAGACTACGCAGGCTTCCGCTTCGTGTCTTCTTTACTTTTGCTGAGGTCAGGCAGAGGTATCGAGTCACCCCAATCCACTGTTCCGAAAGGAGCAGGAGGGGCGGGATCCTTTTCACTTTCCACCCCGCTGTCCAAATACAGTCAAGCGGGTAGCTGGTTTTACTTGGTAGAGAGGGCCTGACAGAGCACCTGGCAGGAACTCCTCGCCTGTTTTCCTGAGTGTCCTATTCTGATCAAATAGGCACCAGATTTTGTGACTCTTTTGTTTGCTGTCTTGAGTTGATCAGACAGATACTGAGTCACCCCAATCCACTGTCCTGAAATAGGCAGGAGGAGATGGGATCTTTTCACCTTCTATCCTGCTGTTTGAAATGAACAAGCAGGAAGCTGGTTTGACTTACTTGGTAGAGAGGGCCTGACAGAGCACCTGGCAGGAACTCCTCGCCACTCTTTTTTCCTGAGTGTCTCGTTCCGATTAGGCAGACACCAGGCGTTGTGATTCATTTGTTTGCTGACCCGATTTTGTCAGGCAGATACTGAGTCACCCCAATCCACTGTCCTGAAATAGGTAGGAGGATATGGGACCCTTTCACCTTCTATTCTGTTGATTTGATATAGTCGGACAGATAGTTGGTATACTTCTACTACCTTACTTTTGAGTATTCTCTTGGCTCTGCCCCTGCTATGGGGTGAGGCTAGAGAAGAATTCTCCTACCTTTTTCACCTTTGTGGTGATCTGTACCTTTGACTCTCCTGTTCGCTCTGCCCTTGCTACAGAGCAAGGCTATGGGAGAATCCCCTTACTTTCTTTTCACCTTTCTAGGTGATCTTTACCGTTGGTTCTGTCCTTGGCTCTACCCTTATCGAGAGGTAAGGCCGGGAGTAGACCCTTCTACTGGTTCACTGCTTCAGTGATACCTTGCCTGCGCACTGCTGTTTTCACTCTCCCCTAGGCTCTACCCTCGTTGTAGGATAAGGCCAGAGGATGAGTTTCCTACCTTCCTCCACCTTTGCTGATACCCTTTCGTTCTTTCACTTGGGCTATCTACTCTACCCTTTTTGTGGCTTAGTCGGTCAACGCCAACACTAGCGGTTCACTAGTTGTTCGCCACTCCTGTTGGGGGTCCGTTTGTTGACCTCGATTTTGCCCAGAATCGGGCTCAAACGGTTGACTTGGTCAAATTGACCAAGTTAGACCCTTGAACCCCCTCCAATAGGTTCAGTAGGTCGAGTCGAGCCTGTTGAACCCGGGCTTGGACCCTGGGTCAACCCGGTTGACCAAGTCAACCTAGGTTGACCACATAGTCCATTAAGAGCCCAAATCACTTTTGATCAAATTCAATCTCATTTATGGCTCGATCTCACCTCCCCTTTGACTCTCTTGACTGATTTGACCAGGTCAAAGTTTGACTTGGTCAAATCAAGTCTTAAATAGGTCAAATTGGCCTATTTTAATGAGATTAATAGCCCATTAAATGCAATTAAAGCCTCCCCTTCGTTTTGAATTCAAAACCACGGCCAAATCAAGTGGATTTCCCTCCTAATCACTTAGAGTTTTGATCTTGGCCGCAGATCTTGAGCCCTCATGCTTTAAATACCTAAAATTAAGTCCAATTTAGGATCTTTTTTTGATTGCTCTTGCCTTAGCCCTTCTCGTCCAGAGAAACTTGGCGTGAGAGCTCTCCTCATACTCCTCCATCTTTCCCACGTCAAATCTCGGCGCCCTAGGCCCGCCGGCGGCGAGAACTCCGGCGAAACCAAAGCCACGAACCTTTCGGGGCTTATACCGCCCAATCCAAGGAGTCCAAGGAGGAGATTTCCAAGGAGCCCGAGGAGGAGAGATCCAAGAAGTCCAAGGAGAAGATATCCAGAAGACCAAAGATTTGAAGACCCAATATCCCACTCAAAGTTGTTGGCGTCTGTCATAGGCTTAGAAATCCGGGTTGTTGGCAGTGGTGCCCGGCCACTTTACTTTCTGTAAATTTTGGTTGTAATAAGGGCAGTTTGCCTATGGACATTTAGTTGATTATTTTTGTGGATTTATATTGATGTGTTTACCTGATTGCGCAGTAGAAATTGCCTGTTTTTCCTAGGTTTCTTTCTTGCATGTCGTTTTTGTTTTCGCCTGGATTTCGTAGGCTCTTCTAAGGACTACAAAATTTTTATACTCGTAACTAATTTCTAAAATTTTAAGTTATAAATAACATAGAAATCTAACGAACCTAGGGAACTGCCGGAATCGTCCGGGGTCGCATGCATATTACTGCATCTTCTCTCTCCTTCTTATAAGACATCTCCCTGCCTGCGGGTAGAGTCCGGATAATCTGGCCTATGAGGATGAAGTGCCGGACCTAGGGAGACCCAGTCTTTTCTAAAAATTATTTTATATTAAGCCTGTTTTTAAAATCTATAGCATTCATGAGCTGACGATTCAACTAGCATACATTGCATTAGTAACCAACTAATTGAAATTTAATTGCATTAGCTAGGAGCATCTGACCCACATAAGTCCAGGACCACTTAGGAAATCCTCTAGATGTCGGTCCTATTTCTAATAACTGTACTACCCACCCATCTTTCATAATTGACTTGACAGCATGGTTTTGAAT
Organism: Dendrobium nobile; assembly: GCA_022539455.1. Taxonomy (NCBI): domain Eukaryota; kingdom Viridiplantae; phylum Streptophyta; class Magnoliopsida; order Asparagales; family Orchidaceae; genus Dendrobium; species Dendrobium nobile. The sequence continues at coordinate 38,553,810 of CM039732.1, read as the reverse complement.
CGATTAGGTGGTTAGCTGGCTCCCCTATCCAGGCCGGGGTAAGTCCAGATTTTGCATTGCATTAGCTAGGACACTGGTCTTAGTGTTTCGTAGAGCACTAAGCCCAACCTAGATTTAGGATTTGAGGTTACTACATTCGGTCTCGTAGTATGCCTTAAATAGTAGGTAGGTTCCTTCTTTCAGGGACTATAAATCCTACTTATCCGCGTCACAGGATGACGCCACCTCCATCCTTCTCTCACGCATGTGATCGATTGCTTGTCTTTCTTTCTTCAGTTTTCTCCTTAGTACCCTAGAGCCTCCGAATGCTGGTATGAGCCGCGTATGCTGATTCAGCCTCTTTGAGACCTTTCTTCCCTTTGAGTAGGATTTCCTAGTCTATACCTATGTGTCAATCCCAATTTTAGAAAGGATAATGTATAATCCTTAATCGAGAGTTTTCTCAGGCTCTAGCCTGGGATGTAATTAACCACGGGGGCTTGCGCCCGTGGGAAACTTGATCCCACATCTACTAAACCCCATTCGATCTCTCATATCGGATGGGGGAAACCCGTGATTTGGTTATGTATATTACTACCCATCGGGGTGTGTTGGCGACAGCCTCTATCCCCAATGGTCAGTCGTATGCACGATCCAATCTGCCCTTCCAATCGACCCGTTCGCGCGGTGTTCTTTCGGAGGTCCACAACCCCTTTTACACAACGTCTTAGAACTTACTTGCAATAATAAATTCTTTCTACAAGTGTTTTGCTTGAGTTGCTTGAGCATTCAATGTTATTTGACAATAAATCCACATAAAGGTTTGCAAGACTGTCATAAGGTAAATCATTAGATAATTTAAGTAAAAGTAATCATAATTCAAATAGATTTTACATATATTAATTGATGAATCTCTTACGCCTTATTTATAAAGGCATCTATGAAGTGTATGTAACACAACACATAATATGTTTGATTTCATAGAAGAATATGTTAGAAGTAAAATATGTCGCATACAATTCTTCATGGAACTTTTAAGTATATATATTATTTCATAGAAATATTGATTCATAAATCCCTTTTGAACATTACATTACCATTATATTTATTGTCTACTTCATTTCTATTTTTATTAATTATACGGATCATATGCATTAAATTTTCATTAAATTAATAGATGTTGTAAAATGGATGATACGGAAATTATAGATTACTTTATAATTTAGTTATAGATTTAAAAAATAAATAGTGAGAAGAGAGAGAGAGAGAGAGAGAGAGAGAGAGAGAGAGAGAGAGAGAGAGAGAAGGAGAGGTGGGCTAGTGGAGGAGGTTGCCATCTATAATAATAAAATGACAAAGAGAGAGAGAGAGAAGAGAGAAGATAGGTAGCAGAGAGATGGAAAGAGATGATGACAGCCAAGGAGCACCCTATAAAGTTTTTTTTTTTTTTAGGGGGAGCACGTGCCTTCCTAGGCCCCCCTCTAAATCCGCCCATGAATACATTTACTCTCTTAATCAGGTCATCGAAAGGTTGATGTTTTATGTGACCAAATAATCTAAGATGACTCTCTCTAATCTTATTTACCACTTGAGGTACTCCAACCTTTTCAGGCATAAACTCATTTCACATTCTGTCCCCAAGATTGAAACCATTAATTCACGTGGGCACCCTCATCTTTGCAACGCTTAATTTTATGCTTCTCTTCTATTGACCAACATTGATGGATTTACAAATCAATTTATAATTTATAAAATTACTATGTTATAAAAGCTATGAAATGAAGCATCAGACATATTTATCTAATTTCAAGCATTATAAGGCATATAAATTAAAAGGGTTTTACATACACAGCATTGAAGCTAAGAAGGAAGAGTTTCTTCTTCATTCAAGATCCTAACATAATCTTAATAATATCAAAATATATGAATGAAAATATGTATTTTACTTTAAATAAGTTAATTCTATTTTTTTAAAAATATTATTTAAAGATTAAGATGTTATATAAATAAATATAAATATTTAAGTGATCAATATAGATAAATATATAGAAATTTATTGATATTGATACAAAAAATTGTTTGGCAGGATGCCAAATTGGTATACCAAATAGCATAGAACCCTTACAGGAGCTCAAATTCTTCTCAGCTTTCTTACAGCTGACAAATGGCGTCTGTGTCATACCATCTCATTTCATCCTTCTCATACCCGAGAGGAGCAGCTTCACTTGCACGAAGAGGGGATTCCCCCTCGATTTTCCGACGAGGGCATTACTCTTTCAAATCTAGTTCTGATGTCAACGGGAACAAATTTTGTAGAATACTCGCTTGTGCAGCACAAACTGGGAGGAGGCAAGTGGAGGTACACATTTCTTGTTCAATTCCTCTCATTGAACTTTATCTTGGTGGATGCTCTTTCGGTTTGGTTTGATTCAGTTCTGTTTTTGGCGGGGGTGGACTTTAGATTGTTCATGATCCGGAGGAGAGGTTTAATAGGCTGGCAGATGAAGTGGATAAGAACACTAAGCTTTCTAGGTTGACTTTATTCTCGCCGTGTAAGGTAATTACGATTAAAAATGTGAAATTTTTGTCTCTGTCAATACAATTTGAGTTTTTTGTTTTGCGATGATTGTGACGGATTTTCTTGTGCAGATCAATGTTTTCTTGAGGATAACTGGAAAGAGGGAAGATGGATTTCATGATTTGGCCTCTTTGTTCCATGTAATTACCTTTCTTAATCTAGAAATGGATTTCCTGCATTATTAGAACTAGTTGTTAGAAAGTTAATGGTGCACATTGACCATTTTTCGAGTACTTTTATGCTGTTTATCATGCAGCTTTCTTTTGTAAATTGTTTGTTTTTTGCTGAATTCATAACTCATAATGTAGAATTTGAATAGTTTGACAATATTTTAACGCTGGGTTACCATGTTCCTTGTTTAAGATACCAGGTAATTAGTTTGGGAGATACGATTAAATTCTCCTTGTCACCATCAAAGACAAAGGATCGCCTGTCAACTAATGTGCCAGGAGTTCCAGTTGATGATAGAAATTTGGTGAGGCACATCTCTTCTTTCTCTTTTTTTCTACTTTACTTTTCTTTCACATCTATTCATAAGAGTTAGAATTGTCGGTCTTACTGGAATAGCTGCACATTCGTTATGTGTTTTAATTTTGCTTTCAGCTACCTCAAAAATGATTATTACTTCCATTTAGAATTCATACAAATGATTATCTTTTGCCATTGCTTTTGCAGATAATCAAAGCTCTCAATCTCTACAGGAAGAAAACTGGGACAAATAATTTCTATTGGGTATTGCCATCGAATAACTAGTTTCCAGTGGATTTGCTTGAGTGGCATTTATCTTTTTTCATTACTTTTCTTTATACTTGTTGTATTTGTTTGATCACTTATAATTCAAATAGATTCATCTTGACAAAAAAGTTCCTACTGGTGCTGGGCTTGGTGGGGGAAGTAGTAACGCAGCAACTGCTTTGTGGGCTGCCAACCAGTTTAGTGGTTTTCTTGTTACTGAAAAAGAGCTTCAGAAATGGTCAGGTGAAATTGGTTCAGATATTCCATTTTTTTTCTCGAATGGGGCTGCATATTGTACCGGGAGGGGCGAGGTATGTTAAGGTCTTACTTTTTGGTTGTTATATTTGTCAATATTCAATTTGATGCATATATGCTAATTTAAAACTGCTTTGATATTTTTCCTTTATTCATTTCAATGGTTAATTCCTTGCCCGAGTAAATTATTGGCTACTAGCTATTACCCCTTTTTGTTATAACATGTAAGGGGCCTTGTTTACATTACCAAATTCAGCACTAATCATAAAGCTCTGTATCATGTTAATGTGGCAGCTCTTTTTTTTTTGCATATTTAAAGAGTCCATTGCACAATATCTTGCACAAAACTGACTTTGTGAGACCTATCAGAAATGTTTCTTCTTCCATTCTTATCCTAACTATATTAATTATCACAGTCATGAACAACCTGATGGGGACATTGTCAGAGATTGCGACACATGTACCATCAGGAGATGTCGGAGATCGACGGCCACGATCATGACCTTTATTTTCATCATTTTATGTAGTAGCTTATTTGATTTTTATGTTTTTCCGTTTTTGCCCTTATAGGTAGTTGGTCGTTATTGTAGCCCGAGGGGAATTTTAGTCTTTTGTTGTCTTGTCATTTTGAGGCCTATTTATATGGCCATTTTCTCATGTAATTTTAGTTTTTGATGAAATGAAAATTTATTCCCCTTTGTTCTCTTTGTGAGTGCATTCCCATAGATCTCTTAGTGAGTTCAACGGGAAAACTAAATCTCTCCGTGAGTTCTAGATTTCGTCCCTAGATTATTGCGTGGAGATCGAGCGTTGAAGAAAAGTGAAGCAAGCGGAATCCAAGCAACGGAATTATACAGAAGTTTTCATTTTTTCTTTCCCTCACCCAGCTGCCACCGATTCCCCTTGGACCCCCATCAGGCCGCTGGCTTCACAGCCCAGCCGTGCCTTGCTGCCTTCTCCCACCGTCCAGCCTCCATCCAGGCCATCCCGTGCAATCATCTCCCCTCCCCTCCATCGTCCAGCAACTCCCCAGCAACCTCCAGTGTCCAAGCCGTGAATCCTTTCCCACCAGCTCACCGAAATTTTCCTGCACCCTTACTGCCGTTTCCTCCTGTGATGTCCAACCCGTGGAATTCAAGCAATTAATGCTGGTTAATTGCTTACTTAATCAGCCATATTAAGGCAATTAATCACTAGCAATTGATGATGATTTGAAATTCAAAAGGGGCTGGATACGTTGGTATATGAGAGGAATTTTTTCCTTTTATGAAAGATTGAATTTCCCACAGGATTTAAATAAAATCTGTTATTTAAATCTGTGGGGCCCACTCCATTAATCCCCTCTCCACTCTTTCTTCTCCTTCTTGGCCGACCCATGCCTGGAGCCATTTCTCTCTCCTAATCACCCTATTAACTCCACACAATTAATCCCAAATTCCCTCAATTAACTGCCCATTCTCCCTCCTTGATTTAATTTGATTTTCAAATTAAATCCACCCTATTAAACCTTCCACAACTGAAATTCCTGCAGGAATTTCCTGCAGCCTTCTTTTCTTCCCTCCTTGGCCGAACTCTCTACCCACCCATTCGTGGCCTTTTTTCCTCCAATACCCGAGCCGCCATTCTCCCCCATTTGAGAACGTCTCGCGGCGACCACTCACTCTTGCCCACAAGAATGCATGGACGTTGGATCATTAACGGCCGCCCACCGCTTCTCCAAATCCGGCTTCCTCCCCGGCAACGAGTCCTCTCGGGATTACTTGTCTATTAGTGGCATCGTTGAGTTTACTTACAATCCTCCTCCGCTAGCCCCTATTTTCGAGAGCAATGAAAGGACCTCAAGGTGAATGATCTAAATTTTAAACGTGTGGCTTTAGTCGTAGCTATTTGCATTATCAAGTTTATTTTAGTTATATTTTGTAAGACTCATGTAATTCTTAAATGTAATCACCGCCGTTAACATAATCTATCACGAAGTTTCTTGAATCCAAATTGAGAAAGCTAGATTTTATCGTTAACATTGCAAAGTTAAACTCTCATTAATCTCTAATGTGCAATTCATGTTCACCGCATGTGGTTTCACATCATCTTGGTATCAGAGCATGGTTACCATGCTTGACATGCGTAGAAGGCATCCTAGGGTCTAATTCCTTGTGGTAGTTTAAAATTTGCATGCATATCATTTGGTACTTAGGAAATTTTCACTGTTTTCCCACTATTTTGAAAATTCCTGCGAGCATTTAGTTAAGTTAGAACGTATTAACTACTGTCCTAGGTGCTAACATCTTGTCTGTCCGGTTTCTAAGTGTTTAGAGCCCCTATTCCTTGCATTTACATTGCTGCCATTGCTGTTCCAGCCACTGTTAGAGTGCGTTTAGTGGACTTTTAGCCACTGACTAAGTGCTGTCCACTCATTCGACACTTCCCAAACTCCTAGACAACTTTAGGTTCTGCTGTAAGTTGCTGTCCCGAGTCTTCCAGCAGTATTTAGGAGCTTTAGGAGCCAGATTTCAGCAAGTATAGGTGCTGTCCAACCTTCTAAACCCGCCCCCAACACTTAGCCAACCTGCTTCATTGTATTAGGTTGCTGTCCTTAGGATTCCAGCAGCATATAGAGGTATTAGGAGCATCCTACCGCGGCATCTAGGTGTTTTCCTCCACCCCAAAACCTATCCTAAACACCTAGGCTTCTTCACCAACTGTTATGGTTTGCTGCCCAAACTTTTCTGCACCACTGTACTGAGTCTAAGTGAGCCTAACTTAGAGTCTAGATGACGTCCCTTACACCCACTCATCTTTGAGCTTTACTTGACACTTTTCAATGGATCCGATAAGACTCCGAAAGAGTTTAGATGACATCGTTAACCTAGTGGGCAATATGACTAGAATTATGACAGAGAAACCCGTTGACTATCCCCACTCTAAATACAGGCCCCACTCAGCTTATCACCCGAGACCTGAGCCTAAGCCTCCACGACCTCACTTAGAGTCACCCTATCGGCTGCCAACCTTTGATGGTTCCTCGGATCCTTACCACTTTAGGGAATGGGCTAGACAACTAGATGACTATTTTGAATCATGTCAAATCCCTGAATCCCACCAGGTTAGCATCGTTAAATCTCACCTCAAAGGCCAGGCTCTTCAATTTTGGGCAAGATTAGAAGATCACAAAGAGTCTCGCGGTGAGTACCCAACTTGGAAAGACATGAGGCGAGATCTTAACCTAAAGTACCGACCCTCTACTAGCGACTGTCGTCTAGGGCCTCACCTTACCTCTTTCGTTGTGACAAACCAGGGACATCATTATAGTCGAAACCAATCACCCGTTAGTAACATCAGGGTGGCTGTCTCACCCTGTAGGTCTTCTCTTAGTTGTGATGACCGACCCTTTAGCGGGTCTTCTGTTGGATCAATCTCACATAGCTCCCCACTTGGACCGATGTTTGGCCATCCAAGTCAGCCTTTAGCTTCTCGAACCCTGGCCCCTGAAAGTGTAATGTTAATAGAGGAATGCGTTGAAAAGATAAGGTCCACAAAACCTGATATTGAGTGCATCCATTTCGTGGATGCTAATGATAACGAAGGCTTCTTTGAGGATGAAACTGAAGTGATTGAATTAGACCCCCTGCCGGACTTAAACCCTGATTTAGGAGGTCTAGAACCTTTTAACCTCAAGACCTTAGCCCCTCTTGAGACTAATATCATTAAAGATATCCCTTTGGATCAGGTCTGCCTGGACAATATTGATTTGATCCCGAAAGAGATTGATCTGACCTTGAACACAATGAAGTTAAAATTGGAAGAATCTAATTGAATTACTGAGATGAATTCAGATAACTCTGATTTAATTTTGGATAGTTCTGATGGCGACTTAGCTAATCTCAAGTTGAATGTAAGTCAATCGAATTTGTCACATGATTCAAGTGAAACGGAGCCTACGGATCTTAGGATTGAAACCAAACCTGATTTTACTTTGGAAGACAGTACCTTGAGTATGAAATCCTTTGAGCCTAATTTGAATAATGAGCCTCCTTTTGTTTCATTAGAATTGAACTTTAGAGCTGCTCCTTTGGATTTAGATTTAACCACGTGTGTCATTCCAGACTTCTCTCTTACTGTTGCACCCACAGATGTCCTAGGAACTTTTTCCCATCTTATAAGTCCCATGCCGGCCGACGAATCTTTGGGATATCCCCTTATGGATGTGAGTCAGGACCAATCATCCTATTTTATTCCTGATTCCTACTTTTTGCCCGTTATAGCCTCACCCTACCTTGATGAGGACCATCTCTGTCCTAGTTGGATTAATCTGGTCAATTACACTACCCCCACTAGGAGACTACCTACGACTTTAACTGAGACTTTCCATAGAAGTACCCTGGTAGCTAAGGAAGTCTTCATCACTCCTCCTACACCAGTTCCCTTAGACTGAACACTTTAGACCCCTCTTTTGTGACCCATCCCTGTTCGAGCAACGTGTCGTGTGAGTTAGTATGTTGTGTGTGTTGTAGTCTGTTGTCTTCCTTTTGTCTATGCTTTAAACTTTTGTAAGCTCATGAGTCTTGTCATTCGATCTCTTGCATTTGCATCCCATTTACATGAATTGCACAAAGAAATTAATGAAAGAATTAAACAGAGCAATGCTGACTATAAACTTAACGCAGACCTCAAGAAAAGATTTAAAGAATTTGAAGTGGGAGATTATGTGATGGTTCGGATTCGTCCGGAGCGGTTCCCACTAGGAACCGTTAGGAAATTACACGCGAGAAGCGCGGGGCCTTCCTAAATAATTTCCAAAATTAACAGAAATGCTTATGTGCTAGACCTTCCCGAAGGTTAACTTTAGCCCCACTTTTAACGTTGAAGACCTTGTAACCTATGAGGGACCCGAGTTTAACCCCACCAATCCATTACATGATGAGCCTTGTGAGTCCCCACCTGGTGAGATCCCCCAGCCTACCTCCACTCCCAAAACTCCCCACATGACCTACCGCGGAGAGGATTAAAGCAATACTTAGCGATGACATATTTTCCACTAAGGACGGTGGTCGTTAGAGGTATCTGGCTCAATGGGCAGGAAAGCCGGAGACGGAAAACGTGTGGATCGACCGAGATGAGCTACAGAGACTAGACCTTGACTTACTAGAGTGGTACGAGAGCTCTATAGGTGCTTACTTGACAGGGTCGAGTTTTCTCCCACCTGGGGAGAATGATGGGGACATTGTCAGAGATTGCGACACATGTACCATCAGGAGATGCCGGAGATCGACGGCCACGATCATGACCTTTATTTTCATCATTTTATGTAGTAGCTTATTTGATTTTTATGTTTTTCCGTTTTTGCCCTTATAGGTAGTTGGTCGTTATTGTAGCCCGAGGGGCATTTTAGTCTTTTGTTGTCTTGTCATTTTGAGGCCTATTTATATGGCCATTTTCTCATGTAATTTTAGTTTTTGATGAAATAAAAATTTATTCCCCTTTGTTCTCTTTGTGAGTGCATTCCCATAGATCTCTTAGTGAGTTCAACGGGAAAACTAGATCTCTCCGTGAGTTCTAGATTTCGTCCCTAGATTATTGCGTGGAGATCGAGCGTTGAAGAAAAGTGAAGCAAGCGGAATCCAAGCAACGGAATTCTACAGAAGTTTTCATTTTTTCTTTCCCTCACCCAGCTGCCACCGATTCCCCTTGGACCCCCATCAGGCCGCTGGCTTCACAGCCCAGCCGTGCCTTGCTGCCTTCTCCCACCGTCTAGCCTCCATCCAGGCCATCCCGTGCAACCATCTCCCCTCCCCTCCACCGTCCAGCAACTCCCCAGCAACCTCCAGTGTCCAAGCCGTGAATCCTTTCCCACCAGCTCACCGAAATTTTCCTGCACCCTTACTGCCGTTTCCTCCTGTGATGTCCAACCCGTGGAATTCAAGTAATTAATGCTGGTTAATTGCTTACTTAATCAGCCATATTAAGGCAATTAATCACTAGCAATTGATGATGATTTGAAATTCAAAAGGGGCTGGATACGTTGGTATATGAGAGGAATTTTTTCCTTTTATGAAAGATTGAATTTCCCACAGGATTTAAATAAAATCTGTTATTTAAATCTGTGGGGCCCACTCCATTAATCCCCTCTCCACTCTTTCTTCTCCTTCTTGGCTGACCCATGCCTGGAGCCATTTCTCTCTCCTAATCACCCTATTAACTCCACACAATTAATCCCAAATTCCCTCAATTAACTGCCCATTCTCCCTCCTTGATTTAATTTGATTTTCAATTTAAATCCACCCTATTAAACCTTCCACAACTGAAATTCCTGCAGGAATTTCCTGCAGCCTTCTTTTCTTCCCTCCTTGGCCGAACTCTCTACCCACCCATTCGTGGCCTTTTTTCCTCCAATACCGAGCCGCCATTCTCCCCCATTTGGGAACGTCTCGCGGCGACCACTCACTCTTGCCCACAAGAATGCATGGACGTTGGATCATTAACGGCCGCCCACCGCTTCTCCAAATCCGGCTTCCTCCCCGGCGACGAGTCCTCTCGGGATTACTTGTCTATTAGTGGCATCGTTGAGTTTACTTACAATCCTCCTCCGCTAGCCCCTATTTTCGAGAGCAATGAAAGGACCTCAAGGTGAATGATCTAAATTTTAAACGTGTGGCTTTAGTCGTAGTTATTTGCATTATCAAGTTTATTTTAGTTATATTTTGTAAGACTCATGTAATTCTTAAATGTAATCACCGCCGTTAACATAATCTATCACGAAGTTTCTTGAATCCAAATTGAGAAAGCTAGATTTTATCGTTAACATTGCAAAGTTAAACTCTCATTAATCTCTAACGTGCAATTCATGTTCACCGCATGTGGTTTCACATCACAACCAATATTAATGTTATATACCAACCAACAGCGCCTGCAAACGCCTGGCAAAATAACATCACTTTGTGAAACCTTTTAGGAAGGTGCACAATTTTTATTAGATGCATATTCATGTTTATTTTCAAATCATAAGCCTGGTAGTTTCCTGTGTAACAGTATTACAATATTAGAAATAAAAATGTTAAGTGGAGATGATGCATGCAAACATTGAAAAGGTAGCAAAAATATTTTTTTCTGAAAATTAATAATGTTGAGTGAAGATTGATGCGTGAAAACATTGAAAGCAAGGAAAACAAATGCAGAGAAATATGTTTAGTCATGAAAAAATGGAAAAGAAAATGCCTGTAGTAATTTATTGAAATTCTTTCTTAGTCATTTAGTGTAATAGTCTTTATTTTGATCCAGATAAATAATTTTTTTTAGGAGTCATTTTAAGCCAAAATTAAAAACCGCCTTCGCCATAGCATTTATATTATAGTGTTTTGAAGCCCTGATTGATTAAGTAAAAAGATAAAATGAATAATTATTCTAAATTTGATTATGAGGCGGTACATTTAGTACTTTAAGGTTGCATGAATTTCCACGGATAATTATTTCATTTCATAGCTTTCATGAGTACACTCCTAACTTTGTCTAATGTCTGTGGAATCTCAAACGATACAACTGTTTTATTTTTTTTTTTTCGTGAGAAAAATAAATGATATGCTGCTTAACTATTGATCATTTTTCTCAGGTTGTCCAAGATCTTCCGCATGCATTACCTACGGACTTGCCAATGGTTCTTATAAAGCCCCAAGAAGCATGCCCAACTGCCGAAGTGTACAAGGCATCAAAAACCTCTATGGATTTTTAAGCTACTCTCTGAAACATAAGCAGTTACTGACATAAAACTTTCATGCAGCGACTTCATCTTGGTAAAACTAGTTCAGTTGACCCATTGACGTTGCTCGAAAAATGTGTTCAAAGTGGAATATCTCAAGATGTCTGCATAAATGATCTAGGTATTCAGGGTCCAATGAAAAATAATCCACAATCTTACTGTTTTTCCACTTTCTGTTGACACTCTTGCTTAAATAATCTTTTATTTATCATTTCTTTTTCATTTTCACTTCTACCAGAGGCCCCTGCATTTGATGTTTTGCCGTCTTTGAAGAAGTTGAAGCAACGCGTGCTAGCTGCAGGGCGTGGACAGTATAGTGCTGTTTTCATGTCTGGAAGGTTAAAAAATAACCTTACACAAATTCCATTTATTAATATCATATAGAAGAATTTGATGTATATCCATGTTTTACCGGTTGACTCCCTATTGTGTACTGACTCTACTCTCCTTGGATGGATCAATAACTACTTGTGATAGAGAAATGTGTTAGACCGATCCATTGGACTGGTTCAGCCGGTCCGACGGGACCGACATACGCTAACAGAGGCGGAAATATCCGCCTTCTGTACGCACAGAACGCACGCCTGGGCGTGCGTGAGCCGTTTAGGAAGGATTTTTTGAGGGATTTAGGAGGGAAATTTGAATGTAAGGACTGTTTAGGGATTTCCTTTTAATTTGTATGCATTAAATAGTTTGTTTTCCTAGGGTTAGGGCATCTTGAATTTGGCTGGAATTTGAGATCTCTTAGGATTTTTTTGGGCTCTAGCGGCGTCTAGAGATTGGGAGAGATCAATACTTCTCTCGAATAGATGATCAATTGTATTTTGATATTTTCCGTTTCCCTCTCATCAAATAATACAAATTATCTACTATTTTTGTGATTTTGTGTGGATTTTTGTGGAGAAATCTCGTTGTTTTCCAAATATTGATAGGAAATACTTGAGATCTACAAGTTTTTTCTATCAAAATGTTAATGTCCAAATCCTCATAGACCAACAAAAACAACAACAACATAAAGCCTTTGTCCCACTATGTGGGGTCGGCTACATGAATCCTTTTTCGCCTTTGTCAAATCCTCAGACCAAAAAAAAATCAATGACTGTCAAATACATTCCATGCCTTTTTTAGGAAATACCATGTCTTCTTAGCATTTTCCTATGAACACACTTCTAGAGTCGTGTCAATATAATTCATTGCCATTATTACAAAACATAGGTCTATGTAGCATCTTTTACTAAATGATATGTTCACTTCTTTTAATTGTGATATGACATTGTCAGAAAGTGAATATCTGTATTGTATTTTTTTTCATCATTATATATATATATATATATATATATATATATATATATATATATATATATTTATCTATCTTTGTCATGTTGCCTTCTTTGTAAATTCATCAAGGGCTTATGATCTGCTAATTCAAGCAGCGGAAGCACCATCGTAGGGATTGGTTCGCCAGACCCACCTCAATTTGTTTATGATGAGGATGAATACAATGATATTTTCATATCAGGTATGGCTTTGTCAATCTGATTGATTCCACTATTGGCTAAATTTTATTTATTTTTTTTCTCAGTTTTGAAGGAAGTTACAATATTTTTTTGCTTTGTTAAACAGGGTAACTTAAATGGAATATTAGGGTTGTAATAGAGCCGAGTTGAGCCGAGCACATCATAGATTAGATTTTGCTTAGTCATACTAAGGTTTCGTTTGGGATGACTTTCTTGGTGCTTCTTAAAGCAGCTTTTTAGTATAAAAATTAAAAATTTTGTACTAAAAAACAGTTTTAAGAAGCAGTAAAAAAGCCGTCCCAAACGAAGCCTAAAAGCTATTTCTTTGGGCTAGAGTTTGAGCCAAGCTTTCCCATATTTACGTACTTGACTTGTTTATATTTTTCTATAGTCAAAGCTGGCTTGTACTTGCCTAAATTAATTGAAATAATATCTAAACTAGCTAATAAACAAGCTCAAAAAAGAGACCAAGTATTTATCTTCTTGTACTAACAAATAATTTGACAAGTCTAAATAAATAAATAATTAAATTAACATGGAATTGGCATCTTACCATTGACTCCAGTTAAACAAGCATCAATTAAACAGGATGACAAATAATTCAAGAACATACTTTCTTTAAATCATATAACATTAACAAATACCAACAAAATTGTTCATTGAAATAGAGAAATAGAAAGGATTGTATCATATCAATATACAAATTCGCAAAAAAAAAAAAAGATTAGTTGATTTTAAAAAAATAGAAAGGTAAAAACTAAACAAAAGTATTTATCAAAATAAGAAACATTTTATGTGAAAGAAGTTTTAGAATTTGAAGACCTTTATCAAGATAAGAAACATTTCAAGTTGTAGAATTTGAAGACCTTACTGATCTCAACTTCCTTTAGGCCGCTTACCCTCTATGGTTGAGACAATGCGCTCATAGATTGCTTGAGAGATGAGAAGGGGAAGAATATATGTGCTCATATCTTGTAGGTGCGTACCCACATGAGTCACAACCTTGGTGTTCCCTCATTGATGCAAGTGATAGGGTGATTGGGGAGGCTTAAAGCGTCGAAACTCAAAGGCGTGGAAAAAAAGTGATATTATGAAAATAAAAGATGGGAATTGGAAATATACACTAGACAAATAAATAAAAATATGATATATTACCATTTAACAGGTAATCAAATGAGTTGTATTTATTCAAATTTTATTAATTGACCTAGCATTTGAATGGGTGATCGGATGCTTTCACTTGCTTTGGTGGTAAGCTAAGGATTTGAGAGACACTCTTTGGTGGTTGGAATAATTTTATTGGAGGTAGTGGTCAAAAGAGACGTGCAATGCTTTATGGTGGTGAGACCTGCAATGCTTTATGGTGCAGAATGTTGGCCATTAAAAGAGAAGCATAATAGTAAGTTAAGTGAATATTAAGTTAAGTGTTGCAGAGATGAGGATGCTCAGGTGGATGAGTGGCTTTACTCTTAGACATGGAATACAAAATGAGCATATACGTGAAAAGGTTGGAGTAGCTCCCGTGGAAGAGAATATTAGAGAGAGTCGCCTTAGTTGGTTTGGTCACATAAAACAAAAGCATTTTGATAAATCGATTAGAAAAGTAGATGTATTAGATTTGACTTATGTTAAGAAAGGTAGAGGTAAATCTAAAAAGACTTGGTTAGAAAATATTAGAAATGACATCTCTTTATTAGATTTAAATGAGAATTTTGACTTTTAATAGGACACAATGGAGAAAAATGATTAATGTAGCCAACCCCACATAGTAGAATAATGGCTTGATGTTGTTGTTGTAGTGGTCAAAGAAAGGGGTCAGCCAAAGAGTTTGGTCATCAACAACCCTATAACTCTACTTATGGATTAGGATCTATGGTTTCTTATGGTGGAGGATCTAAGGCATGTTAGATATGATCTGGAGATTTTGGTGACATTCCAAATGGTTTTTAGGCCAAAGCATGGGGAAAAGACAATACTATGTTAAGGTAACCTAGGTTGGACTCTATTTAGTGGAGAGGCTTAATGGTGTATGGAGGGGTGTAATGACTTTGGGATGTTAGGGTAATGCGCTGAGATCATATTTGGAGCATATAATGGAGATCCAAGTTGTTTGAAGAGTGTTTTAGGATGGAGGATTAAAACTAGGTCAAGAGTATCATAGTTGAGGCCGATGGTTTCAAGGGTGGCTTAGAAATTTTTTATGGCTGTAGGATGATGATAGGGACGTGGGAGAGTATGCTACAAAAGAGTTAGAGAGAGATCATCTAGTATAAGAAGGATATTTACGTCTTTCACCAAGAAAAACCCAAAGATGATGGGTCAGCCACGAAGCTCTAAACCCTAGAATTTCACTCTTCATTTTTTTTCAAAACATCAAAACTTCTTTTCTCATTCATTTCAATAATATTTAAGTTATTATATCAAGCCTTGCAATTCAAAATTAAACAGAAAAAATTGAGAATGGAAAAAAATCAAATCCGGAGAGGCAATAAGCAAGTGGAGTGGAACTACTCTAATTCTATTCCAGGATTCTCTCCCTACATTAGGTGATCAGCTCAAACACTTCCTATTCAAGTCTAAATATATTTAAAATAAAGAAAAATAATAATTTTCAAAATATCATATTATGAAGATTATAAATAAAAGACTGAAAATTCAAAAATTTTTGCTTCCAAGCTTTAATATTATTATTATTTCTAAATTTAGTTCCATATCAGTACTCTTTTTTTTATGCTTGTTTGATGATGATATATGAGCTCTCGATCTCATATTGAGCACTTGATCTTGATCCTGTAATAGACACTTTAAAATTAGGTTGATGTTCTATATCAAAATGGATCGTGACTTATAAAGAAATATATAATATATTATCATTAAAATAATAATAAAATAAGTTATGTTCAACAAAATTTTAATTGAATACTACATGAGCTATCATCAAGCTAAATATCAAGCTTTTAGCAAATTACTTTTTAAACAAAGGACAAACTTGTTTGTAAACATGAATAAATAAATTGGACTCTATTCAAATTTAGTTCATTTAGCCCCATGTTTTTAAAAAAGTTCAAATTTGTTTAATGGCTAACTTAATAAATTTGAATGAGAATTAGGCTTCGTTTGGGACGGTATCCTTATTGCTTCTTAAAGCAACTTTCTAATAAAAAAATAATCTTTTTACTAGAAAGCTGCTTTCAGAAGTAATAAGAAAGCCGTCCCAAACGAAATTTTGTCAAAGTTCAAGTTATTTATTGAGTGCATTGATTTATTTACCTTCGAAATTTATAAATAGCCTTAAAACAATGGGATAATATGTATTCCCACATTATAGAAGACAGATGTATAAATTTACCAGAAAACAGCCTTCTTTATACTGGCTATTTCAACTTTGAATGTTGTTTGTTTCCAAAAACAGCTTAACACCTCCCAGATCATTCTTTTCTTCTCAAGAAAGTATTTATTTCGTAATTGACAAATCTTTCCAAATTGGGAGGATCATAGTTAATTTGTTAATTGATTCGGCTCACTATTTGGCGAGAGCTTACCTTTATATGTGTTGCTAAGCATACAAGTACATGATTACTGCCTTACTGCTTTTGCTGGCATTTTGATCCTAGGCGCCTAGGTGGGTTGGTCACATAAACATGAAATTGTTGGAGTAGCTGCAGTGGAAGATAAGATTAGAGAGAGTCGCCTTAGATGATTTGGTCACATAAAACGGCGGCCTTCCGATGACCCAGTTAGGAAAGTAGATGCATTAGATTTTGACTTATATTAAGAAAGATAGAGGTATATCTAAAAAGACTTTGCTAGAAAATATTAAAAATGACCTTTCTATATTAGATTTAGATGAGAAATTGACCCTTAACAGGACACAATGAAGAAAAAAGATTCATGTACTCGATCTCACATAGTGTGATAAAGGCTTCTTGTTGTTGTTGCTAACTAATAGGCGTGCAATAGTTTTGCTTTAATCACCATACCAATCCACTTACGCATATTTCCAAGTTTACAATTTCATGATTACTGCTATTTTGATCTATATACATGATTAAAGATAATATTCTGATGATACCATAAATTTTGCTTTCAAGTTGTGATTTAGATTTCGTTTGGGACTGATTTCTTACTGTTTCTTAAAGCAGTTTTTTAGTAAAATAAAATAAAAATTTCTTTCTTGAAAGCTGCTTTAAGAAGCAGAAAGAAAGTCGTCCCAAACGAAACCTTAGGCTTCATTTGCTTTTCACAGTTTCTTAAAGCAGTTTTCTAGTAAAAAATATTTTTTTTTTTATATTAGAAAGCTGCCTTAAGACGCTACAAGAAAGCAGTCCCAAACGAATCCGTATTGTGATGAAAATAATTATGTCAAGATATTCTGATTCGTTTAATATCGACATGCACTATTTTTATGACACGATCTTT
The DNA here is from genome assembly GCA_022539455.1 of Dendrobium nobile. Classification (NCBI taxonomy): domain Eukaryota; kingdom Viridiplantae; phylum Streptophyta; class Magnoliopsida; order Asparagales; family Orchidaceae; genus Dendrobium; species Dendrobium nobile. The sequence goes on along the minus strand of CM039732.1, from coordinate 38,536,577 downwards.
AATTTATGCATTAGTGAAAAAAGATTCCTGTAGCACATAGTGAAATAAAGATTTGATGATGTTTTTATTTGTTGTTTCCTTTAATTTTAAGCATCACATATTATCTATGTGAGAAACTTCCAGATTTTCAGCTTGCAATAACTTCATTCTCTGTTATCAATCACAGAGGCTTCCTTTCTCACGAGGCAGGAGAACCAGTGGTACGCAGAGCCAACTTCATCAACAAGCTCTTTTAGCAAAGAAGAGATGTCACAAACAGGAGAATAAATCATGCTGATTTGTGAGAATTTAGACTTTCATTCCTGTAATCTTTCTTCTTCTTTATTTTCCTCACAGGTTAACCAAATCAAAGGAAATGATATTGTATCACTAAATATACTGTTCATGCAAGACATATCAATCAAATAGAAAGTGTTGTGAAGCATGCAATTGATGACCCGCGAGACAAGTTATCATTCATCAGATGAACAAGCACATGCATTTTTAATTGAGACTAACTTATTTGATAATTTAATTTAAGTTAATATATAGAACTTTTTTATATACTTTGGCTTTAAAAATAGTGTATTGTTAAAGATAAGAGATGTAAAGATTTAGGGTTCGTTTGTGCAACTTTTTTACTGCTTTTTAAAGCAGCTTTTAGTATAAAAATTTCAAGTTTAAAAAAAATTTTGTAATAGAAAGTTTTTTTAAAAAGTTGGAAGAAAGTTGTTGGGACAGCTTTCTTATTGCTTTTTAAAACAGCTTTCTAGTACAAATATTAAAATTTTGTACTAAAAAATTGCTCTAAGAAGCAGTAAGAAAGCCGTCTGGTGAAACTGAAGTCTTAGAGTGTTTTAAAAGAAATTAGGAATAGTTTGATTAAAACTATTATGGGTGAATCCAAACAATGAAATATATAAGGTAGGTATTCCAAAATCTTCAATAAATTATCTTGTACATTTTTTTTCTTACAACCAAATACTAGAAATTTCAAAACTTGTAAATTTGCTTTGCCCTACAATCATAAAACATCCAAACAAATAGCTCCTTAAAACAAAGCAATGGTGTTTAAGAATAAAAGAAAATATTCCGATTATAGTAATCAACATAAAATTAAAAATTATAGTGAAACAAAGGAATTGTGCATTTAACTTTATATGCTTAAATAACATGTATTTAAAAAAATATCAATTAATCATTACTAAAATTCATAATTCTCATCAATTGAATAAATAATATATACATTGATTTTTTTTTTAATTTTGTTTATACATGGTTATTGGGATTTATTTGTTTAATATTTTTCAATTTTTTCTTTGATCTATTTAATAAAAAAAATTGAATCAATAGAAAATCAAATAAACCCAAAATTATAAATAATAATCGAACTGATACTTTAACAAATGAAATACACTGATCAAATAAAATTTGGTTGACTTAGTTTTTCAGTTTTATTCAAACAATGCACACCCCTAATAGTGGCAACAATTGTCATCTTTTTCAAGGCCAATGCTTGCCCACCTAGACGTTCTGTTTACTTCTCTAGCCTTCAGTCTTTTAGCCGTCGCAGGGGAGTCAGCTTGCTATAAGAGTGATCGTTGGTGCTTTCAGCGATGATCTCATGGCATAAGAGGTCTTATGTTCCTTCTGTACTTCGGGCCTAGGGGTGTCAATTCGGGTCAACGGGTTGGGTTCGGATTGAACCCGACTTGATCCGATCATAAACGGGATGACCCTAACCCGACCCGGTTTTGCAAACGGGTCAGGTTTGTCAACCCGAACCCGACCCGTGCGAGTTACCGGGTTGACACAACCCGACTCACGAACATATGCGGAACGCCGAAGCTAAGGGAAGCGGAGGGCCGGAGGCTGCAGACGCCTGGACGCGGGACGCCTGGACGCCTGGAAGAGGGAATCCTGAACTCCGGAACGCCTGGATGCGGGACGCCTGGACGCAGTCGCGGGAAGAGTCGAGCCGCCGACGCGGGATCCCTGGACATGGACGCGACATGTGATGCAGAGTTGCGGACGGCGGACGTGACCTGACACCGTGACACAGACGCGACACCATGGATGCGACTTGACGGGTGGCGCGAATGCGACCTGATGCGTGGGATGACGAAATGGGTCAATTCGGGTCGACCCGAGGATTGTCAGGTCAAACCGGACCCAACCCGCATTTTAGACTGGTCAAAAATATGAACCTGGCCAGACCCGACCCGTTTATCAAACGGGTTGACCCGAACCCGAATTTTTCCGTGTCGCTTCCGGGTCAGGTTTCAGGTCGTGTCAACTTTTGACACCCCTTTTCGGGCCACTCTTTTCGTTTCTCTCATTTATTATTGCTCTCTCCTTGCAATGAGTTCTTAGGGGTGAGTGGTCAAAGAGTCAGGGCGGAACCAAAGGTTCCCTAGGGGGAACAATTGCCGCCCCTAAAAAAAAAATTTTAATAAGAGAGTAAAAAATTATTTTGCCCCTCCTAAAAAATTATTTTTGCCCCCCTAAAAAACTCTTTTGTCCTAACTTGTCCTAAAATATCTATATATTTCTTCACATTTAGTTATAATATTTTCTTTCATGATTTTCATGACAGTTTAATTACACCTTTTTTTCTTTATTTTTTCTTATATATATATATATATATATATAATTTATTTTTTTAATATTTAATTATTTATGTGTTGTATTTGCCCCCCTCAAAATTTAAGCTCAACTAATGGCTCAGGCTGTAACGGGCATAGAGTTCAATGCTATATTGTCTTCTTTTATGTAAAAAATCACCGAGTTAGATGATGCTTTTAGGGTGCTCTCCGTATATGCACGCCTTGTTAGCCCTGTTAGGGCATCCTATATCATTTTTTTTAGCCTTTATTCTATTTCCATAAGGTTATGTTGAGTAGTGTTGTCTGAGTTCTCCATATTTACTAACGGTTCGGGGCGAGTTTGCTTGTCAAGCTTCTAGTCATTAACATCAATCCATGCGCACCTTACCTTTTTCAAGATGTTGGATCTAAATTTATTCATGGGTGTCACCCCACCTTACTAGCATGTGAGCTTTTAGGGGTACACTAAGAACCTATCTGAGAATGGAGAAAAAGAAAGAAAAATTCTATAAGAAGTAATCCACCAGCACAAATATTGACATTGAAAGTGGAAAAAGAAGAAAAAAAATCAAAATAATTTTCTTCCCTCTTTGTTTATTGGGATCTCAGGCTAAAGGAAAGTTCAAATAAATAAAAAACAAAAAATATATAAGATAATCACTTTTTCTTACAAATTGCCTTTGACATGTGTTACACTCTAACTGGCCTGATAAATGGTTACTCTTCTTAATCTTATTTTCCTGTCTTGGGAAGAATCCTGTAGCTTCACTTGCTTGAGGGTGAGTTTGTTGATAAATGGTGAGCCGAGAGAGGTGTAGCTAATTGACATCTCTAGGTCATAGATGACCTGCGGTGGGGCTTCAGATTGCCAAGGAAGAAGAGGTCTGTGTGTTTGGATTGTAGGGATTATGGGCTTTGTGGTTGGTTACTTATGATGGATGAACTAAAACTCTCTTGGATTGATATTTTTCCTGTAGTTAAGGTGATAAGCATAATTGACAATATTTCATCACAGATACGGGCAGGCTGATGCTTGTTAATGGAGGGCGAGTGGTGAATTGAGTAATTCGCGAGAACTCTTAGTTATCTTTGTGAGGGTTGACTTTATCACGCCCTCGGATCTAAGTCGAAAAGAATTATATATTTTATTTTTTACATTTACAACCATTCGACTATTCAACAAGAACTTATAAATTTCGTAGAAATAGTAGTAAAAGAAATAACATGTAATGTATATTTATGTAATATGTACGACTAGTGCAAGCTCAAAATGATACATATACAGTAGTCATGACATACAATAAACTAGCTCATCTCAAAGAACACATGATTGCAAAATAGAAAAACTACTAGAGATCAAAAAATAGCTCATCCTTAAGCTTCCTTGCATTTCCCTGAAAACATGTAAAAATCATATTGATATATCAGTAAAAAATTATCTTGATCAGACACGAATCTCAAAGCAAAATTGAGTTGAAAGCTTCCGAAATTAAATCAAAGACCATCTGAGTTCCGATTTCAGTAAACTTATAGTCAAATTGAACGTCTCAGAAAGACAAACCCAACGACACCAAATTCGACTCAATCCGAGCATGAATGGGTCCAAATCAAGGGTCTGAAGCGCTGTTGAAGGGTTCAAACCACAATTTGGATTACCAAACGGTTTCCAAATATGGCATGCTTATATTCGAATCGAGCGGCTCGACGAGACGAATCCAACGAGCCCAAGATCATTTAATTCTGAAATCGTTAAGGCATCTAATTGACCAATAAACGGTCCATGATCAAGGGGATCAATATCGGCCGTCTATTCAAACACTCCCATTTTGCCCTTGATCCTTCACATATTTACAAGCCTTGCCACTCTCAAAAAACTATAAATAGGCCCTCATTCTTCACATGAAGGGGGAGAAGGAAGAGAGAGAAGAAGAGAAGGAAGGGAGGAATTTGGGAGCTCTCTTGCTATCGACCACCGCCGGAGTTCCTGCCGACCACCGCCGGGGTTCCTGCCGGCCACCACCGGAGTTCCTGCCGACCACCGCCGGGGTTCATGCCGACCACCGTCAGAATTCCTGCCGACTTCCGCCGGAGTTTCATCCCGATCGCCGCCAGACTTCCACCCGTTCTCCGACCACGGACGAACTTCTGCCAGTTCGTCGACCGCCGCAGGACTTCCACCGGTTTGCCGACCGCAGCTGGACTTCATCCCAACCGTTGACCACCGACGGACTTCTGCCAGTCCGTCTACCGCCGCCGGACTTCCACCAATTTGCCAACCACCGACGGACTTCTGCCAGTCCGTCGACCGTCGCCAGACTTCCACCAGTTCGCCGATCGCCGCCGGACTTCCACCAGTCCTCCGACCGCCTCCGGACTTCTACCAGTTCACCGACTGCCGCCGGACGTCCGTCCGCCCGCCCGCCGACCATCGTCGGACTTTCATAGTTTGCCGTCCGCCATCAAAATTCCGCCAGTCTGCCGAACACCGCAAGACTTCCACTAGTCCGCCAACTACAGTCCTCCCAACCACTGTCATCCAACTACGGTCCTTCCGATCTCCGTCGTTTGCAGACTATGGTCCTTCGGACCTCCGTCGTCTGCCGACTACATTCCTCGCCGACTATGGCCCTCCCAACCTTCATCGCCTGCTAACCATGGTCCCCTCGACTTTCGTCGCCCGCCGACTATGGTCCTCCAGACCTTCGTCACTCGCCGACTACGGTCCTCCGACCTTCGTCGCCCGCCGACTACGATCCTTCTGACCTTCGTTGTCTGCCGACAACGGTCCTTCCGACCTTCGTCACCCGGTGACTACGATCCTCCCGATCTTCGTCACAATACAACGGTCCTTTTGACCTATATCGCTCACAGACTACGATCCTGCCGACCTCAGTCACCCGCCGAATATGATCCTTTCGATCTACATCGCTCGTGGACTATGGTTTTGTCACCCCAAACAAACATATCAACATTGATTCTTCCAACTTCCACCATGCAATGCATTTTATATGATGTATATTTGTTACTTCGAGCCAAGGCCTTCCTCGTAAGGATGGGCCTCATTTGTAATCAATTGCAAGCACTAGTGGATTCATTCAAACTGGGCCAGGCCCCGTGGTTTTTCCCCCTTTTTAGGGGTTTCCGCATAAAAACTTTGGTGTCTCTTATGAACACTACACCCTGATCTCTTTCATCTGCTTGTGTTCTGGATCTTCGTACAAAGCTAAGGCATTAATCTTTATATTTCTCTACCGCCGCGAATTTTATAGGACGCAATACATATAATGAATATTATAGGCCAACAAGTTACTAATATCTACAACTGAAATTAATACATATTATATACTTAATCATATCATTAGCATTGTAAATAACATAGTGCATTTCAATTTCACATTAGTCCATTAGATATCAATTTAGTATTCCAAATCAGTGGTAATCAGCAATTAGTTTGTCTTATATATCATATAATGTCAATCAATAGTCGTCAGTCTTATACCTCTTATATGTCATATACTATTAGTGCATTTATCTATATCATATGATATATTCATCAATGTTATCATATGTTATATATGCACACACATCAATGCTATATGACATATCTATTAATACTATCAATGTATGCATTTATCAAGGTAAGATTAAAGAAGGCAGGAAATCCAACTTTTAATATAATGTTTTCATCCTTCCACCCTAATTGTTTTCTAGTTGGTCATCGATCACCAGTTTTTCATTTAACCCTAACGTCAACCAATTGGTCATCGATCTTTATCTTTTCATCATTATTTATTATTTTACGTCAATCCAAAGGTGACTTTCAATAATTATTTAAGAGTCGTCACTCTACCCGTCATCGTAATTTGATCAAGCGGTTATAGACAACAACTCAAATAACACCACAATCCATTTTTAAAGGAAAGCTCGTCGACCCATCCTCCTACGCAAGGTATCATGTTTTATCAACTATCCCATATTAATTATAATATTAACTGTCACCCTTCTTTGCTTGTATGCAAATGCCACATTCATCATATAACAACATTATCATTTAAACGATAAATGCAATAATAAAGGAAATACAAGTAAATCTATAAAATATGCAATATCTTTATAAATTCATAACTATCATTAGGGGTGTCAATATTTGACACGACCCGAAAATCCGACTCGAATTCGACCCGAAAATTTCAGGTTAGGGTCAACCTGAACCAGAAACGGGTCGGGTTCGAGTTCAACATTTCGACCCGTTTCAAAAATCGGGTCGGGTTCGAGTTACCCCTTTGACCCGAAAGTGACCCGAAAACCCGATTTTGACCCAAAAAGAGGATATTGACATGTTTTTGACCCGAAAATTAGCAATTTTCTTGTTTGAAACGGGTCATTCGGGTCGTGTCGGGTTGACCCAAACCCGAAGCGGGTCGGGTTCGGGTCAGGAAAATCGACCCGTTTTTAAAAACGGGTCAGATTCAGGTAGACCCGAATAGTGCCGGGTTAGTTTCGAGTTTGACCCGAACCCGACCCGTGACCCGAAATTGACACCCTTAACTATCATTTTCCCAGTGAAATTCAGAAATATTCCAGTTAAAATGCTCATATTAACGACATCTATCACATATCAAAAAGTTATTTGGTGAAAGTTCACTTAATTGAGAGATATAGACTTTTATTCAGAAGGTATAAAATGTATCAAACTCAAAATCATTAAAATAAATGCAGAGTAAATGTCACTTACTACTTGTAAAACAATTTTCCTATATAAATGACAGATGCAAAAACCCTGAAAGTTCTCACTATTTTTCCTCTCTCCTCTCCACTTCCTCCTCTTTGCCCTTTCCTTCTCTTCTTCCTTCCACGACAAGCCAATAAATGGGGATAAATGGGTACTTTAGTGTTTAGGGCTTTGAATTTAATATATTTAAAAACTCTGTTAGTGGCATAACACCACAATGCTCTGACCCAACGTCATATTTTAAAATATTTTTCTTATTTTTGGGTTGTTACAAACTTCCTTCTGGATGCCCTATCAAGTTAGATCTTGGTGGTCCTAAGACGAGTTCTCTTGTGGGCCCACAAGTTATGATTATATCTACTATGAATTGTCGATTAATTGTTGAATACTTGAAAATATATATGGAAGAATACATTATCAATTTACCTTGTTTGTATGAATAGAATTTTTACATACTGTCAAGATGATACATTCTCTATCTAGCTTCATAATTGTTCATGTGCATAATAATTAAACAAATAATTTTGATGCGAGCCACTTTCACTCAAATTGACTTCAATTATGAATTATGAATTATAAATTCTAATTTTGAGACAAACTTAATCCGCCGCCAATACAATTATGTACAAGTTTTAGTTTATTATATAATTTATACATTTTTATTGGCTTTTTTATCTTATTAAAAACATTTATATTATTGTAAATTGATAAATTTTTCATTGAGATTTGTGAGAGAAAAAACCCAAAAATTGAATTTTGTGTGCTAATTTATATCAACAATAATTTCCGAAGCATTATAAATTAAGCCAGTTAATAATTTTCAAGATATTTCGTTAATTTTTTAAATAAATTAATATTGACACGTATAATTTATCAAGAAAATTAGATATTATTTTTATAAATATAAAAAAATCTAAATGACTCACGCTTAAATGTCCCGATGCAAAATATCCTTCTTCCTCGTGCAAAACTACTGAACTGGCACCGACCTTCCCATTCCCGCTGCTCTCCGCCGCTCAAACCCTATCCGCCAATCCGCCTAAGGCAGCCATTATTTTTTAGCTCAATCATTCTACCCATTACTCCAGTAGACCTAAAACTCCTAAATCCCAATCACTTTTTTTTTTTTTTTTGCTAATAAGGGATGATCTCCTGCAATTACTTGTTATCGCTGGCGCCGGTTGTTTGCAGGCTGCCGTCACAGTTAACACACTTCAAAAACCTAAGCATAACCCCGGCACTCCCCGTCTTCCCGCTTAAGGTTTCTCCACCTTTTCTTCTACGGGCCATCTCATCCCCTGCTATTTCTGAGCCAGCTGCCAACGCTTCATCCCACGGAGAGAATGGTGCGTGCTTTCTTCCCATATTGCTTCTACCTCTAGTCAACTAGTTAAAGTTCTTGAGATGCTGGGTGCAGCAACTCTCAGGCCCCAATGGAAAGCTGCCATTGACTTGAAATGGATCCGGGATAATAAGGATCTTGTCGCCGCCAACATTAGGAACAGGAATTCCACTGCCAATTTGGAGCTTGTCCTTGAGCTCTATGAGGATTTCTGCAGCCTTCAGAAGGTTAAACTATTTTTCGTCTCTGTTATTTTCTTGAATTCGTTGTTGATAAATTGACATATAATAAATGCTCATTGCATTCGTTTTGAGAACGGAAATGTTGAGAAAGGATATGATTTAGTTGGATTAACTGGTTATATTGATGTCATCATGCTAGGAGTTGCAGATGCATCGTTTAGGATCCAAAGTTGTCCTTTGAAGAATAGCTATATCTTATTATAGAAATGAATTATGCCCAATGAGCAAGAGGAGAGAGAATCTGGTTCTCAAATGAATCTCTATTATGGAATTGGCATACAAAGATCCTGACCAAAGTCGTTAGACTAAAAAGGGTTACTGGAATCTAGATATAAAGAAACAATCTGTAGATAGAATTTTTTTGTAAATATTTATGGTGAGATTTTATGTGCCCCAGATTGACCACAAATCCACTATATATTGGTGGGGATTAAGATTGGTGCTATATAATTGAAAGTGCAGTACAATTACATTCAAAACATATAGGTTTAGCTTGTTGTAGTTGATTATGTAGCAGGCGAGTTGTACCCGAAGTAGGCATCAGTTGCATGAAATATTGACAATTTCTGGATTTTGAGTTGGGGGGGGGGGGGGGGAGTACTATGGGTGAGTTATGTTGAAGCAAACCTTTAGTTAGGGCTCAAATTCATGAGTTATTAGGGTGAATTGTTTCAGGGACACTTTATGAGTCCTTTAGATGAGTCCAACGACTTATTAGTAGGGCTCGAGTTAAAGCTAACTATTGGGTTGTTGACTTGTTGTTATGAGATGTGACTTTGGGTTGTTTAAGGCTTTAGGTCAAGTTGCAAAATATCCAAGGTTTTTCTCAATCAACGACTTCTTGAACCCAATTTAGGTTCTCATAATGACTTAACATGATACAAGCAAAATCCCTTTTAAGAAGATGAAAATGACTAGGAAATCAAAGAATCGAAACACCCTATTTGGTCGGGGCAGTTCAAATGAGAAGTATAAATTAATTTTGAGTGTTGACTCAATGTAATGTATAGATTTCTAGCACGGATTTGATATGCCAACACCGATGCCAATAAATTTGATATTTGTATTTCATTTTCAGAATTTCTACTTGAATCTTGGTTATCTATTTTGTTGACATTTTGTTTATTTTAGAACCCTTTTTTATATAGAATTGAAGAAGTTTAAGCGATTTATAGGCTTGAATGTTGTCAATGAACTTCAAAAGAAGTTCAACGTGGCTGCACAAGGATATCTCCCTTAATTGTAGGAGTGGTAATTGGCGGTAGGGAAACTACCCTTGATGTAGGTAAAGTTCAAGAAGTTAGAAGAATGCTAGGAGAAGTTGGATCCTTAGTTGCCCAAGGAGGCTGCAAAGTGAGCAACTTGTGATGAGAAATGTGCGCATGAGGGATTATATGCTTCGAAAAATATTCTAGAAGGCACTCTAGTAAATAGATGGAAAGATTGATACACCTCATTTGGAAGAGCAAGGTGGCATTTTTATCCCTCCTCTTCCCTGAATCATCTCCACAAATCCAAGTGAACAAAGTTTTGACAATTAATATTTTAACACATCTTAGAGTCTCAGAGTAGGGCTTTCATTTTTGAATTAATCTTAAATCTTCCAAAGGAAGATTATGAAGTGATTTTGCTAGCTCTGATGCTATTTCAACTGAAGGCGAGAGTGAGTTCCTTGAGGTCTCTTTGCTAGGGAAGGGGCACGAGTGTTGATGAGCCAACTTAGGTAGTGTTGATGAGCCAACTTAGGTAGTTGTAATTGAATTTGAAGTTTTTGACAGAGAGAAGACTATGTGGGTCAATATGCCTGCTACTAACGTCGAAGAGAAGATCCCCAAGAGAAAGAGTCGGAAAAAGTTGGCAACTAGGAATTCCAAATCACTAAGGGCAATGATCCTGTTATTGTTGATGGAGAGACGATTTCATAAGAGGTGAGGTCCAATAGTTATGTTAATGATGAAGTTGTTCTAATAGTGGGAGCGAGAATGATCAGGTTGAGGAAGTGAACCTCAAGATTGTTGAGGATGATTGGAGTTTCTGTAAGGAGTCTAGAGTTCATGTTAAGAAGATTGGATTTAAAGGTGATTATCTTTGTAGCGTAGTGAGTAACTTGAGTGAGAATTTTGGATGAAGGTCCTTAAGGCTATGTTCTATATTCTACGCTTAGATCAAATCTTTGAAGAATACATCAAAACAAGTCTAGAAGTTGACATTGAGATTGAGTAGGCATATGTAAATAGGTATATTAAATTTTTGATAACTTTAGAGAAGACAGTTGCTAGGCTCATGTATCTTAACTTGATCTTATGGAGAATTTTCCTGACGTAACACACTTCCCATTGTTTCTTGCTATCTTTGTTAATTAGAGTTGAGTTGACCATCTCCTCACCCTCTTTGAGATAAAGGAGCAAATTGTCACCAAGTTGTGGGCTTTGGAGAAGGGGCGTTGAGATAATAGAGACAATAACTAGCTGAATGCTTACCCGCATTTCTCAATCTATTGAAAGTGTTTCACACCATGACACCACTTAACACCTTAAAATGCTAAACAATCTTCGTCATATTTCAAGATAAAATAATTTAGGCATATAATTCACCCTATAAGATGCTAAGTTTTTGGTAGTTCTTGGAGGAGAAATCTTTTATATTACTTTGACTTTACATTGGGGATTTATGACGTCTTCTTGAGTTTGGCTTTTCATGAGCAAGTTATCAACATAGACTTCAATTTTTTTTCCTTTTTTTGATTTTCGAAGAAATTGCTCATCTTTCGCTTATAAGTAACTTCAACTTTCTTTACTTTGATTGGTATTATTGTAGTAGTACAACACATATTCTTTTCTCGGTTGATATGATATATTTTAATTTGTTGATAACTTGTGAAAGCGTCAACAAAGGTTATTACTGAAAGTCGATTAGAGCACCAAATTGCAAAAGTGGGTGGCTATCCTTGGGATAAGGTTGTTTCATATTCATCATGTCTTGCGCATATTATGCACTTCTCATTACCCTTTTGGACCATGATGACATTTAAGATTTAGTTTGGGTATTGGATTTTTCTATTGAAACTGACCTTCAAGAATTTCTGAGCCTTGGGTTAAATTGTCTCTCTATCAAATTTGTGCGATTTGTCAAATTCTCTATTTGATTGGCTTGGCTGACTTGTCTATGTTCAAACATTGACATGTGACATTGATTTCTTCTCCTGCATTTCAATTATGAATCAAGAGAAAATGTCTTTGTTTGATCTACGACAATTAATGAATAGTAATTGGTGCTCTAAACCAAAGTGCAAATGCACAAAGTGTAACTTGGTTCCTGGAGTTGCAAAACTTTTTGTTGGAGTGTTAGACTAATTTGATTGCTTGTAGGTAGAATTTCAATAATTGCAGCAAGTTTCTTTGGATTGTGAGTGTTTGACCTCTTGCTTGAAACTTCACTACAATATGGTAAGTTGAAACAATTATCTTGAAAGTGTTCAAGTGAGGTTGGCCAAAGGTGCATTATAGGTGGTAGGAGCATCGACTATGATGAAGTTGACCATTACAGCCCACATGCCTCCCTCGCCCAAAGTTGTTGGTAATATGATCTAGCTTCGTTCTTAATATGCTCTTTAGAAAATGTAAATGACTCAACAATTGGTGCAACATGAATGAATATTGAAAACACATTGAAATATAATATTTACAGAATTCTCCATGTCGATTGAAATAATCTCAATTTGATAGTTGGTGATAAGGGTAGTAATGATAGCATCGCAAGGATTCCCGATTTGTGATTGGTTTGCATTAGTGATGGTGATGAGCTCCTTGAAAGATGATGATGAACTTGAGGTTTCTTACCTTGAGACCTTAACCCCTGATTCATCAAGCATCATTAAGATTGTCCTTGTAATATGAATCATTTGTGTGTATTAGGATTGTTCTTTTCCTAAATAGGTGCCTGGTTTAGATGTATAGTGTCAACGAGAACCAATTCTGTGAGCTTATCGATGCTTACCAATTCTTTAATGTGACTATGAAGGTGATAAGGATACTCCATACATAGCTGTGATCTTTATAGAAGACAAAATATGTTGATGGTTCACGAGCATATAATGTAGTTCGCCTCAATGGAAAGCATAAAAAATTCTTATACATTCCTCTAGAAATGAGGTGACTTGTCCCTTGTTCGGGGTCATAAGATATTATTCCCTTATCTTGCTTCTCGAGCCGATATCCTCTACTAAGTTATTGCGGCTTCGGATAACGATGCGATTTATTCCGCTGAACTCAACGATGCTAATGATAATCTTTGAAGAGCCCAATATAGAAGGCGTTAAAGCTGAAGTCACACAATTATACTCATTGATGCGGCTATTGACCAACTCTAGCAATTCAATCAAGGATTTGGCTATCGCAAGCTAAAAGAGGACCTTTGTAAATGCCATTAGTAAGCGATGTATGAGTGATGACGAGTTTTAGGGCTTGTACATCTAACATCTCGCACTATAACTGAGTGACAAAATGGCTTAGTGACTCCCTCGACTTCTTTCTCATATTCGAGGGAGCTAAGGAGTTCTTCATAAGCTTTTAGGCACTAGAGAATTGAGTGATAAACAATAAATTTAAGTCAACAAAGGAGGTGATGATTTCTAGAAGAAGGTAGGAGAACCACAATAGATGTGCCTCCTTGCATGTAGTAAAGAGCTTACCACATTTCATCATGTTTCTGATTGTGAGAAGATAAATTGTTGACTTAGTGAATGATGTGATTGGTGGGATCCAACTTCCTTTTATATGAGTCCAACATTGACATCTTGAATTTCGGTGGTGGATAAGTCTCTGCAGTTTAGATTAAAAAAGCATTTTTTGGTTGAGCTTCAAGTTTTGTAGGCTGACAAGAGGAGTCTCACTTGTATTATGATTTGGAAAATAATGCTCATTATCATGTGATGATGTTGGAGTAGCAACTCATAGTATAATGACATTGGTGCTTATGAGAGACAATAGATTACCTCCCTTCGGGGAATGAGGAGTTGAATAGTCTTGCCAGAAGCGCTCGAAAATATTTTTGATTATCTTTGTTAGATGATCCTCTACGTTGTAGGCCAAAGTTACTATATTCATTTGCTGCTTACTATGTAGAAACTTTTTATGATTATTGGGGCGATCCTTGTTTTGAATATTGGTTTTTTACATGATTCACACTTCATTGCACCAAAGAAGATATTGGATCCAAAGTTATTTGTGGAAGGACTCTAAGCCCTTGTTAAAGAAATGAATCATGCCTAAAATGCAAGAAGAGAGAAATATTGTCTCAAATGAATATCTTAGGGGTGGTTTGGTTGCAAGTATTTCAAATATATGTGCATTTTAAATTAATTGTAAATTAAATTCATTATAATTTGTTTTTTAAGATTTTTAGTTGGTTGTAAAATAAGTCCATTAAATCATTTTTTTTTTCGTGTTTGGTTGGGTGAAAAGGAAATACATTATTTTAGGGTGGGGGTCAGGGACGGCACGAGGTCGTGCTGGGTGGGATCGATGATGGTGAGGTCAATGATGATGAGATAAGGGTTGGCAACCGTCATATAGGGCTGGATTGGCGACGACGAGTTCGCAGAAGATGAGATTAGGACTTTAAGACGATTCATGTTCTAATAATGGTTTGATTAATTTTACCTGATCAAATATGAGCTTAAACATTTGTAAGTACAAAATTATTTATTTATTTATTGTTTTTGCTGGCATAAATTGAACTGCTCTCATCATTGACAATTACTCCATTCAAATTATGTTGAATTCTTCGTCGGTAACATGAGAAGAAAACGAAAGTTTTTGTTGTTGCTTGAAAAACGAATACATAAGGTTAATTTGTAATGGACTCCTGCAATAGTTTTGTCGTACTCTTATAGCAAGAAAAGAAAAAATGTCCTTATCTAATCCTAGTCACAGATGGCAGGAGGTTGAACGGATGCGAGGGGAAAGAAATATAGTTGCTAACAAGATGAAGGGAAGACTGGATCCTTCTGTGCGTCAGGCTCTTGTAGAGGAAGGTATACATTTTGTAAAGCTTTGAATTTTTGTTAACTATTTTACTTAAATGTGGTCTCTCTTGTCTCTTCCAGGGAAGAATCTAAAAGAAGCCCTCGCTGCTTTAGAAGAGGATCTAGTAGTGCTTACTGATAAGCTTCAACTAGAAGCACAATGCATACCAAACATTACTCATCCTGATGTTCCAACAGGGGGCGAGGAGAACTCTGTTGTGAGACATATGGTATTCCATTCTAAGATATTTTGTCTAATACTTTGGTTTGCTGAACAAGAGTGCTCATGATTTTTTTTCTTTGTCATTCTTTGATCTAGGTTGGAAACCCTCCAGAGTTTAAATTTACAGCTAAAGATCACATACAGCTAGGAAAAGAACTTGATTTATTTGATTTTGACTCTGCAGCTGAGGTATTCTAGTAGTGCTTATTCCCTATTAGTGCTTGGAATAAGAATTCTCGATGGATTTTTAATCTATATGAGATATGATTGTTTTCAGGTTCCTTTACATAAACTTAGTAATAATATGATAGGTACCACTTGAGTATTTCAAGTGATTCCTATCGGATCTAAGCCAAATCGCAACTATTCCGCTGTTTTCTATGAGAAAACAGCCACCAAACACAAAAAACAGTGGAAAAATCTGAGAGAGATCGTAGGAAAAATAGGAAAAACAATAGCAAACGATTGAATTTCACTAGTCGATGCAAAAGACAAGAAAGATACAAGTTTCCTTCTATTCGAGAGGAAGGAATAACTCTCCAAATCTCTAGCCGTAGCCTAGAGCCCAAAAGAAAAACCTAAATCTCCCAAATCACATTCAAAATCAACATCAAAAACTAAAACCTAGGTTAACTCCCTCTTAATACAATCTAATTCAAAACAAAAGCAAAAGGACATCCCTACCCTTCATTCTCCCTCCAAAAACACTTAAACTTTGTTTGAATTGCAAGTGGACCCCACCCCCAAGCCCCCTGCCTCTTCCGCCGGCTCCCTGTTCCGCTTCCGCCTGGAGAAGACCCGGACCGGCTGGGCCGGTCCAGGTTGGACCGGCCTAACATAATATTGATGCTTTCATTCAGCCCTTATGAATATTGAGGCTTGCTGATTTGAATGGCACAGATTCACTTAACTTATCCAGGTAATAAGCACTATATGAATAACTTGTTAGGTATTGGCTAATGCTGTCACGCTTCCCTATTGACTCAGGATCATCTAATCTGGTCGACTTGGTTTTCCTTCTTTGGGATTGTGGTAGGGAGTTAGGATCCTGATAGGATATACTTGGTTTCGCAAGTAACCCTAACCCACATCGGAGATCAAACAGTGAAAATATTGCTGTCCATAACAGAAAACAGCAGAAATATGCTGTTTACAGCAGAAAAACAGCACTAATCCAGGGAAAATCTGAGAGAAAACTCAAAGAAAAGCTTGTATTCCACTAGATGATGAATAAAATAGCAAGATACAATTGATCCTCAATTCGAGAGGAGGATCGATCTCTCCCAAATCTCTAGACGCCGCTAGAGCCCAAAGAAAACCTAAATCTAAGAGATCTCAAATTTCAGCCAAATTCAAAATGCCCCAACCCTAAGAAAATCAACTATTTAATGCATACAAATCAAAAGGAAATCTCTAAACAATCTCTACATTCAAATTTCCCTCTCAAAACCCTAAAAAATTCTTCCAAAAAGGCTCCGTCAGCTCATGCGTCTCGTGCGGCATCCGCTACAGGCGGAACAAACGCTCTACTTTGCCCGCAAGCCGGTCCCGCCTGGACCGGCTAGACCAGTCTAGTGGATCTAACAATACTCCCTTCCCAAATATCCACCTTGTTCGCAAGAAGGAAAGACGACACCCTCAATTTCTTCTTCATCACAAACGGTAAGAACCTCAAGAGTTCGGTCCTTACACATGTGTCCCGGCATATACCTCTCGTCACATCTGAAACAAAGCCCCTTTGCCCTCTTCTCCTGTAATTCTATCTTTGTGAGCTTCTTGAAGTTGTCCCCAGGTCTTTCTCCTACGGTCTTTTTCTTCGAAGTCCCTCAAAGAGTATTCGGTGTTGGCTCCTTGGACTTCAATAAAGTGGTGGTCATCCTGTACGAGCCTCTCGAGCTACCGCCTCCCATCTCTCCCTCCAAGTGCCTCTGATCTTCTACCAATTGAGATAGCTCCATAGCCTCTCCAAAGTCACGAGGCCTCATTACTCTAACCGCTGCTCGGATCTCTGGTGTCAATCCCTTCATAAAGTTTCCCTCTAGCACTGTCTCAGAAAGGCGGTCCAATCGGCTACCAAGGTACTCGAATCTCTCTCGGTATTCCGTCACTGAACCCTCCTATGTCTAAGGCAAAGAACTGCTCGTAGAAGTCTCCTCCTCTGCCAGTTCGGAAACGCTCTACCAAGCAATCCTTGAACTCTCTCCAACTTAGTATGGGTTGTCGCATGCCCTCCACTGATACCAAGACAAAGCCTTCCCTTCTAAACATAGGCCCGCCGCCGTCAATCTCTCCTCCTCTGTCAGCCCATTGACGGCGAAATATCTTTCTACCTTGTAGATTCACCCATGTGCATCCTCCCCCTCAAAGATTGACATCTTCAATTTCCTCACCCTCGGGTCACACCCGTTTCCCCTAAATCCTCCATAACCTCCCATTCCTCGAAGCGGAGGTTCTCCCCAATTGTCACGATCTTCCCTCCGGCAGTCATACCCAAACCATTCATCAAAATCCCCTCTTATTCTTTCAAAATCAGCACCACGGCGATCGAAATCATCTCCTCGCCTTACAAATTCAGCACCCCTTTTTGCGTAGCCAATGCTCATCTCCTCCCTATAAAGTGGTTCTAGATGAAGCATTTCGTCTTCTCCCTTCAGGATCTCCACTTCTGGCTTTTCCCTTCCCCTAGACGTGTTAGGGTTCTCATCTCTTCCATGGCTGCCGGTAGTTTCCTTTGATTCTGATGTCACCGGTTTGGTTTTGGCTTCAAGCAATTTCTTCAATAAGACTTCCATTACGACAAACTTTTCCTCATTCTTTTCATTGACGAATGCAATCTGACTTTGAAAATAAGTCATCTTTTCCTCAAAATCTACTTTGAGTTGCCCAAGTTCTCCCTCCAAAATTTCCACTTTCCTTCCAGCCATTGGTTCCCATTCGATCGACGTGCTCTGATACCAATTTGATAGGATATACTTGGTTTCGCAAGTAACCCTAACCCAAATCGGAGATCAAACAGTGAAAATATTGCTGTCCAGAACAGAAAACAGCAGAAATTTGCTGTTTACAGCAGAAAAACAGCACTAAACCAGGGAAAATTTGAGAGAAAACTCAAAGAAAAGCTTGTATTCCACTAGACGATGAATAAAATAATAAGATACAATTGATCCTCAATTCGAGAGGAGGATCGATCTCTCCCAAATCTCTAGACGCCGCTAGAGCCCAAAGAAAACCTAAATCTAAGAGATATCAAATTTCAGCCAAATTCAAGATGCCCTAACCCTAGGAAAATCAACTATTTAATGCATGCAAATCAAAAGGAAATCTCTAAACAATCCCTACATTCAAATTTCCCTCTGAAAACCCTCAAAAAGTCTTCCAAAAAGGCTCCGTCAGCTCATGCGGCTCGTGCGGAATCCGCTACAGACGGAACAAACGCTCGCCCGCAAGCCGGTCCCGCCTGGACCGGCTAGACCGTCCAGTGGACCGGTCTAACAGATTCACTCGGCTCCCAAACATGCTGACTGGATGTGCTTTCTTTGGTGGAGCCCATCCAGGATGAATTGCCTGTTGGTTATGAGCATAATGTATAGCAAAGCTGGCCTTTGGTGAGAAGGGGCCTTTGGTGTTTCACTAAGTTAGGCAAACAATAATAATACACCAGGAAGAAGCACAATAGATAATAAAGAAAATTAAAGCTCATTAACTTAAATAGATAGACAAACATTGATTGGGGCAGACAGTAGCATGGTTGTCTCAAAACATTGTCTCCACATTATGCATATTTTACTAAGCTATGCATGTGTTCAAAATTAAAATTTTGGAATGACCTAGAAGAATTAATACAAAAGATAATTCTTGAAGAAAGAGTTTTTATTGGAGGAGATTTAAATAGACATATTGGTAGAGAGGTAGATTTTAAAAGTATTCATAGGGGTTATGGCTTTGGAGCGATTGATGACGGTGGTAAGATAATATTAGATTTTTATTTAGCTTATGATTTTGTAATTACTAATACCTTATTTAAGAAAAAAGATGAGCATCTCATCACTTATAAGAATGGATATAATAAAACTCAGATTGATTATTTCCTTATAAGAAAATAGATCGTTTAGATTGCAAATATTACAAAGTTATTCCAAGTGAAAGTTTATGTGCCCAACATATCTTATTAGTTTTGGACTTTAAGAAGAATGGACATAAAATAAAAAATAAAGTAAATGATTGTTCTAGGATTAGATTGAGGCATTTAAAGAAATCATCAAAAATATTTTTTAGAGTAAGATTCTAAATCTTAAAATTTTGTCTATCCATGAAGAAACTAATATTATATGGAAAAAAGTAGCTAGTGATATTAAAATATATTACAAAAGATGTGCTTGGAATATCAAAAGGAAAAACTACTAATAGTAAAAATAGTTGGTGGTGGAATAAAAATATGCTAGAAAAGATAAAAAATAAGAATATTTGTTATATAGTTTAGCTGTAAAAATTCTGATAATTGAAAAAAATAAAAAAAGTTTTGTAAGGAGTTTTAGAAAGCAATATGTGGTGTAAAGATTTTAGCTTTTAATGATTTATTTTGTATATTAGATACTAAGGAGGGCAAAAGATATGTATATATATAAGTTAGCTAAACAAAGAAATAATATTAGTAAGGATTTAGTTCAAGTAAAGTGTATTAAGGGTGAAGATCAAAAAGTATTTTTATTAGAATAGTATATTCAATAAAGGTAGATGAGATATTTTGCTAAAATTTTCAATGAAGATTGTGAGAATGTGATTGACTTTAGTGACCTTAGCATCCTAAATGAAAAGAAAGTTTTTTGTTTTTATCAACATATTAATAAAACCGAAGTTAAAGAGGCTTTAAAGAAAATGAAGTGTGGAAAAGATGTTGGACCTGATGATATTCCAATACAGGTGTGGAAATACTTAGGAGATGAAAGAATTTCTTGGCTTATTAAACTTTTTAATATTATTTTGAAGATTAAAAATATGTCATTTGAGTGGAGAATGAGTGTGTTGATTCCTATTTTTAAGAATAAAGGTGATGCACAAGATTATGGGAATTATAGAGGAATAAAGTTAATGTGTCATACTTTAAAACTATGGGAGATAGTTATGGAGTATAAGTTGCGGCGTGACACTAATGTTTCTCAAAATTAATTTGAATTCATGCCAGGTAGGTCTACTATGGAAGCTATACATTTATTGAGAGATTTGATTGAGAAGTATATAGAGAGAATAAGGTCTAAATATGATTTTTATTGATTTAGAGAAAGCATGATAAAGTTTCAAGAGAAGTGATATTGAGAGTTCTACATAAGAAAGAGGTTAATAATGCTTATATTCAAGTCATTAAGGATATGTATGCAGGAGTTATTACTTGTGTTCAAATACAAGGTGGTTTGACCAAGTATTTTCCTATTTCAGTTGGATTTTATCAAGGATCAGCCTTAAGAATCAAGGATCAGCCTTAAGACCATGTCTTTTTGCTTTAGTCATGGATGCTCTCACTAGACATTTGCAAGAGGTTGTATCCTGGTGTATGTTTTTTGTTGATGATATTCTTCTTGTTGATAAGACTAGAGAGGGAGTTGAAGGTAAACTTGAATTATGGAGGTCAACCTTAGAGTCTAAAGGCTTTTGTTTGAGTAAGTTTAAAATTGAATATATGGAGTGTAATTTTAATAATAATTGATCTAGAGGGGGGATTGTGACTTTGGGTGATCAAGTCCTTAATAAGAGTACACATTTTAGATATCTGCTCGGAGTGATGGTGAAATAGATGGGGGTGTTATTAGTAGAATTCAAGTTGGATGGTTGAGGTGGAGGACTGCATTGGGCTTGTTGTTTGATAGAAAAGTCCCTCTCAAACTTGAAGGAAATTTCTATAAGATGGTAGTGAGACCTGCAATGCTTTATGGTGCAGAATGTTGGCCATTAAAAGAGAAGCATAATATTAAGTTAAGTGTTGCAGAGATGAGGATGCTTTGGTGGATGAATGACTTTACTCTTAGAGACAGATATGAAATGAGCATATACGTGAAAATGTTGGAGTTGCTCCAGTGGAAGATAAGATTAGAGAGAGTCACCTTAGATGGTTTGGTCACATAAAACGGTGGCCTTCCGATGACCTGGTTAGGAAAATAGATGTATTAGATTTGATTTATGTTAAGAAAGCTAGAGGTACCTAAAAAGACTTGGTTAAAAATAATTAGAAATATCCTTTCTTTATTAGATTTAGATGAGAATTTGATTCTTGACAAGACACAATGGAGATAACCCCGCATAATGGGATAAAGACTTGTTGTTGTTGTTGTGCATGTTTTACATTTGTCAATGTCATATGGTTTTTTTTTTCTCATCTTCTTTTGCCAACAGTCTATCGTACCAAAATTGAGTCTGATATGACTAACATCATAATGATGATCTTGTGGGATATAGTTGGTCATTTATATGTCAGCGCCCATTTGTGGCCGGCCAGAGCAAATCTAATCTTTGAACTAACTTTTTCTTACTCATCCAACCTGGCCATCACAGTCAAGTCTGGCTGGTCGTTTTGGACCAATCTTACTTGTTTGGAAATCCTGAAGTCTTGCCAATTCTGTCCAGTCAGACTCGCTGCACCTAGCTGGCTCAATTTGCTTGTTTGACCTAGACATGCCAGGCCAATCCATATCCAACCTGTCATGTCTAGTCATCTAGCCTTCCCAAGGGGATCTAAATCATAGAAGTTCTGGGTCCTTACAGAAGCTTATGCATTGAAGAAGATTATTTCAAATTGAACAGTCTCGTAAATATTAGAAGTACATGAACATGCCACTTGTTTTCTCATCCTTTTAATTTGTGAAAGTATATTTGGCTTTAGTATATTTCTTCGTCACAACTGATTGATGGATATCGTGATTGACTTTTAATTTGCTACTTGTAGATCTGTTTTTATTTAACGTATTTTCTTAATTTTATAGGTAAGTGGAGCGAAGTTTTACTATCTTAAAAATGAGGCCGTTTTATTAGAAATGGCTCTTATCAACTGGGCGATATCTGAAGTTTCTAGAAGGGGCTTCACGCCTCTAATTACTCCGGAGATTGTAAGATCTTCTGTTGTTGAGAAGTGTGGGTTCCAACCTCGTGGGGACAATACACAGGTTCTCAATATTTATCTCTCTCAGCCCAACTTCCTTTCTTCTCTCCGTCCACATGCTCTCCTGTCTCTTTGAACTTCTTGATTCGTTGTCAAGAAAATGCAATAAATGTTTACTGGCGAGATTTTGTTTTGGATATTTCACACCATATGGTTCAATAGCTTAATAATTTGAGATTTACCTGTTTATATTGCAATAGGTCTTCTTTCACGTAATGCATGGTCGGTCAAAATTAAACCTAAGAAGTGAGCTTTGTCAGGGCATATTAAGCATTTATACTGCATCATGAACTGGCCCTTTTTCTATTGAAGAATAATTTTTATTATTGATGATTTTCATAATTCAACTTTACCTGAATTGCTAACTTGATGTCCATGATCATCAGTGCTAACACGCAAAGCTTAATATAGATGCTTACTTTTCATAATTCTTTGATGTTGGAGTAGGAACGACTAGTGTTGGTTTAGCGGGTGCTAAAAAACCATCTTAGTTTATTTTATTCTATCATTTACATCTATTTTTTTAATTGTAAACTCTGTTAATCAAAGAGACGTAAGTTATCTGCTCTATAACCTTAATGTAGTTGGCTGCATGCTCCATGTGAAATTTTCCGAACTATTTCCTTGCTGTTTCATGTTTGAAGCAGAGCATGACATTTCATTATTTATTAAGTGTTCTAATCTATCTTGATCAGTGACATAGAATAAGGTTGAAAAGGGTACGAGCTATGCATGCTTCACTAAAATTTATGTGATTTGTTGAGATTGAATTGCTTAAATCAACTGACGTACAAATAAAAAAATTCACCTTAGTGTATAATGAGTACATCAAATTTGTCTTCCGCATGTTTCTGTAAATTTTGTGAGAAAAATAACAAAGGATCAAATTGTAAATATAAGAGATTCAGAGGAGCTTTTATCAAAAACTTTTATTTGTATTTATGTTTATTACAAGATATTTTTTTCTGGAACACAACGTTTGCCTCCGGCATCACTATGTTTTCCTACGGCATCACCCTTGCGTTGTCAAAAGTATGCTTGCATCGTGCTTGAGTCTGGCAGTAAACTAGAGTTTTCTCTTTATTTTCCTCTCTTTCATATTTTCTCTCCTCTGCCCACTATTTCTTTTTTCATATTCACAACCTTTGCTCTTTCTCTCAATCTATTTCTTTTTTTCTCAGCATGATGCTCTGCTTCTCTCTTCCTGTATATATTTTTTACTCGTCCATTCAAGCAATGAAAAGCTTTTTCACCTCATCACATCTGTTTATGTTACATAGCAATAGAAACGAAGAAGTCCAATGGATGTTTAGCCAGGTATATAAAAAAAAAAAACTTGTAGGCTCTTTTATCCAAAAGCATATTCATTTAATTTCTTTTTATTATAAAACTAATTTCTTTGAGTTTTATGCTTATTTATCATGATAGCAATAATTTGATTCAGTGCTTATTGCGAAAATTATGTCACATTATTAACAATCTCCCATTTGGAGATCGATTATTTGATGATGTCCTATAAGAATAAACTCTATGCGACACCTCCACCTTACTAACCATGAAAGTCCATTGAGACTTTGCAGAGGGTCAACTTGTCTGCTGTAATCGTTTAATATTTAATTTTATTCAGTCTAGCTCTGCAATCATTTAATTTTATGAAACCATAATACAATGTCTACTAAACCTTAGTTAAAATGATATCTAAGTTGAATATGTTATGTTCTAGAATGACATGCTATATTATTGGCTAGATGTTTATATTTTTATGTTTGGAAAAAGAACACTTTCATGTTTCCTTTTCCTAACTCGTTTAAGAACTCTACCACCTTAGTTATTATTATATCAACTTGTATTTTTTTGGGTATCGGGAGCACCACCTAGGTATGTTGGGAAAATGCAGTACTTTGCAAACATTGAGCGTGAAAAAATAGAAATGAAGATCAGTGTATAAAAAATATAGAACTCTGTAAATATTCACCTAATTGATGACAATGTCTTGTTGCAGCCTTAGCATATTTCGCTATAGTTTGATTGTGGAGAAAATACAAAAAAATTCCTAAATACCTACTCAGAACTAAGTTTGTGCAACACATTTTATTCATTGGGTAAAAATTAGGCTACAAAACTTTATAAGGTCAACCTCAGCATAACTCTATAGTTTAAGGGTCGCCCTTAACAAATTTAATAAGGTATATGTAGTACCTTTAAACTATGTAACATGCATTTCTCTGCTCCCTTATGTTTTATTTCTATATTTTATGTATACCTGCATATTGCTCTTATTGTAAAGTTTATGCAATGTGCGTGCTTGGTATTCCCTCATGTTGCTACCGATCATTGCCAGCAACCGCTTGTGGCTACCCATTGTCCACTTGAGCTCTTTCTTTGTGTCCATCTTTGTCTGCATTTCAATGCATTTGAAATATATCTTAACAAAAGTAAAAACATTTAATGCATTGCTTTGCATCAAACCAACAATTTTTAAAGTGATAGATTCTAGCTATTCTGCATTTTCTAAAATGAATATATTTTGACAATTAATCGAATTTCCCGGTAGTGCATTTTGTTTACCCTAAATTGTTTGCTCATATGTAACATTGAATTCTAGTGGTATTATTACCTATAAGATTAAAAAATAAGGATAAATATTATTTGAGTCCATCAGGTTTAGGATATGCATTTCATAAGTCCATGATTATAATAACAATTCACTTTGTTCCCAATGTTTGGGTTACGTTTTATTTAGGTCCTTCCTTTCTGTTATATTCCTTCCATTTCCGTTATTTTCTTCTTTTGATCTAGAAATTGAAGGCACTTTAGGTTGAATGTAGGTTGTTTATGAAAAGAATATTGTTTAGAGTGAGAAGAGGAAAAGGGAGTTATTTTTTTAATATCATAAGAGGTGGAGAGGAAGAGAGACCTAGGGAAAGTTGGAACGGGGAGATTGAGGAGGAAAAGGTTGATAGAAGATGAAATGTTTGATTGGGTTTCGGTTGAGGGAAATCCTCATTTCTTTGAAACCCAAAGTAATAGTTTTTAATAGTAGTGTGACCTTTTACTATTCTCCTACCTAGTTTTCTCCTTCATTGGCGAGAGTGTGACCTATATTAATTGTAAGATGACTTGACCTTATAATAGGAGAAAAATCTTTAGGATAATGATATTGTGATCATAAGAAATTAGCTTCATATAAATTTTAGAAATAATAAAAAAAAGACTACTTTAAAGATAAAAAATCAAACTAGGAGATCATAATGAAAATTTAAATGGTAATAGGGATCAATGTGGAAGGTTTTTAAAATCTTTGACTTGTGAAATGCCCCCATACTAAAGGTATCCAAAATATCTTTACCTAAAATCAATATATAAAATTAAAGTCTTATATTCTATATCATATCCTGGTCTTCTTTGTCATCCCCATTTGTCACAAAAGAAATCATAGAAGATGATGTCAAAGACTTTCGCATTTATCAACAAGCAATGTCTTATTGGATCTGAATGTAGTCGAAGATGGAGAAGGCGCAACACTATAGGTGAGGAATATTATTAGCAGGGAGGGACAGTCAACGATCAACAATATGCAAAGTTCAAAGGATTTGAATGAGGGCAAAGGGATCCCAATGTTTTAGAACTCATGTAAATCTCAAACAAATTATACAAAATCATGCAAACCTCATCTTCGAATGCCCAAACTTAGGATGAAGTCTCATTTCGCTGACCTTTAGCTTCATGGAGCAGTAGGAACTGATGACCATTGTCTTAGTTTCACTTTAGCTCTCAAACAACTATGAAAATAAGCTCCATGTGTGAACTTCATTGTTAAAGTTTGCTCGACAATAAGCTTCAAGTGCGAACTTCATCATTAAAGTTGATGTCGATCAAACTCTATTGCAAATGTACATTTCACCATCATTTTGTAGTATTATTCACCACAAGACTCACAAATCATAGCTTTTATAATGTTTTGTTATCCAAATCATATTAGTTGGAACTCTATGCATACAGTTTTGTTTTGTGAGTAAATGCTCAAAATAGTCTCCCGACTATTAATAAATGCTCAATTTAATCTCAAACTTTTATAAAGACCTAATATAGTATCCTGGCTATTATAAATAGCTCCAATTTAGTCTCCACGTTTGATTTTCCATGAACGTTAGCAAAAGAAAGGGCTAGGGTTCGTTTTTCTTGGGTATTTTAGTAAAAAGACTTAATTTCCCTTAATTACCTAGTTCATCTTCCCACTATAATCATGTTGATATGAAACGAGGAATAACTATGTTGTGAGATCGTCAAAGTCCTTGAGCGGTGTTGCATGACGACATGCTGCGACATCGAAGAGAAGACGCCGTGAGATATGCGAGATCGATGGGCAACTGTGAGCGACGTTGCGAGATGATTGTGCTACGTGATCGTCGAAGACCACGAGCGATGCTAAGTGATGACGTGCAACCACATCAAAGAGGAGACAATCGCGAGCTATGCGTGGCGAAGGGACTGAGAGATTGACGAGCTATTATGATCGACGCCAAGACGACTGTGCTGTGAGATCGTCGAAGACTATGAGCGATGCCACACGACGATGTGCTACGACATTGTCTAAGACTGCGAGCGATGCCATGTGACGATGTGCTGTGACATCGAAGAGTTAACGATCACGAGTTATGCGAGACGACGGGACTGTGAGATCGACATGCTATTGTGATCGACGCTGGGAGATGACA
This sequence comes from Dendrobium nobile, assembly GCA_022539455.1. Taxonomy (NCBI): domain Eukaryota; kingdom Viridiplantae; phylum Streptophyta; class Magnoliopsida; order Asparagales; family Orchidaceae; genus Dendrobium; species Dendrobium nobile. Next base: position 38,509,563 of record CM039732.1, on the reverse strand, counting down.
TGACCGCATCGACTTTGCGAGATCGATGAGGAGACAATGAGGGTTTTTATGAGTTACAAACTCGTGTTCTTTTTGTATTATAATCTAATTCATTAGCTTTTAGTTTGGTAAACAAGATCCATTGCAGGATAACAAAATATAATTCATGTTTTTATTTGGTTCAATTGGTAAACCAAATTAATTGCATATTTTGTGACTAACAGATCTTTCATTTAGATTTTGCTTAAAAAATTATATTCTTTACTAATTATTCACCCTTATTATTTGCTAAATTTACTTTCATTTTGATTTTTATATTTCTTATAACTTTTAAATAATAAAATATAGCAATATAAGCAATATAATCTGAAATACCCTTGCACTATCTTAAATACCCTCATATTTAACACTTTGGGGATGACTTTAATGGTTGTTTTAGGCCCTAGGACTAAATTGGATCAATTTTCAATAATTGAGGGACTTAATTGAGACAATGCGAAGCTCTGGGACCAAATTGAACACTAGTTAGTAGTTGGAGGATCCTTTTGGGCTTTTTTTCTTTTATTTTTTAACTGTGTTTTCCTCCTGTATAATGGTGGCAGTGTTTACTGAAGTAACGCTTCAGTTCCCTAAAACTGAATATAAATATTTCCAAGGAATTCTTATGTAAATGCTATATTTATTGTCAAAGGAGGTGCTTACTGGTTATCATAGCAGGTTTATTCTATTGAAGACAGTAACCAATGCCTCATTGGAACTGCAGAAATTCCTGTTGGGGGCATTCATATGGACTCTATAATTCCGGATTCTTCATTGCCTCTGAAATATGTGGCCTATTCTCATTGTTTTAGAACTGAAGCGGGTGCTGCAGGATCTGCAACCAGGTAATTCAACTTGTATTTGCTGTAAAAACATATTCCACCAAAAGTTCATATAGGTTTCACTTCAATCCGGATCAATTGATGTCTACCAAACTTCTATACCTTCATCTACTGACAGACCCTCTTTACTAATTTTTTCAACGTGTGCAATCTTCCCTAGCTTTTCTTGTTCATGTCCTTTATAAGTCATATTTATTTGATATTTGCATCAATGGTTTCATAACAAGGAAAATTTTATGATTGTGACCAATATTTAAAATTTTCATTTATCACTGAGATTCTCTATGTTCATGTTAGGGGACTCTATCGAGTACACCAGTTCAGCAAGGTAGAAATGTTCGTATTTTGTCGACCAAATGAGAGTAACTTATATCACGAAGAACTTGTCAAAATCGAAGAAGATCTCTTTGCATCCCTTGGTCTTCATTTCAAGTAGAACAAAACCTCACTGAGATCCTGCTTATTGAACTCTACTGAATCATTTTATTCTAACACTGCTTCTTTAAAGGACACTGGATATGGCTACTAGTGACTTGGGTGCACCAGCCTATCGCAAGTTTGATGTGGAGGCGTGGATGCCTGGCCTAGAAAGATATGGAGAGGTATGCAAGGATGATGCCTCTCTGAAATGCCTTTGGTTTTATTTTGAGCCTAGTTTCTGGTTAGGTTTTGCATAACTTTAACCATAGCGAGTAATTAGGCAGAAATTGGAAACTATTAATTTATTATTGGAAATTTTAATCGAATCAAAATTAAAATTGATTTTTTTTTTTTTTACTTTAGCATAATACTAAGTTGAGTGTTGCAGAGATAAGGATGCTTGGGTGGATGAGTGGCTTTACCCTTAGAGATAGGATACGAAATGAGCATATACGTGAAAAGGTTGGAGTAGTTCCAGTGGAAGTAAGATTAGAGTGAGTCGCCTGAAATGGTTTGGTCACATTAAACGGAGGCCTTCCAATGACCCGATCAGGAAAGTTGAGGTATTAGATTTGACTTATGTTAAGAAAGGTAGAGGTAGACCTAAGAAGACTTGGTTAGAAAATATTAGAAACGATCTTTCTTTATTAGATTTAAATGAGAATTTGACTTTTAACATGACACAATGGCGAAAAAGGATTCATGTAGCCGATCCCACGTAGTGGGACAAAGGCTTGATGTTGTTGTTGTTATTGTTAGTGTTGTTGTTGCTGGATGACCCATTATTGGAATCAAATTAATATGCATGTATTGTGCACATAACACATGAATGCATGTCTATACACATAAACATCATATATATATATATATGGTGTGAAAAAGCCCAAAATGATCCCCCATATTCAAATATATAATTGATATTAAGGGTTTGTTTGGAATAACCTTTTACTATTTTGTTTTTCAGATCACAACCACAATTCTATTTGTCCGCAACTTTTTCATTATTTTCAAAAAATTTCTTTGTTAGAAACTATTTTTTATAGTCTCTTAGAAATTATTTTACCCAAAACAATTGTAGGACCATCTTTATAAAAAAATTGTAGCCATTCCTAACAGATCTTTAACACTTATATTTATGTATTGGTTAATACTCAACAGATTTCATTGTGTTCTTTTGATTCTTGTCTTCCTGTAACTAAATAATTTTCAACCCTTCTCAAATCTGAAACAGATATCCAGTGCATCAAATTGTACAGACTATCAAAGCAGGAGATTGGGCATTCGGTACCGCCCAGCTCCATCTGATCCATCAATGGCTGCTCCAAAGAAGGGGAAGGGAGGGGCTTCATCTCCAACTCAATTTGTGCACACACTGAATGCCACTGCTTGTGCTGTTCCCCGCATGATTATATGCTTGTTGGAGAATTTTCAGCAAGAAGATGGCTCTGTTATTATTCCTGAGAAGCTGAGGCCTTTCATGGGAGGTCTTAGTACAATTACTCCCAAATTGAAGGGCTGACGCTCTGAACTTTGAAGATGAAGCAGCTCCATCGGGTCTTAATTGGTTGTGTGAGGTGGTGGCACTATTCTTTGCAAAAATGGTTTTCTTGTTCTAAAAGGAGTGGGGTTCATTGCGTATATAGTATTAAATAAATATTATATTAATATATTTTGATAATAATAATTTAAGATGAATGTAAAATTATTAGATTTATTTAGAGAAAATTGGGTGAGGTAATTTGATGATATTGCATTTTAAATTGTTATATTTATTTTGAAATATATATAATTTTAATTAATTAATCATATATAATGCATATCTCAACAACAATAACAACAATAGCATTAAGCTTTTATCTTACTACATGGGGTTTGTTATATGAATTTTTTTTCTCGATTTTGTTATGTTAAGAATTAAATTCTTATTAGATTAAGAAATGTCATTTTTATTTTTTTAAAGTCTTTTTAGGTCTATTTCAACCTTTCAGAAGATAGGCTAAATATAATATATATATTCTCTTAACAGGATCATTAGAAGGTTATTATTTTACATGACTAAATTATGTAAGGCGACTCTTTCTAATGTTATCTATCATTAGAGCTACTTCAATTTTTTCATGAATACTGTTGATCTGTATCTATCTCTAAGAGTAAATCTACTAATCCACTTGAGCATCCTCGTCTTAGCAACACTTAATATAATATTATGCTTCTCTTTTAATTGCCAATATTTTGAACTATAAAGAATTGAAGGTCTCACCATCTTCTTATAAATTATTTCCTTAAATTTGAGTGATACTTTTTTATCAAACAACAAATTTGAAGCATTCCTCCACTTAAACCATCCAATTTGAATTCTACTAATAATATTCCCATCTATTTCACCATCACTATGAATAATAGACCCCGAATATCTAAAATGAGTACACTTATTAATAACTTGATTGCTCAAAGTCACAAACACTCCACTAGATTGGAAAATTATTACGTGTGGCGTTCGGATAGTTTGATGGCGAATTCGGATGCGTCACGTCAGCCGGGGCTATGTGCATCCGGGTGATGTGGCGCGTCTGGATTTACCTCCGGACAGTTCAGATACCACACGTACTAATCTCTCAATTAGATCTATTATTATCAAAATTACACTCCACTAGAGCTAAGAGCTACTCTAAATAAATTTAAATTTATTTTGATCAAATTTAAGTCAAAATATTCAAACAACAATTCTCCTTTTTCATTTTCTTTATTTCCAATAATACTTTTCTATATTTATTTTATTTATTATTATTTCATAAGAAAAAATTAAGTTAATATGAGTAAATAAAGATCAATCTTGATTGTCTTAAGACTTTTTCTTATATCACATACATAAATAATCAAGTTAAAAAAGAGGGTGAAAACACAATATCTTCTATTTAAAAATAGTCAATAAAAGTAAAGTATGAAGAAAAATTATAATCAAAGACTAACAGAGTTGTTAACAGTTTAATTTAGAGTGACAATAACTTTTTATTAACTAACTAATTGTCATCAAAATTTAAAAAGAAAAACTGAATGTTATATCTGATTACTTTAGCTCAAAAGTAGACAATTGATTTTTTATTTTTTTTTTAAGAAAAACTGAGCAAATTAAACTGAAATTCACACACTTATCACATATTGATAAGCTTTAAATTCAAAAAATTCTAATTGATAGTCTAAACTTCTAACCAACTAATAAATCTAGATAAGTTCCGGTCTAATTTCCTCACTTACCTATTTCTTTTACTTTATTCTTCTTATCATATTCTTGATTTTAGCGGCAGGTTTTAAGCTTCATTTAAGACAACTTTTTATTGCTTTTTAAAACGAAATTTTAGTTAAAAAATTAAATTTTTTATACTAAAATTCTGCTTTAATAAGCAATAAAAAGTTGTTTCAAATAAAATCTTAGCCGTTGGATTTTATTATTATTATTTTGAAATAATTAAGATAAATTCATACATATATTATATACACAATATTCAAATCCAAAGACTTTTAATTGATTAATTAACATATCAAGATGATTATCATATTGAATTTTACTATTATATTTGCCAGAGGTCCTTTTTCTTAGATGAGGGGCTGCATATATAATAAATTATTTATTTATAATAATTTTAAGCTTCAGTTCTCAATTGCCTAAATAAACAAATAAATAGGATATTAAATATTCATGCTTGCACCCTAAGCTAAGTATTGTATAAGCAACGAACACCCGCTAGTAAAGGCCCGAAACTAGCCGTTAGATTGGTGGTCACACGTGTTGGACACGTGGCAGCAGGACCGCCTTCCTTCACAACCGCTGGCAAAAAGTTGTGGGAATGGCGGTTAGAGCTCAGCGGGATAAGAAGAGAGAGACACATAAGGGGCTGAGTAGGAATAAAGGGAAGGCAATGGGTGCATTGGGGAATTGTTCTGTTGTTTTTCTTTTGTGCTTTTTTTCTTCTTTTGCTCTCGCAATCGGTTTCCACCAAGGCGTAGGGGACGAGGATCAAGTGATCGCCATGGCTACTCTGGGAGGTGTTCGTGATGTGGAGAATAATCAGAACAGCGTTGAGATCGAGGAGCTTGCCCGCTTCGCTGTCGACGAGCACAACAAGAAGGAGGTCGGTCTATTTTCTTGAAATTTTTTTTTTTTATAAAAAGCATTTCTTTGTCCCTCCGGATTACTTTTTTCAACTGGTCGCCTCGCAGTTTTTTCTGATCCGGGTTTTTCTTATGATTTAGTCGAGATCTGTAGGCCTTCGATTGATGTTTTTTGTTTTTTTTTAAGGGTTTGTAATTTCTAGGGTTTTTTTTTTTGACATCTTGGGGGTGATTTGTTGTTGCAGAATGCTCTGCTGGAGTTTGCTCGTGTGGTGAAGGCCAAGGAGCAGGTGGTAGCGGGAACTCTTTATCATCTCACTTTGGAGGCGATAGATGCCGGGATTAAAAAGCTCTACGAGGCAAAGGTGTGGACGAAACCATGGCTTAATCATAAGGAGCTGCAGGAATTCAAGCATACTGGGGATGGAGAATCGGTCAGCTTCACGTCGGCTGACCTTGGAGCCAAGCGAGGTAATGAAGAATGCCTTTTTTTCACATTTAGGTTTCTGTCATTTCTGTAATGTTTTTTTGGGAGCTCTTCATCATTTCATACTGATTTTTTTTTCGCTAATCCCTGTATCGTATGAGTTTTTTTATGATGAGATTGTCCCTTCATTAGTTCTCCCTGTTTGGTTTGAAGGAATCAAAAGAAGGGAAACGAAATGGTGAAAGGAATTGAATTAACTAGTTTTCACGCACTTTTTTGGTTCTGAGAAATAGAGTGAAAATACTGTTGATCTTTATCATGCCTGTACCTCTCGTCCCACGTCCTCCCTTACCGCGCAGGTCATCCCCATCTCTTCGCAAATCGTCCACAGCCCCACCCATCTCCTTTATTCGCATCCGTCACCTCTCTCTCTTGATCTCTCGTCCCTAGCCTATGCCGAATTCCCGCTCTTTCTCCCACCTTTATCTCTTTCTTTAGCCTATGAGAGCGACAGATACTCAGCTTTAGTTGAAGATTTGGCAACGGTAACTTGCTTTTTGACAGACCAAGATATGAGATTGTTGACTAGGAACGTGCAAAAATCGGAAATTGATTTCCGGTCAGTCGAGTCTGATGCCTAGTCCACGTCTGCATAAGCTTTGAGCTGAAGATCGCCTATCGTGAGAGGAAGACCGAAGGACAGAGTGCCTTTGATGTAGCGTAGAAGATGTTTGAGTGCTTGATAGTCTTTATTGGTTGGAGCTTGCATATGTTGGCAGATAGAATTAGTGGCAAAAGCGATGTCTGGTCAAGTGATTGATAGATATTGAAGTGAACTAGCGAGTCTGCGATAGAGTTAGGGATAGGAAAAAAGTTGAACGGAGCTGGAGCAGTGGCTGTTCTTCGGTGTAATTAGAATCGGTGTTGACTTACAGTCTGCAAATCCTGCGGATTGTAGCAGCTTTGTGGCGTAGTGAATATGATTGAGAAAAATTCTAGAATTTGTGCGAAGAACCTGTATACCGAGAAATAAAGAAATTTGACCAAGCTGTTTGAGAGCAAAGTGAGACTACAGTTTATGGAGAAGATATTGAATTTTTGGTCGATCGTTTCCTGTGACAAGAATATCATCAACGTAGATTAGTATGTAAATTTGAATATTCTTGCGTTGAAATAGAAGCAAAAAAGGGTCGGAATGACTGAACCTGAAGCCAAGGTTGAGAAGAAAGTTGGTAAATTTCTAGGTACTTGTTTGAGACCATATATAGATTTTTTAAGTTTGTCTTTAGCTGTGGATACCGTGTCAGATCCCTGGAATGAAGTGGTTTGATAAAGATTTGTATTAATTGTCTGGAGTAAGATGGGTGGTAGCACCGGAATCAAGAACCCAGTCTTGAGTAGCAGTGGAAGGAGATCGAGCCATTAGCGCACGAGGCATCCAAGAAATGGTTGGACAACGATGCCAACAGTTGATAGCAATGTGTTCAGGTTTGCCGCATATTTGGCAAGTTGGATGGTCAGAGATAGAATGTGATGGTTGCGGCGAAGGAGAGACGGGCGGGCGAAAGAAGTTGTTCTTGCCTTTAAAAGATCGTCGCTGGCTATGTCCCCGAGCCGAAGAGGCGGCATTAGTGTAAAGGGAAATCGGTTCAGTGGAAGAAATGAAATCTTGAAGGTGTTCTTGTTGGATATTGATCTCTTCGTTGCAAAGAAGCAAATAGAGAGTGTCAAGATCGATGGGATGAAGAGGGGTTTGGATTGCCAATTTTAAATAATTATAGTTGGACGAGAGGCCATTAAGGATATAAAGAATAATATATGTCATGTCAATTTTAGAACTGGAGGCAGTGATGTTATCGATGATTATCTTGATTTGAGCTAGGTATTATTGCATAGATGAATTTTTCATCTTGATATTGTGAAGTTCGTTCTTGAGTTGGATAACTCGAGAACGGTTCGTGGGCTGCAATCGACATTCAAGAACCGACCAGATCTCGTGAGCGTCGGGGGAGGAAAGCACAAAGGAAAGAATCAAAGGCGAAATGGTTGAGAAGAGTGCAGAGATGAGATTGTTGTCGATCAAACGCCATAGTTTGTAATCGAAGCTGGCGGGATCAGTCGGAATTGGAGTTTCGCCCGTTAGGTGTCCAACAAAGCCATTCACAAGTGAAGTGCTGGAGCAGTTGAAGACGCCAGTTCGCATACGTGTCGGAGGTAAGCTGAGTGGGAACGGGATTCTTAATGTTTGAGATCAAGAAATTGAAAGGTGGGGGAATAACAAGGTTAGAAAGAGAAGTTGAGAGAGTAGAGGAAGAGGATGGGAGGGAGGCAGCCGATTCTTGATCTGCCATGGCAAAGCTCTGATACCATGTGAGAAACGGTAAAAGGGTAGACGGACAGAGCAAATACGAAAAGAAGAAATGAGAAAAAGTTGTATTCCAAAGTATGAATGTCAGGTTACAAATACACACATATATATATAACTGCAAGGGAATACAAGACACGTCATAGATGATGACGTGGACAGTTCACTAACAAAATGACCATAAAATAAGATTAGGTTAATCTCCTCATGCCCTGATTGGATTTGGTCGAGATTTATAATTTCAGTGTAAATTTTGATCAAAGTTTATTTTTTATGATATCAATTTTTGCAAAAAATGTCTAATTGGGTGGCCATCAAATTATTGTTTGGGATGATCTTTAAAAGTTTTTTTTACTTTTATCAAAAGTGATAAAGTTTTGTTTAATTAAAGTTACTAAACTGCAAATTTATAGAGGTGCACATTGTTGGGTATGTAATATCTAATTTACTGTTCTTTATAAACAAGTTCATGAATTGTAGAAGGCTATGGAAGTGAATAAGGTTGCCTTAAATATGTAGACATTGTGTCATTACTTATCAACTTTTTGATATTATTCCTATGCAAAGAGTTCTTTTGGTATGAACTATAAAGAAGCGTGTCAAAGAGCTTTATACTGAAATGAAGCATTCTGAAGGCTCTTTTAAAAACTTCAAGTTAAGCTTAATCGTACTAATTTACTGCACTAACTACATGATGAGTATTTGGAGAGACAAATTAAAACTTATACTACAAAAATAAATTTTATATCATTAAAATGTTTATATATGTTATTATTAAATTAAATTTAACATTTTAAAATTTTAATTAGATATAAAATATAAGAATATATATATATATATATATATATATATAATTTATTTTAAATGTTATATTACTAAAATGTATATATACATTTAGTAATATAACATTTTATTTTAAATTTATATATTTCTTTAATTTAATAATAAATATTAAAAAATTTTGTTTTATATATTTTTTTCTAATAAAAAAATTATAAACTTCAACATTTTTATTATTAAGTTAAAATTATAATAAATATATTTATAACTTTATAAATTTATTATTAAAATTTTAATAAATATATGATATCATATCTTTTTAAATATTTAATATAATAATTAAATATTTAATAAAATATTATATTAAAATTTATATATCATAATTATTTAGTACTTTTTGTTAAATTTAAATAATTATAGTTAATATTACGTACATCTGCTAGGATTCGAATATGGGCCTCATAATTGAATAACTAAAGACTCAATAACGCAGGGTACTGTTTGAATGATGATAAATTTTATATATTGGCATTTTTGGCATTTTTCTAAAAATTCCAGGTGTATTTTCTCCTTAAATTTTATGTCAAACGCGGTTTACAAATTCCAATTTTTTAAACTCTCCTTTTAAAAATTTCCCTCTTCCTGCCAGATAGGAAAGTTATTATTTTAGCTTTTTGTGAGTTGGTCTTTGCTCTTGCTTTCTCAGCCACTCCAAATGGAGAGATTATTACATCCGGTGTCCGAATGTGTTCAGAGACCAATAACCACACGCCACGTCACCTAAAACTCGATATTTTTGACTCGGTATTGCTCGGTATACATTCAGACCGTTTGGTTTTTGACTGGATGTGATAATTTCTCCTCCAAATGAGCCCTTTTGATACCTCGTTGGATAATTGTTGGCCTGCCTCAGTGGTTTGTTTCGTAGACTAAATAAGCCTAATGGTATGTTAGATGGACATGAACCTAGATGGAGGGCTGTTCCTACCCATGATCCCGTTGTCCAGGCTGCAGCAAACCATGCTGTTAAGGCCATCAATAATATGTTCAGTTTTCTTGTTACATTTGAGCTGCTTGAGATTCTACATGCAAAAGCTGAGGTCGAATAGTCTATTGAAGTCTTTTGATTTTGTTTCACTTCCTACGTTTTGTTTGCTCTTTGAACATTACCTGAATACTGCTGATATTCTCTTTCATTATTTTTTGGCTGACAGGTGATTGAAGACTTTGCTAAGTTCGATTTACTGCTTAAACTAAGGAGGAGAGGAGGGAAGGTGGAGAAATACAAGGTGGAAGTTCACAAAAATGTGGAAGGGATTTTTAGTCTGAATCAATTCCTGGAGGGGTATTAGCTCCTTTGCTTTGTTGTTGTTACTAGCAGACTTTTACTAATGAGCTGTTTAATAACTAATCACAAACTTAATGGTGGTGTTTTCTTTTTCTTATTTGGAGTTTAAATACTTGTTTCATGCATGGTTATGATTACTGTGAAAGTACTCAGGGTGGATTTGGAGTAATGATTTGGTTTCAGAAACCTTTCTGACAGATCATGAATTTGAATTACAAAATAGTCTATCTGATGAGGGTATAACAGCATATATAATTATAAATGCCTTCTAAAACTCTCATTTTTGAGAGAGTTTAGCATTTGCTATTCTGTTTCCTAATAGTTTCTTTGGATGTTTATATATTTGCTTCTGAATGTAACAGGTTAAGTGTGCCTCCTATCAGACTAAAGTGTCAATCAATACGTCATGTATTATGTAAAATCTTGTGCAAATTTAGATTTATATGCCTATTTGTTCACCTATTAAGTGTTGTAGAGATGAGGATGCTCAGGTGGGTTAGTGGCTTTAGTTTTAGAAATAGGATATGAAATGAGCATATACGTGAAAAGGTTGAAATAGCTCCAGTGAAAGATAAGATTAGAGAGAGTCGCCTTAGATGGTTTGGTCACGTAAAACGGCGGCCTTCCGATGATCCGGTTAGGAAAGTAGAGGTATTAGATTTTATTTATGTTAAGAAATATAGAGGTAGACCTAAAAAAATTTGGTTAGAAAATATTAGAAATAATCTTTATTTATTAGATTTAAATGAGAATTTGATTTTTAACATGACAAAATGGAAAAAAAAAAAAAATTTATGTCATTAACCTGACGTAGTGGGACAAAGGCTTGATGTTGTTATTGTCCTATCATCAAAAGGGACACTTGTTAGCAGTTGAATTTAGACTAAATTAATGATTAATTTAGCCAAACAGTTTGATAGAATATATGAATAATCCAGTGGTTAAATTAAAACTTAAATCCTGGATTTAATAAATCCTAACAAGAACAAGATTTAAGAAATTTCATAGGAATTAAGGATTTAATAGATCATCTTGCATGCAAACAATTCTCGGGATTTGACACCAATTAAAATATTAATAACCAAATAACAAAATATTTTTCAGAATTCAACAATACAAAAATTATAAGACTGTTTGAATTTACTATCAAATATCCTCTAAAAATGCTCCATTAGAGGCTAAATCCAAGTATGTAAATCCTCAAATCTAGAGCCGTTTGACCTTCCAACTCAGTTCCAACAAAGTACTTAGATGATTTAGGTTTGAGATTTACGTATATGATGTGTTTGCAAATGAGACTTTTAATAAAACACAATGAAGAAAAATGATTCATGTGGCCGACCCCTACGTAGTGGAATAAAGGCTTGTTGTTGTTGTTGAAGTGTATGCAAATGTGTTTTAATTGATACAAAAGTCTAAAAAAAAAGAAGTTCCATAACCATTGAAGAAAGAACCAGAAGAAAGCCAAAAAGCTCATAAAAAAGAAAGAACTATAACCGATCATCTGTTGTTCTAATTACATATTTCTAACGCTGTGGAAAAGCCTAAGTATAATAAAAAAGAGCACTCGGCTCATCAAAACTTGCTAAAACTTCTTTATGTACAGATATAATAATCTTAATCAACTGATCAACAAGGGGTATTCTGTGGCATGAAATAAACAGCTACCAAACAGCAAGACAGCTTAAGGAAAAGCTAAATGTCAGTTTTCGTTGTCGTAGTCTTCTTCTTCATCGATTCTTTTATCTATCAAGGCCAGTTGAAGGGGATCAATGGTAACTTTGTTGATATAGGTGAACGGCGGCCATGCCGAGACGGGGTTTGTCGTAGCTAAACCATTTTCGTCTAGATCAATGTTCAAATCAAAGTCTCTCACAGGAACAGGAGTACCTGTCATGTCTATCTCCTTCAGCTCTGTTTTGTTGAAGTCATTCTCTCCCTGCTCAAGTTTGTGATGGTGATGCGGAGACGTTTCTGGGCCACCTTCATATTTGTTGTAATGAGAAAAATCCCATTCAGTTTCATGGGAACCTCTTCTACGCCCCCTACCTCGTCGTCTACCCCGTCCTCTGCTATCATGAACCGGCTCCTGCCACCAGCTAATGTCTTTGGTTAGTCTCATAATAAAGATTGTATGTTTACATCTTATCTTCTTTACATGGATCTTGGCTAAACCGGTAAGCTAAGGCTTCGTTTGGTTATTCTATACTTTTTCTAAAAGGTAGTTTTAAAACTATTGTTTGAGATAACGAAGTATTCTAACGGAAAAGCTAATATAGAAAGCTTTTGAAAACACTATTAAAATACAGTTCTCTAAAAATCATTTCTGTAAAAATGGCACATACAAACAACAACAACAACAAAAAAATCCGTTGTTTCGAAATAGAAAAGGCGAAATCAAGCCGTCTCAAACGAGGCCTAAGTTATGATAAACGAATGGCAATGGACCACCAAACTCATCTAGTTCAGAGACGTGTAAAGACTCAAGTAATCAAAAGACCAAAAAAATGCGTTTCAAACCAAGCTTGCAATAGAGTCTGTCTACAATAACAATAAGTTTTTCTAGTTCAGAGAAGAGTAAAGATCTTACTCTTTTACTCCTCTTTGATTCTTCATCGATTACATTGCTTTCATCATCTACAGCTTTTCTGGGAAACATAATATAAGACTGTCAGATGTACTATATTGTAATGAATTGATAATTTACAGAGGCAACAAAAATGTAGAGCCTCTGACCTTCTCTTGGAAGATCTGTCTTCTCCAACAACAACTGAACACCCAACATCAGGAACCCTGTTGACTGTTTCTTTGAGGAAATCGAAGACACTAAAATTATGCACACACTGTTTTCTGAAGAATGAATGAAGTTCAAAAAAGAATCCAGTTAGGAACGTTAAGAGAATATAAAGTTCCAGGGAAAGACAAATTCTACGGCAATTTATTTTGTGCGGACACCGGAAGCAACCTTGCGTCCGGATTTGTTGTACCTTTACTGCGCTTTTTATGTATTTTTGTAAAAGGCAGCTATTAGCTGCTCTTTTGCTGAGTATTTGCAAAAGCGCTGCAAAATCGCAACAAAATGACAGCAAATACTCAATGAGTAAGATATTTGTTACGCTTTTGCTGTATTTTTACAAATACTCAGCAAAAGGGCAGCTAATATGCAATTAAAATTGTATTAGCTGCCTTTTGCAAAAATACATCAAAAACGCAGTAAAAGCGCAGCAAATTCGGACGCAAGTTTGCGTCCTGTGTCCGCACAGAATAATTTGCTAAATTCTACAGGCAGCATCAATTAAATTTAAAAAAATGGCAAACTTACAGATGCGAAGAACACATTGTTTTTGCCCCTCTTTTAAGAGTAACATTATATGTCCTGTCACATAGATCTTGCAAAAACAGTTCCAATGCTTTAGCTGCAAATGTTCAATGAAAACAAGAAAAACAATATAAAATGGAACAAAAAGAATGTTATAACAGTGAAAGATACTGGACGCTTGTTTAAAAAATCTAATTGTACTTATAAAGCATGCATGCTAATATACACACTAATCAAAGGGGTGAGTTTTGCAAATAAGCTCGTCCAAACTATGAGGTTAGCATTTCAGCAAAATTATCACTCATAACAGCTTAGAAATCAGCATTGGACATTGGATCATTAAAACGGAACTAATTAGCCAGCTCTTAAGCAAGAGAGAAGAACCTACTCCGATCCCTAGTTTCAAGAACTTTTTCCATGATGCTCCATATTGCCTTCAATAAGGCTAAATAGATAATAAAATTAAATAGAGTGGCAAAACAACTATAGATTACGGACCTTTATTTTTCATTTTAAATGAAAAAGTTTTATCGACTAAATATTTTGAAGAAATGGCACAATTTGCCAAGAGGCAAAATGCAAAGTGAATTCATAATTTGCGAGCCACATGCTAGAACATGTTAGTATGATTTACATTCAAATCATTCAAATAAATAAACCTATTAACATTGTTTTTTCAACCTCCCATGCTAATCAAGATTCAGTAAATCTGTATGACCAAGAACATTTAGCTGTAAATTCCATCTACGATATATGTTTGGGTATCTACTTTACTAAATGATGGTGCTGTTTTAACTTGACGTACAGGAAGAGACATTGCTACCCTCACAACTAAGAATGACGAGTGACTTCATTGATAAAAGCTGTGACTTCATTAATTGAAGCTGCATAAAGCTTCTATCATTACAAGGCGATGAACAAAAATATATACTATTTAAGATATCCAAAAAGCTAAAAGGTAAACACTATTAATTTGAAGAATCCTATCAAACTCTTTCAGGACGGTTTCAAGAATAATGGCCACCAACTCAGTTAGATTATTTATCCTCCTCAGCCACTCATTCTGCGGAGTGACAAAACACCAATGCTTTGGCTTGGTTTCCAATACTTATTGCATGGATTAGAATCATAACGGGAACAGCGGCTAGCATTACAAGGCTATGATTATTGGCTATAATAACTTCAAGATGCTATAAAGAATGTTGAGGGAATAAATAACAGATCCAAAAGCATCAGAAAGCTTAACTTTTCATTTAATGTATTAACCTGCAAACTTTTGTTAAAAGCATGCTTTACATTGCTTATAACAGAAAGTAAAAAGGAGCATTATTACAGGCTGACCAAAATTTTATTTAACAAACCGTAAACAGATTTATTTTTGCAGTGTTCAAAGTACTCATTTTACAAAAAATAGCGAAAGAAATATCTCATATGATCCACAACACAAGGCTATTTATTAACATTGCATTTCCACAATATCAAGCAGGTATGTTGGCAACTTCTAGAAAGCTTTGTTGTCCTTTTAGGGCTCAAAACAGTTGTATAGGAATGATTACTAGGAAAAGCTTTCATATATATTGACCATCTAAGTTAACCAGGAAAAGTTTTCATATATATTGACCATCTAAGATTAAAACTAGGGAAATTTACATACATACCACTTTATTTCATGTTATTTATATATCTAACACCTAAAACTTTAATATTGCATTCCTACCACTCATAAAATGTTAATATCAAATATATCACAACTATATTTCATTTTTACCACCCATACCACCCTAAAAACTTTAATATTTCATTCAATGCACTCATATTTATTCTATGGGGGGTAAACATGTAATATTAAAATTTTAGATGTTAGATATGTAAATAGCATGAAATAAAGTGGTAGTTGTAATATTAAATAGCAATGGATTACTTACAAACTAAAAGAGGTACAGCCAGTGCAATCTTTCCGACATCTTCATCTGTTTGCATTATCCTTTTAATCCGAGACTGCCAGAAAGAGAACAAATAGGTTATGCCAGGTACAAGCTTACGCAAAGAAGGAATAAAATATGTTGGCAGGATCCAAAAATGAAAAGATTCAAATGAAGCACCGCCAGAGAGCAGGCCAAATGCTTCATGGTCAATTACTTACAACCACAGATGATAAAAAGAAACATATCACGTAAAAAATAATCAAGATACATAAAAAATGAGCAGAACTTAAAACAGCTGACACGATGGAGGTAAATTGAGGATTGCTAGAAAATTATTGTTTTGTAATTGAGCCCTGCACGGGATTGTATCAAGCACAAATTAACCAGTTGCCACATCTAGACACAGATTAAACATACACCGCTGGAAGTTGATGGTTCAAACCATGCGGTATGTCTATGTTTTTTAAATTGTTTCATGTTAAGCACTATCCATATATCTACAACCCAGATATAGCACAGAGGCAATAGGTACTGGGTTTTTAACTTGTTTCAGGTACTTCCTCTCCATCTATCTACATCCATCCTATATATATCCACAAATTTATCTAGTTTACTGTATACTCATAAATGTCTTCACGAGTGTTTCACAAGTAGTTTTTGGTCTTTACGAGGATACTTAGTCTCAAGAAGGGTTCCTTTGACGAACTCTTCTGGGACCCTAAACCCTATGTTAGATTAGTGTATAGAGTTGTACGAGCATTCTATGTAGCTTATATTTTATTTACTTTTTCTTTGTATAGTCTTTTGTTTAGCCCTTAGAATCCTATAAATAAATGGCAATGACAATGAGGAGCAGTTGAGGACTTTGACTCTGATCTTGGGACTCTAATATTCCATTCTTGAATTATGGACTTTTCATTAATAGTAGTACTCTGCCAGTTCGAGATCCTTAGCCTTCTTTTATGCTCTCTATCTCTACTCTCTCTGCAACCTCCATTCTTTCTCACAAAATCCAACTCATCAAGTTGGCCTGCTAGGAAGGTTTCATGTCATCCACTGATAAATTCAGATTCAACATTTATGTCATTAAGGTCAAGTGAACTATATCACATTCACATCACATATTAACAACAATATGATGTGATTAACAACAATATGATACGACATAAGCTTAAAATAACAACAACTAAGACTAGGTCCATAAGTTCAACTGGAGAAATCATACTATGACATAAAAAATGTACCAGTGGCATGCTTGAAATAACTCAAGAAATCTAGAATTGTATAATGTGCCTTTATCCAAAAACTAATGCATTCCCCAAATGAAATATAAACTTTTGAAGAAGATTCTTACTGTTATCGAATAAAAAAAATGCCTATCATCTTCACATCCAAAAAGTTGATAGGAACAAACAATAATTACCAAAAAATGTTACTTTCTCTAATAACAAATCCAAGGTGGTGTTGGCATTGGATGAATGGAAGAGAATAACAAAATTTTATTTGATTTAAAAAAGATGAAAAGTGGCTAATGGATGGAGTTTGGGCATGAGAAGTTTATGGAAAGATGGCTTTTCTAAAGTGGCCCAGAGCTACCTTGGATGGGGTGGCTTGTAGGTTGGTTCGAGTGGTTTGAGGGATTGCAAAATTATTTGGAGGGTCCAAGTGAGGTGGTAGGCTCAAGATTGGGTAGTCTAGAAAGTGGCTAAAGGTAGGAAATGATCTTTGAGGTTGTCAAGTGAGTGATGAGAGATCTAAAGGCCTTGAGGGGAGAGAGAAGCCTTTGGGGTTTACGAAATGAAGACCAAGAGCATACAAAGTAGATAGAGCCTTTGCATGGGATTTAGGATGTTTGTGAGGAGCCGCGCCCAAGGAATCCATCGTCAACCCAAGCATAAGAAAATAATAAGAAGATGAATTTCTTTCAAATTCATTTATAGAATAATTGTTCCGTTACAATGACATACAACTTAAAATAAACCCATTGCCCTTCCCATTACATTAAGAAGTCAAAAAGACAAAAATCTAAAAGTTGTCCATTCCAAACAACCCAATGGGTTCGATCTTCTCTTCGTATATGAAACTTGAGGGGTTGAATCTTCATGCATTAGCACTACATTTGGAATGTTATTTAAATGCTCTTTCCTTTCATGAACCTTAAAGAGTCACTTTGATACAATCAAAATTAAAAGCAGGGTAGCTAGATTGCATTTAGACTACATCTTCCTTTCAAAATAAGAAATAATATATGAAATAGCCAAAAAACCTAACAAATAACAAAACAACACGAAGGACAATACAATTTTCATATAGATTAAATCATAAAACAACACATACGACAATTACAATTTTAGAACATAGCAACACCTAAAACTGTTTTTCTTTGCTTGAGACGAAAGATACATGGTCACTTGCAGATAGAAGAATTAGATAAGAAGCCCGATAACAATTGTAGAGAGGAGAAGAGAAATGGAACAAGCTCGCAAGCTTTCCTAAGAAGAAACCTGCAGGTTTTAATTCCAAAAATTACTCCATATCATCCTCCTTTTTTTTAACTATAAAACAACCCATATATATAGGTGAAAAGAGGAAGCCAAACAGCCCACAAAATCTCCAGCCGAACCAACCAAAAAAGGGGAGCCAAAAGACCAGCCGAAGGGACCACACGGGTGACAAGAACGAGTAGCCATAGGGGGCAGGAACAGCCAGCCACAAGACAGGAGCCAGGCGGAGAAACAGAAAGGCCAACAGAGGGGGGGTGGGGGGAAGAACCTGGTAGGCAGAGGAACCGAAGAGGACAAAACAAGGGGGATTACCCCCCCCCCCCCCCTGCTTACATCACACCTGATTGTTCATCTTGAATGTCAACAAAAAAATTTGAATCTTCTTATATATATAATAAATATATCAAAATCTAAGCCTACCAACACCTTATTGTTCTCAAGTTCACCAACACTTGCTTGACTCTACAACAACTCTCACCTCCACTATCTAAATTTCTCTCCTACTCTCTCACTCTCTCTTCCTTCCTTCCTTTCCCTCACTAATAAATATGTCACATGTGTCCTCTAACTTTGTGATTTTAACACCATATGACACTACGAAGTAATAATTATGATCGGGGCACTCTGACCGGATGATTTCACCACAAAAATGACACTATCAAATTATGGCCATGAGTATAGCTCATAAGCTAACTAATGACTTAAATCTACGAGTAGCGAATCGTATGGAGGAGTTGATAGCAAACGATGTTCTCTAATTGGCTTTAAATTATACTCTGAAACAAACATCCATCATGAATCTATAAAATTCTCTTGGATGGTGCAACACATAATTTTCGAAAAAAAAAATCCTTTAGTCAAGTTGGGACAACTACTTTTGTTGACTAAGTAGATTAGAGATCATGACAACCTAATGTAATGAAAATTAGGGGTGTCAATTTGGGTCAACGGGTCGGGTTCGCATCCAACCCGAGTTGACCCAAGTGTAAATGGGTTGGCCCAAACCTGACCATGTTTCACAAATGGATCAGGATTTTCAACCTGGACCCGACCCACATGGATTACGAGTTGACTCGACCCGACTTGTGAACCCGAAATAGGGTTTAGGTTGCGTCCAGCGCAAGTGCGGGGCTTACGATTCTGTTAAGTGCGAGTCAGCAAGTGCAGGAGTCGGCGAGTGCACCAGTGTGGGGTGTGTCCAGCCCTAGCCGTCGAGGTCGAGTGTGAGTGCCGCCCGACGGTCCGAGTGTGGGGCATTTTATGAGGCCACTGGTGACAGGGGTATGCCAGTCTGGGCTAAACCTGATAGGGGCTTGCACAGCAGTCAGAACAATGTGGCAACACGGGGCGTGTGAGGCAGACGGCGGCAGCACAGTGCGGGCGTTACCGGGTTACCGACTTACTGGTTTGGACTGGTTGAAGCAGGGCTGACAAGAGACAGCGGGTCAATTCGGGTCATACCCGGGTTGTCTGGTTGACCCAAACCAGATCCGATCAATTCAAGCCATAGTTGGGGAATGTGAGGTTTCAAACTATGTGTTATCCATCATTTGAAATTCACCCAATTTGAATGCATTCCAAGTTTATAAATAAGTGTGGGGGAGAATCCCAAATCCACTATGCTGCTTGGTATTTGGTTAGATGGATTTACATATATACCACTTTATACTACTCTATTTACATATATAACACTTAAAACTTTAATATTATATATATATATATATATATATATATATATATTATTTTAATATCAAATATGACACCCATATTTCATTCTCACCGTCCATATATTTCATTCCCACCACCTATATTTGATATGAAAGTGAATTATGGGTGGTTGGTATGTATGTAATATTAAAGATTTAGGTATTAGATATGTAAATAGAGAAATATATAGTTGCATGTATGTAAATCCCCCAAAAAATCTAAGTCATTCAATTTTCTCCTTCACACTTATTATACTTGCAACCAAATATCTTGCATGAAAAGAAAAAAAAAATTAGTGAACCGCTGGCCTCTGGACCATAAGATAGACCATGACTAAGGCAAGCAAGTATTAAGAAAAATACTTTGAAACAAAATATAGGATAACTTTGAAGTATATCAAATATGATGCTCTTAATAGAATATAATGGAGAAGAAGTATTAATGTAGCCTACCCCACGTAGTGGTATAAAGGCATGTCCTTGTAGTATCAAGGAAGATGCCGGAGAACTAATAAGTCTAGCAATAATCAGGATAGACCAAACAAGGAACCCAGTCATAGATGCGTGGACATGCTTGTTCTTTCAAAGTGAAGCTTTTCATTGCAGAACTACAAAAGCATTCTAGCATAAACCAATGACCGCCGTCATTCAAAATAAACCCATAAAAACAAGAGCCTGGTGCAGGCTAATTAGAAAAATGCACTTGCAAATACGATACCAAACACATCTCTTTCCTCCCCATTACAGCAACGCACACAAAACCCTAACCTCCTCCATCGAGCACCAAACCTTGAAACCAAAGAAAACACAATCCATACCAGAGAAACTCGTATACTGCAAGAAACAGAACCTACTTCTTCCTTCCTAATGAAACAGAACCTATCAATCAAATCAACCCGTAGCACGAAAACAGAGGCAAGAAAACAATAGTATTAAATTACTGGATAGAAAAAAACGCACAGCAGGAAAACGGGTGTCAAGTTTCTTTCTCATGGCGTTGGCAATCCTTCATTGATCGACCAAAGAACCCCTCCACGAAGCTTGAACCGAAGAACAGAGAAGATAGGTTGCAGAGACTAAAGGCAAAGCACAGTCAACTTCTTCCGCCGCTTGCCTTCACGGTAGAGAATAGGACGTCTTTTAGTGAGAAAGAGAATCAAGTCGAAGCTCAGAGGGAAAGAAGAATTTTGATTTTGAAGAAATTTGATCTTCTTCAGCCTTGTTCAGTGAACCAAATCCTCTGCCTCTCCCTCTCCCTCTCAAAAAGTGCTTGAATCAGGGGAAACGGATGGCAACTTTACAGAAAACACCCTCCCCACAAGCGTTTTCCCGAGATTTCCTGCCGCTTCCCAGCGCTGTGAAAACTATGCGCATCCCAATAATTCTAGTTCAAAATGACTTTGAAAACTGGTAACATGGATTTGTTTTAAATTATTAAAAAAAAACGAGCAACTATAATATACATTTTTAATAATAAGAGCATGTAAATTTTAAATTTTAAAACGTGGCAAACAAATAAAATCAGAATGCTCCAAATAATTTGAAATATTTTTTAAAAATGAGTCATACAAATTGACGCATTCATACCACATACCGTCCAATCAGTTGAACTGAAATTAGTAGAACTGTAGCAATGCATCATACTAAATGATGCATTCAATATAATGCACCAAATAATATGATGTATTCCATTGAATGAGTCAAATTGTTTGGCTTATTCTAAATTTGTCAAATAATTTGGTGATTCAGTGAATGTGACACATCCAATTAAGGCTTCGTTTGGGACGGCTTTTTCACTGCTTTCTAAAACGGAGTTTTAGTACAAAAATAAAAAAATTTGTACTAAAACTCCGTTTTAGAAAGCAGTAAAAAAGCCGTCCCAAACGAAGCCTAAGTTAATTTGCTTCTTTTAAAATTTTTTTAAAGTCCCGCTCTTGCTCAGTTGCTCTTAATTTAAATTAAACACCTACTCCTTAAAAAAAAAAAAAATCCAAAAGGATTTTTAAATAACTCTAACAATGAATTTGATTTTTTTCAAATAAATTATTACTTGCAAAGAACTTATCGTTATCACTTATGCATTCCTTAAAAAACATGTTAATTAACATTTAGATACTCAATTATTTAAGGCCTTATTTGGCCTCATTTTTTATCTTTTCTTATTATTTTTATATTTAAATAACATATTTGTTCTATATTTTTTTAATAAATTAATTTACCTTTAAAATATTAAAAATAATTTTAACATTTTAAATTTTTTTAAATTAATCATAGTCGTGACCACCACTATCATTATATGTGCCACTATTCTTCTTGATACGTCATCACGAAATTATTTTGATCGGGCACGAATCTCGACGCAAAAATCAAGTTGGAAACTTCAAAAATTAAATCCGGAAGCACCTGAACTCCGATTTTAGAGAACTTATAGTCAAACTGAGCGTCTCGAAAATACGAACCCAACGATATCAAATTCAACTCAATCTGAGCCCAAATGAGCCCAAATCAAGCGCCCGAAGTGCAATTGGAAAGCTCGTACCACAATTTGAGTTACCAAACGGTCTCCAATTTTAACGAGCTTATACTCGAATCGAGCGGATCGACGAGACGAATCCAACAAGCCCAAGATCTCCGAATTCCGACATCACTAAGGCCTTCAAATGTTCAACGAACGGTGCATAATCGAAGGATTCGACATCAACCGTCCATTCGACCACTCCCTATTCGCCCCTGATCTCACACCTATTTACAAGTCATGCCACTCCAGAAAAACTATAAATAGAGCCCTCATTCTTCACAAGGGGGGCCGAAGCAAGAAGAAGAAGAAGAAGAAGGGAAGAAGAAGAGAAGGGGAAGGAGAATCAGCTCCTCCTCGACCACCGCCTGAGTTCTTCCCGCTGCCCGAACACGCTGGGATTCTACCGGATATTCGGGAGAACGCCAGAATTCTGCCTAACTTCCACGGGATGCTGAAATTATTCTCAATTAACGACAGAGTTCCCTTCTGATGCCGAAACTCCGCCCAAGTGATGTTGGAGTTCTCCTCGTCTACCAACAAACGTCAGACTTCTACCCGACATTGGACCTTCACTCTTCGCCAAGTTTCTACCTGACGCCGGACTTCTACTGGTTATCGGACTTCGCTGGACGTCTATGCAAAGATGGATTCCTTTCCATTGTTGGACTTCTACCTGACGCCATCCTTCTGTCCTTCGTCGTCAGACAACAGTTCTTCCGACCTCCATCGTTAGCCGACTACGGTCCTCCTGACTTATGTCGTCCTCCGATTACAGTCCTTTCGACCTCTGTCGCCAGCCGACTACAGTTCTCCTGACTTGCGTCGCCCACCGACTACAAGCCTTCCGACCTCCGTGGCCCGTCGACTACGGTCCTTCCGACCAAACGAACACGTCAATAATGATTCTTTGTATTAACATCATATAATATACTACATAAGATGTACATCAAGCTAAGGCCTTCACCCAATGAAGGACTTCATTTGTAATCAACTACAATACTAGTGGATTCATTTAAATTGGTCTAGGCCTCGTGATTTTTTCCCCCTTTTTAGGGGTTTTCCACATAAAATTTTTGGTGTCTCATGAGAATGCTACACACTCTCACTTATTTGATTGTGTGCCGGATTTTTGAACAATGCTTATGTAAAACCCCTCCGAAGTGCATTTTTTTAGTGCAGTTAGTCCGTACGAACTGACTTTAGTACGGGACGAACTGAAGAAAATTATGAAGAATCTGTATGATTCGTCTGTACGAACCTGTACTGGCGTGGATGAACCGTCGGGATGAAATTTGTCCAGAGAGCAAATCATCCAGGAACGAATACACTTCGTCTAAACGAGATTTGTCCAGATGGCAAATCGTCCCGGGACGACTAGGAATCGTCCGGGACGATCCTGCTTGATAAGTATTGGAATTGAGATATTTTGGATCATTTTGAAGAGAGAGAAAAAGCTGGAGAGACAAAGAGAAGGAAAGAGAAGAGGAAGGCTTGATTTCGGAGGCCGCGGAGCGCTTTTCGTCAGTCGTCGTTGTTGGAAGATTTGTTCGCCTCGCAGTAAGGACTCCGAATCCTATTTCTGATTTCAAAGATTTCGAGTTTTGATATTTCTCTACTCAGTTTTGTGTTTCTGTTACCGAAAAACGTGCATATCTTTGTATTGACGAAACTTTTACCGCGTAACTTTTGGTATGTTATGGAACTGATGTTTTTGTACGATTTGAGTATTTTCTGGAAAGTTTTCACCATATATTTTGAGTTCTGTGTGATTTTTATCGAATAAGAAATTATCTGGACATTGGAAAATATTGCTTCAGTACAAGTAAAGCTTTGAAACGTTGTTTTATTCAATTTCTGATAATTTGGTGATTTTTTGAAAATATGTATTTTAACTCTGTTTGGAATTCTATCGACTGTACGATATTTTAAGGGTTCTCCTTAATTGAGCTATTTGTATTTGTTGTTTTATATGAATGTGCATATGATTGAATATATTACTATTATATTCTGAAAGACAAGTGAAGACTGGTTGAACCGTTGGTTGGAGATTGATTTGACCTGCATAGGATGGTGGGCCGATGGGCTTTCCTTTAAAAAGGGTTTGGTGTTATCCTTTATTGATCATGGATACAATGATTGGGAGTCATAAGGAGATTATTATGCCGACGGGCGGCCGATGGGTAAAGAGTGACAACTCCATAATTGAGCCAACGGATATACAATGGATATACAACGATACATTGATACATTGAAAAACGCCTTAATAACCAGTGATTGTACTTGTTAAGTAAGACTATTGTATTGTATTGCATGTTTAAAGTATTGTTCTTATGATTTATTGATGGAATTACCGATATTGAATTGATCTATTGTTTATTGATTGATTTATCGATTATTGTATGAATTTTCTGATATCGACCGATCTATTGATTTATTGATATTGAATTGATTTATTGATACTTTATATATTTACTCACGGATTTACGGGTTCATTGTTACTGCATGATCTTATTGATATTGATTCATTGATACTTATACGTGTCACTAGATACAGATATTGATATAGATATTGATATTAATATTTTATTGATTCATTGATACTACGGACATCGATACTATTGATTAACTGATCTATCGATTTATTGATATTATTGATTCATTGATACGATTCATTCATTGATACCCATGATTTCAATGATACACCGAATATTCGTGATACACCGAGCACGTGACATAGACTATTTTTACGATATATGATTTGATTTCCACTATTTTTCATGATATTGATATTGATATTAATTTGATCATTTTATATATTTTATGCCGATTGATACTATTGACCGGAGTATTGATTTGATTGATATTATTGATACGATGATTTTTCTTTATGAATTTGACCGATGTTTGAAGATACGATCAAATTGACGTATGGATTGATTGAGCATTATGGATTTTCTACTGTTTATCGATTCCTACCGACGATTATGGATTTTATTGATTATGCATTTATTACTGATTTTTGTATCGGCATAGATTCAATGATCATGTGCAATTGATTGGTATGGATTTGACTGATTGACATGCATATTGTTTCAGTACCGTGCTTTGATTTCAGTTGTAGGCTTTGATGACCCGTTGAGCTTTTTGAAGCTCATTATATGTGGTTAACAATTTCAGGTATGGGCAAGGAAGCAGGAGTGTGAGGTTGATCTGAGATCTTCAGGTTTTGTTCCTTTTTGTTATATTTATTCTTTTGTACTCAGGACTAGTTAGAGATGTGATCATTAGTGAGATCCTGAGTATTGTAAATGAACTTTTGGGAATGAATAGAAATGTTTACTTGATGTTTGAAATTATAGATTTTGTTAGACTGTTTATCACTAATTAATGAATATACATAGCTCTGGTAGAAGACTGATTTAATGGATTCACGGAATAATTCTTTCCAAGTTAAATCTTTGGGCATCACAGTTTTAGTGGTATCAGAGCAGTGTTATTGGAAGAATTGATTGTTATCAGAGCTGTAGGATTTGATTGAGAGTTGGGTAGAATGGATAGTTTCAAGTGCATCACTTTGCATACATAGTCGCAAGTGTGTATCATTCCGATTATACTAAACTGTGCAGGTGAAAAGTTAAATAAATAATCCAGAGTCAAGTGCACCAAATGAGCAACACAGTGCAGCTCCAGTACCCTCAGCTCCAGTACTCTCAAAAAGTATGATGCAATTGGACACTGTTATAGCACAAGTCATGGGTGATACATAGAGTAAGATGACTGGAAGTAAAGAAGAAGTAGATAAGCATTTACAGACATTTCATAAGTTGAAGCCTTCGTTGTTCAACGGAGCTGTAGGACTCTGAATCCTATTATTGATTTCAAAGATTTCGAGTTTTGGTATTTCTCTGCTCAATTTTGTGTTTTCGTTATCGAAAAACGTGCATATCTTTGTATTGACGAAACTTTAACCGCGTAACTTTTGGTATGTTATTGAACTGATGTTTTTGTACGATTTGAGTATTTTCTGGAAAGTTTTCATTGAATATTTTGAGTTCTATGCGATTTTTATCGAATAAGAAATTATCTGGACATTGGAAAATATTGCTTCAGTACAAGTAAAGCTTTGAAACGTTGTTTTCGATTTCTGGTAATTTGGTGATTTTCTGAAACTGTGTATTTTAACTATGTTTGGAATTCTATCGACTGTACGATATTTTAAGGGTTCTCTTTAATTGAGCTATTTGTATTTGTTTTTCTATATGAATGTGCATATGATTGAATCTATTACTATTATATTCTGAAAGACAAGTGAAGATTGGTTGAACCGTTGGTTGGAGATTGATTTGACCTGTATAGGATGGTGGGCCGACGGGCTTTCCTTTAAAAAGGGTTTGGTGTTATCCTCTATTAATCATGGATACAACGATTGGGAGTCATAAGGAGATTATTATGCCGACGGACGGCCGATAGGCAAAGAGTGACGACTCTATTATTGAGCTAACGGATATACAATGGATATACAACGATACATCGATACATTGAAAAATGCCTTAATAACCAGTGATTGTATTTGTTAAGTAAGACTATTGTATTGTATTACATGTTTAAAGTATTGTTCTTATGATTTATTGATGGAATTACCGATATTGAATTGATCTATTGTTTACTGATTGATTTATTGATTATTATACGAATTTCCTGATATCGACCGATCTATTGATTTATTGATATTGAATTGATTTATTGATACTTTATATATTTACTCACGGATTTACGGGTTTATTGTTACTGCATGATCTTATTGATATTGATTCATTGATACTTGTACGTGTCATTGGATACAAATATTGATATGGATATTGATATTGATATTTTATTGATTCATTGATACTACGGACACCGATACTATTGATTCACCGATCTATCGATTTATTGATATTGTTGATTCATTGATACGATTCATTCATTAATACCATGATTTCATTGATACACTGAATATTTGTGATACACCGAGCACGTGACATAGACTGTTTTTATGATGTATGATTTGATTTCCACTATTTTTCACGATATTAATATTGATATTAATTTGATCGTTTTATATATTTTATACCGATTGATACTATTGATCAGAGTATTGATTTGATTGATATTATTGATACGATGATTTTTCTTTATGAATTTGACCGATGTTTGAATATACGATTGAATTGACGTATGGATTGATTTATATAGCATTATGGATTTTATACTGTTTATCGATTCTCCTACCGACGATTATGGATTTTATTGATTATGCATTGATTACTGATTTTTGTATCGGCATAGATTCAATGATCATGTGCGTATGGATTTGACTGATTGACATGTATATTGTTTCAGTACCGTGCTTTGATTTCAGTTTTAGGCTTTGGTGACCTGCTGGGCTTTTTTAAGCTCATTATATGTGGTTAACAATTTCAGGTCTGGGCAAGGGAGCAGGAATGTGAGGTTGATCTGAGATCTTCAGGTTTTGTTCCTTTTTGCTATAGTTATTCTTTTGTACTCATGACTAGTTGGAGATGTGATCATTGTTGAGATCATGTGTATTGTAAATGAACTTTTGGGAATGAATAGAAATGTTTACTTGATGTTTGAAATTATAGATTTTGTTAGACTCTTTATCACTGATTAATGAATATACATAGCTCTGGTAGAAGATTGATTTAATGGATTCTCTGAATAATTATTTCTAAGTTAGATCTTGGGGCGTCACAGCTAAGACGTTCATTTTATATTTCTCTACCGTCACGAATACTCCTGGACGCAACACTTCTATTTCATCTTCTTTACCAAAGTTACCATCTTGTTAGTGATATGCAGTTGTGCACTATAATTGTGTTAATAAACTTATTTAATATTCAATGATAAAATTTTGTGTTTATGAGATTGAATTTTGTGATATTGAATAGTTTTGATATGAAAAATAATTGTTGGGATATATAAGGGACTAAAATACTTTGAGATTTTACTTGTAATCAGGAATCTGTATTTGAAAATATGTTTGTTGAGAATTATAAGGGCCCAAAGTACTTCGAGATTCTATTTGAAAGAGGGGGATTCTACTGGGAGTCATAAGAGGTCAGAATTCTATAAGATTATGTCTAGGATCAGAAAAATATGTGATATGAATTATTATGTAATATGAATTTTTGTTTAATTAACTAAGTATTATTATTTGAATTTTTAGATAGTTGAATGTTCTTATTATTTTGCCCAATATAATGATTTTTTATATTGCATTTAATCACATTTAACTACATTTAAATATTATAAAAGTATTCAATAAAAAAAATAATTTGAAATTTTAAATCAATAGCTGTTGTAGCTTACTATAATTTTGAATTCTATTTTTTTTTTAAGATCTAGGAAAAGGAGTGAGCCTGTTGATTAGCAATTCATGATCTTATTTGAGTTTATATAAGTTTTTATCTATTGTGATTTTTGTACGTTCATGACTAACTTTGGTTATATTTATCTATACTCTCTATTATGTAGTCATATGAAATAGTGTAGATTATATATATATATATATATTTTGATGAAATGAAAAAGATTTTTTTGGATGAGTTTATTTTCAATATTATGGATATTTTAGTGACTATATAGTACGTTGTCTATTTAAAAGGTATATTAGAAGAAAATCTAAAATATTTTAAAAACTAGATCTTGAGATTATCTATCATACCTCAACATGATATAACTTGTCTTATTGGGTTGGGTTGTGAAAGTAGAGGTGTCATGATTTTACACAACCTAAAACCTGTAAAAAAATTTTAAGTCTTAATCAACCCATTTAAAAAATGGATCAGGTTTGGGTTTCATATTCTGACCAGATTATAATTTTTGGTCTTAATCGGGTTAACTCAAATACCTAAAAAACAACTTGAAATTGATTATTTGCTCATAGCTAAATGACTAAATATCAATGTAACATTCATCGGCCCATCGTGCTCGTCTTAAAATTAATTTTGTTTATTCATCCCACTCTTGCTAGTCCATCACACTCAACTGCTTGCCCACTTTACAGCTCGCGCACTTGCCCACTCGCCCGCACGATCACTTTTGCTCCCTCGCCCATTACACACAATTAGGTCAACAGGTCCAGTCAGGTTTTGGCCAAGACTTATAACTCATTTACCTAATCAAGTCAGGCTCGGGTAAGGTGAACTAAAACAAGGTTAATTTTGGGTTGGATCCGAACCCCAATTTGATATACCTACTACAAAGAGATCAAATAATTATTCATAATTATATACTGTACTTGTATGCCTGCCTTTTCAATTATTCTACAAGTAGTTGGTGCATCGTAACATAAGAACTCACACCTTGTGGACCTATATAAACGCTTGAGCAAAATTCATGAAACATAGTTCCACAAATGACTTAATAAGGAGATCGACGCCTCCAAAGCTCACAGTCAAACTCATCACTCGCTTCCCAATGGCAAACTCACTAATCATGCCACTTGCTATCCACCATGGCAGACCACTATTGATCTCACTCGCCACCTAAACTATAGGGAAGGCTCATATTCAATACAATATCAGCTCTCATTATCACCGTCAGTCGGTCATGTAGCTTGCTTACCCTACAATTCAAGCTCACTCGCCTTTCTACCCCCTGCAAGATGGAACTTTTATTACGTCTGGTGTAAGGACATAGAGGAACGTCCGGTTGGAGGCAAAATCTCGCCAAAAAACTCGGAATTTGCTTGGTACAACTAGGTATTATTTGAAATTAACGAGGAATACCGCTCTTTGAAGACCAATACCGAGTTATACCGAGCTGTACCGAGAAATACCGAGTTGTACCGAGTTTTTCTAGGGAAAACTCGGTACAACTTTTGTATAACTCGGTATTTCTCGGTTTAGCTCGGCATAACTCGGTATTGGGTCTTCAAATGATGGTATTCCTCGTTATTGTTTGGTATTGCTCGGTATTTGCTCGGTACAACTCATTTTTTGGCGGGATTTGGCCTCCGACTGGACGTTCTTCTGCGTCCGATCAGAGGACGTAATAATTGTTCTGCAAGATGACATAGATCTCCAATGCATGATACCAACAATCTCAAAGTGCAACCTAGCCTGTCACACGCCCGGGATCTGAAGAAAGAATTTCTTTTCTTTTCTTCTTTAGTATCTGTTCAATTCATTATATTTCTTTCATCTTTAATTTAATAACCAGATCGATAAACATCCAGATCATCCAAAAGAATATTAGTTGTTTGACTGGAGGCGTGCTCTAAACCCTACCAGCATAAAGCTTTTTTTTATTTATTTAAATAAATCAATACCCATTTTTCATATGTTTTTCAAAGTTCATGGACAAAAGCACTATCTGTTACGACCAAAAGGATCAACTGATAAACAACAGATTTTAAGTTGGTCGACAACTCTTAAGTTTAATTGGTTTCATTCATTGTAATGTATCCCTAATGGAGGCTATTTATATAAACACAAAACTATTTATGATTTATTAATTATTTATTAAATAATAATACACAACTTTTATAATATTTTATTTTTAAGACTACAGTACTCATAATTTTTATTTTATATTTTTACTGTTATGTTTTTTTTTATTTAAAAAAATGTTCTAATAACCTATTTTTAATAAAATAATTTTTCTATGAATATTTTACAACCACTTTTAAAAAAAATTACAGCCGTCCAAATCTTACTCTAATACTTCCCCTTGAAAAAAAAAAACTATATCAAGAATGGAGCAGCCAACATACCATTAGGGGTGTCAATTCGGGTCAACGGGTCGGGTTTCGGTTGAACCCGGAACTGACCCGGCACTGTTCGATCGGGTCAACCCGAATCTGACCCGTTTTTAAAACCTAGTCAGGTTTCAGATCCGAACCCGACCCGTTTCAAGTTCGGGTCAACCCGACACGAATGACTTGAAGTTGATCTAAAATTGCTAGTTTTCGGGTCAAAATCGGATCAATCTTCAATTTTCGGATCAAAATCGGATAAAAACGGGTCAATCTCGGGTTTCCGAGTTAAATTGAAGTTTTTGTGTCAATTTCAGGTCATTTTCGAGTTGCTGGGTCAATCCGACCCAAATTTTAAAACGGGTTGATTTGTTGAACCAAACCCAACCCGTTTCGAATCTGAGTTGACCCTAACCCGGGGTCATGTCAAAAATTGACACCCCTACATACCATACAAACTCAATGTCTCATTCACTATAAGATATAATGTAAAAACTTTACTCTATTTTGCATATGAAATATTAATATATTTTTTAATTATAATTTTTTTTAATGATATGAACTTTAAGTTTTTTTTAAAATATAATAACTTAGCTTAACAAGCATTTTCAACCTCTGGATAGACCTCCACTCCACCGTAAGTTTGCAAGTTACAGTTGAACAGCATTAGCACCACGTACAGTGAAAGAGACGCTTGTGATGACGCCGCCTGCGTCGATCGTGGCCGAATTCCGTCTACTGACGCGCACCGGCAGTCCGCCTCTCACCCTCAGCGTTAACGAGAGAAGGTGCTCCGGACACGTATCCTTATCGAGAAGTACTTCCAGTTTGAACCGTTCGATCACGCAGGCTGCGATCGACTTCATCTGGATGTACGCCATTTCCTTTCCCAAACACATCCTCGGCCCCCCGTGAAACGCCGGAAACTTAAACGGGCTCTCCGCCCTGAACTCGCCGCCGGCACCGTCCAGCCACCTCTCCGGCTTGAATTCCCTGCAATCTTTTCCCCATATCCCCTCCATCCTTCCCATCGCGTACGCGTTGTACGACAGGAACGACCCTTTCTTGATCTCGGTCCCATCGGGCAAAACCTCGTCGGCGCAGCAAAGTGCCGAGTTGAACGGAACTGGCGGGTAAAGCCTCATCGCCTCCGTCACCGCTGCGTGCAGGTAATGCATCTGTCGCAGTTCGTCCAAGCCAAGGCCGCAGCCGGCTTTGCGGACGGCCGCCACCTCGGCGAGGATGTGGCGTTCGACGTCCGGGCGGGAGGAGAGGAGCCAGAAGAACCACGTCAGCGCCGAGGAGGTTGTCTCGCGGCCGGCGAGGATGAAACTGATGATGATGTCGCGGAGGAACTCGTCGGAGTTGTTTTCCCCGTCGACGATGAACCGTGAGAGGAGGTCATCTCCCCCGCCACTGCTGCGTAGACGTGCAGCCTTTTTTCTGGAACGTATGATCTGTATAGCGAACTCGTGGACGATTGCGATGGACTTGCGAAGCCTTTTCTCAGACCCAACGTCGAACGCCTTCTTAACCCTCCAGAGAAAAGGTACCGCATAGCGGAATCTCCCCGCGCTTAGCTCGGCGGCGTCGCCGAAGGCGGCGGCGAAGCCGCTGGCTAGCCCCGTACGGAAGCGGGAGGGATCGAGGTATGCTGGGTCCACGTCGAAGGCTACCTTGCAGATGTTGTCGAAGGCGAAGCGCTCGAGAGCGTCCTGTAGGTCGATGGATCCGCCAGCTTCGGCTGCACGGTGGAGGAAAGGGATGAGGCGGGTGGAGATCTCATGACCAACAGTACGGTGGACGAAGAAGCGTAGGGAACGAGTGTTGAACTCAAAGCTGGCTGTTTTTCGCTGAAGGCGCCACAGGGCGCCGTCGGAGTTGAAGATGCCGCGGCCGAGGAAATCGTGGAGGATGGCGCGGAATTCATCGCCCTTGGGGTAGTTGTCGAAGTGAAATTTCAGCATGTGCTCGACGTTCGCCGGATTCGCGGTGATGACACCGCGGATACCGCCGGGGCGGTGGAAGACCAACGTGTTGGTCGGAGAAGCAGCAAGGAGATCCGTCGACCACTCAAGAAAGCGGTCGCGGTGGCGGAGGAATTGGGGAAGGTGGCCGATGATGGGGTAGGGCTGCAACCCTGGCGGGTAGTACGAGTTTTTCTTAGGAAAATTCTTGTTGGATAAAAAGAAGAGAAGTAGATAGATTGAGATGGCCGAGATGAAAGCCAAAGGGATTGGAGTAAGCAGGAAGAAGAGGTCTGCAGCCCAATCGATTGCCATTTTCTTCCCCAAGTGAGAGCAGGGAAGAATGAAGTTAGAACTTAGAACGTCGCATTAGCGATGAGGTGTATATATGGAGAGAATTAATACTGGGAAATAAGGCCTATTTTTAAAATAAAAATCTTAAATTATTGTAATTGTAGGTAAATTGATGAGAAAAAAAATTAATTGAACTCTGCCCGGCCAAGAATATCATCTCATTGCTTTGAGTGTTCAACGTACGTAACTTACATCCAAGGGTTTGATTTTCGGTGATACGCAGAGCTTAAATTGATTTTTTATTTTCATATATTTTCGTTGCTCATATAAAAAATGACTGATAAATTTTACATCACAGTCGGAATTAAGGCATTGGGGAATATTATATAAGCGTACAATCTTGTGAAAGAAAAGACGAGCAATGTTATGAGCATCAAATATCTTTTTTACGACTAGTGGAGTGTGGTAATTTTTGAAAATTTGTGCAGCACCACCATGAGAGAGTCATTTCCTCATTTTGTTCATGGTATGCATGTCCATAATGAATTCTAAGCTCAAGTCCTCCAAAATTAAATCAGAGATGGATTGCGGAAAATACAAACGAATATTTTGTTCGTTACCTTTATACATTTGTAAAATGGAACGTGTCTCCACAAATAGAATCACATCACGGCACAAGCGAGGCCAGTATAAATGAGTTTATAATTGGGTTCATGTCTTGTCACATCCAATATGTGCAACGAGGCACTACAAAAATTTGCTAAAAACCTAAAAAAACTGCTGGAAATCAAAGTTTTTGATGAATTTCTGTCATATAAATGAGCGTCAGAAACGAATTAGTGACAGATTTTTTTCAATGGATTTTCGGCGAATATTAGAATAAAAAAACACCTAGATTTTTTTTTTTTTTTTTTTTTTTTTTTGAGATGTAATATTTGCGGCTTGATGAGAGGAATGCTGGTTCAAACAACTTATTAGATTGGAATTATTGACAATAATTGGTTTATTCTATCTCTTAGTGACTTACGTCCAAACATCATCTTTATCATCATAATCTAACCCCAAAAATCCTCCTTTGATTCTGATTATTAAAGAAAAATTATGTACATGTTATAGTTTTTTTTTTTTTTTTTTTTTTTTGTAGAACTAACAACCTAAATATTTGAAGTTATAAAAAGCCCAAAATCTAAGAATATTTATTATTTTAGAAGAATCTTTCAACTCTAAAAGATTAATAATGACTCTGTCTTATACATTAGAGCAAAGGGCAGGGCAAACTCTCTTCTGAGTTGCGAGAGAGAAAAGATCAAAACATCAATTCTGAGCCCAAGTCCTCTCAAATTAAATCAAAGATGGGTTGCGGAAAATACAAACCAATATTATGTTCGTCGCCTTTATATATTTGTCAAATGGAATGTATCTCTACAAATTGAAACACATCATGGCATAGGCGAGGCCAGTAGAAACAAGCGTTAGAAACGAATTAGCGATATTTTTTTTTTTTTCGGTGGATTTCCAACAGATATTGGAATGGAAAAAACATCATTTTATCACAAAAAAAATTCTCCAGTATTCTGCTTTAAATTTCGACGGAAAATTATATCAATAGCTTTGTGTAAAATTCATCGTATCGATCTTCTCATCTTCCGACAAAAAATTAGTCAGAAACATATAGCATAGGAAAAAAAATGCATCTCTTGCCAATTATTATTATTATTAAATCCGACAATAATTAGTGGCTTGGCGAAAATTTGACGACAATCGACGGTCGGTGAAAGTTCAACGACAATCGGTGGCCAGGCAGAAATCCGACAGCAGTCGGTGGCCAGACGGTGGTCGAGGAGAAGCTTAGTGGCAAGAGATATATTAGCTTTCTCTTCCTCTCTACTCTTCTTTCTCTTCCCTACTCCTTTCATTTCTCCATATTCAAAGAAGAATGAGTAGTCTATTTATAATTTTTTTAGAGTGACATGACCAGTAAATAAAGAGAAGATCAATGACTTGTTGGGAGGGTTTTGAATGGACAGCGGATATCGACTCATTTAATCATGGAACGTTTATCAAGTATTTGAGTACCTTAGTGGTGTTAGAATTCGATGAACTTTGGCTCGTTGGATTTGTCTCACCAAGCCACTCAATTCGACTATAAGCATGTCACATTTGAAAACCATTTGGTAATCCAAATTATGATTTGAACCTTCTAAATGCGCTTCAAGTCTTCAATTTTGACCCATTTGGGCTTGGATTGGGTCAATTTTAATGTCGTTGGGTTCGTCTTTTCAAGACATTCAATTCGGCTATAAGTTTGCTAAAATAAGAGTTTTGTTGGTTCCAAATTTTAATTTCGGAAGCTTTCAACTCAATTGTTGCCTCAAGATTTGTGCCCGAACCTGATAATTTTTTGATGATATATCAAAGCTATAACCGAGTTCTTTGTACAAACATTAAATCAATCAAACCTGCTAGCTAGATCCATATGTATAATCAACACATTTCATTGATGGAATTTCTTGTGATGATGCATAAGTCTAGTACAAAAATTGTATGCATAAAAAAATTTATTATTTATTAGCTAATTTAGGGGTTGTTTATCTCCAAGATTTGAAATATATAATGTATTCAAAATATAATATAAAATAAAATCAGGTATTTGAAATTTTTTTTTTATGTGTGGTTGTTTGCAAAATAAATTTAAGGGTTTATTGTTTGGTTTCTTGCAAAATAAAACCAGTATTATTGTGTTTGAATGTGTTGGTCGTTGAAGGTGGTGCTTTATTCTAGGGGTGTCAATATTTGACACGACACGAAAACCCGACCCGGAAAATCCGGGTTGGACCCGACCCGATTTCAAAACGGGTCGGGTTCGGGTTCCAGAAATTGACCCGTCGGGTCAACCCGCGAACTCGTTTAATTCAAAAAATTTTGAATCCCGCCGCTGGCCGCTGCCCGAGCTAGCTGCCCGCCCCGCTGCCTGCGCCAGCGCCCGCGCGCCCGCGCGCCCGTGATCGTGCTCGCCCTCGCCCTCGCGCGCTCACCCTCGCGCGCACCCGCGGGCTCGCCTGCTTCGCCCGCACCCTGCGCGCACCCGCTTCGCCAGCTTCGCCCCTGGGTTCCGCGTCGGGTCTGGTCAACCCGGCAACCCGCCGGGTCGGGTCCGGGTTCGGATTTTCGACCCGTTTCTCTACCCGGGTCGGGTTAGGGTTGACACGTTTTGCACCCGGGTCAGTTCGGGTTCGACCCGAACCCGACCCGTGACCCGAAATTGACACCCCTACTTTATTCCAATAAGCAAAAAATAAACTCAATCACAATTTTTTTTTTCGTTTATCTTCAAAATGTAAATACAACAAAATTTTTACAATACATTACATGGCTATGGACTAGAACAAAACAAATTAGAGAATAGTCATGACTGTACAAAAATAAAAAAAACAAAAAAGTAATAAAAAAATACACATACTCAAAAGATCATAACCTCCAACATCAGCCACTCAATTGGCTCCTTATTCATTCACTGCCCTAAAATAGAATATATAATAGATGTGAGCCAACATAGCTCACTAGATCACATCCATCGATCTAAATCTTTAATATCTTATCCAATGTGCATTTATTTATTTAAAAGCAATTAATAACATGCTATATAATGGTAACATATTATATAAATTAAAGAAATTTTGCACTGAAAGTGATTAAACAAGAACTTCGTATCAAATTAAAAAATGACATATTTCTTTTAAGCCCTTATGCCTCCCATCCGAAACAAATATCATTATTCGAACCCTTATGACTCCATGTGCTAGTATATAAAAAACGGACTCTTATAGTTCTCAAATGCTCAACATAACAAACATTCACAAAATTTAGATCCTCTTGACTTCGAGCGCATTCAACACCAAAAAAACATCTTCCAACATCAAAATTTTAACAAATCATATATTTCAAACAAATAAGCATATATATAATTGCATTGCGATAAAAAAATGAAAGTAAATAAATATAAATAAATTACAAAATGTTACAACGATAGCCCACAGGCTCAACAACTGTGTAAAATTTTATGATTATTGAATTTTACCAGTTTATCAAAGTTTGTTTAGAAAATTATTTTGAACTTTTCAATGTTGTACGACTTTAATTTTAGATGTTCTGATTATTTTTATTTACTAAAAATAATACACTTTTTAGTTTACCTAATAAAAAATTCTAAAGAAAATTCCAAAATGTCTAGTATATATAACATATAAAAAGTTAGACAATAAATGTTTAACTTATGTGCAGTTATCTCCATTTTTATGACCTGAATTTATAAGTTTAATAAAAAAAAATCTCAAAATTAGCGCAATACCTCCTTCCCGGAAAATAGTCTCTACCCCACCAAAGAGCAAATTATTGCATCCGGTCACCTGACGCGGAGATAGGTCCGGATATTAATAAAATATTATTTTAAATTAAGCGCGTCAAAAGCGCAAATAAAGCGCACGTAAAGTGTAGATAAAACGCAGGTCAAAGCATAGTCAAAGTGCAACTAAAGCGCAAGTCAAAAGCGCAAGTGACGTGGCAAATTTTATTGAATGTCCGAACCTATTTTTCGCGTTCGGTGACCTCATGCAATAATTTGTCCCACCAAAGACATTCTTGAAACCCTTATGTCTCTATCTCTCGAGTCGAGCTCAATCTCTAGCAGGTAGCCTTCTTTGACTTTTTTTCTTCTCCACTTAACAACTAGCTAAAGCTGGTCAGGCTATTGATAAGGGAAAATACCTTTTTTTGTTGAAGCATTCCGTCAATGGATGGCTAAGGGAAGCTAATTGACTCTGATGAAATTGGAATTGGACATGAAGAATGCCTTTAAAAAACGTAAGGGAAGGGAGGATAGGATTCACAATTAGGCAGCATCCTCCAATTCCATCTTTTTATCATAGGAATCCTAACTTGATATGCAAGCTCAAGAAAGCAATTCGCCTTACGGACTCCAACAAGCTAAAGCATGATATGATTGAAGGATGTAGGGATTGAAGTAGCTGCTTAGATCTTAGGTAATATAAGTAGTGGTCTTGATTTGCCAGGGGTACGAAAAAGCTAAGATAGACAAAGTGTTACATACATCAATCTGAATACTTTGTCGTACTTAACCGATAGCATAAAAAAGATCAAAGCCACCCTAATTTGACTTTCTCTCTAATATATCTCGCTCTCTCTAGGTCGCATCTCACTTGGGAGATTTTGATATATATATATATATATATATTTTATAAAAGTTTGACCTAGCGCCATGGCGCCACATCACCACTGCTTTGACTTAGATACTAAACTTGAGAGCTTTGTACAACATGTCTCGCAAACCTATCACCGTAGCGCTCTCAAGGAAAAATTATTTTAGTTTTTTGTTTTTGTACACAGGGACTTAATTTCGATATATGCTTTAGAATAGATTTTAGACATTTATATGCACACATAACACTCACATATACATGCAAGAGACAAAGATGGAGACCATTATCGAGCTAGAACACATGCAACTGAACACTATTTCTGTAATATCAGCTTTCGCTTCAGGTTCGTCTGGACGAAGTTGGATCGTCCGGGACGATCGGTTCAGGTTGTGTAGAAAAATCATGTTTGGCTGTATGGTTCGTCTGGACGAAGTGTGGATCGTCTGGACGAAAATTCTCCCGTGAACCTATCGCCAGGGACGATATGTGATTTTTCGTCTGGACGAAATTCTTCTCTTCATGGATCGTCCTGTACGAATCTCGATCGTCCAGGACGATCAGTGTGGATATATATGGGAATGAGATATTTTGAAGAGAGAGAAATATCTGAAGAGAGAGAAAGAGAAGGAAGGAAAAGAGGAAAGCTTGGTTTTGGAGCCCGTGGAGCGCTTTTCGTCCGACGCTGCTGTTGGGAAAAGTGAAGATCTCGTGGTAAGGACTCCGAACCCTGTTTCTGTTTTCAAAGATGTTGTGTTTTGACCGAGTTGAGATCTGTTTTGTATTTTCGTAGTCGACTTTTCGACACGATTTTGATTTGACACAACTTCCACCGCACAACTTCTAGTATGTTATAGATATGATTATTGTACACGATTTGACTGTATTCTACGAAGATTTTATCGGTCGGAATTGATTCTACGTGATTTTAATCGAATAGAAAATTATCAGGATGTTTTCTGACTTGGTTTCTATAGATTGATAGTCTTGTATTGATGCCGTGAATCTTCGTCTGTAATTTGGAAAGATTTGGAATTTGTGTCTTCTGCAGGATTTTTGTGTAAATTTGACCGACTGCCGTTACGCTGCCCGATTTTCGTATGATTTCCGAATTGTCTGAGATTGATAGATTGAATTGATATGAATATGATTATTGATATGATTGCTTTAATATTGACTATTGAATTGCTTATTGATTGAATTGACTATTGATACTGGAACCCAAGTGGAACCTGGTTGAACGTTGGTGAAGATTGATATTGACCTGTACAGGATGGTGGGCCGACGGGCTTTCCTTTAAACCATTGATCATTGATATAACGATTGGGAGTTATAAGGAGTTTATATGCCGACGGGCGGCCGACGGGCAAAAAGAGTGACGACTCTTATTGATAGACCAACGTACGGACTACAACAGCAACGGATTCTACAACAGCAACATGACCAGTTGATTTTACTTGTCCAGTATATAGTATTGAATTGCATGTTCACTGTATTGATTCACGGATCTATTGCTTTATCGATTTCTACTTTATTGATTTGATCAGAATTACTGTATCGTACGATTTCACTGATTTCATCGATTGACTATTGAACATAGATACTACTGAGCATTGATATAGACATTGATAGATATAGATACTGCATTGATAGCATGGATTTGGACTACTACCTACCGATTCATTGATATTGCTGCCTATAGATTTTATAGACTCGCTGTTGCTACTGTTCTACACCGTATTGACTGTTGTATAGATTTCTTGTCAGACTGGATTGAAATTTATCGTGTCGTTTTCCTC
This sequence comes from Dendrobium nobile, assembly GCA_022539455.1. Lineage (NCBI taxonomy): Eukaryota > Viridiplantae > Streptophyta > Magnoliopsida > Asparagales > Orchidaceae > Dendrobium > Dendrobium nobile. The sequence goes on along the minus strand of CM039732.1, from coordinate 38,469,247 downwards.
GATTGATTTCATTAAATAGATCGTATTGATTTGACCGTATTGATTTGATTGACGGATATTGATTGATTGATTGAATTGAAATGATTGATTTGCCTGCCGCTGCATTGACTGGTTTTATTGACTATTGATTTTCGGATTGCATCGATTACTGATTGGATTTCCACTGCATAGAATTGATGATCATTGATCCATTGATTTCCGCTGCATAGACTCATTGACCATTGACTGATTCAGATTGATAGATTGACATGCATATTGATAGCATAGCCGTGCTTTGATTTCAGTTATAGGTATTAGGTGACCTGCTGGGCTTTGTAAAGCTCATTATATGTGGTTGATATTTTTCAGGTCAGGGCTCGGGAACAGGAGATAGGAATTGATCCAGATCGACAGGTTTTAGTTTCTTTTGATCGATAGATGATTCTTTTGTACTCAGGACAGGATAGATTTCTCTACTTGTATTGATAGCTTAGTTCCTGAGTATTGTATATGATGTTTTGAGATGTGAATCGACTTGAATATTGATGGTTAAATTTTATAGATGTTTGATAGATTGCTTACTGAAGGTTTATAGATAACTCTGGTAAATTGTTGTGAAATTGATTGACATTCTTTCCAAGTTAGATCTTGGGGCGTGACAAAGTTTTTGGTATCAGAGCAGTGTTATTGGAAGAATGGATTGTTACCAGAGTTGTAGGTTTGGATTGAGAGATTGGGTAGATTGGGTAGCTTTAAGAGCTTCATCGGCATACATCGTTGCATGTGTGTATCATTTGTTTTGAATTGTGCAGGTGAAAAAGATATGGATCCTCCAGCAGAATCCAGTGTACCGAATGAGCAACACAGCGCAGCTCCAATGCCTTCAGAGAGTATGATGCAGTTGGCTACTGCGATTGCACATGTTATGGGGGATGCCCAGAGCAAGATGAGTGGAAGCAAGGAAGAAGAGGTAGACAGACACTTGCAGATGTTCCACAAGCTGAAGCCTCCGTTGTTCAAAGGGGCTGTAGGACCACAGGCTGCTGAGGATTGGATCATGAGGGTGGAGAAGATTTTTGATAGCATGCAGTGTCCGGGAAATAGAAAGGTACCATTAGCTGTGTTCCTATTTGAAGGAGAAGCGGAGAGATGGTGGATCGGACAGCAGAGAGAGAAATTCCAGGGGAAGACAAATGCTGAGATCACCTGGGATGAGTTCACTGCAGTGTTCAGGATGTGGTTTGTACCACCGTCAGCTCAGCGACAGATGCAGGAAGCTTTCATGAGATTGGAGCAAGGCCGTAAGTCAGTGATGCAGTACGAGGCCGAGTTTACTGCACTTTCGAGGTACGCTGCTCATCTGATTCCTACTCCCGAAGAAAAGTGCTATAGATTTCTACATGGATTGAATAGAGAGCTGAGGCATCCACTAGTACCTTTCCGGATCCATGAGTTTTCTGAGCTAGTGGAGCGAGCTCGATTGATAGAGATTGATTTAGCAACACCGGTACTGAGGTACGAGGATACCAGAAGGAGGAGAGATGAGGTACGACGAGATGATTCTTATAGAGACAGAGATAGAGAGAAGAGAAGCAGGTATGAGGGTTCGAAGGGATCTGCATCGGGATCTGCATCACGATCAGCATCGATAGTATCGTCTGGTGGTTCTGGCACGTGCATTCACTGTGGTAGACGACATGCAGGTCAATGCTACCTGTTGACGGGACAGTGTTTTCACTGTGGACAGCAAGGACACAGAGCAGCAGATTGTCCTCAGAAAGGACTGGGTGGAAGGACTGATTCTGGCACAGGTTCAGGACAGCAGAGGACTGTTGGCCCGAGGACTTACAGTGAAAGATCAGGGAACCGGATAGATGATAGAGCTGTCAGAGATCAGAGAGAGACAGTTGCGCCACGACCTCCTGCACTTCCTCCAGTGGTGCCACGCATCTACAGTCTACAGAGTTTACAGCATCAGGATCAACAGCGACCAGAAGGTTCTACTGGTAAGATTGATTTGACTAACCAATTGATATTGACATATGAACATTGCATATTGACATTTGATTGATTGCATTGTGTGTTTTGTATGGATTTCGACGAGTTTTGTTTTGGATTTGGATTTCGATCGATTTGGTTTGCTTCGTGTTTTGCTCCGTACCTTTAGGGAAATGTCGGGACGACATTTTTCTAAGGTGGGGAGATTGTAATATCAGCTTTCGCTTCAGGTTCGTCTGGACGAAGTTGGATCGTCCGGGACGATCGGTTCAGGTTGTGTAGAAAAATCATGTTTGGCTGTATGGTTCGTCTGGACGAAGTGTGGATCGTCTGGACGAAAATTCTCCCGTGAACCTATCGCCAGGGACGATATGTGATTTTTCGTCTGGACGAAATTCTTCTCTTCATGGATCGTCCTGTACGAATCTCGATCGTCCAGGACGATCAGTGTGGATATATATGGGAATGAGATATTTTGAAGAGAGAGAAATATCTGAAGAGAGAGAAAGAGAAGGAAGGAAAAGAGGAAAGCTTGGTTTTGGAGCCCGTGGAGCGCTTTTCGTCCGACGCTGCTGTTGGGAAAAGTGAAGATCTCGTGGTAAGGACTCCGAACCCTGTTTCTGTTTTCAAAGATGTTGTGTTTTGACCGAGTTGAGATCTGTTTTGTATTTTCGTAGTCGACTTTTCGACACGATTTTGATTTGACACAACTTCCACCGCACAACTTCTAGTATGTTATAGATATGATTATTGTACACGATTTGACTGTATTCTACGAAGATTTTATCGGTCGGAATTGATTCTACGTGATTTTAATCGAATAGAAAATTATCAGGATGTTTTCTGACTTGGTTTCTATAGATTGATAGTCTTGTATTGATGCCGTGAATCTTCGTCTGTAATTTGGAAAGATTTGGAATTTGTGTCTTCTGCAGGATTTTTGTGTAAATTTGACCGACTGCCGTTACGCTGCCCGATTTTCGTATGATTTCCGAATTGTCTGAGATTGATAGATTGAATTGATATGAATATGATTATTGATATGATTGCTTTAATATTGACTATTGAATTGCTTATTGATTGAATTGACTATTGATACTGGAACCCAAGTGGAACCTGGTTGAACGTTGGTGAAGATTGATATTGACCTGTACAGGATGGTGGGCCGACGGGCTTTCCTTTAAACCATTGATCATTGATATAACGATTGGGAGTTATAAGGAGTTTATATGCCGACGGGCGGCCGACGGGCAAAAAGAGTGACGACTCTTATTGATAGACCAACGTACGGACTACAACAGCAACGGATTCTACAACAGCAACATGACCAGTTGATTTTACTTGTCCAGTATATAGTATTGAATTGCATGTTCACTGTATTGATTCACGGATCTATTGCTTTATCGATTTCTACTTTATTGATTTGATCAGAATTACTGTATCGTACGATTTCACTGATTTCATCGATTGACTATTGAACATAGATACTACTGAGCATTGATATAGACATTGATAGATATAGATACTGCATTGATAGCATGGATTTGGACTACTACCTACCGATTCATTGATATTGCTGCCTATAGATTTTATAGACTCGCTGTTGCTACTGTTCTACACCGTATTGACTGTTGTATAGATTTCTTGTCAGACTGGATTGAAATTTATCGTGTCGTTTTCCTCGATTGATTTCATTAAATAGATCGTATTGATTTGACCGTATTGATTTGATTGACGGATATTGATTGATTGATTGAATTGAAATGATTGATTTGCCTGCCGCTGCATTGACTGGTTTTATTGACTATTGATTTTCGGATTGCATCGATTACTGATTGGATTTCCACTGCATAGAATTGATGATCATTGATCCATTGATTTCCGCTGCATAGACTCATTGACCATTGACTGATTCAGATTGATAGATTGACATGCATATTGATAGCATAGCCGTGCTTTGATTTCAGTTATAGGTATTAGGTGACCTGCTGGGCTTTGTAAAGCTCATTATATGTGGTTGATATTTTTCAGGTCAGGGCTCGGGAACAGGAGATAGGAATTGATCCAGATCGACAGGTTTTAGTTTCTTTTGATCGATAGATGATTCTTTTGTACTCAGGACAGGATAGATTTCTCTACTTGTATTGATAGCTTAGTTCCTGAGTATTGTATATGATGTTTTGAGATGTGAATCGACTTGAATATTGATGGTTAAATTTTATAGATGTTTGATAGATTGCTTACTGAAGGTTTATAGATAACTCTGGTAAATTGTTGTGAAATTGATTGACATTCTTTCCAAGTTAGATCTTGGGGCGTGACAATTTCAGCGGGTATTACATGATGGGTGGCGGACAATGATGGTGAATGTTAGGTGACAATTGGTGAACTAGGCTTCGATAGTAGAGACAACAACTGGTAGTGATAATGGCTTAACTGGTTTGCGAGGTATCGACTATGACGACCAGTGATGACAAATGGGGGGCAAGTGGGTGATTGGTCGGCATTGCGATAGTGGCTGTGATAACAATGGTGGTAGGTGATGGTTGGCGAAGCTTTACCCACGTGATCGCTCGAATGGGGATGAATTTCAAATACAATGAAAATATCCCATATAGGAAAAAACATTTTTAATTACCTAAAAATTTACTTTGCATTTATTTGTCTTTCTAAGCCTTTCTATTTTATTTACTCAACACTTATAATATTTAAAATCAAACATCCGCTAGTTATAAATTGTTGAATATCAAACAAATTACATGACAATCATAACTAAAAAAATAAAATTTCTCAAATCAAGATCATTGAAATTTGAATTATTGGGCTAATTCCCATAAAAATCTAAACAACTCTTATTTTTTTTGTAAGCTTTATTGTTGTTGAAAAAGTATCATTGAATTTGTAGCAATCATCTAAATAAGATATATATTATACCAAATGCTTATTTAGTTGTAATAGTGATTATAAAAATGAGGGGACGGTAACAAATTTGAAGACTAATAAGTATTTGTTTTTTTAAAAAAAATAATTGTAATATATCTTCAATAGGGCACTTACTCGTTCATGACCGAGACAAGCGGCAAATTATTGCAGCTGGTCACCGGACGCGGAGATAAGTCCGAATATTAATAAAATATTATTTTAAATTAAGTGCGTCAAAAGCGCAAGTAAAGTGTAGGTAAAGCGCAGTCAAAAGAGTAGGCAAAGCGCAGTCAAAGAGCAACTAAAGCGCAAGTCAAAAGCACAATCAAAAGCACAAATAATGTGATAAATTTTTATTAAAAGTTCTAACTTATTCTCCACCTTCGGTGACCGGTGCAATAATTTGCCCCGACAATCACAGGTCCGCGCGGTAAACTGACCGTCGCATAAGATATCACGTGCGGTAAACTTTTGGCGGACTATATAAAAGGTAATCCTTTTCGGCGCCTTTTTCTTGGGCATCGAAAAGAAACCCGAATTCCTTCGAATTAGGGTTCGTACTCTCGTTTCGTTGCCTATTTCCTCTTCGCTACCTCCGGGTTCGGCTCAAACTTCTCTATCTCGTCTTGTTCTTCTTAGATGTTTAGCTTGTTGCTTTCCTGTATTCTATTTTGATTGTTTCTTTACAAAGCATAGATCTAGTATGTTGTCACCCGCCGCTTTCTAGGCACTTTTTCTTTTGCTTTAGTCGAACGTTCTTACCTAGAAATCCCTAGCGAATTACCGCGTCGCATTTCTTCTTATCCATTCACACGGTACAAATGCGGTCAGTAGATGGTAGCTAATTCTTGTTTTTTTGTTGGATATAAGGCGGTTGGAACAGGAATTTTGAAACGATACTTCCTTATATAGCATTATATGTTTATATATGTATGAAGTAAGCTTTGCTGTTTTTGTTTTGTTTTGTTTTTTCTGTATCGAATTACTTGATTAAATCGTGCTAAATGATTTTCGGCTATTGTATGATGACGTTTTTTGGCATTACCCATAAATTTCCAAATTTACTGTTGGAATAAAAAGTGAGTTTTCTTTCCTTTTTAGCCATTTTTATCCGGGATAGGATATTAAAAATCTTCCTCGACTTCTTTTGCTAATCTAATTTAGGCCTTCATTAACTTATTGTATTAGTACAATCTTGCTGTTTTAGGCGTCTTGTATATCATTCTTTGGTGATACTTTGCTGTGCACAACTTTTAGAGTTTGTTTATTGTTCAAACTTGTTTGCGCTTTCTTCTTCAATCTTTTTCTTGCTTCCGATCAAAAGGATTCACTACTATTGTTCTTTTATTGTGGCCCTTCTTTGGTCCCATCAATGGTTTTCTTGAGAGCTTCGTCCTGCAACCTATCTTCCTTGGTGTCTTCTATCATGGGTTTGTTGGTTGTAGCCTCGCAGGCAAGGCACATGAAAGAGATGTAGAGGGCACAAGCGAGGACATGAATGAGGGGTCGAAGGCAAGGCACATGAAGATTTCATAATTCATTGAATGTGGGAGATTATCAAATGCATAAATAGGGGCTTTGATGTTTTCAAAATTACATGTAAATTACTTTTCATCAGTTTTATTTCATTCCAAACACCTGAAAAATCACAATTCATATGTTTATTTTACTTTACACTCTAATATTTCAACCAAAGAACCCCAATATATATCCATGTACTTCTTCAAATAGGATAGGGTGTGAGGTGACCATAAATAAAGCATTCATTGCCCAAGCACTGAAGGAAAGAATGGAAGATTGAGCATTTGATCGAGAGAGTGCATGGTTAGCTTTGACCCAAAATATCGATGAATGTATGAGATGAACACCTTTTTATTATATTTGAATGAATTGGTTTGAAACTTTTTGAGGTCATTCAATATCTTGTTTTAAAACTCATATCGTTCTTCTAATAGTTGGCGGAAAAGAGCAAGTGAGAAAATGACCATATTGTGATGGCTATGTAACTCATGTTTATGCTATGTTTGCTATCTTTGCTTAGTTTTGAAAGAATTATATAGAAGACAGGTTTTTAATTTGAGGCCTTTTGGTGAAGCTAGGTTAATTTTGGGTCATCTAACCTTGCTATTATTGAGAAGGGTTAAGAAGCATATGTTCATGACAGAATATGTTTTCTTGGAGTACTCAACCCTCACGCAAACCCATTGATTATTGCTAATCTCTCAAGGCAGGCTCTTAAAGGAAAGATATCTAATAAGGAGATAGGATCAAACTCTTTTTAACCTTTTATGAAGTTGTGCCTCAGCTAAAAAAAGTATAAAACTAAATTGTCGTTGAGAATGATTTTGTTGTTGATGTTATGTTTTTTCTCCAACAATATTGCATGTAACCTTAATCAACCTCTAATGAGAGAGAAAGGGTAGATTTAGGACTAGAAGGTGAGTGGAGTCTGATTTCACCAGAGGCTTATTGTTTACTTGATTAGATTCATGTTGCTGGGAAGAAAAAAGAAGCTAAACTACAATTTATGAAAACTAAGGATTGATGGGCAAGCCTTTGGCTCTATTAGCTTTTCATATTAAAGACATTTTGTTGATTTTTCTTGGGCATAAAGAAGCTTTGCATTTTTAGGTTTCTTGAAGAGGCTTATCATTTGATTAGATTCTTGTTGCAGGGAAGATCGAGAAGCTAAAATACAATTTTAGAAGAGCTATGGATTGATGCTTCTATTAGCATTCATATCTAGGATATTTTTGGTAATTTTCATTTGAAGTACAAACTAGAAAGAGAAGAATGTAGATTATGGAGCCTTTTCTTCGGTAGAAAGAAGCCTTGCATTTTTAGGTTTCTTGACGGGGGACATTGAGCTTTATGATGGAGATGAAGATTCATGGCTTCATTCTTCATTTGACTTTACACTTTGGTAGTAAGATCATGATTGATATGTTATCTAAATTTGTTTTGTTAACGTGTGCTTCTTTGGGTAATTAGTATCAATTTGTGTACACTTATGGTCTTCTTAGACTAGTTTGCCATTCCCCTATAAGGCTAGATTTGTTGATGTGGTTTTTTTGTTGTATTTTGTCCTATTGGGTTGCTGAGTACTTCTTAGGAACCCTCTGGAAATGCTGAATATGCTAATGTTGAGAGAAACCTCTTGGACAAAAGAGGAGGGGGGGGTGGGGGGGGTGGGTGTTATTTGGACAATGTGAGAGCAACCAGTAGGTTGTTTCCTTGCCATCTTGACCAAGAAATAATCTATAGATGTAATCAAACAAATGCAATTTTGATAACCTTAATTAAGTTTGGTGACTAGCTTGGCACAAAACCTCTAATTTTCTTGACTTGTTAGTGCTATATGGAGTATTGACTTGGTGCAATCTTTTCTTACGTTAGTATAGGCACATGGAAAGCTTAGTATTGCCTTTGTGTATTTTAGTTGCTGGAGGCTTTAGAAGTGACCCACCTAGTATGTTAGGTTCAAATTTTACTGATTAAAAAAGGGCTTTTACCGGCCCTACTGATTAAAACATTAAAAAAGATTGATACATTGTTATGATAGGCTGCCTCAATGATCATCTTGGCTGCAAGAATAGGTCATGATTTGATTGGCTCGTCAAGGAATTTTATGCATATTGGTCTAGTTTGCTTGGTGTAGATTGTGTCAATTGTGATTTTGGTCTTTAACTTAGTTTGTGAATTGAATGGCTTGTGATAATAGGAGCTTTTAGTGGCATGGAAGTCCTAAGTCAAGCTTGTGTTTATCTTTGGCTTTAACTTGGGTTGTGAGCTAACTTTGTTGGTCTAGCTATGGCCTTTAGGAGTTTGACGGTGCACTCTTTACATATCTTATGCATATTAGCTATATGCTTAATTTGTTCTTTGTGAACCATAATTTGTTGGGAGCTTGAAATTAGTGATCAAGCTATAGTTAGTTGACTTGGAGGAACCGTTTGCAATCAGTGACCAATTGGTGTGAGCTATATGGACCTTAAACAATAAGTTAATGTTTATAGTGACCTACTTGGTGCAACTTTGGAGGACCCTAACGTGATTTTGTTCTAGCTCGGTGTGGTCTTTATGGAGGTTAATTGTGATAGACTTTAAAGTGATCACAATCTTGACATCAAACTTGTTTTTTTTTGAATGGTAAATTTTTTTGGCTTTTAGCTTTGTTTGTTTCCTTACTTGTTAGAGTTAGTAGGACATTTGAGGAATGAGTAATTCAAACTCTTGTAGCGTGAAACTCATGTATTCTTGTCATTTATAACATGTAAGGATTAACTAGCTTGATTTGTAAGGCCTGGTTTGTGTTGGTGTCCATCTCTTTTACCAACTTGGTCTAATATAAGCTATGATGCACAGGCAAGGAGATGGATATGGCATAATACAGACACGAGACATGTCAATTATTGAAAAATATAGGACACGGACACCGGTTGGACATGACATTAATAATTTTTATATTTTAAAAATAACGTATAAAAATTGAATAAATATAATATAAAAAAATTAAAAAATAATAAATTGTTTAACTAGAATTTATGCTTAAAATGATTAATATTAAGATGTTGAGAATCGGGTATTGATGTCGTGTATCAGGAATCGAGAGAGGAGATGACAATGTTGTCGAACATAGAGCATCAATGTTATGCAATAAGTGTCGGACGTCAATATTAAGAGAGGGTGTCTGTCGTCGATATTGAGAGGGCATTGGTCATCGATGTTAAGACGACGTTGGACAAAGATGAGCTGTCAAGTTGTGAGTGTATAAATTGCTAGCGTTGAGCATAAATGTCAAAACATTGTCAGAGTTTGATGTCGAAAACATTGCTAGCGTTGAGCATAAATGTCAAAACTTTAAACGTCAAGGTTGAAGTCTCGGAGAGGCACATACGAGAATGGGACGAAATCAGAGAGGCTCGTCGAAGTCGGAGTCGCTGGTGGAAGTCAGAGATGCTCGTCGAAGTCGGAGAAGCTGGAAGCCGATGTCGAAATGGCTGCAAAGTCGGAGAAGCAACGACGAGAATGAGACAGTCGAAGAGGCACAGACAAATTTACAGCGGGATTTAAGTCGGATTTATGCTAAATCCAGCAAAACGGTTTTTTGCGCACGCTAAATCCCAGCGATGGGTAAATATCGGATTTAAGGATTTACGGCTTAAATCCTGGATTTACTAAATCCCTCGGTTCGGCGGATTTATGGGATTTGGCCGAAGAAGCGCGTGAAAGGTAGAAAGTTACCTTCACAGCCAGCGAGTTCCCGTTGTTGTTTCTAATCAAAATGTCGTTAACTTCCGATCCGATAGGAAAGTAAAGTCGTTGAAGGAGCGAGGTCGAACAACCATGAAGGAGCCGAAGAAGTGACATGTGCAATCTCTACACCTGCGCAGCAACGAATCCGAACAGCAACGACGAAAAAAGAAGACGAAAAAGAAGATGAACTGCTTGCGTTTCAAGAGAACGAGAGCGGCGGAAGTTCAATGAAATAAAAGCCCTAAGCGTGCTCTACTCACGCACATACATATAAACTCTGGCAAAAAAAAAAAAAAAATAAATAGAGGCGCTGCCTCGATTCGCATTTTCGCCTCAAGCCTTGAGGCGTACGCCTCCATACAAAAAAGCGTAAGCTTCATCCGATGGGTTGAGGCTGAAGCCTCCGTTCGCAAAGGCTCCACCTCGATTCAAGGCGCGCCTCGAGGCGTTCGCCTCGACCGCTTTTTAAATCCATGATAATCTCCATAGAAATTGTATTGTTCAAACTTCAACAGACTATGATCCCTATGATATTTCAACTATCTGATGCTCAAATTATGAGGAATGCTTCTTATAGACTTCTATGAGTGAACAATCAGATTGTCTACTCTTCTTGATTAGTTTTGGTGGAGTTAATCTTGATGATTGAATTTGATGTATCAATAGGTTTGGCGACTATTTGTTTGAGATGAGCTATATGTCTTGCCCCTAGCCAGCTTTTGTATTTGCATGTCGCATTCTTTGCCCAAGTTAGAGAGCATGGATTCTACTTTCTTTGGGAATTTCTAGTTTGTTTTAATAATTCTACTTATTTTTCCTTTACTCTATTTGCCATTAGCGTGCCATATTTTTTTTAATATATAAGTTTTTCCTTTTTGAGCTGTCATGTTGGAACATCTTGCATACCATCTCATCGATGCAATTCTTATTCATTGTAGACTTGAAGCGGCAAAAACAATCAAACTTCAATTACCTATTTTGAATTCAACGTAAAAAGTAAGTATTATGTGGCATGTAATGCCCAAATCTAATTCCTGCACCAATTGGCATAAATGAGGTTCTTTTGTCTGCACGTGTTGATGATGGCGTTGATTAACTCTTGCTTGATATGTAATCTCTGGGTAAACTTCTCCACTAACGTGCACTTCTTAGAGGACAACCCAACTGCTATATCTTTTGACATTGCTATTAGAGATGGAGACATGTCTACCTTGTTAGGTTGACTCAGCATAATGTTGCACACAAATTTTTCTTTCTCATATTTCTTCCATATTTTCAAGGAACAAATAATGTTGTTGTTTTCACCATTTTTCTTTTAGGTGTATGGTGTTTGATCTCATGTAGTGGGATAAAGGCTTGTTATTGTTGTTGTTGTGGTATGGTATTTGATAATGGTCATATAACTTATGAGAGTATTTGGTTTTGTAAGAGGATGATCCTTCACTTATCTTTTTTTTCCTTCTTTTGGAGAAAGAGTATCATTCTTAAGACGATTCTAAAGTCTACTCCATTTTCCTTTGTTCTTGCGCTATATGGTCATCACAACGATGCAATCATGTTGATTTGAATGAGATTGGTGATTGGAACCAAATGAACTTCATTTTTAATTTGAAATAAAGTTATGAGGTATATTCGAAGTTTGTAGATCCCCATTTTTACTCCTACCTAATGTTTGAACTTCTTGGTATACTCCAGCACAAATTATCCTAGGCATTGCCTCAAATGGTGCTACTTCTTTCACTTATCTTCTACATTCCTTATCAGGTAGCAATATCAATGTTTTAGCTGCTTGAAGTTTCAACTCTTAATTGTCATTCATCTTTAGATTGACTTTTCTCCATGCTTGGGTGTGATGCTTAACTTCAATCGGATAAGTGCAATCTTGTCATGGGGTGCTTTACCCATATATGTGACGTAAATCTCTTAATGTGTGATCCATGCGTCAAACTTTTTGGCATTAACTGTGCCATCATATGTAAAAGTCTTCACTTTTATTTCCAGTTTGAATGGTTGCGTTCTTCCTTCATGAGTGGTAGATGCATCGTCATTTTCATCCTCTACCTTAATGTTTGCTTCTGGCATAGAAAGATGATGTGTATGATTGCCACCTATTCATAGCAACTAATTCTTTTACATCTTCATTCGTTTTCTTTGTGAATTTTTACACCCAGTTGTCCAAATTTGATGTAGAATTGTTGTTTGCCATTAAATAACTTACTACCTCTTCTTATTCCCTTTTATTTTTTAAACTTTCGATATATCTCTCTCTAAGTCAAGAAAGTCCCTCTCGTCTTTTATCTCTTAGTTTGTATAATGCTTCAATGAATGATGCTTTGATACCAATTTTATTCATAGCTAGCCTTTCATTGTTTTTTTATGATCCCATAATGAGTGGCTAAAATGGGTTTATAAAGGTTTTAGGAATATTTTTTTTGGGATATTTCCTATTGATCTATCAATCAATTAAAGGTTCCTCAAGCATTTTTTCATGTTGTAGATGACATACCTTTTTATTTTCTCCTTCTATTTGTTGTGGACAGCAAGTTTTCTCTTTGACTTGAGTGTTTTTTTCATTGGACAACAAGCTAACCGCTGGATTCTTTCCTGGATTGCTGAAAACCACAATGTATACTTTTTTTTTGCTGGATGGCAAGGACTCTTGCGGTTGTTGCCATGTGCAACAAATAGTTGCTATATCATCTGCCATTTTATGAAAAAAAAAGCAAAACAAGTGCACATATGATGGCAGCAGTTGCGGCGTGTAAACTAGGCAGCAATCATCACATCCAATTGGTAAAGCCAAACAAGTACTGCTAAGCTGAATACGTTAAAAACAGCTGATGCAGTTTGTGCTGCATTAACCAGCTTTTGCTACAATGCAGAGAAGGAATAGAGCAGCAGCAATGGAAACATAGTTGCAGCCATGCAAGACCACCGCACCTTGTTAATGGGTTGAAGGAATTCTAAAGAGAGAAGAGAATGGCTTTTGGGAAAGATTTTTTATTGAATTTCATTTGCATGAAACAATACTATTTTATAGGTAATTACAGGATGAGATAAAGTCTTATCCAAGTCTAAATAAACTCCACCAGAACTAGAAACCGTATGTATAATAAGAACATATCTAAAGTTCAAACTAAAGGTAATTCAAGTAGAAATTATTCTAATTTAAATTTAAATTCAAATATAATATCCAAATAACTTCAAAATTCAAATCCATACTTATCCTGCTTTAATTTGAAACATGATCCAAATTTGTAGACTTCCTACCCTCCTAATCCTGATCATCAGACACGATTGTTAATTTTTCTTCTCTGGTGGACTTTTGATCCCCACGTAGTGGGATAAAGGTGTGATGTTGTTGTTGTTGTGGTGGACTTTTGGTGATGTTCTTTTCGATCTCAATAGCGTGAATTGAGAATCACTACTTTTGATAGTCTTCATCAGGAAATTAGACTATTAAAACTTTTGCGTAATTATTCCTTTGATTTTTCCATGATTTGATAGCCAAATCATGATGAAAGCTTCTTCTTAAAGGTTTCTTAGCGTGAATATGGACGATGCCCAGAAATGATGATTTCAACATGGGAAAACAAATCCTTGTCTTGTTCAGTTCATTAATCAAGAGTGCTTATCATTCTTGTTCAAGCTCACTTGTTTGCTTCGTGAATGAGTTGAGTTTGATTCCTTTGTCTAGCTTAGAACTTGTTCACAAATTTGGTGTCAGATTAGTGGTCTTTTGGCTTTTTGAATCTTGGGCTGTGTTTGGATGGCACCACTAGCAAGAAATTTTTGCCTATTTTTTGGATCACTATAGGTAATTGGCAATTGAGTTGATTTGTCCGATGGGCTTGAGCTTCACTCCTTTAGCTTTCACATTATGGGAGCTTTATTTCTTTATTTCTTGCTTGAGTGTACCAACGGAGTTTTACTCAAATAGAGTTGCTTCTATGTCTTTGATTTTGATTTGCATTTTATTATGTTGCTTTAAATTGATTTGTTTTATCATGCTACATATCAAGCAAAACATCTATTTTCATGATTTTTAGTTGCTTTTGTTGAGCAACATATTTCTTTCATTAGACCCACTTCTATTTTTGTTATAGAATGCCTCAAAATATCAGTTGTCTATGAGCGCATTGACGCATCTGATCACCCTCTTAAGACAAGGTGGTTATGCAAGGGGCAACCTTAATGAGTTATTAAATTTGAGGTTTTTCAATTTTCGTCATGGTTTAGCGATTGCCTATTTTTAATGCATATATCATAGATTGTTCTGTACTTGAACATTCTTTTTGAGTCAATATAAATATCCATGTTTGAATGGTTTTTGTCTGATGATGGTTCTTTCCATATCCTGTAGGATTTTGCACGCTTTAAGTTTTATTTTGAACTTATCTATTGCCTACTCTCAATTTTGTACATGTTGTAATCGTGTTTTTGCTTTTCTTTAATTATAATGTGTCAATATATAATCTTTTGTTTTTTCAAGTTTAATCTGTGATGGCTGCGAGAGGTCGGCTAGCTCGCCAGCCTTTTGAAGATGGTCGTCGTGGGTATCCTGCTATTCCAGAAGGACCATATGCACGCGTTCATCCCTCTCGTCCTCCCCATCCTGCTGTATATGAGGAAGAACTTGAAGTGCAACAGCATGAGATTCGGAGGCTTTTGAGTGATAACCGCAGGCTTGCCGAGGATCGGATGGCTTTTCAGCAGGAACGTGCTGCTGTGAAGGAGGAGATTCATCGTATGAATTTGTTCATTGCTGATATTCGTGCTGAAAAAGATGCACATTCTAGGGAGCTAATTGACAAAGGCTTGAAGTTGGATGCTGATCTAAGAGCGGCTGAACATTTGAGGAATGAAGTAATACTGCTTCGTGCTGAAGTTCAGAAACTTAATGCCATGAGACAAGATCTCACTGTGCAGGGTCAGACACTGACACAAGATTTGAAAAAGGCACGAGCTGAGCATCAGCAAATCCCTGTTCTTAGGTCTGAAATTGACAGTCTACATCAGGAGCTTATGCGAGCAAGGTTGTACATAAAAGGGTTCATTAAGTGATTTTACTGAGGCTTTTTTCCATACATGCATCTTTCCTTTGTTCATAATTTCCATCATATGACCGCAAATATTGAGTGTCCTTGTTTGGGTGAAGGTCTGCTATCGAGTATGAGAAAAGAGGAAATACTGGACTGCTGGAGCAAAGACAGGCAATGGAGAAAAACTTGGTCTCCATGGCTCGTGAAGTTGAAAAGTTACGGGCTGATCTTTCAAATGTTGAGGGAAGACCATGGGGTGTCGGTAAATTGCTTCCCATTGATGTTTTCTCTTTCTAGGCATATATGATGACATATGACTAGCTGAACATTTTGCAGTAGTTATTAAATTTTCCTGACTTATTTGATTTATTATCTTCCTTTCATTCTTTCTTGCCATGTTTAAGTGAATTTCATATCACATCATTTTCACATTATTTTTAATTCTCCCTGTTATTGCTAACAGTTTGGTCGTAACTAATGAACATCTCTGATTATAGATGCTTGATATATTCTATGTTTTGCATATACCTCCACTTTTTCTAATGCTGCTTTTATTCCTCAATGAAATTCTATTGTTTTATAAATTTTATATTATTGTCCATTGTGTTGGGCACCAAAAACCTAACTACGCATTTTGCAATTATTAAATGAAATTTATTCATTTAATTGTTTTTGAAGGTGGAACCTATGGTATCAAACATGGAAGCCCTGAAGCACCTTTTGCTCCATATGGGGAGGGATACGGACTTCATCTGGTACAGTTTTATTTTGTTTTTACTAAATGCATTTGATGTGAAACAACATGCGGTGAAACATGAATTGCACGTTAGAGATTAATGAGAGTTTAACTTTGCAATGTTAATGATAAAATTTAGCTTACTCAATTAGGATTCGAGAAAATTCGTGAGAGATTAAGCGGTAGGCATTGACTACACTTGAGAGTTACAAGAGTTTTGCAAAAGATAACCAAAGGATAACTAAATAAAGCAAATAGCTTTCACTAAAGCCACACGTTTAAAGTTTAGACCATTCACCTTGAGGTCCGACAATCTCTCTTTGAAGTGGAGGTTAGCGGAAGAGGGTTGCAAGAAAACTTAGCGATACCACTAAGACACGTGTGATGCCAAGAGGACTCGTCGCCGGGAAGGAAGTGGGAGTTGGAGGATCGGACGGCTGATTTTCGATGATCCACGTGTAGTCGGAGAGTTGGTCGTCGAAGGCGTCCACTAGCGTCGGTAAGATCCGATCCAAGTAATCTTCGACGGTATTGTCGAGGCCAAAACCACGTCAAAGAAAGGCGATCTAAGGACGTGAATGTGGTCGTAGGTGTTGAGTTCGATTCCGTAATCAACGGCGGGATCTGCCATGCACCTTGAACTTGAAGACGAGCAATCCTCTCACTGAACCAAGAGAGAAGAGAGGGACCGGTTTGGAGAGGAAGGGGCCGGCGGTGGATCTAGGGGAGAGGAGAGGGATTAGGTTGATAAACTGAAATTGATTTCAGTTTCAAAGGATTTAGGAGGGAAAATTTTGGAATTTTAAATTTGAAATCCCAAATTAAAGAGGGGAATTATTGATCATTCAATGGGAGAGCCAATAGGGGGGGCCGGCGGCATTTATGAGGGGCTAGGTTTGGGAAAACTGAAAAAAAATTTCAGTTTTAAGTGAGAAAGGAGGGAATTATTTTGAAATTAAAGTTTGAATTTCAAAATAGGGAGTGGGAGTAATTGTGCAATTAATGGGAGGCCCAATGAAGGGGGCCGGCGGCATCAAGGAGGTGGGGAGGAGTTTGGAGAATGAGGATGAGGTTCCAAATTGGGGTGATGACTAGGAAAGAATTTTCTCATGAATCCAATTTCATTTGAATGGAAATTGAATTCAAAATTCTAAAACTTTCCTAAAATGGAACATCCAAATTTGGAAATAATTTGAATTTGAAATTCAAATTACTAAAAGGGGTGGTGGTGGGAGGGTGAGAGAAGTGGTTGGCCGGCGGGAGGGAGGCCGGCCGGCGGGATTGTGGTGGCCGATGGGTGGGGCTCCAAGGTGACGGCAAGTGTGGAGGAGGCCGGCTTCTTCCCACTTGTTGATATGGATGGTGGCGTTTGTAGACGAGGAGAAGATCAATGGATGCTAATACTAAGAGAACTCACAAAGAGATCTCATGTGAAGAACTCACTAAGAGATCTTCTTGAACTCACAAAGAGAACAAACAATAGAAAATTTCATTTCTTCATCAATAATCCACTATTACAAGAGAAGGGCCATATAAATAGGCCTCGCAATGACAAAGAAAAACAAAAGGCTAAAATGCCCCTTGGGCTACAATAGCTACCAAATACCCATAAGAGCAAAAACGGAAACACATAAAATAAAATTAAACTACTACATAAAAGGATGAAAATAAAGATCATGATCGTGGCCGTCGATCTCCGGCATCTCCTGAAGGTATATGTGTCGTAATCTGATGTCCCCATCAGCATTTTTTTTAATTGGAAATTCCTAAGCAGTTGCTAGAGTATTTGAATGCCATCTTGTGTGCATTCTTATTATATTTTGATTGATTATTTTCTTTAATTATCAGGGTGGCACTGATAAAGCTCCGGTCTATGGTGCTGGCTCTGGAACCTGGGGAACATATGACAAGTCTCATATTGGACGTCGTTGAGCTGGTGTTTTAGTTTGTCCTTGAATTGAAAGCAATCACTTCATTTTGACATCTTCAGTGAAAGGTTTAGAAGTTCTTAACTAAGTTGGTTGGTGCATACTTCACCATCATTATCTCTTAAGAAAGTGCTTGTCATGAGAAAGCAACATGGCGTACTGTTTATGTTTTACATTTGCTTCCGTATTGTTTAATGTTCTATATCTGTTGTATGTTAAACTTATTAGATATGAGACTTAGTAATCATCTCTGACATATTTATGTTTTGTTGTTTTTTGTTGGTTGTTCCGTCTATCCTATTTTTGATTGTTGATTCTATGGATTAAGTTGGCCTTTTTTAGTGAATGTCTACGGTTTGAAGTTTCAGTTATTAAATCATTGATACGTTAGATCTGTCTTTTGCCATTTTTAGTTTACTTGAATAAATGCAGTTCTGGAAATTTTGTCAAGCATAATTAGTTAGACGGGTTTCAGGATTATTCTAGTGAGAAGAAGCCTTGGCATAGCGTTATATTTGTAACGAGGGTGCAACTAACTGTCCACAGAAAGAATTGTCTGTTTGTTACGATGCATTGTAATCTCAAGTACCTGGTTAAGAGTTATTTGCGGAAAAAAATACTAATAGGTTCAGTCAAGATAACAAAGTTGACGATTAAGTCAAATAAGTTGATTTATATTAGCCCCCCATGGGCCATGATTATGGCCACAAGGTTTTATCGGCTCCAAGGCAGTACTGAAGCTATGTAGACATGCTCAAAATGTTAAATGGGCGGTTCAGATTTATGGATTGCCTGGGAAATGATACTGCTCAATGTTTATTTCGATTTAATAATGGGTACAAAAGGTCTGAGTTGATATGCTGATGAGTCGACTATATCTTCTTGGATTGAGATTTAGCTTGTTCTTTGGATTGTGAAGGCAAAAATGGTGAGATCTTAGCATCTTGCTCCTTTGAAGGTCACTTTTAGGGTTTTTTATATAAGGCCTTGCATGTTAAATCGGCTTATCTTTCTGTAGTAATAAGTTCAATTGAGTATTGGTTGGTCTATCCTATACAAGGAAGGTGCTTCAAATAGAGTGGTATGGATATCTATTTTACTAAGATTTAAAATTTCTTTAGCTTCTTAAGCAAGCATGCTATGCCCATTGATATGCAAAAAGGATTTGTATGAACTTGACCTATATTGTTGAATCTATTTCTAAGTTTAGATATTACTGGTCATGCAGCCTTTGAAGATGTATTTTGTAAGGCTGAACACTAGTTTCAATGATCCTAGACGAATACAACTTTTTGTGAGAGATATGACTGTACATTGCTGATCTCCTGAAGTTTAGTGAATGAGCATTTTTCCTTATTTTATGGGTTTCTGAGGTAGCTGCAAGACAGACTTTTGATTGCAGTCTTGTATTGTTGTGGCCTTCTATATCGAACAAAATGCATTTATTTTTTCTCTGTGACTTTTGCAAGTATCCAAGTTTGATGGTATCAACTTCAGTGTGCCATACAAAGTATACAAATTATCGGACAGAAGGCCTGTTAACTGATATTGTCCACATGCAGCTACTCTGGCGTGTTAGTAACTATCAGTGTTCAGGAGTTGAGAAGTATAACTTGTTCCAAGTTGTTTTCCTTCCATGGCTGATGATATTGTTGGTGATTTTTATTGTTAAGCAAAAAGCAGTGTGGGTTGATATGAGAGACTATGCAGCTGATCTATATGGCTTCATTTTTTTTAATCTTGAACAATTAGGCTAAGATGATATCGTTGTGTTTCTGATGAAACTTGAATCTTAATTTGGATCTAAGCAGACTGGCGGAAAAGTTATTTTGATCAGTCAGAGCTATTGGTGTATTGTTTTTCATTTTTTTAAGGTCTTAAGCCTTTTAAAATTTGTTGACTTTAGCTTGAACTCTGAGTTTTAGATTTAGCCAGCAACCTCGTGTGCCTATGGTAAGAAAGAAGTATAGTTCTTCATGGCTAGAAATCATTCTGTTATACCTAAAGTGGTGCAGATCATTGGAGCTGAACTGGGTTACATCTTGACTGGAAGTATAGAGGCAAGTATTCTTCTCCTAATTTAGATTTAGTACATTCATGCTTGCACTATGAAGTTTCGGTTAGTGTAGCTATTTTTACCTTATGAACTGTAAATTCCTTTGTATTATTTCTAAGATACACAGAGATTACTTTGAACGGTAGTGGTTGAAATCCTTTTTTAATGTGCATATTATTCTATTATATGGTCCCTATATATGGATTTCATCTTTCTCTGGGCTTCCCACTATGTTGAAAAATTTCTTCTATTGCAAGCCTGACTAGTAATATGGTTCATGGAGATCTTTGGTGCCTTTTTCTACTAAGGATTTTCGAAATATGATGTCTTATGGTCTATAGAATTTCTAACGCAGATCTTTTATGAGGTGCAAAAAATCTTGCAACAAGCACATTGAATTAGTTTAATTTGTAACAACTGTTTCCCAATTTTAATGATAATTGAAAATATTGAAGGATTCAATCTAGCCAAAATTTTAGGCAAAAAATTAATGGCTTTTGATAGAAGATCTGGACAGCAAAACAGCAATAGGAGATTGCTACGATTGCTGGACAACAACTTTGACACTTGGGAAATTCTGGACAGCAAGTAGCCAACCTGGGACAGCGATTCTGGACTGTTCCGGGCAGCAACGGTAGCTCCCAGAGGGGTTGGACAGCAGCGAACTGCTGCTGGAGTCTTTGAACAGCAAATAGGTGGCCTTGGACAGCAGCTTTCTAGGTTTTGGAAGGGTGGACAGCCACTATTAGCATCCAGAAATTTCTGAACAGCAAGTAAAGATGTGTAAACAGCAGCATATGAAGATCGGGACAGCAGTGAGAAGCCTTCCTGGTGGTGGTACGGTAAAGGAAGTCTTGCTGGAGTGAAGGGCAGAAAGCTGTCCTTCTTTGGACAGCTGTTTACTGTGTATAAACTTCAAGACAACAGGTAGAATCTGTCCACAACGCAGATATCTGTGCTGGACAGCAAGATATTCTTGCTGGAATAGGGGGACAGCAAGCAGAAAATCAGGGAAAACTGAGGGCCACGTGGTAAAGAACTGGGAGGGGCAGCTGGGGCTGAGAGAAGGTTGGAGATGGCTGGTTTTGAGAGTCTAGGGAGTTAATATGGATTGATAGAATTGGGGAATTTAAAAATTCCTTTCCAAACTTAGGATGTTAAATAAGGAAAGAGGATTAGAGGCCATTATCTAATTTAATTGATTGAATTAAATAGATAGAGGGGACCGACCATGCATGGGGGGAAATTGATTGAGGATTTAAGACTCTTTCCAAACATAGGATATTAAATAAGGGAAGAGGATTAAAGGGAATCTCCAATTAAATTCAGATTTGAAGAGATTTGGAAAGTATTCAAATTACATTAATCTTATTTTAGGAAAGGATTCAAATTCAAATTTATTTGAATTTGAAAATTGAAATATTTCCAAATTTAAGAAGATCTAAATTAGGTAAGTCTTCAATTTTTTCTTTATAGGAGATTTGGAAAGGAAGGAGGGGCAAGTAGGGACGGCGGGTGAGGGCTTGGGTGGTGGGTGGCCGGTGGGGTTGTGGTTTTTGCCGAGAAAGGAAGAGGGGTTATTGCCGGCGGTTTAGAGGGGATTTGGTTGGGTTGAATGGCTTGGTGGTGAGGGAAGTTGGCCGGCGGCAAGGTTGGGGGGTTGGCTAGGGAATTCGTCGGCTAGGAGGAAAGGAGATTGAAAGAAAAAGAATGATAAAACAAACCACGAACCTGGCCGTCTCCAAGGTTGGTGGGTGGTTTTCCCTCCCTAGGGATTTCTTCAAAGCTCTCTCCAAGAACTCTCACAACTCAAAGAACACATGTGCAGGAATTTTCTTCTCATTCATTAATTAACCCTCCAAGAAGAAGAGGGAGGCTTTAAATAGCCAAATACATGAAGGGATAACAAAGACACTATTGTCCCTAGGGCATACATAAGACAAAGCCCTCAAGTGAGGGTAGAAAGAGAAAAAGAACAATAATAAATCAAATACATAAAATGGATCAAAATAAATAGGCATGATCATAGTCGTAGATATCTGATGTCCTCATCAATAGGGGTGTCAATATTTGACACGACCCGAAATAACCCAAAAATTTTGGATTCGGGTCAACCAGTTTAGAAAATGGGTTGGGTTCGGGTTTTAAATCCTGACCTAATTGCAAATTCGGGTCCGGTTTGGGTCAATCCGACAACCTGAAATCAACCAAGAACTCACCAACGCTATCCAGCTTGCATTCGCTCGTCTGTCTGCGATTTGTCGCGCGCAGTCACCAGAGCCGTTGCGAGATAATCACAAACTTGTCATAAATTGAGAAGAGAGTCGTAGGAGGGCTTCAAATTGAATGTCGTAGGAGAAGCTCCATATCATTTTGTTTCGCTTAAAAAAGTCTTCTCTGATGATTGTTTAGTTGAAATTTTGCTATAATTTTAGGCAAAACTATCACGTTTCGTATGTAAATGTCAAGAAATTATTCCATGTAAATTTATTACTCTATTGCACATGGTATCTCTAATATCCAACTTAAAAAATGGACTATTTCATAACCAATTTTAGATTTAGAAACAAAGTTAGTATAACAATCTAGGCAATATGCATATATGTTTGAGGGAAGTTTGAAGAAAGCGTGGAAAGAAAGAAATTGACTTAACTAATGATTCATAATTTATTCAAATTAATTCATTTAGAAATTAGATTAATACGAAAAAAATTAAGGGATTTTCAACCTTTATGCATTTGTCCTAGTTCGTTGTATTACTTTATTTGGTCTTGTTTTTTTAGTAATAAATTTCTTAATAGTTCGAGGTGGGAAGTTTTAAGTATTTAGATGAAGTTTGAATTGTAGTTGACATCTTAAATAGGCCAATTTTTAGAAGGAGCAAACTAATAATTAAAATTATGTGCATGAGCTTAAAAGCCTTAAATGAATAATAATTTGAGGAGCAGTCCCGAGAAAATGGTTTTCGGTTTTAAGAAATCGTGAAATAATTTATTGGTTTCTTCGGTTTTAGAAGAAACTAGAAAATTGTTTTCCGATTTTTAATGAATAACATAAAAAATATTGGAACGTCTTTTGGGCATTGATTTTGAGGGAGATTTTTTGTTTTGTTTTGGCACGAGACGTGGATTGTCCAACGTGAATTCCTCCCCGCAAGTTTTGGATTGATTTTTGGTGCTCACAATCCTGACCGTCTAAAGTGAAGAGGAAAGCCAAACTGTCGGCTATATTTACGGACAACATATTGTATTATTGGCTCGATTACTATTTAAGTTGATCGTTGTACAATAAATATATTGAATTATTTGCTAAATTATTGAATTAAATGAGCTGTGGAATCCTTTTATCCCATTATAACTAGGATGTTTGGGGGAGTAGAGGAACTAGAGCAACATTTGCTAGAGCAGTGCAGGAGTGTTGGCGAATGATTTCAAGGTGCAGAGAATCTTTGAGATTAGTGGAGGCAATTATTTTTTTTAGGATAGTTTTCATTACTTAGTAATTAGCATGTATATTAGTATATATATATGTATTATTCCTTCCAGATTTTTTTTGGGAACTTGTTTTGGATCTCCCCTATCCATGTTACTGTAGAATTAAAATATCCTGTTAATGTTGAATTAAAAAACCAAATAAATATGACTATATATTCTTAACTTAGAAATTTAGGGCTGTAACTACTTGAAATGAGAGTCTTAAATTTTTAGATCTTTGAAACTTAAGTGCTGTGATAGTTTTCTTCCATATTTGTGATTAGGCTTTATTAAATATCATATACATTGCTGTAATTGGTTTATTTCACTTAATAAGTAGCTTGGGTTAATTGTTTTCAGTTTGACAGGGAGAAACGAATTTTAATTCTTGGATGTTTTATATTTATGAGTAATATTTTTGTGTACTGAAATTAGTTTGAAGAATTAACTTCGTAGGAATTAATTTAAATTAAATATAATTGAATATGCTTTGAATGTTAGTGAACTCTTGCATATAATTCTTGAGTTACATTAGGAAAGTATACATTAGATATAGTTGGTTTTTAAGTTACATTAGGAAAGTATACATTAGATATAGTTGGTTTGACTGGATTGAGGTTAACTTAATTTCGGGTTGGAGTGTTGGACCCACTCAACTGGGTTGATCTAAATTGTTCTATATGACCTGAAATCTGGAGTTTAGATAAGTTGCTTCTAATAGCAAGTGAAGACAAGCATAATAAATATCTTAAATCCCATGAACTGAAATCTATTTGGCATATATTTCCAACATTTTAAAGGAGAAGAAGAGACGGTTAAGACAAGTAGAATAAATATCTTAGATCCTACTTGATATATTTATGAGCACAGTAAGTATTTATATTTATGAGTATTAATTTGTTCTTATATTAAAACAAGTTCATCTAAATCAAAATTTTTTCAGAGCATATATATTTTATTTGTGGGTTTTAATTTGTCTATTTAACTAAATCAGGTATGTAATATCATTTTATATTTCTTTAAAATATTAATTATTTGAATTGTTACTATTTTCAGAAAATATTGAAGAGATTATAATTATAGTTTTTTTTTTCATTGAGATCAGATATTTGTCAAATTAGTTTTTTGGTTATAAATTTGTATTTTTCTTTTAAAATATAGATATAATTGGTATTTAAATATAGTAATGTTGAATCAAATGTGATAGTTAATAAATGAAATTACATCTCAATTAATAAAATATATGTAATTTCTATATTGAATATCCATAAAACATTAATTTATGAATATATTACTTAGTGTAGTACACATTTAGTAATCCAAAGAATGTTATGAAGGTTGCAGGTTAAAGTTAATTTTTTTTTTATAATTGTTCATAAATATTTTCAATATGTAAACTTTAAATATTTAATAGTAAACCAATGTTATACATAACTATAATTGAAGAATAAGTAATTAACTTGTGTTAAATTATTCATAGCTTATATGTATATTTAAATTATTTTGAATTTGGATTATATGTACCTAAATCTGATTGCTCTGTAGCATAGAGATTTTGTTAGGGAATTACTTATGTTCCAATTGACTGCATTTACGCATCAATAATGTGCATAGAAAAAAAAAACATGAATCTTAATTAGACTTGAAAAGTAATTAGTGATTACTGTCCTCCATATTTGTAGAATGTTGCGATTAATGTTGTACTTTGGTGGGGAGTTGCAAATTATCGCCGAATTCACACCAAACTATGTTGTTGGCTGAAATCGACCACTCATTGTAAAAGACAACATACCATTGGCACAATTGAAATTACAAATTATGCGTGTATTAAAGTTTAATTCATCAACACACACTGTTAACCTTAGCAGTCATCTTTGTGGTAATGGTGGTTGCTCTGCCACAAATATCACCGATGATTAGGTTTGTGAGTATATGTTAATGGAGGCTAAGACCCATACTGTTGTCTTCTACGTGGAAGTTAAAGAAATACGACCAATAGATGTGGCTGGTCTGTCTACTCTAGTGTATAGGTTAGTTCATATTATCAATTTGAGGATGGCTTCTTTGCTTCATGTTGTCTCAAAACATAATTCCGTTCTTAAATAATTTTTCTTTATCATAGGTCCACTCTATCGTCCGTTGCATGGATGGTCAGCACGATCGACTTCTCAATAGTTGTAGAAGATGATTTTTGGGGCACTATGTTTTGAGTATTTAGGACATAGTTTGGTGTTGGGCCTATGATAAAGTGGGATGTAGAATCATTGTCTACAACTAGTGTCTAAACCCTAAACCCTAAACCATAAATTCATCAACCCTAAACCCCCGACTTTTCTTCAGCAGAAGACTCGGTCAAGGGAAAGTGTTAGTCACAGACGATCTGGGGAGATACCTCTCATCAATTCCAAGATCCCTACTCAGTCAGGTCGTATTTGCAGTGTAGTTTGCTACTGCATGCTAACGTGCTAGAAGGTGTCTAAGGTACCGAAGATGATGTAAATGCATACAAAATAATGGATATTGGTAGTAGTGTTTCCTTGAGTGGAAGTCCAAAATGAGACATCCCTATACCTTCATTTGAAGATTACAATACGGAGATATGGGGTCACGATTTCATTCAAGAGCATGCAAGGCAGAATCGTGACGGCTTGGAGGCGATGTTCGCTAGTAATGAGTTTATAGAAGTGTTGACCTGCAAGTTAAATCCAAAGGACAAAAAAAAGAGGAGAAAGCAGCTCACCTCATATCCTGCCGAATCCCACGAATCCGGCTGAAACGTCGCTTACCTCGGACTGTCGAATCCGCGAATCCTGCCTGAAATTCCGCCGAGGCACTGTACAGCAGCGCCGGGTCGCTTTTCCGCTATTCATGCGACCTCTCCTCGATCGAGAGTCCACACTCTTCGTTAAATACCTCTCCCCATTCACAACTCCCGACCTCCCTTCTCTGCTCCACACACGAGAATCCCGTCTCCCAACCTCCTCAGGCCACCGACCTCCTACTCCTATCCCGTCGCCCTCCCTGTGCCGACGCCAAAGCCGAGCTCCACCTCCCTCTCCGACTCTATCCCGACCCCAGCTCTTGCTTGAGCCGTTCGATCCACGCAGAGAGAGAGAGAGAGAGAGAGAGAGAGAGAGAGAGAGAGAGAGAGTAAAGAAGCTTACCTCAGCCTTGGCCGATCTCCACTTGATCCCTCTCGATCTCCTCATCCTGCCGAGCTCCCTCTATCCAAGCAGTAGGAACACCCATCCCTAGTCGTCCCTTACCCGACCACAGCTCCAAGCCGAGACCCCTCCATCCCTAACCGACCCCCCACTTAAACCTGAGCCGACTCACTCACTCACCCAACTCAAACCCCTCTACCCGACACTCTCCTTGCACTGTGATATAGGTAAAAAGGGGTTGATCTAAAGTTTTGTAATTACTTAGTTGGTGCTATTATTGATTGATTATTACTATAATTATTAATTATGGTAATAATTAGTTATTATTAGTTGAGATAGTATTAATACTAGTATTAACATTAATATTAATATGATTATTACTTTAATCATCATTAATATTAGTAATGATATTAGTATTGATATAACCTTTAATGATGTAATTATTGTTTTTTTTATTAGTATAATTAGTTTATAAAATAATTATAATTAGTTACAAATTAATTATAATTTTTATAATTAGTTTATGTTAATTATAATTAATCATAATTAATCATTATCAATAATAATTAACTATGATTAATTATCATTAAGTATAATTAATTATTCTAATCATAATTAATTAATTTTAAATTATAATTATTTATTATAAATTAATTATGATTTATATCTTATGGGTTGATTTTAATTATAACTAATCTTTATTAATTATAATTAATGATAATTAATTATCATTAATAATAATTAATTATTTTTAATTATAATTAATAAAAAAATTTGATTCTTTTCTCGATGCTTGCGACGGACCGGCAAACCCCCGAGGCGCTCACGTAGCGTTTAGGGTGGGAAACCGGTGCGATGCTTGCGACGAGATAAGGATCCCTCTTCAAAGCTAGCAACGAGCCGGCAAACCCCCGAGGCGCTCAAGTAGCGTTTAGGGTGGAAAACCGGTGCGACGCTTGCGGCGAAGGGGATAAAAAAAAAATGTGTGTTCTTTATTTTTGTATAAGTACCCCCGAACGCCCACGTGGTGCAGAGGGGGGAAATCTATGTTTTTCTCTAACACCTGTTTTCTTCTTATAATCAACAAACAAAACACCCTTAAATGCTCACGTAGCAGGCGGGGATAAAAAAATATTTCGCGACCGCGGTGTCATTTTTGACACCTACCTGAAGCGCTCACGTAGCGTCGATGGGAATGGTTGCCTCTTGGTTTTTCCCCTAAACGGGGAGACGCCGGGAGGCTGCCGAATTTTGGATCGAATATCCAAGGACTTAGAACAAACAGTGGACTTGGTTTGGACATTGCAAATGAACTTGAACTTAAAATAGATGACTTATGAACATATTTTGAACTCAAGTCTAATAAAATATATGAGCTTGGATAATAAACTCAAAACAAAAAAAAAGAGAGGTGAACTTGTATGTGGACCGGAGTCTATAAAGACTTGAATTTTTATTTCTTCAAAATGATTCATGAAATACTCTAACCTAATGAACTACAATGATTGGTGGAGAACAATGTTCCAAATCTCACACATGCAAACTCTTGGTGAGGTTGGGGAGAATCCTTGAGTTGGACTCAAGTTGAACTGAACTCATAATGACATGAAATTTGAAATGAACAAGGATCAAATAGTTGAGAAATTGACATTGGATAGATGAATGTCAAAGTGCAAGTAGATGTTTCTAAGTAACATCAATAAAATGCTGAATATCATTGGTGATGAGCAAAACTCCAAAATTGAACTTCATGCAAATAACATCTATGTCAATCATGCAATCAAATCTGCAAGCAACGACAATCAACATGCATGAAGAAGTGAATGAATGCAACTAAGTTATCATACAAACATATATATCCCTTGCAAACAGTAGGTGATTGATTGGCACATCAAGTGTAAATTCCTACAAGCTACTACAAGGGGAATTCTTCGCTCTTATAATGATTTCTTATGAACAATGATAGTGAGTGCATCACTAGTGTGGTGTATCCTTTATAGGAAAAAGATAAAAGATCGTGGTGAATATAAAGATTTACTATTTGTGATGAAAAATGCGTCTCATGCACAATAATATAGGCGGGTGATTATCAATAGATACGGATGTTATAGTACTCCTATAATCAATCACCATTCAACGTCCAATAAATCTATCACCCTCCTTGGCATGTATAGCTACATATGCTGTGTATCGATAGTATGGAAGATCTTCTACAAATAAGAGATAGAAGATGGTGACAAATACTAACGATCATTATTAATTATGAGGGAGTTACCACATACACAAGAATGCTCCTACGGGTGATGATCTATAACGAATAGTAAAAGGCTAAAGCTTCTTTGTAGCCGACAACCCTATAGTTGAGGTTAACACATTATCCTGCTCATAAGTGATGACAATGGCTAAGATGTGAAAGTAACAACTCCCTATAATTGACATTTGATATCTCATGGATACAAACAACGGTTGTCATAATTACTAAGAGATACACAAGCAAATACAAGTCATCAATCAACATACAGAGGGATACTATTGATGAATACAATTCATTCAGCAGTCTATGTTGATAAGCATATAAAAGGTGATGAATCCACCTCAAAACAACAGCAGTAGAAATATTGCATGGATGGTGGATCCCTTACGAGCAACCTAAAATTTGTAACTGATATAGTGATTGTGCTCACAAGTCGTGGCACTGATTATTTTATAAGTATGATGAACTCTCCTACAAATATGAATGAAGAATGAAACAAAAGGGAGATTCTATAATGTGCCGTTTACAAGAATGATGCAAGAAAATCGTAGACAGCGACATCTATTGGCAAAGCAGGAGATTAGTCTGTGTACTACAATCTACCTGTTTAAATCATATGAGTAGTGCACGACAGTCTACCTGTATAAAGCAGCGAACAAGTCAATTCAGGAGCTACTATAATACGCCACCGGATCTGCAACATTCGTACAAGCAGACAGAAGGCGTCCACAACTATTTCAGAATACCCCTGCACGTGCACTATAAATTGTATACACATAGGTACACTAAAAGGGGTAAAAATAATTATAAAACCCGCATGGGCCCCGGCGAGCGTGTTATTGGTACACACGTGACGTCTAAGGATGCTGCGCGGGTTGACAAGTGAATTCAGGCTCGAACCTGATCCTCCTATACGGGTTAATAGGAGTCGACAAGGTTCGAACCAATAAATAAATATGTGGCCGTGGCGACCAGAATATTTATTTTAATACATTCATATTAGGCCTTCAATGCCTAGAATCAAAAGAATTCACTTTCAAGGGTACAAAGCCTACGAAACCCGATCCTCTGTCGATAAGCCCGACAGAGTTGACAAGGTTCAATCCATAAGAGGAAATGACCCCCAAACACCCCGATGATGGCCGTGTTGAATGCAGATCTCAACCGGAGGGGTTCCCAAATACTTTCAAATATCTCCCAAATATCCAAAAGTCCATTCCAAACACTCCACAAAAATCCCAAAAATCCAAAATATTCAAAATTGAAATAAGTCCATCAAACACTTAAAGCAAATTTCATCCGCCCTCCGCAACAGCTTGTCGAGGCGGACAGATTAAAATTTACTCTAGCTCACAGAGAGCTAAATGTCTAGTCGAAAATATTACTAGGATCCATTCTCAAACAATCTCTTGCCAGTAAGGACGTGGTACGTGTCCTCTAACCGGCAGTTTCGCCGCCAAATGGCACTGCAGGTAAACGGTTATGACCCGGGGCCCTCTGAACCGAGTGGTTTTGTCGCCAAATGGCACCACAGATAGCGGTTATGGCCAGAGCCAATACGCTCCTTAATGGCGTTAAATCCTTGAGATATGAATCAATAGGATATAATTGACAGGGCACAAAGCCCTCTGTTAGCTAAGGTGGATTCAAATTTGTCCCCTTAGACAAACATCCAACCCCGGTCTACAAGGTCCCCTTGGACGAAGCAACCCATGGCTGCCGACAAGGATCCTTCTGTCAGGTTGGGTCGACTACCTCCTCTGACTAAGTAGACCAGGGACCATGATGGCCCGGGACGACGGAACCATGGGATCTTGATCGGGCCCATCATCCATTCCCCCACCATCCGCTTTAAGTGCTAGATGGTGAAATTTCAAGTTTTAAATATCAAACTTTCCAAACTTTCCAAATTCCCAAATCCAAATCCAATTTTCAAATCGTAAACCTATGCTGCTACTATATGCAAGATAACACGTATTCTCTACGTATCTGATTGACGACTAGCCTTAATCGAAAGTTCTCTCTCGTGATCGAGAGGGGTAATTAACTATAGGGGCTTGCGCCTATAGGAAACCAGAACTCAGATCATAAAGTCCTCGCAAAATGAGGGCGAAATCTCTGGGTAGTGTCTTATCTACAAACCCATCTGCCTTCCAAAATTTACCTCGGAACTTATTCAGTTAAAACTCCCTCGCCGAATAAGAAAAGCGGGCGGAGGCCGGGGCCGAATTTTCGGAGCCCACAGATTTCTGGCGACTCCGCTGGGGAATGGTTTCTCTTTCCATCTTTGGCTAGTCGTCTCAGTTCTATAGTAGCAGTCATATCAACTCGTACTCAAGATTTTGAGTCTTTAAAAATGATCATTCAACAAATTCGTTCGGCATTCGGCATAATTTTAAAATTATTTTTATTGCTTGTTTATGCTAATGATTTTTGTCTATTTGTGTTTTTGTGTTCTGTGCAAGTCTCTGCATTTTGAAAGTGCGGGGTGATGTATCAGATTCTGATTACTAACCCTTGCCTTTCATTTATGCAGATGGATCTACAGAACACGCCGATGACCGTCCAACTAGGACGAGGAGCCAAGATCCAGCTGGCTAATGCTGTCATAGAAACCGGAAATACTGGAGCTACCATCCAGTTTGGTAGCGTCGACTTCCCTGCTGTAGTTGCAAGAACTACTAAAGCTTCTGTCCATCGTGCGCATCTGCCAGCGCCACGACCTGCTGTTGAAAATCCTCGTGGGAGGATTTCTGTATTCGCGAGGCTATCACAGCCTGAGGCTCCAACCACCAGAAGAATTGTGAATGGTGGAAGAGTATCTGTGGTGACTACAAACACCACCACTCTGCCGACCGGGTTATCTGCACCCGGAAAGAATGATGCTGAGGCCTCCTCATCTGGAGGAAGGCCTACAAGAAGACAGAGAAGGAAGATGAATGCTGAACTCCGAGCTCAGCAACAACTACTGCCAGTCCACCCATCAAATCTGCCTGCCCAAGAGGTAGAATCTACCATTCCAACCCGGAATGGGTTTGCAAATCTAAAGTGGGTTAAAAGAAACAGCTCTACTGGTGAGCTGAAGAAATCTTTCTGGGATCGACGACCTGAAGTCTCAGCTCCTCCAAAGAGAAAAGAACCTGAAACTCTCTCAGCCCGGGTCTATCGGGTCCTGAAGACGGTAAAGGAGAAAGGTCTGAAAAAGAAAAAGTTCCAACGGCCCTTAGTGATAGAGGCCAGAAGAACCCCGCCAAGGGAGCGTCTATCCTTTGCTGCAGAAAGAAGAGAAAGAAGATATACCCCACGTGGTGAACATCGGGGTGTGACACCTGAATCATATGTTCAGGGATCCACCGCCGAAAGGTCCCGGTGGAGAGGAAAACAAGTCTGGAGGCCAAAGCCTCAAAGAAATGAAGAACAAAGAAGAGAAAGGAGGACTGATATGGGCGTGACATCTGGTGAGGCTTCCCGGAGATCCGCCCCCATCTACGAACAACGTCAGAAGTGGGCCCCAAAAAGGACCCATAATGATATTCCTCCAGACGGTAGACACTTTGGAGAATCCTCCAGGGGATCCCGTCGTCCTCCATCCCCTCCAAAGAAAGAAACTAACTTCGATCGCAGCCCACTGATCGAAGAAGTCCCTGTGCCTAATCAAGAACCAGAGATCCAGTGGCGTCGCCGCTCAGAAATTCAGGTACTAGAAGAAAATATAGGAGAAGAAGAAAATATAGAGGGAGAAGAATACCTCGAAGGGGACGAAAATATTGAAGAATTTATGGATGGAAATCTAGAAGAAGAAATTCAAGAAACAAATGACACTCTGGACATGGAAGTTGTCTATATGGTGAGACACACCAATGCTAATGAGGAAGCTTATTATGATGATGGTGAAGATGAAGACGAGCAACAACCGCCAATTAGGCGAGTTTATCAACGTCGTCGTGAAGCTGGGTCCACCACTGGTAGAGGTGGTCATTCACAAGCTGAAGAAGAAAGAGAAGAAGCCGAGGAGAATCCCTTCGCTGACGAGAATGTCACACTTGCAGAAATGCAAAGACATATGAGGCGACAAATGAGAGCCAAAGATAGAGAAATCTCTCAGTTAAATGAGAAGATGACTGAGATGATGACTCAAATGGGGGCAATGATGCAGATGATGCAGAGAACTGCCGCTGTTGGCGCCATGCCCAATACTCCTCCGGATCCTCCAAATTTTCAAATGCCTCAAGCCTCGGGAGTACGAGATAATCCTGAAGGTGGTCGCGAAACTCATAATGTCACCCGTCAGCCCACTCCGCAGAATATTGCAAGTACTTCCGAGCCCGTGACTGCTGCACAGTTGGAAGGAATAATAACAGAAAGAATCAGGGCTATTATAGCTGTTGACCAAGCAGAAAAGTTGGTGGGCAAGGGTCGTCCGTATCCTGCTGAATACGACCAAGTACCATACCCAAAAGGGTATTCGGTCCCAAAGTTCAACACTTTCAACGGTAATAACAACCCCAGGCAGCACCTAGCACAGTTTAAAGCCACCTGTGGAAATACAGGAGGAAATGACGCCCTACTCTTCCGCCAGTTCGTTAGTAGTTTAACAGCAACTGCTTTCGAATGGTACGCTGAACTGCCAAACGACTCTGTGAAGACATTTGCAGAGTTAGAATCTATGTTTGTGAAGAGATTCGCTAGTGCAACTGAGAAGATCACGATCGCTGACCTCGCTCTGGATAAGAGAAAAAGAGAAGAATCAGTGACTAAATATATCACTCGTTGGCGAAATTTGAGCATGAAATGTGAGCAGCAGTTAGAAGAAGAACACGCAGTACAGTTGTTAATGGGCAACATTGATGACAAGATGCAACCCTTCCTGTGCATGGCTACGATAAACACATTTCAAGACTTGCTCGACAGAGTGGCCAAATTTGAAAAACTGAATTTGTCCAGATCAGAAAATCACTCTGATAAGCTCAAAAAGGGTAAAGCCCCGGGTGCTAGAAGGGGTGAGGCCGACTCTACGTTCTTCTCTAGAGCTGATAGAGAAAAGCAGCTAATTTACAACGTAGACAAAGACAAACAGCCGATGCAATATCAAGAAAGGCCTAAGCAAGTCTACAACCCCAACCCCCAACCGAAGCTGATATTAGGGGGAATGATAAGCCACGAACTTATCAAGGTGGTGTAGAACGCCCGAGACAAATAACAGGAACTGGTGATAGAACGTTCCAATCCCTTAAAGATAAAGTGAATAAAGAGTATTCATTCAAAAGGGAGAGTGTTGCCAAATTATTTCGACAAGTGTCGAGATCGGGTTTAGAACTGCCTGAATGCAAGAGGCCCGAAGAGTCGAAGCACACTGGTGATCCAAATTATTGCCCATACCATCGGGTACTCAGCCATCCTATTGAAGATTGCTACATCTTCAAGGATTGGCTTGAAAGAAAATATCAAAAAGGGGAGATAACATTATCCGACAATGTGTTGTCTCATCCTAAGAAGGAATCAGCTCGGGTGGTCACGTCCTCTTCCGTACCTCTGGTTGAAGAAAGAAGAAAAGAGAAGAAGCCAGTTCAAGAAGAACAGTGGGAGACTGCGGTCTCCAAGAAGACTGTGAAAATGTTAAAACAGCTTGAAGGAGTTCCAGGTGTAAAGTGGAAGTCTCCTGTTGAGCCTATGATAAGTTTGAAGGCATTGCCGGTGGTACGACCTTCTACTTCAAAACAGTTCTCCAACCAAGTTGGTTCTTCAAAGACTGGAAAGAAGAAATCATCCAAGAAGAAGACCAAATTGAAGAAGTCCAAGGAGAAGATGACCGCAACTCAAAGGGTTATCGACAGTTTGGATGAATACTACCAGACTGTGAGGCGACCTATCAAGCTTGCTGACTTCATGACGGAGCTTAAAATTGATGAAGCTGAAGAAGATGATGAGAATTCTCTTCCCAAAGAAGTATGTCGGGTCATCTCAGTGGCGCCGAGTACCTCGATAAAAGAGGAACACACAGAAGTACCCTCTGAATCCTGTATGATGGTTTTGCCAATGGATTACAGTTCGGAGGAGGATTTGTATTTTCCAGAGGGAGACGAATCAGATCCTAGCATAGCATCTCGGATGGGACATGTAAACCTGGGTAGTGATTCTGGATCAACAAATGAGTCCCTAGATGCAACGATGGCTGACTCTGAAGAAAATGTACAGTCAAATGACTCTGAACCGGAGGAGATTGCTCAAGTGCAGTTAAGAAGCGGCAAAATACTGCCGCCTCCACCGAAGAAAGGGGTCTCCAATAAAGATAAGGAGAAAGAGATAATCATCAATGACGATATTATCCCTGAAGATACTAAGAAGAAGAACACTTCAGCCAATGGGATAGATTATAATATATTATCCCATCTAAGAAAAATTCCAGCACAGCTCAGCATATACGATGCCTTAGTGATGTCTAAAGACCTTCGGGAGACTCTGATTCAGGCTCTCAAAGATCCCGAAAGATACGAAGCGTATTTTGCTGAACGTAATTTGACTGAGGTTCTGCAAGCTCGAAATGAGCCATTCATTACTTTCTCCGAAGAGGACATGATGCTCGGAACTGCAGACCATAATCGTCCTCTGTATGTTACTGCAGAGAGCGATAAACTGATTATCAGTCGAATCCTAATTGATCCTGGGTCCTCCGTAAATCTGATAAGCTTGAAAGCACTGAGATCTCTCTGCCTTGATGTGGAGCACCTCGGGCCAGATAAGTTGATGGTGCATGGTTTCAATGAAAAAGGGCAGAAAACCCTCGGGTCATTCATGCTTCCTCTTGTATTTAGAGAGCTTCATACAGAAGCTAAATTTCATGTGATTGATGCGGATACTTCGTTCAAGGCGCTGCTAGGTCGTCCCTGGTTGCATGAGTATGGCATTGTCCCGTCAACATTACACCAGTGTATGAAATATCTCAAAGATGGAGAAGAATTCAGGATCTCTGGTGATATTCAGCCTTTTACAGTTCATGAAGCAACAGTTTATGAAGATGCACGATATTTCATGCCAAAGAAGCAAAAATCTTTGAGCTCCCTCGAAGCTAGAGCATCAAACTCAAAGACTGTAAAGCGACCTGAACGAGAAAGTGAGAAGAAGCAGGTGGGGAGAAAGAAGGCAATGCCGACTCTTCCCAAAGCACCGACCATTCCAAAAGAAAAGAAACATGTACCTCATCTTGGGAGTGACACAGATGAGGACGATGTTATTCCTGCCAAATCTCAAAAAGTATGTCAATCCATGGATGAATGGAGTAGACAGGTCGAATATTCAAGTGACGATTATGACTACGACTCCATCTACATGAACACGGTGCAGAATGTGTTCTCTAGAAGAATTGATAGCCTATCAATTTCTGATAGCATACTTGTAGTCACACGTGTTCCTTTGCAACACTTCAAGGAAATCATCCCGCGCGAGATGCATAAAGTTGAAGAACTAGCTACCCTATATCTTCCTCCTCTTAAAAATGGGACTGTGCCAGGGAATGTACTATATTCTACGGGAATCCATGAAGAAGAGAATCATGATTGGGATTGCATGTTCATCGACTCCGATGAATTATTTCCTACGAAGCTACCTAGGTTCAATACCAAGAATATTCGGAGAATGTTACGAAAGCAGATCAATGTTCCTACCACTAAAAGACAACTTCGTACATGTCTGGGCCTCTGGTACGGAAGGAATC
Source organism: Dendrobium nobile (assembly GCA_022539455.1). Taxonomy (NCBI): domain Eukaryota; kingdom Viridiplantae; phylum Streptophyta; class Magnoliopsida; order Asparagales; family Orchidaceae; genus Dendrobium; species Dendrobium nobile. The sequence goes on along the minus strand of CM039732.1, from coordinate 38,432,728 downwards.
CGCATCCACTACGGCAGAAGGATACAGATGCATATAGAGGTATCGGATTCATCAAGCGAAAATTTCTCCAAAAAGAAATTTGCCGGGCAATCACATGCACGGAAATCGAATCCGAGGAAGATGGTGCTGAAGAAACATACGAAGCTGATGATTATGATGAACAGCCCTTGGAAGCCGAGCCTGCACCAGAAGAGCTTGAAGATGGCGGACAGGCAGCTACCATGGATGAACTAAAAGAAGTCAACTTGGGGACCGAAGAAGATCCTCGCCCAACCTTCATTAGTTCTCTCCTACCCGAAGAACAAATAGAAGAAATAAAAGAACTTCTCTGTGAATTCAGGGACTGCTTTGCCTGGACATATGCTGAGATGCCCGGCTTATCCCCTGATGTAGCAGTTCACAGATTAGCAATCAAACCAGAGATAGCGCCCGTCAAGCAAGCTCCAAGGAGAATGAGATTGGAGATTGAAGAACAGGTGATTGCTGAAACAAAGAAGCTTATAGATGCAGGCTTTATCCGAGAAGAAAAGTATGCTGATTGGATTGCCAATATCGTCCCGGTGAAGAAGAAGAATGGCCAGATTCGTATCTGCATTGACTTCAGGGACCTCAACAAGGCGTGCCCAAAAGACGATTTTCCACTCCCTGTATCCGAACTCCTGGTGGACAACACTTCCAACTATGACATGTTCTCCTTCATGGATGGATCGTCAGGATACAATCAAATCAAGATGGCGCCCGAAGATGAAAAACATACATCGTTCAGAACGCCCATCGGCATTTTCTGCTACACAGTCATGCCCTTTGGCTTGAAGAACGCTGGTGCCACCTACCAGCGGGCAATGACTCATATATTTGATGATTTGATACATCAAAAAGTCGAGTGCTATGTAGATGACCTTGTTGTCAAAAGTCTTGGCCGAAATGATCACTTAAAAGATCTCAGAATCGTATTTGAGAGAATCAGAAAGTTTGATCTGAAGATGAATCCTCTCAAATGTGCTTTTGGGGTTTCCTCCGGCAAATTCCTGGGTATGTTGTTCGTCATCGAGGAATAGAGATCGACCCCAACAAAATTAAGGCAATAACGGAGATGCCACCACCAAGGAACCTTCGACAGCTTCGCTCACTGCAAGGACAACTGGCTTTCATTCGGAGATTCATATCAAATCTATCGGGTAGGTGCCAGCCATTTTCAAAATTAATGAAGAAAGATGTTCGTTTCAAATGGGATGCAGAATGTCAGGAGACGTTTGATAGCATCAAGAAATACTTGTTAAATCCTCCCATTCTAGCAGCGCCAATTCCGGGGAAGCCTCTTATACTGTATACAGCTGCACTAGAAGAGTCCCTCGGAGCACTATTGGCCCAGAATAATGAAGAAGGAAAAGAAAATGCACTCTACTATATCAGTCGGAGATTGATTGGAGCAGAAAGCCGTTATTCTCCTATTGAAAAGCATTGCCTGGCGCTGATTTTTGCAGTTCAGAAACTCCGCCACTATATGTTATCCCACAAAATCACACTGATATCAAAGATCGATCCGCTGAAGTTCTTGATGACAAGACCAGCGTTGACAGGTCGTCTGGCCAGGTGGGCAGTATTGTTATTACAGTTTGAAATTACGTACATGCCACAAAAGGCGGTGAAAGGACAGGCCTTGGCAGATTTCCTTGCCGCACATCCGATCCTGGCCGATTCTCCACTCAACGATGATTTGCCTGATGAGCAGATAATGCAGGTTGAGGAGAATGAAAGGCTACCATTCTGGGAAATGTACTTCGACGGGGCATCGTCCATTAGACCTGTCCGACCTCCAAATATTGCAAGAGCCCGAGCCGGTATCGGTCTTGTTCTCATACCACCTGAAGGAGGCATAATGAGGTTCTCATTCAGTCTGACTGAACCTCGGACCAACAACGAAGCTGAGTACGAAGCTCTAATAGTAGGGCTGGAGATTGCAATTGACGTCAAAATTCAAAATCTTCAAATTTTCGGCGACTCTCAACTTGTGATAAATCAAGTCTTGGGCATCTACAAGATTTCTAAGGTTGAGTTGGCTCATTACCACCGGCGAACCATTGAGCTCCTGAAGCAGGTGCCGAATGTTAAAATAGTTCAAATTCCTCGAGGACAGAATGCCAAAGCAGACTGTTTGGCCAAATTGGCCAAGGAAATGGCAAATTTCAATGAGGAGAAGCCTATATTCATCGGAGTTTACAACCGTAGGGTCTTGGAACCCGCTTTATTACAATTCCCGATGGTAGAAGAAGTATCAAATTCAAGTCAGCAGGATGAAACTCCAGTTGACCCTAAACTTCTCCATCAAATCATTATGGAAAATTATCCGGAAGGATATCATACAGCCAAAAGACATAAAGCTAGTCAAGCTTCAGAATCGTGGTGGCATTGTTTAGATATTGATGTCGAAAATGATTGGAGGCAGCCATTCATTGACTACTTCAAAGAAAACAAACTCCCGACAGAAAAGTCTACGGCCGCACAAATTCGAAAAAGGGCGTTGCGATATGCATTCGTCAATGACATGTTGTACAGACGAGCCTTTGATCAAATGTGGCTAAGGTGCCTAGGAACCAAGGAAGCTGATAAGGTGGTGACAGAAGTCCACGAAGGACTTTGCGGAGCACATCAGTCAGGTCCTAAGATGGCTGTTAAAATCAAAAGAATGGGTTATTATTGGCCGACAATGGTCAAAGATTGTATTGACCACGCTAAGAGGTGCCACGAGTGTCAAATCCACGGTGATGTTATACATCAGCCTCCAAATCCACTGCACCCAACAATAGCATCCTGGCCATTCGAATGCTGGGGCACTGATATTATCGGTCCAATAGATCCGCCGTCATCAGCGGGACATCGCTTTATTCTGGCAGCGACAGACTACTTCTCCAAGTGGGCAGAAGCAGCTCCATTCAGAGAGGTCACATCCGAACATGTGATTAACTTCTTCACCCACAATGTTGTCTACAGATTTGGTGTACCACGCCGGATAATCTCAGACAACGGTACTGCATTCAAAAGTACAAAAATTTACAAGTTCGTTGATCGGCATAAAATCGATTGGCGATATTCGTCCATATACAATCCAAGGGCCAATGGTTTGGCTGAAGCCTTTAATAAGACGTTGGTGAAATTATTGAAGAAGATTCTCACCAAGAATAAAAGAGAATGGCATACGAAAATGACAGAAGCACTGTGGGCGTATCGTACAACCTATAAGACGCCGACCAAAGCCACTCCTTACTCTCTAGTGTTCGGAGTCGAAGCTGTATTACCATTGGAGATTGAACTACCGTCACTCCGGGTAGCAATCCAGAACGATCTCACTCGAGAGCAAAATGCCCGCCTCAGAATGGAAGAGCTCGACGCACTTGATGAACTCAGGTTACAAGCTCGACAAAATCTAGAAATCTACCGAGGAAGAATGGCAAAGTCTTTTGATCGAATGGTGCGTCCTCGATCATTTCAAGAAGGGGAATTGGTCCTGGTGCTGAGAAGACCAATCATCCCACACCGGAAAATCGGTGGCAAATTCGTATCAAATTGGGAAGGCCCCTTCGTCATCGAGAAGGTGTACCAAGGAGGAGCATATCAGTTGATCGATCTGAACGGTCAAAGGCCCATGCCACCGATCAACGGTCGACATTTAAAGAAATATCACGCATGAAAATTTCATATCTGATGTATTTTGTGATGATCAAAATTTTATATGCATATTTATCAATGCATGCTTATATTTTGGAATTCTCTTGTATAACAAGAATGCATTTCAAAATCCCTCATCAGACTGGGGGCATTTTAAATATTTATTCGAGTCGACATCGCGCTGCGTGCCGAGATCCTCGAATAAATATTTAAAATCTCGAAGATACAAAGCCTATCCGAAATGTCCCTGCAAGACAGGGGGCATTTTAAATATTCATTTGAGTCGACATCGTGCTACACGCCGAGATCTCCAAATGAATATTTAAAATCAAAGATCTCAAGTTTATTCCATTCTAAAAATGACCCTGCGAGACAGGGGGCATTTTAAATATTTATTCGGGTCGACATCGCGCCGCATGCCGAGATCCCCGAATAAATATTTAAAATTATCAATACAAATATTCTTTTGTGCTAAAGAATACAAAGATTTCTTTTTCAAAGTCTATGCAGGTGCTCTTTAAAAATGTTAAGAGACACCGTCTTCTCCAACAAATCAAGACTCAAAGGTCAAGAAAGTGACTTTTGTGGCTACACACTGCTACAAAATTGAGCCAGAAAAGCTTGAAGCCTTTCAACAGCCTGAAGCTTAAGGTTCGAATGGGCGTAAAAGGTCGGATCCAACAAGCCCAAATATGGCCGGATCGCTGGCAGCTCCGTCTACTCAACAAGCCATAAGAAAGGCCGTAGTAGTGGAACCCCCACTTCGTCAACCCGTCAGTAGGGACTGTAGGAAGAATGAAGGCAATTTTGACTCGACAAGTTCAAGTGATCGTAGTCCATAAAAATTCTCCCAAATGACTGGAGAATCAAATTTCCATTGGAAGGATGAGTCTCGAGCAACTACCAGATGTTCGTAGGCTCCAAAATCCAAAACCACGAAGGATAACTTCAAATCTACCAACTTCAGTAAAATCAGCATTGGGGAGCGCAATTCCCATAGCTCAAGTCTGAAGCCTGAATGGGTGTAAGAGGTCGGATCCAACAAGCCCAAATATGGCCGGATCGCTGGCAGCTCCGTCTACTCAACAAGCCATAAGAAAGGCCGTAGTAGAGGAACCCCCATCTCAGCAACCAGAGGACGAAGAGCTATCGAATCCTAGCTCTCCCGATCTGATGAATTCAAGTGATTCAGATTAAAGTCTTCTCACGTGGTTAAGGATCAAGATACTACCTACGTTCGGTACTATCAACTGAATCCAAAACCTGCAAATCCTTCAACAAATCCATAAAGCACAAAGCGAGGATCGAAGGAATTTTTCTTCAACAAGTCCGTCAAAGCACAAAGCAAAGGACCGAAGAAATTTATCCCAAAGTTCATAAAAAGCTCAAAGCTGAACTAAGTGGATTCCGTCATCAACAAGTCCGTTATGCACAAAGCGCTGGACCGATGAATTTTCTCTATCGACCTAATACAAACCTAAGGGTTTTGGTCATCGACATCTACTCCTTCAACAAGCCCGCCAAAGCAAGAAGCATAGGGCCGAAGATACAAAAATCACCTGACAAGTCAGTAAGGACAAATCAGGTAATTCTTCATCAATGTTCGCAGCACAAAGCACAGAACAGAAGAATCAAAATCTCGGGACTCAAGTCAAAGCCATGGAATGAGCACCGAATAACATCTACAAGTGTCCCTAAAGACTGGAGGCATTTTAAATATTTATTTGGGTCGACATCGCGCTGCATGCCGAGATCCCCAAATAAATATTTAAAATACCAGGAGCACAAGTCAGAGTACAACCACAGAAGTCTCAAGAGCAGTAAAAAGAGAGCTCGTCAACAACTGAATTTATAAAATAATTTTATTTTATTAAGTTTAGAAATTCATATACAAATCTGTGGATTACATCTTTTTAGAAGATTACATCAGCTAAAAAAAAAAGAGAGAAAAAAGTACAATGTCCTTCGCAGAGGACTGAAATCTATCTCCTAAACTACGCCTGAAGAGGAAGCCGACAGCTTTATTCCGCTCCTTACAAGGACCAGGTATTCTACACTTCTGGGACCTGCACGAAGTAACAAAAAGTGTCAGAAAGAAAGAAGAAGATATCATGCAGATATATATAAAGCTACAAAAAAAAAAGAGAAAAGAACAAAGTTGTACCTGAAACAGAGGTCTCCTGAGGTGGCTCGTGAAAAAGTATCCCGCTCCTCTTGAAGCCTGCACAGAACAAAAGAAAAGAGTATCAGAAAGCAGCTAAAGAAAGAAAAGGACAGTACGAACAAAGTAAAAACGTACCAAAACTGAAGTCTCCTAAGGCACTGAACTGGCTGAAGTTTGGATCCTCTTCCTGTAGTAGCCTGCACAAAATACAAAGCAGTATCAGTATGAGCACAAAGTAAAAGCTAAGAAGAAGGGGAGAAAAGGTACCTGAGCCCAAGAAGTAACTATAGAAGGCCTGAAGCAGCAAAAGTCCTGCAAACTGAAAGAGAGGCGAGCATTCATATGCAAGAAACTAAAACGCTGGGATACTGAAAGAAGAACAGAAAATGAATATGCTATTTACTATGATCGATCTATGGAGTAACACTCTAAGGATTTAAGTATGGAGTACCCTATCACTATCCCACGGATCTCTATCTGACCAAGAGCAACTCTATCAACTATATCGAAGATTACAAGTGCATCCAGAAGATCTACAAAGACACAAAGATAGACTCTTGGAGATCTAAAGAAAATTTTAGTGTGACATCCGAGTGAATTTTTGGAGACCCACTAAAAGAAAATCTCAGTGTGACATCCAAGCAAATTTTTGGAGATCCACTAACTGAAATCCTAGTGTGACATCTAGAACAAATATCTAGAGATCCACAGGGTCAATCAGCATACAACAAACATGATTCGCTCTAGACGCGAACCACATTTGTTGGGGGGCATTTGTTGACCTGCAAGTTAAATCCAAAGGACAAAAAAAAGAGGAGAAAGCAGCTCACCTCATATCCTGCCGAATCCCACGAATCCGGCTGAAACGTCGCTTACCTCGGACTGTCGAATCCGCGAATCCTGCCTGAAATTCCGCCGAGGCACTGTACAGCAGCGCCGGGTCGCTTTTCCGCTATTCATGCGACCTCTCCTCGATCGAGAGTCCACACTCTTCGTTAAATACCTCTCCCCATTCACAACTCCCGACCTCCCTTCTCTGCTCCACACACGAGAATCCCGTCTCCCAACCTCCTCAGGCCACCGACCTCCTACTCCTATCCCGTCGCCCTCCCTGTGCCGACGCCAAAGCCGAGCTCCACCTCCCTCTCCGACTCTATCCCGACCCCAGCTCTTGCTTGAGCCGTTCGATCCACGCAGAGAGAGAGAGAGAGAGAGAGAGAGAGAGAGAGAGAGAGAGTAAAGAAGCTTACCTCAGCCTTGGCCGATCTCCACTTGATCCCTCTCGATCTCCTCATCCTGCCGAGCTCCCTCTATCCAAGCAGTAGGAACACCCATCCCTAGTCGTCCCTTACCCGACCACAGCTCCAAGCCGAGACCCCTCCATCCCTAACCGACCCCCCACTTAAACCTGAGCCGACTCACTCACTCACCCAACTCAAACCCCTCTACCCGACACTCTCCTTGCACTGTGATATAGGTAAAAAGGGGTTGATCTAAAGTTTTGTAATTACTTAGTTGGTGCTATTATTGATTGATTATTACTATAATTATTAATTATGGTAATAATTAGTTATTATTAGTTGAGATAGTATTAATACTAGTATTAACATTAATATTAATATGATTATTACTTTAATCATCATTAATATTAGTAATGATATTAGTATTGATATAACCTTTAATGATGTAATTATTGTTTTTTTATTAGTATAATTAGTTTATAAAATAATTATAATTAGTTACAAATTAATTATAATTTTTATAATTAGTTTATGTTAATTATAATTAATCATAATTAATCATTATCAATAATAATTAACTATGATTAATTATCATTAAGTATAATTAATTATTCTAATCATAATTAATTAATTTTAAATTATAATTATTTATTATAAATTAATTATGATTTATATCTTATGGGTTGATTTTAATTATAACTAATCTTTATTAATTATAATTAATGATAATTAATTATCATTAATAATAATTAATTATTTTTAATTATAATTAATCAAAAAATTTGATTCTTTTCTCGATGCTTGCGACGGACCGGCAAACCCCCGAGGCGCTCACGTAGCGTTTAGGGTGGGAAACCGGTGCGATGCTTGCGACGAGATAAGGATCCCTCTTCAAAGCTAGCAACGAGCCGGCAAACCCCCGAGGCGCTCAAGTAGCGTTTAGGGTGGAAAACCGGTGCGACGCTTGCGGCGAAGGGGATAAAAAAAAATGTGTGTTCTTTATTTTTGTATAAGTACCCCCGAACGCCCACGTGGTGCAGAGGGGGGAAATCTATGTTTTTCTCTAACACCTGTTTTCTTCTTATAATCAACAAACAAAACACCCTTAAATGCTCACGTAGCAGGCGGGGATAAAAAAATATTTCGCGACCGCGGTGTCATTTTTGACACCTACCTGAAGCGCTCACGTAGCGTCGATGGGAATGGTTGCCTCTTGGTTTTTCCCCTAAACGGGGAGACGCCGGGAGGCTGCCGAATTTTGGATCGAATATCCAAGGACTTAGAACAAACAGTGGACTTGGTTTGGACATTGCAAATGAACTTGAACTTAAAATAGATGACTTATGAACATATTTTGAACTCAAGTCTAATAAAATATATGAGCTTGGATAATAAACTCAAAACAAAAAAAAAGAGAGGTGAACTTGTATGTGGACCGGAGTCTATAAAGACTTGAATTTTTATTTCTTCAAAATGATTCATGAAATACTCTAACCTAATGAACTACAATGATTGGTGGAGAACAATGTTCCAAATCTCACACATGCAAACTCTTGGTGAGGTTGGGGAGAATCCTTGAGTTGGACTCAAGTTGAACTGAACTCATAATGACATGAAATTTGAAATGAACAAGGATCAAATAGTTGAGAAATTGACATTGGATAGATGAATGTCAAAGTGCAAGTAGATGTTTCTAAGTAACATCAATAAAATGCTGAATATCATTGGTGATGAGCAAAACTCCAAAATTGAACTTCATGCAAATAACATCTATGTCAATCATGCAATCAAATCTGCAAGCAACGACAATCAACATGCATGAAGAAGTGAATGAATGCAACTAAGTTATCATACAAACATATATATCCCTTGCAAACAGTAGGTGATTGATTGGCACATCAAGTGTAAATTCCTACAAGCTACTACAAGGGGAATTCTTCGCTCTTATAATGATTTCTTATGAACAATGATAGTGAGTGCATCACTAGTGTGGTGTATCCTTTATAGGAAAAAGATAAAAGATCGTGGTGAATATAAAGATTTACTATTTGTGATGAAAAATGCGTCTCATGCACAATAATATAGGCGGGTGATTATCAATAGATACGGATGTTATAGTACTCCTATAATCAATCACCATTCAACGTCCAATAAATCTATCACCCTCCTTGGCATGTATAGCTACATATGCTGTGTATCGATAGTATGGAAGATCTTCTACAAATAAGAGATAGAAGATGGTGACAAATACTAACGATCATTATTAATTATGAGGGAGTTACCACATACACAAGAATGCTCCTACGGGTGATGATCTATAACGAATAGTAAAAGGCTAAAGCTTCTTTGTAGCCGACAACCCTATAGTTGAGGTTAACACATTATCCTGCTCATAAGTGATGACAATGGCTAAGATGTGAAAGTAACAACTCCCTATAATTGACATTTGATATCTCATGGATACAAACAACGGTTGTCATAATTACTAAGAGATACACAAGCAAATACAAGTCATCAATCAACATACAGAGGGATACTATTGATGAATACAATTCATTCAGCAGTCTATGTTGATAAGCATATAAAAGGTGATGAATCCACCTCAAAACAACAGCAGTAGAAATATTGCATGGATGGTGGATCCCTTACGAGCAACCTAAAATTTGTAACTGATATAGTGATTGTGCTCACAAGTCGTGGCACTGATTATTTTATAAGTATGATGAACTCTCCTACAAATATGAATGAAGAATGAAACAAAAGGGAGATTCTATAATGTGCCGTTTACAAGAATGATGCAAGAAAATCGTAGACAGCGACATCTATTGGCAAAGCAGGAGATTAGTCTGTGTACTACAATCTACCTGTTTAAATCATATGAGTAGTGCACGACAGTCTACCTGTATAAAGCAGCGAACAAGTCAATTCAGGAGCTACTATAATACGCCACCGGATCTGCAACATTCGTACAAGCAGACAGAAGGCGTCCACAACTATTTCAGAATACCCCTGCACGTGCACTATAAATTGTATACACATAGGTACACTAAAAGGGGTAAAAATAATTATAAAACCCGCATGGGCCCCGGCGAGCGTGTTATTGGTACACACGTGACGTCTAGGGATGCTGCGCGGGTTGACAAGTGAATTCAGGCTCGAACCTGATCCTCCTATACGGGTTAATAGGAGTCGACAAGGTTCGAACCAATAAATAAATATGTGGCCGTGGCGACCAGAATATTTATTTTAATACATTCATATTAGGCCTTCAATGCCTAGAATCAAAAGAATTCACTTTCAAGGGTACAAAGCCTACGAAACCCGATCCTCTGTCGATAAGCCCGACAGAGTTGACAAGGTTCAATCCATAAGAGAAAATGACCCCCAAACACCCCGATGATGGCCGTGTTGAATGCAGATCTCAACCGGAGGGGTTCCCAAATACTTTCAAATATCTCCCAAATATCCAAAAGTCCATTCCAAACACTCCACAAAAATCCCAAAAATCCAAAATATTCAAAATTGAAATAAGTCCATCAAACACTTAAAGCAAATTTCATCCGCCCTCCGCAACAGCTTGTCGAGGCGGACAGATTAAAATTTACTCTAGCTCACAGAGAGCTAAATGTCTAGTCGAAAATATTACTAGGATCCATTCTCAAACAATCTCTTGCCAGTAAGGACGTGGTACGTGTCCTCTAACCGGCAGTTTCGCCGCCAAATGGCACTGCAGGTAAACGGTTATGACCCGGGGCCCTCTGAACCGAGTGGTTTTGCCGCCAAATGGCACCACAGATAGCGGTTATGGCCAGAGCCAATACGCTCCTTAATGGCGTTAAATCCTTGAGATATGAATCAATAGGATATAATTGACAGGGCACAAAGCCCTCTGTTAGCTAAGGTGGATTCAAATTTGTCCCCTTAGACAAACATCCAACCCCGGTCTACAAGGTCCCCTTGGACGAAGCAACCCATGGCTGCCGACAAGGATCCTTCTGTCAGGTTGGGTCGACTACCTCCTCTGACTAAGTAGACCAGGGACCATGATGGCCCGGGACGACGGAACCATGGGATCTTGATCGGGCCCATCATCCATTCCCCCACCATCCGCTTTAAGTGCTAGATGGTGAAATTTCAAGTTTTAAATATCAAACTTTCCAAACTTTCCAAATTCCCAAATCCAAATCCAATTTTCAAATCGTAAACCTATGCTGCTACTATATGCAAGATAACACGTATTCTCTACGTATCTGATTGACGACTAGCCTTAATCGAAAGTTCTCTCTCGTGATCGAGAGGGGTAATTAACTATAGGGGCTTGCGCCTATAGGAAACCAGAACTCAGATCATAAAGTCCTCGCAAAATGAGGGCGAAATCTCTGGGTAGTGTCTTATCTACAAACCCATCTGCCTTCCAAAATTTACCTCGGAACTTATTCAGTTAAAACTCCCTCGCCGAATAAGAAAAGCGGGCGGAGGCCGGGGCCGAATTTTCGGAGCCCACAAGAAGTTGTCCGTACAATTGAACAGTGGGATGCTACCAAAAACTATGATGCGCCTTTGGTGAATGTGCTTACTTCAACAAATGCTGTAGTTCCCTCTGAACTTTATAATTCGAAATTTTTCATACGAAGGAAGACCTACAGACCGCAATTAACTGGTGGTCGATAGCTCAAAATGTTCAATATGTTAAATCGACCTCCAACAAGACCAGGCTTATCATCATGTGTGCCCAACACGACAATTCATACCGGCCATGCCTCTTGCGCCTACATGCTGCTCGAAGTAAGCAATTGGGTGGGCTATGGAAGATATCTATGTGCGGCCCTTAACACACTTATACCCACCCCAAAATGGTAGCTGGGCATCACAATTTTACTTCCAAGTTTATCTGTACGCACATCACTCCCATAATTCGCCACCAACTCGACAAGCCAAGGGAGGTTATTGCAAGTATGAAGTCTAAGTTCGACATCAAGGTGTCATATTTAAAGGCATGAGACGCACATAAAAAGAAATAAAAGCTATCTTTGGTAGTTATGAGGACTCTTATCGCTCTCTTGTTTGCTTCATGAAGGCTATTAATACAACCATACCAGGGATGGTTCATAATATTCAAGTGGTGGGTACTTCACATTTCAAAGGACTACGGGGCATTCTGTCCCTCTATTGAGGAGTGGTGATATGGTTGGCCAATACATAGCTTGGACGAGACTTTCCTATAGTCTTAAGTTTCTAAGTTGAGCAATAAAGCCATATTTATTTGGTTTTTTAATTCAACATTATCAAGATAATTTAATTCCACAATAACATGCATAAGGGAGATCCAAAATAGGTTCCAAAAATGATTTAGAGGGAATAATGCATATATACATATATGCTAATTACTAAGTGAATGAAAATTATTCTAAAAAAAAAACTTATTGCCTCTACCAACCTTCTCAGAGATTCTCTACACCTCGAAAGCTTTCGCCAACACTTCTGCAATGCTCTCGCTTATGTTGCTCTGGTTTCTTTACTTCCCCAAACTTTCTATTTATAATGGGATAACGGGTTTCCACGACTCATTTAATTTCAATAATTCAATCAATTTGTTGTATGACGATTAACTTAAATAGTGATCGAGCCAATAATACAAGTTGTTGTCCGTGAATATACCCGACAGTTTTGCTTTCCTCACTTTAGACAATCAGTATTTCATGCACCCAAAATCAATCCAAAATTTTGCGTGGAGGAATTCACATTGGATGTCCACGTCTCGTGCCAAAAACAAAAAAAAATCTTGGTGCCCAAAAGAAATTCTAATATTTTAAATTTTATTCATTAGAAATAAAAAAAAATGTTTTCCGGCGATAGAAACCGGAAAAGGAAATTTGAAACCGGAAAACGAATTTCCGGTTTCCTCTAAAACTGGAGAAACCCAAGCAAACTAATTAACGATTTCTTAAGACTGGAAATCATTTTCGCAGGTTTGCTCCTCAAATTATTACTCGTTTAAGCTCCTACACCTAATTTCAATTATTAGTTTGCTCATTTTAAAAGTTTGGCCTATTTCTAGATGATATTTTGATGCAACCTTAAACTTTTAATACCAAATTAGATGTAAGACCTCTTAAGATCTTATGTTTTTAATGGAAATCTATTATGAGATGCAAAAAATAATCAACAAGAACATAAAATTTACGGGTCTCAAATTCTTAATGTTTTAACAATTATTTATCAATTTTGATGAAATTTGAAATACAAAAGAAATCAATTGAGGAAAAAATTCGGTGCCCTTCTATTAGATATAATAGATTGAAATTCAGAATTAAGAACAAGCCAAGTATTAGTAGATAAGTTTAATGTTATAAATATAAAACAAGAATGAGGTGGCATGCACTCATTGGCCAGCTATTTATTCCTTCTCACGCCTTGTCTATATATTCGATGCAATTCCTCTTTGTACAGTGGACAAGACTAATGAAATACAAGTCTTTATTTCTTTTTACATCTTCCATGTACTTTATTTCCTCTTTCTCACTTGTATGATTTTGATTCAAGAACCGCAAGGTTTTACATGGTATCAGAGCGGGCGATTGAGCTGGGCAATCATGGCGAGCTCATCTTCCTCCCAAATTGAAGAACACGACGCATCCATGCTTCAAGATATGCCGGTTCTTTCTTCCACCTTGAAGTTCGTGGTTTCAAATCTCAAAACTATTGTTCAAATCCAACTTACACCTGAGAATTACTCAATATGGAGATCGCAAATCTCCATAGTTTTTTCGGGCAAATGGGTTGGAATCCTATCTTGACTCAAATTTCTCTAAACCTGCTAGTCTTCTTGATCATCCCGACGACTCATCTTCGCATAACCCTGTTTATTCCCACTGGTTGCTCACGCACCAAAATTTGGCCGCGGCAATTTGTTCCACCATCTCATCATCGATCTTGCCTTACATAATAAATCTCGAATCTACCTCTGAAATTTGGCATACTCTTGAAACCCGTTTTCAATCCACAAATCATTCCAAGGTTATTCAATTAAAGAACGAATTACATCACATTTCCCTCAAGAACTCCACTATAACACAATATCTTGCTGATATCAAATCCTTAGTCGATCAAATTGCTTCTGTTGGTTCTAAATTGCATACCGAAGACATTGTTTTTCATATTCTCAATGTCCTTCCACCATCTTACCAATCTTTTAAGATCTCTATTCGAACCATGTTATCCCCTATTAGTCTTGACAATCTTTATGTCTTTCTTCTTAATGAAGAAAAATCAATCTTGTTTTTGATGCGGCTCATACATATTCCATTGATCATAACTCGGCACTCTTCTCCAACCGAAGTCGTGGATGCCGATCCAGAGGACGTGCGTCTCATGGCTTCAATGGCACAACCAGACCCGCCCCAAATCAGTCCATTACTTGTCAAATTTGTCTCAAGAAAGGTCATTCGGCACCAAATTGTTAGCACGGTCTAAACATGCAGTACATTCCACAGTCTACAAATCAATCGAACACTGCTCTGCTTGCCGGAAATGCAAGATCCTCTACGGATTGGTTTCTTGACTCATGAGCATCTTGCCATCTTACTAATTCTCTTGAGAATTTAACTGTCTCCTTCCCGTATCATGGATTGGATGGCATTACCATAGGTGATGGTAGTTCGGTCGGCATAGCTAATTCCGGTGTAGGTTTGCTACAAACACCCGCTCGTAAGCTGAATCTTTCTCTACTCTTTCATACCCCTACACTTCAATACAATTTGCTATATATTTTGCAGCTTACTAAAGACAACAGTATATATATTATTTTCGATCCTAATAGCTTTATTTTGAAGGATCTGAAGACACATGAAGTTTTGCTTTGCGGACCATGTAGCAATGGCCTCTACCCCATCCGCACCACTAATATGGCATCCCAGCAACGTGCTTACTCGGCGACTGTGTCACCTTTGTTTTCTTGGTACAGTAGATTGGGACACCCTAATAAACACACTTTACATTTTATATATGTTTCTAATCCTCTTTTGCACATAGATGTTAATAAGTTTTCTTGCCATTCTTGTAATACATCAAAGGGACAAACTTTCTTTTGAAAAATCTTTAAATCGCAAGAATTATGTCTTAGATCTTATAATTCTGTTGTTTGGGGGCTTGCACCTGCTGCCTCGACAAATGATTTTATATTATGTTATTTTCATTGATGATTTTTCTTGATTTACGTGGCTTTTTCCGATGCGTTATAAGTCTGAGGTCACCAATATATTCATTAATTTCAAAGCTCATATCGAAAAACACATCTCGAAACAAATCAAATGCATACGTTCTGATGGCGGAGGTGAATATCTCAATCATACCTTCACTTTCTTCAGGCTCATGGCATAGCTCACCAAATTTCGTGTCCTTATACACCGGAGCAAAAAGGTGTAGCTGAACGAAATCACAGACATATCATTGAAATATCTTGATCACTTCTTTATACAACCCATATTCCTTACCTACATTGGCTGGATGCTATTTTAACTGCAGTTTACTTAATCAATCGTATGCCTTCCATTACAACCAATAACATCTCTTCATTTGAACTGCTACATAACACTAAACCCGACTACACTCACTTGCGTAATTTTGGTTGTGCTTGTTTTCCTCTCATATCTTCTCATGATCGTCACAAACTTTAACCTAAAACAAAATCATGTGTTTTCATTGGATACTCGGATACTTACAATGGATATAAGTGTTTAGATTCCTCTACAAATAAAATTACTATTTCCAGGCATCTAACTTTCGATGAACATTTTTCTTTTTCTCACATGCTCACAGAAAATTCTTCGAAACCAATCACTCCACCGTTTCTTCTAACTCCTTGTTCGGTGCAAACCTCCATTACCCACTCATCCTGATCTACTCATAAGCCTTCTGAAATTGCATCTCACAAACCTTTGCGTCCCGGCGTCAGTTCGGAAACCACTGCAAATCCTATTCATATGTCCTCCGCTGAATCTCCTCTCCCTACTATTCGTCACCCTATGGTTACTAGAAGCAGAACTGGCTCATTAAAGCCTATGGTTCGTTTCATCAACACTGTTCTAATGACACTCCTTCAGATCCCACTAGCTACACCGACGCTGTTAAACATCTTGAGTGGCGAAAAGCAATGGCAGATGAATTCTTCGCATTACAAAAACAGGGTACTTGGAGTCTTGTTCCACCTTCGGACTCATTGGTATTAGGGTGCAAATGGACGTATCGATTTATCGAACAAAGCTTCATGCTGATGGATCAATTGCTAAGCACAAAGCTAGACTGATTGCACTTGGAAATAATCAAGAATTTGGTCTCGATTATACAAAGACATTTAGTCACGTTGCTAAACTACCGACTATTCGTATATTACTTGCTATTGCTCTACAAAATAACTGGCAAGTTCAACAGCTCGATGTCCCAAACGCATTCCTTCATGGCTGCCTAACAAAAACAGTTTATATGAAGCAACCGAAAGGGTTCGAGGAGTTCACTCATCCAGACTATGTTTGCCTACTTCACAAAGCTTTGTACGGTCTTAAACAGGCCCTGCGACAATGATATAACACTTTCACGGAGTATCTACTTTCACTCGACTTTACAAACAGTAATTCTGATCTTTCACTCTTCATATTTCATCAATCACATATTCAAATATTTTTGCTTATATGTGCAGATGATATTCTTATTACTGGTAAAAATTCAACAATGCTTTGTAAGATCTTGGATCAGTTAAGTGCAAGATTCTCCATGAAACATCTTGGCGAGGTTCATAATTTTCTCGGCCTTCAAATCGGTCGGCAAGAACAACAATACTTTCTTTCACAAAGACAATATGCAACGTCGATTCTTCTGCTGGCTCAGCTAACTCAAATACTCAATTCAACTCCATTGCCAACCCATCATGTACGAAACTGCCAAAGGTTTTTCAACAAGAAACCATCCTATCAGATCTCACAATATACAAGAAGCTTATGGGTTCACTTCAATATTTAACCCTTACGCGCCCAGATATTGCCTATAGCGTCAATCTTTTGTCTCAACACATGCATAATCCACTGTCACAACACACCTTCCTGCTCAAATAGCTACTTCGTTACATCAAAGGTACGTTGGATTTTGGTTTACCTATTACAAAATCTAATCTTCAACTTACTTTCTTTTCAGACGCTGATTGGTTCGGAGATCCCATGTCCCGAAAATCTACATCTGGATTTTGCTCTTTTCTAGGAGACACCCTCATCTCTTGGACAATTAAGAAGCAACACATTGTTGCTAGATCCTCAACAGAATCCGAATATCGAGCACTAGCAGCTCTAACGACTGACGTCATATGGCTACGTAAACTTCTGACCGAATTCGGCATCAATCAAACCAAACCGACGGATCTTTACCGCGATAACACTATTGCTCTCGCCAACAATCCTGTGTTTCACGCTCGTACAAAATACATTGAAATTGATCAGAGATTTGTTCGTGATCACATACAGCACAAAAGCATTCACATACTTCCAATCAACTTCATTGATCAATTTGCTGTTATTTTTACAAAATCCTTATCTACACCACGTTTTCACACACTTCGACTCAAACTGACGGTTATCCAAAACCCATCAATTTGCAGGGGCCTATTAGTAGATAAGTTTAATGTAATAAATATAAAACAAGAATGAGGTGGCATGCACTCATTGGCCAGCTGTTTATTCCTTCTCATGCCTTGCCTATATATTCAGTGTAACACCTCTTTGTACAGTGGACAAGACTAATGAAATACAAGTCTTTATTTCTCTTTACAATAGATTGAAATTTATTTCCTCTTTCTATATATTCCTTGTACTTTATTTCCTCTTTCTCACCTGTCTGGTTTTGATTCAAGAACCGCAAGGTTCTACACCAAGAACGCTCACGATGAATTGAAATGTAAACTTGATTGTATTAATTTTGAGTAAATCATTCACATGATCAATCCAATATTGAAATTTTGAAGTCCCTCACTTGATAAAAGGAGTTGACACCAAATCTAGAAGGAATAATACATCCAACTAGAATATATATTTGAGTTTAATTGATTTACATTTGTAGATGCCTAAGACCTAAATATAATCATATGCCGTAGTATGGAGTTCTCTACAATCAACCCTGGGAACCTGAGAAAGAGTTGCAACTGTAAAATCATAAGCTGCTAATGATTCAAACATTGGTGTCTCGGAAGTAGAAAAAGAATCAGAAAGTTATACATTCTTTGATGGTTTGGCTTTTCCTTTTTGTTTTTTACAATAGATTGGCTCACTTTTATCCCATTATTGTAGATTGTGAAAGCTTTGACAAATGATTTGGGTTGTCAGATAGTTGTAATACTTAATCTGTTTTTTATGTGATCTGTCCTTTTGGTCTAGACGGCTAAGATTGCTCATGACTTAGCTTTGTGAGGTCGTGGCATTAAGAAACAATGTTATTGCTTGCATGAAAGATCCGGGTTGTTTTTGTCACTAGGGATTGTCATCATGAAGGTAATGTTTGGTTTAGATGTACATTGCCAAAGGCTTCGAAGGTTTTATATACATTTACCTCCATAGTTCAGTCAGTCTGAAGGCACCTAGGAGCAGCTAATGATAGTGTTGCCTGCTGTGCCGACTTGGTACTCTTTCAGATTCCAGGGATCAGCCATGAATATTATAGCTATTTCCTTGCTAAGTGTAGTCACTTCTGGTGTCAGTATCAGCTAATGTAGGTAATGTTTGATTTAATTTGAACAATTTAATAGCAAGTCTTAGAATATTTTGACAGATCACTATGGTTTTTGTGGCACCTCGGTGCGCGTCCCTACTTAGCAACTTGTAAATACTTGTATATGTTGGTGTAGAATTTTTGTGGTTGTGCCTTGTTACCGGTGAACTAGTTTTGAGTGGCGGAAAAAAATCCATTCTGCAAGTCTTTTGCCTGTTAAGTAGCTAGGTACGCTATTCTTTTGAGTTTCATATTATTGTATTAGTGTTGAAGTCTGTTGATGAAAGCATGACAATTCTTAGCCTTCATAGGGCAATGTATCCTTGAGAAATATTGTAAGAGGCTGCGGGAAAGAGGCATGATTTCATT
Source organism: Dendrobium nobile (assembly GCA_022539455.1). Lineage (NCBI taxonomy): Eukaryota > Viridiplantae > Streptophyta > Magnoliopsida > Asparagales > Orchidaceae > Dendrobium > Dendrobium nobile. The sequence continues at coordinate 38,413,543 of CM039732.1, read as the reverse complement.
GGCTAGATTTGAATTGTGGTCTGGAATATTTCATGATCCATTTGGCAATAAAAAGAAAGCTACTCACCAGACAATGTGGTTCCATTTTATTCACACTTGAGGATATCTAGACAAATTTGGCAATAAGCTGCACATTTTTTTTGCTTTGCTCTATGAATTCCATGAAGAATTTTGGGCAGTTAAAATGGATAATGTTAAAATGAATAATTTCTTTAGGAATACCATACAATGAGAGAAGAGGGGAATTACGTACATAACACTTAAAACTTATTAATAAAATAAACACCCATGCCATTTGTTTGAGCTACCAAACTCATATATTTGTGCATGCCATGATTAAAGTGTCGAGAATTTGACAAGAGTGAATATGGGTTGGGGTTTTATTGTTAATTTAATATTTGGGTTAGAATTTGAAAATGGATGTGAGATAATGTGATTAATGCTTTGGAACTTGGTCCATTAGAATCAATTTCATATTAGTGTAGAAGAAGGTTGAATTAAATTTTAAAATTGTTTGAATGAACTTGTATTTAAATTCAAATTCAGTTTAGATAATTCCTACATAAATTATAATTTTTTTTTATCTTTTCTAATTTATTATTTGTGGGGTTCCTTTTTTGTGGAGTTTGTTTGTGTGTATAAGATTATTCCCTTAATTGCCCATGAATGAGCTTGAAATCTATTAAAAAAAAAAGCTCTATGAAAACTCTTCCAATTTATTTCCCCTAATCCTCATCTTCCTCCCTAATAGAAGGTTTCAACCCACAGAGTCTCTATTTTTAATCCTATAGTTGTGGCAACAGTATGTGTGTGATTATTTTGTTGTATTATTGTCGTTAATTTATTGTTGTCCCAGTATTGTAACAAAACCAACAAAGGATTTACCCCACTCTACCGTTGTTTACAATTCTTTGTAGTTAGCTACTTGCTGGAACCAGCTATTTGTGCCTCCTGTTGTTGCTCTGCTTGCTACAATTGTTTCTGTTTTTGTTGTATTGCTTATTGTATTATCATTGTATTTGTTGTTCCTCTATTGTTGGGTGTTTTGTTTGCTTATTTTGTTACCATACTACACTTGTGCTGGCTGCTTGGTGAGCAACTTTAGGAAAACATTTTTTGAAAATAAGGAGAAAATCCAAAAACATTCCTAAAATATTTTCTGAGCCATTCTGGTCTCTCATTGTGGGTTTATTTGGCAATGTTGATCACATGTCGGTTATGTGTACTGACCTATTTTATAAATAGTCAATATTACGTACTTTGTGTTTTATGAAATTAAATTTACCTCCCATTTTTTATGCAAAGTTCATTGATTCTGGAATAGGTTTGGCAAGTGTAATTTTAGAAAGCTTTGGGGATACCATGTAATGAATAATATCTAACATAGTTCACTTTTTTAGAAAGCATAAGGGAGGTCTGTGTAAGTTTGACCATTTGTTGGGGAGGTATGTGCATTAAGCCCAGTTTATCTAATATAGTACATAATTAGTTTTTGGATAATAATTATTTAAATCCAATAAGAAGAATAATATCATTATTCATAATATCTTATTACAAAATAATATGATAAAGATCATGATTTCAAAAAGGAGGTTGCTTTATGTTTTTATTGTTCTACCATAGTCTTTTTTTGGGGCTTTATTACATTCTGTTATTAGGATTGTACTCAAGCTAAGTTGAGTTGAGCGACCATAGATTGGACTTGGTTTGGTATACTGCAAGTTATTCATGCTCAGCTTTCTTGAGCCATACTTATACTTGTCTTACTTAGATTGCAATTAAATGAGCTAATAAACAAGCTCAAAGATTGAACGAGAACTTGACTTCTCATATTAATAAATAATTTTGTAAGTTAAAATGAGTAGGCAGTCCAGTAAATATACATTTTCTTTCACATAAATATGCAAACATAGTATGTCACATTCCATTTAGTGCAAAAATTTCTTGGTTGTTCTTTTTGCTTTAAAATATCATTGAACATATTTAATTGTGTATTTGCAGCTGAAATGAATTTCACAAATTCTCTCACATTTTGAGTAATATGGCTTGTCATGGAGAGTTCATCTTGGACAAGCAGATTTGATATGTGTGCGCAATACTTAACACGCAATACTTAACACAATTTAATATTGGCCTATAATTAAATGAAAAAGCAAATTACTCAAAAGAACAAATTAAAAAATTGGCTATATGAGCTTCAACAAGCTCGGTTGAATTTCTACTTTGGAGTGGGTTGTATTCCCACATCAGCTTGATGTCTCAAATAGTGTGATTTATATGGTGTAAAGCACAACTTTCAAGTTACAACCAACATGCCTAGTTGCATGAGCTTGCAGCTCTTTTTTACTTGATTTCTGCTTATATTTGTGGATATAAAAAAAAAAAACATTTATAAAAATTAATCTTGCCTTTAAAAGTTTATTAATATAAAATTTTATCTTTTTAAGTTTATCTCATTAGCCCATATCGATAAGGCTCTTTTATCTTTCTAAACGAGATGCTCGTAATTCTGATAGGCACAAAATAAATTGAGTCTGAGTTGAGCTCAATTCAAGCTGAGTAAGCATGGATTTAAATGAACCAAATTTGAACATTATCATAAAAGCTCAAATAGAGTTCAAGCTGAGCTTGAACAGACTTTGTGTAAGTGAGCTTGAGCTAGAACAACTTCTAGTTTGGCTTGGTTGGTTTTGTTTGCATAGCTTTTGTGTTAACCTTATATTAAAATTTTATCATAGCTTTCATATGTTAATTGTTGTGCTAACCATTCTAACTAAACTTGGCAACCCTTAACCTCTTCGCTTCCATCTCATAATTGTTAAGACAATCTTGTTTAACCATTGCGTGTGAAATCCTCTCATAGTGCTGGCTAATTACCTTTATCAATATGTTAAATACTTCACACTTTATAAAAAAGAAAGGCAACTCGTGAATTATGATTTTATGCGATGCAATCTCTTTAGTTTTTGTATTATCACATTTTAAAGTTTGCATCCCCACTTCCACTATCAAATGTAGGTGTTGGTTGCCCCCATTGTGATGTGCATTTCTTAACTTTCTTGTACAAGTTTGTAAATGTTTTTATTTAGTTGTTGTGCCATCCTTTTTTTATTCATGTATAATTTGCAATGATTTTATTATATATTTTTAACATCATCTTTCAATTTTAGCATAGTGAAGTTTTAATAAACTTCTGAAATTCTCTCTCTTCACCTTTCAACTTCCACCATCAAATGTAGGTGTTGGTTGTCCCCATAGTGATGTGTAGCTGTCCATTTCTTAACTTTCTTATACAAGTTTGTAAATGTTTTTATATTTAGTTGTTGTGCCATCCTTTTTTTATTGATGTATAATTTGCAATGATTTTATTTTATCTTTTTAACATTTGTTATGCGTGTAACAATTCCACGCAAAATCCAGCAATCCGGCTCAGATCAGTTGAATCAGGGAGAGCGGGAGTTAGCAGGCAGGGAGGGGATTTCAGTCCCTTTGGTAGGGTCTAGGGAAGTTAATATTCACTATGTAAGGAGGAGAAATAAGGGGAGAAAGAATTAGGAAGGTTTTTATTGTGTTTAGTGAGGGTTTAGCTATTTAAAGGGGTTATTGGCTAGGGTTAGGTTATCTTTGTTTTGCTAAAATTATTCTAGGTTTCATCAAGGGCTCCTAGTGGCGGGTAGGGTTTGTGGTAGAGATTATCTAGCTCTCGAATAGTAAATCAATTGTATCTGGCATTTATTTTTGAAGGATAAATAGAAATTCAGCCCCTCTCTTTGTGTTCCTACGATTTTCTTCTTAGTGTCATAATATGTAAGGAACTAATAATATTTTTGCCTATTGGATGTAGGTGGATTGATTTTTGAATATTGTATGCCCTATTATTTGTAATACTCGGTGTGGTTTGTCTTTTTATTTTATTCTCAGAACTATATGTAGACTTGAAAGCTAAAGAATTTTCTCTTGCTAATTAGATAAAATAACTTTTTTATTGTATTTTGCGAAATGACGAAATAGCAATAATTGTTGGTTTTGTATTGAGGGGCAAAGTTTTTAAAATAAACTTTCGTTCAGCCTTCTCTCCTTCAGTCTTTAATGGGATTCTGGGCAGTTTATTTTTTTCTTGCTTAATCCTTTCCCTCTTAATCTCCATCCATCTCTCCTTCAGCCTTCCTCCACCTTCCCGACCCCCCTTACAAGGACAGTATGCATGTGTTGACATCAACTAACAAAAAGTTTCCTTTTCGTCTGCAATTGCCTACCACACCCCTGCCCATACACACGCCTTTTAGATACTACTGGTGTTCCTTATTCTTAAAGCTTCACATGCGATCCTTTAAAATCTTGATGAAAGCAATGCTCCCCCTCCTTTTCCCGGTTTACTTTGCTTTGGGCTGTTCTGTTTCTGCTCCTGCTCCCTGCTTTCCCAGTTTTCCTTGCTGGGCTGTTCGGTTCCTGCTCCCTGCTTTCCCGGTTCCCCTTGCTGGCTGTTCGGTTCCTGCTCCCTAGCTGTCTCGGTTCCCTTGCTGTGGCTGTTCATGTGGGGGTTTAAACATGCCTTTATTGTTGTTTTTTCTCTCCTTTTGGTTGGCTGTAGTGGGCTGGCCGAGCATGGCTTTTGGCCTCCTTTTATTTTCTATTTATAGGGCTGTTTTGTGGCTATTTAAAAAATGAAGAATAGGTGTTGATTTTTGGAGAAAAAACCTGAGGGTTTTCTCTAGCTTGCGAGCTAGCTTCTATTCCCTTCCCCTCTATGACTTCGTCTTGATCTTCTAATCTATTTCTTCTCTCCACAAGTTACCATTCCATTGTATCTTTCTTCACAAAAGGTTATAATGTGTTGTCTTTTTAATTTGAAGTGTTGTTGTGTTTGATTTAAGTTTTTAGAAAGGAAGCGTTTATTTGCATACATAGTAGGCTTATCTGTTTTTTATTTGCATCAAATCTTAACTTCTAATTCATCATTACGTTTGTATGATTGTTGATATTTCTTTTTTTTTTTTTTTTTTCGTTTTTGCTTTTTCATCTGCGCTCACAAACATATAAACCGGGATGCCACATTACTGTTTCTTTTTTGAATCAGAAGTTCAATTGTATATATATTTTTTCTATTTCTGCCTCGTTAGAATTACTTGAAGCCTTTTATTTCTCTTTTTACAGGTCTCAGCAAGCAAAGTTTTCTTGCTCTTGGCCATTTTGTTTCATCCTCTTATCGGGAAAAAAGGTCAGATTCTCTTACTGGCTGAGTGAAGAAACCTCACATAACAAATTATCTATCATGGTTCCTTTCCTTGAAATATAAATTTATTCGGAAATTTTATTTTTGAAGTTCAACATCTTAGCCCCCATCCATTCATGCTTTGGATGCTGTCCCCTTTTTTGAATTGGATTACCATTACATGCCAGCCTTACTTAGGCCCTATTTAGTAAATAATGAAATGTTCTTGAGCCCCTGGCATGGCTATAGATTTTGAGAAAGTACTTTTGATCTACTGAAGTAACTGTGGCACCAGATGCCCCCTCTTCCCCTCAGTCAGGACATCAATTTGGCGCATTGAACCAGGGCTTGAAATCTCCCATGACAAATTATAGTGTTATAGTCAAAATCAGCTTAATTTTATGGTTTTTTTAACTTAAATATTATCTAATCAATACTTACCATATTTTTTTTTCTTTTGTTTCTCATATATTATTTTGTGAATAAAAATTTTATTACGTAAGAACCTTTCATTAATCTGAAAAGGTTAATTTGATATCTTATTGATGACAATTCAAATTTATAATTAAATATTAGATTGTTTCATCAGACCTTTATGTTGATCATGTTATTTTTCTTTTGGGTGCTTTGCTTCACTTGTAAATTTTTTTCCTCTTTTATGTTTATATGTGCAATTTTTTCCGTCACTTCTCAACATACATCAAATCATGTAAGATAGAAGAAGCACATGCATCATTCTGTAAGTCATGGAACCAAAATTCCATTTGTTTCTGCTCTGATTAGTTAACTACTACAATCTCCACAAACGAAAGTCGTAGGCATGGAGATAGATTATCAGTAAATGCAGGGTAAATTAGATGGTGTCACTTAATATATGCTAGTGTACATATATATAATGGTTCTGTAGAGAATTCTTTATCCTTATAAAGATCATTGCAGATTGTGGCGTATGATGTAAAAAGTAATAATGAATTAGATTTCTTCAGCCATCGTATTAAGCTTGTGAAAATCTAAAATCATGGACTGTTTGCCTGCTCAAGCGAAAATACACCCTCTACTGTGACAGAGAAATTATTCTGTGCGGACTTCTAATGCAGAGACCGTTGGGATTTGCTGCGTATTTGTAGATATGCAGTAAATACTCTGCAAATCCTCAGTTGTGAGTATTTACTGAGCATTGATCGAGTATTTGTTTATTTTTGCTAATTATTTACTGTGTATTTAAATACTCAATAAATAAGCAGTAATCCGGACGATCCTTTGCATTTGGAGTCTGCACAGAATAATTTCCCAGTGTGATCACTTTATAGTTAGTTGTCTTCACTGACACAACACTTAAACACTGAACATATTTTTCTTAAAGAACCGTCCAGCAAAATTTTGGCACCTGATCTCTTCTACATGGGATTCGTTTTTTAGTGTTGACCTAATCTGTGCTAGATAAGAGACTGAAACGGTTATATCCACCTTGAAAAACTCCTGTTCATTTAATAAAAAAAACACATCTCCACTTTACTTGTTAATCTGAAAGATATATTTTAAAGCCAATAAAATTACTGATAAATTTGATATGACTATTTAACTGTAGCTGAGTTGGATTATTCAGTTATCTTTAGCAAAATCCAGGTTCTGATGAATAGAATTTTACGGTTAAAACCTTATCAATTAGATTCATAACTGTCAAGCCCTCCTTATTCATACCAAGCAAACTTTTATCAAAGCTGTGCATATTTCTGACAACTAGCTAGGCTTCGATCCTTAAAGGTTTTAATCAGAGAAAATCTGACTCACCTTTGTGTTGTTCTAATGGCATTCGATGCAATTAACATGGCGTCTTAATAAGTCTTGTAGGTTGTTGAATCTGCGTAACTCGTTGCTTAAATCATACATAACAAATGTTCTTTTTTGCATTATCTTAATGGTGGTATTAATGATTTCCTTTCTTCCTCAACTGGGTTTAGATAAGGTTTACCCTCTCACTTACCCTATATTTGCTTTATTATGGACACTCTCATACATGCGAAAAATTATTTGTCCGTCTGTAAATATATGAAAACTGATATCCAACATCAATGAAGAGATCCTTGCAGTAGTAGCTCTGATTGCCTCCTCTCTAGGAGGAATATTTTTGCTTGTAGTAATCGCTCATAAGTGACTTTCTAGTAATGCACTGCCAAATAAAAGCACAATTATAAGCAAAAATGAGACCAGGAATAAAAAGGAATGCCGAGCCCCCCTTTCTACCTAGGCATATAGGTGTCTTTCCAAGAGATGAGATGCAACTTCTTAGCTTTAATGTCACTGTGAAATAGAAACCAGGCACATAACTTACTCAGGTGCTTAATAAGCAATGGTATTTGAGATGGTAGATTTCAAGTATTGAATTCTCTTGGCAAAAGAAAGAGGGATTTACATTTTCAATCCTCCAAAAGAGATGAGCTTAACTTGAACATTAGATAAGTGGCACCTTTTAGATGATATATTTCAAGTATTGAATTCTCCAGGCAAAAGAATGACAGGGATTTACATTTTCAACCCTCTAAAAGAGAGGAGATTAACTTGAAAATTAGATAAGTGGCACCTTTTTTGTAGAGATAGGGATACCTATGTATAAGTAAAAATGGAAGATTCATTAGGCAAATTGAGAATAACATTTAAGGTAGCATAGTAGTAACCTTTGAATACATAATAGAGCTCTTGGAAGAGTTAACCTTCAGAATTAAACATGGATGCCTTATCAAGCACCAAAATATCATCAACGTTTAAGAGGTGAGTGATATAAGAATCACCCGTCTTAATACCAATGAGAGAACCATCATGCACAGCATGATCGAAAGAAGCAGGGAGTGCATCCACAACAATGCATAAGAGAGAAGGGGTAGAGGGCAACCTTGCCTGAGGCTAGAAGAATAAAAAAAAAAAAAAAAATCTTCCAAAATTACTATTGATGCAGATTGAAAAGTGAATGTTATCAAGGCACGCCTTAAACCATCCAATGAACATGGCTAGGGAAGCCTTTGGCATAAATAATATCTATAGCCTTAAAATTTTCAAATTTGACGCAAAAGTAACCTTAAGATTGAAACCTGATAATAAATCTGAAGCCAAAGTAGCTTTAGCTATATATATATATATATATACATCCTGCAGATGAGATTATTTTGTATGAAAAATGGATGCTAAATATCGTATGGAGATCAATTAGAATACACCACACAATAATATCAAGATGCGGTACCGAGCATTATCGAGCAAAAAAATAATATTATATATTTTAATTATTCTCTGGATGATATTTGGCGATCTGTCAGATTGTCCAAACCCATTCCTCCCCACATCAGATTGTCAGAACCTTATGCAATTGAAAACTACATTATAAATTTAGGAACTCACAATTTCTTATACAATACTTAAAAAGCTAAATAAATTCAGAGCCAGAATTGTGTACAAAATAGCTCGTTAACCCAATTATTCATAGCCAAAAGTAACAGTGCTACATTTCAACACTTATGCTTGAGTGAACGGGTTGAGGTTTATGCTTGTGATTACTTGAATATCTAAACCAACGCTGCCATTAGGCAAAAAAGCAAAAACAAATGGATGTTATTACAGAAGATCAATTAAGCAGTAAAGCTCTTAAATGAACGCAGTAGACTTCCTGAAAAAGTTGTACATTGAAATCATGGGAAAACAAAAAAGTTCATCAAATTTATTCAAAAGTAGTACTGCTAAAATATGGTTTTCACAAAAAGAAAGTGCTCGGTGTTCCTTCCGCATGATCATATCCACCACCTCATTTTCCACTTTAATCAGGACTAAAAAATAGTATGATAGAAATCATTGCTCAGGCTCTGGCTTCTGGAATTGTTTCTTTATCCAATCAAATGGCTGCACAAAAATGTGAAAAAGTAATTAGAAGTCTGGAAAGATAATTATGTTCGAAACTCAAATATTTTCATCACATCAACTTTTGTTTCCGGTCTCTATAAGAGAGAGAGAGAGAGGATCTGATAGAGGGAAATATAAATATTGGAATTTATGTGTACCAGTCATAATTAATTTTCAAGCCTAAGCTCAATAAAAAAATTTATTTTTGGGTATAAATGCTATAGTTTAGATAATTTGGATCATCAAATTCAACAACGTATCATGGATACCAAATTCAAAAGTTTCTCCATTGATCAAGTCCTATTGTTTAGATAATTTGGAAGAATCTTTCAAAAGAGAAAGTAGCTTGGAAGTCATGAAGAACCATACACCATTTGAGAGCTAAGGTATTAAGTCCAGCAATAAATTATTTTGAAGGAGGTAGACTATCACAAATCAAAATTAATAAAATAAATGCTATATTTTGAATTAGACAACCAAACCCATTCACAATAATATGCAAATAATTTTCCCTTGATTGCTTCGTCATCACATTTGAAGTATGGCAGCCGGGAGACAAAAAAGACTAGAGGAGATTTTCATACATAATCTTACTACATTTGTTAAATCAGATTCAAGGTTGTTATGAACTTCTAATGCTATTTCAAGTAAGCTTTATTAATATTGATTTAGTTGATGCAACTTTATAGCAATTGTGTTATATATATATATACACACACGACTATAAGACTAGCAAGTGGAAAGTCCGACAATGACTAAAGCCATGTACCAATAGAATGCGACATTGTTATGTAATTCCTTAACAAGTAGGTCCCTTGAGTACATCTGTTGGAGATTTATGAAAGTAAACACCAATAACAGAAATATCCTTATTTACCAAACCTATCAGCACAACATAGTTCACGGTACACACATCCTCTTCATTACTACAAGCTATGGGAGGAACTTAAAGCACAATTAGCTTGGCATAAATGAAAGATCAATATTTTGAATAAGTTTATAAAGTTGTAACCACACCTTTCTTTTGTTATGGGCGGGTAGTTGTTGTGGTTCCTGTTTTTGGATTTATGGACTACGGCTTTGGTTGACACTTTTGCTTTGGATGTAGATAGTTGACTGATGAGCAATTAGTGTATTCCTCTGACTCCTTTGCTGTTTGTTTGTGTTTAGGTTGGTCTTCTTTTTGTTTTCTCTTGGACTTTGTATTTAGGTGGATTTTGAGGCTCTTAGGTTTTATTTCAATTGTTGTATTTTAACGAGCTTTGGAGTCTTTAAGGACTTGTAATTTCTCTCTTTTTTAATGCGTAGGTCCCTTCTGTGGAGTTTTTTTTTTTTAAAATAAAAAAGATAGAGAAGATCTTGCCCATGGATTTTCTAATGGAAAAGGACTACAACTACTTTTGTTTTGATGGCGGATGCTAAACAATGATTGATAGCACAAAAGCGCATTCAAATTGAGTATCAACTGAATGGAGAAGTCACATAAGAGGAGTTCAACGAGATTTTCACAAATTAGTGCTTGTCAACAGAAGAGTATTATCATATGCAAATGACACTACATCATTTGATGCAAGAAGACATGATTGTGGCCGAGTATGAAGCTAAGTTTGCAATGATGTGTGGCATATTCATGTTAATTGCTCGGCGCAAGAGATTTGAACAGCTAATTCATGATTGCTCTTGGCCTAATTATGAAGGATCTAATGTAAATACTATTTAAAATTGCACAATATGAGGCTCGCCTGAAGGCCAGCCTCATTGCCAGTGAAAAATGCATTGAGGCTTATGCCTCATGCTTTTTTTTATGAGACATGCATCTCAGTTTAACTGAGGTGTGCCTCACCTCTCGGCATATGGCATATTAACCCCTCTTAAGCTACATATTAAAATCAGCTGCCTAAAAATCAACCCAAACTCCACTATCTATATATAGATATTAGCCATCTTTGGATCTCCAATTTGCAAAAGCCTTTCAAGCCCCAAATCACATCCATTCAGCTACCCTACATCCTTTACATTGAATAAAATAATCACCATTAAACTCCACCTCAAACACCACTATATCCATTATAGCATTTGGTATCAAATATAACTTTAGAATTTTTTGGGAGGGTTCTTCTCGTTATGATAGATAACCTTCATGGCCCAACCATTAAAATCATTGTTGGAATCATTTTTTTCATCATTTTGCTATCAGAGTCTAAGGATGACTCATTTACATGCATCTGAAGATGAGTTTTGTGATTTATTTTCATAAAGAATTTCGGCGAGTTTTAAACTCAAATATTGTATGTTTTTCTTTTTCTTGTTTTTTTTTTTTTTTTAAATTTCAATCCCTTCACTTATCCGTCACCAAAAAATATCAAATTCTCTTTTCAAATCACTTCTTCAACTTGTGTTAATCATTGATTTGCTGATATGAATTACCCTTATTTGATGGTTGATTAGATAATATTTTTTTCTTTCTGTTGGTAAAGATGAAATGGTTATCTTAGCTTAGGTTTCCTGAATGCATTTATTTCATTTGAATCTTAATATCTGCATATTTTCCTTTTTATAATCAACGCATTTTAATTTCCTACTATATTATGCTTGTTGTTGTATTGGTAACTTCAATTTTTTTTCAACATCGCTAGTTTAATTCTATAAGGTGGAATTCTTGAAGTAGAGGAGAATTGATGCAGGACAGGTTCAACACCTAACAAACCAAATCCATTACTACTAGTATACAGATTCTCTTACACTTTATGTTGTTTTATTATTTTATTTATGTTGGTTTTCATTTGAACTCAAGAAAATGTCATTTGCAATGTAAAATATTAAAAATAATAATAATAAAAATTATAATATGAGCTAGAATTATCAAAAAAGTACCACATCACTATTATTATCTCACCTTGTTAAGTCATTTTAAAGTCCAAGACAAAGAAAGCAACTTCTCACTCCCACACTCCTACACCAAAATATTTAAAAAATACTTGATCCACCAAAAATCTATCAATATTCAACCAACTGACCTTTTGGTTATTCTCAACATCAAAATTTACACATAACCACTCTAAATACTCAATATCCTTATTCCTAACGTCCTTATCTTTCCACAGAGTATTTATACCCATCATATCTCAGTATATAAACCTCTCTTAATCTCCACACAAAATTAGCAACCTAAAAATGAACCCAACCCCGATTGTCCCTTAGTAGATTTCAATTATCTTTGTATCTCCATCTTCCAAAGCCTTTCAAGCTTGAAATCACTTCTATTGGGTTCCCCTACATCCCCTCACATCAAATAAAAATATTCATCATCAAATTCCACCTTAAACACCAATATTTTTGTTACATCATAAGAGCAAAGAGGGTGATTGATGCTAAGAGCGAGGACCAAAAAAGTTAGACTTAGATAAGGTTCCTATGTTACGTAATCATATCTTTATATATTTTGTCAAACAACAATCTTGATCATTAGTGTAGCTATTTCCTTTGGTCTAATGTCTTCCAGTATTGCTTTTTTGAATTATGACTTTGCATTCACGTATCCATGATTCTAATGCCTTAATGATGGATAGCGGTTCAATGCCCTTCATGCAACATTTCTAAAACAGAAGCAAAAAAAAAACGTCTTTTTAAATTTTCTGAGATTATCCATCATAAACTTTTACTTTCACATGTGTGTGCCTGCAAATTTATGTGAGTGCGCGCATGCATGTCGTGCCATGAATTTATCATGGAGGATCAGAAATTGATCAAAATTAAACAAATATTTTGCTTAAATAGATATCAGATCAGGCCGGCTAAGAATAGGACAAACCTTAACATATTGGAATGTATTATTTTAGCCGATCTTAATCGAGAATCAGATTGACTCAATATCCAATACTAATTAGGCCTAGATATAAGAAAAAGGTATCTATTGTAAGTGGCTAGGTATTGATCTAATGATCAGATAGGAGCATCACCCGGATTAAAAAGAATTCATTGCGTCTTTATATCCCAAATCACCAACCCAAAAACACGGTTTAAAAAAGTGCTCTGAATAATTAATCCAAAACTGCCCGTGTACGAATCGCAACTTGACATCTCCTACATAACCATAAACGTTCAAAAAGAAGAAAAAAACATTAGCAAAATTCCTATAAAGTTGCATCCACGGTCCATGAATCAAAGCGAAGGGTAAACAAAAGCTGAAGAAAAATGCCGATTCGTATGCAACGGGATTGAAATGTGAAAAGAAAGAGTATAATCAGAAGTGGATCGGTCGTTGTTGACCTGAACGAGCCAAAGCGCCGTGGTGGTGGCCGCTACTCCCCATGTGACCGCGGCGGAGACATCCGTCGACTGGAGACGGAGCCCAGGCCTCAGAAACTTGAACAATCCAGATCTCGAAGCCACTGATCCTGTCGCCATGAGTAATTCTAACCAAAAGCTGAACAAAATCTCCAACAACAAGCAAACCCTAGAAGGCCCGAAGAAAAGTTACGAGAACGAAGGGAGCTGTAACAACGATATATTTATTTTCAATTAAAAAGACGCATATGGTCACCGCACGTTGCGTAACAATTTTCACCGCGAGCGAGCGACGGAGCGAGCGCGTGGTTGGCTGCGGATAAATAGGACTGAACTTGATATATGGTACGAAAATTAAATTCATTTTTTACTTAAGTGACTGACGTCAATTTTTCGTACATGTTAAAGAATATTTTTAGTATAAAATTTAAATTTTATACTAAAAATTATTTTAAAAAATAATGAGAAAGTCTTCCCAAATAAAGTCTAAGGAGGCTTTCTTTGGATAAATTTTTTTTTTCCTATTTTTTAAAATAATTTTTTAATATAATGATTTCTTTATCTAAAAAAAATTTACTAAAAACTTGTTTTAGAAAATAATAAGAAAGTTGTCCCAAAGTTTCGTTTAGGACTGTTTTCTTTCTGCTTTTTTAAAATAATATGTCAACACTAAATTTTAATTCAATAAATTTTTTTTATTAAAAAATTACTTTAGAAAACCGCATGAAAACTATCCCAAAAGAAATTTAAAACATTGATTCATCGGACATACGGACACCATCAATGTATTAATTACACGAAAGCATCACTAAGAATTCATAATGGTCATAAAGAATAATAAATGCAATTCTCATCACATCTTCATCATTTACCTTTAACTAGTAATACTCATATATCAAGTCTATGTTTGAGAATATAAATGCACCTAATTGATCAAATATGTCATATATTTTATGACATATATCAAGTCCATGTAGGTAAAACACTACACAAACTAGTATGCATTACAATAGAGGTAAACCTAATGACGAAGAGAATTATTCATAGACTATTGAATGGCTACACCCCTTCTCTTTATGTTAGCCTTCCTCTTTTTTCTTAAGCTCTCATTAGAAGAGCTGTGGAGTGCGACGTCCACCCCGTTCGTGAGCTAGGGCATCGCCTTTGTCGTCTACCGTTTGTTCAAGCATGAGATGTGAGATAGGTTGTTCGGCCATTCTTCTTGTGCTCGAGCAAAAGACATGAGGCGGCCATACAGACTTCAAATTTTAGATTTCATATCTATGTTTTGAGGAAAAAATCGTCAAGGCAAAAGCAGTGTGTTGAGGAAGGGCTCAAGAGAAGAATTAAATCTCAAATACTTATGTGTGGGGGTCGGACGTAGAGGTGGCTAACAGGGGGGCTGGGGCAACTCATAGGTGAGGGAGAAGGCTCACGGCATTAGGTCCTTACTTGAGTGAAGAGTTCAGACAGACTGGTCGCCATTGAGGGCTTGTACAATTGTGAGCGTGTGGATTGAAGCCGAACGGACCAACAGATCCAAGTGAACGTAAGTTTTTGTGTGTCCTCCCCTCCAGACATCCTGCCCTTGTCGAGCGTACCTGATTCACTTGACCTAGGTACCTTCGTAAGCACGAATCAAAGTCGCAAGCGGTCCCATTTTTTTTTGCAATGGTTGTTGGGCCTTTCGCTTCCGTCTACCGCTGTCATTGGGTAACCTTTCTTCCCTAATCTTAGCTGGTTTTTTCTTCTGTTTCCCTTCCTATGGCTGGGAATCGGTTAATGGATCCTGATTTCTTGGATGGTAAAGTTAAATCTAGATATTTTTGAGATGTTTTATCCGGTGAGTCGGCTTCACCGGATTTTCTCCCGCTTAAAGTTTCTGTTCAACATGGTTTGTCGGCTTTGTTTATCTATGATGAGGAAATGGCATCTCTTGCTTTGTCTTTTGAATTTGCTTTAGTCAGAAAATTTCCTAGCCATCACCCGCGGCTTGACTCAATTCAAAATTTTTTCTTTAACCTAACGCTTGTTGGGAAGTGTTGGTTTCTTTACTGAATCCTAAAAATGTGTTGATTAAGCTTGTCAACGACTTAGATTATTGTAGGATTTTCTCTCATCGCTCCTATTTCATGTGCAACTGCTTATGAAGCTCTTCAAATGGACCCCACATTTTGACATTAATGTGGACTCTCCCATTGTCCTTATTTGGATTTTTTTCCCTATCTACGTCCTCATCTTTTCTCCCCCCTAATTCTGCATGTTTTCTGATCGCTGTTTGGTAGGCCTTTACGAATGGATAATGCAACTGTTAATGGCTCGAGACCCTCTATGACACACATATTAGTGAAATTAGATGTTACGAAATATTATGCTTCTCAAGTTTAGCTTCGGTCGGAGACTTGTGGTTATGCTCAATCGGTTGAAATGGGTGAATTTCCTTTGTATTGCTTTCATTGTAAATCTTTGGGTCATTTTAAGGATTGTTGCCCGACCTTATATCCGAATTTGGGTGTTGCTCCTTCTGTTAAAGAGGCAATCACTACTGAAGGTGTTAATCCTCCTTTAGCTAATATTCCTGTACCTAATGTGGTTGGTTTTGATTTGGATGGGGGTGATAAAAATGTTGCTATTGCAATTCTATTGCTTCGAGTGAGAACCCCATAGTTGATGTTGTTTTCCCTGAGAAGGCTTTACCCTTGTAGTTGGGAGAGGTTGTTCCTTATGTCACTCATGTTGATATTGGCATTGAATCATCTTTAGTTGGAAATGAATAGTTGGTCCCCGACATGATCGGGGCAGTGGCTGTTGAGTCTTCTTCGCATGAATATGCCATCTCATTTGGTATTGTGAGTTATCTTTATTTATATATGGATAAATGGAGTAATTTATTGAGCCTTTTTAATAAAATTCTTATTATTTGTGTATAAGTTTTTATTCACTGTCCACCATACTTGGTTGGCAAAATATATTAATTCCATTTTATTTATAAACTCAGTCTTAACATCCAAATTTTGCTTGGCTTTGAGTTAATTATTCCTTAAGACTTAACCATAATAAAAGGTTCATTCAATTGATTAGAAGAGGGCATAGATTAACTAGCTGAGGATGTAAACTCATGTTGGTTCATTTCTCTATGCTATTCTTCTTCTTCTTCTTCTTCCATAGTCCATCCTACTCTCCAACAACATATATGGTGGTCTTATTCTCCTTCACAACCTAATTAGGCGAGGCTACAAATAAGTTTATACAATAAAATTATTAAAGTCTTTCTTTTTAGCTATATACACCAATGTAGAGTTAACTATCATTTTTTAAAATCATTAATATGAAATTTAAGTTAGTTACAATCTATAATTAATCTAAATTAATATTTGAACTATGATACTATGCATATGATTTACAACCTTATTGGTAAAAAATGACAATAAATCTTTAATTGTCAGCACCATGTTGCTTTTCCAACTGAACATCTTGGGACTTTCTCTTTAAGGAGTTCCACACTTATCTTTCAAAACTTTATTCTTCGTTCTACTTTTAGAAGAGGGTATAGATTAACTAGCTGAGGATGTGAACTCATCTTGGTTCATTTCTCTATGCTCATGCTCTTCTTCTTCTTCCATAGTCCATCCTACTCTCCAACAACATATATGGTGGTCTTATTCTCTTTCACAACCTAATTAGGTGAGACTACAAATAAGTTTATACAATAAAATTATAAAAGTCTTTCTTTTAGCTATATACACCAATGTAGAGTTAACTATCATCTTTTAAAATCATTAATATGAAATTTAAGTTAGTTACAATCTGTAATTAATCAAAATTAATATTTGAACTATGATACTATGCATATGATTTACAACCTTATTGGTAAAAAATGACAATAAATCTTTGCTTGTCAGCACCATGTTGCTTTTCCAACTGAACATCTTGGGGACTTTCTCTTTAAAAAGTTTCACACTTGTCTTTCAAAACTTTATTCTTCATCCCGCTTTTGGTAAATTCTACTCAATATGAATCATTTCTTAGTTCAAGTTCTTAATTTTCTTCTCCCATGATATCCTTCCCAATAAGTATGCAAAAATATCTCCCTTTTCTTCAACTATTATTGGGATCTCAGTAAGAAAATACGATCATTCTAATGATTAAAGAGTATCCCATGAACGATTAAATATTACTTAGATTTCATACATCTTATCTAAATGTGCACTCCATGAAGATCTTTTCAAGTTCAACTTTTTTTGAAGTTGTTATTATTATTTAGGTAATTCTCAATGAGTCTTCTTGTTGTGATAATATCCTAATATTTCTTCTTATACATAAATTCACCAAACCCAACCTATTAATAGAAGCTAACAAGTTATGGCACCCGAGAACTACAAGTTTGGTAGGATGATATAATATTTGAAGAATATTGCTTGGCCCTATCAAAGAGACCATATGTTTCAAACTAGTTGATCATTTTTCCTATCACCCCAGCTCTGTATGTCATTATTGCAAAATAATGCCTATTCATGACAATAATTAGTTTGCACATCCATATTTATATCAAAATAGAATGGGATAAAATAAAGTTTAATCCTCAATTGAATGATATTATGGCTATGAGATAGATTAATATGATAAGAAAAGTAGCAAGAGAGATCAAATGAGCTATTAGATAGATAAAAAAATTTGGAAGAGAAGTGCTTTAATTGTAGTATTGTTCGAAAGTTCTGGTCATCCCTCATGTTACAATGTAAGAATATCTTCATATGAAAATGAGTTTGCAAGCTATTTCTTCAAATAAAAACATAAGTGACATTTATATTCAGATAGATGCATTATAAGATATATACAGTCATAATCCCCTTTGAAAATGAGTTGGAGTATATATCACTACTTTATCAACAAAATAGCTAAGTGATATTTCTTCCATCACTTCTCATAGCTTCTTAAATTCAAAAATAAACTCTACTAATATTTTTTTAAAATTTTATTATTAACAAAATTGGGGTTTTAATGAGATTAGAAAGTTGGAGTAATTTAAATAAATTAAAGGCAGTTTGTTTAAATATTTTTAATGAATATTATTTTATTTTCTTAAGACAAAATATATGTTTTACAAAATAAATTTATTTAATTTAGAGATATTTCTATTTTACTATATTAATAAACAAAAATTAAGTAACAATTACATTAATATTAATAACTAATAACATGATATTATAATCATTATTTATTATTTTTAATAATTGCATTATTTTTATAAGAAGATATTCAACCACATACAATTTATTTTATAGATAACATTATCATTTGTAATTTTTTTATTCATATAATTCTATTATATACGATAAATTCATTTTGAATTATTTCATAATAAAAAAGGGGTTTTTACATACCTAACATCCAAAAGTTCTCTATTTACTTTTTAAACATCTAAACTTGCTTATTTACAAATCTATCACCTAAAACAGTATTTGGCTTTCTAAAATACCCTACCGTCTTTCTCTACGTCAAAACCCTCCTGAGACCACACTAATCTTCGCATGCTCTTAGTTGTCGCAAGAAGTTCCGAGTGCCAAACCTTGTTCCTTCTCTCTCCCACCGGTCGCCAGCCTCAGTTGACACCGCCGACATGCCCTAGTCGGCACCGCCACATGCCCTAGCTGCCGGATCTCCTTCTTTGCAAGGTGAACACTCCCCATTCTCCTCTTTTCCTCATCCATATTCTTCTCCATTATCTCTTTTCAAAAATACTCATCATTATCAAGTAATTGTTCCATTTATGTTATGATTTTATCTTTGGAAAAGAGTATGTGTTTGCTTTGTTTTACTCTTCATAATTAGCCTTAATTTTTTACGTTTGCTGTCTCTTCACATGCTTTAATGTGCCGATTATCCGATTGGTTTGCAATCCATAGAATAGTTATAGCATTTTCATTATAAGTGCAGAAGAGCAAATTATGATTTATCATGTTTACAGGATACGATTTTTCGGCGATGCATTATGGGTTTATAAAATTGTTATTCAATTGGCATTAAATATAAAAATTGCGTTTTAATGTGGCCATTAAGGTTATCCGATTCGTTTGAATGAGTTGTGCTTGGCAAAACTAGTCATTGGTAATTATGGGAGAATGGAAGCTATGTTTAAAATAAAAAAACAAATTTGTAGACATTTTTAAAGTTTGTTGTCTCTTGCGTAATTTGTGTTGTAGTTTGTCTATGCTTTAGTTGACTATATTTACCCATTTGAATTTGTTTTGTAATTTTATATTTCTGACATAAGTTCGAGCCACTCCAATCCATCACCGAGAAAGCTAGATAATCCAATATATTGTTATTGCAAAATGCAATGTAAAATCTATACTTACTACAAAGCTAATAATCATGGAAGAAAGTTCTATAGATGGCCCTGAAACAGATCAGAAGATGATTGTAGATTTTTTAAGTGGTTTGATGAAGAAAATGATGAAGAGGAAGATATGAATCGCTTAAGGAGTGCAAATGGATCAGAAGTTCATTTAAAGCATGCAGTCTCAATTACATTTGAGTTACTTCAAATTAAACAGTTGTTGGTTATCTTGATTTTGCTTGTTGCTGTTGTTGTTGCCGCCAATTCTCTATCGAAGGCTTGTAATTGCAAATGAATGTATCTTCGAATGTTATTAAGAAGCACTTGTGTCTTATGTTTTAATGAAAAAAAAATTAAAGTTATGTTGACTTTTGTTCTTGATTTTGTTATAAATACAAAATATGAAGTTCTGTTAAGAGCAGATTTTAATATCTTCACCATTGTTTATGTCTTCAACTGCGATTGAAATGCCCGCAGTATGGGTACAATGTCTCCAATCTATAACTGCTCCACAATGTGCATAAAATCAATTACTGATACACAATGTGAAGTTGCTGTCATCAATGCAGAAACTCTTCAAAGATGCATTGTCTATTTGACACATTATCACGATATGCAATTTGCTGTAGTTGATTCTAATTGAGTACTTAATTTAGATGACTTATTTGAGGTTCTGCACGTTAAATAAAATTTCCGTTTATAAAATATGAAGTTCTGCCATATGAAGTTCTGCACATTAAATAAAATAAAAATTTTACTCATAAGATTTCCGTTTATACAGTCTTACCAAAACTCATAAGATGGCATAGAATAAACCAATTCACAACTGAGAAGCGGTTGTGCAGAATAATATAAGAATACATAATACTTAAAACATGAGCATTCAATTGTGTATTTGTAATAAAGCGTATTGTAGAACATCAAAAACTATGAGAACAACAAAAAAATATTCTACAGAACAACAGAAATGAAGTCTGCCCGCCGTATGGGTATCTTTGCCGATAAATTAGACTAAATATATTCTCTATGAATGTTTAGCGGCTCCTTGCAAGTGCTTCTATGGTGACCCCAAGAGTTGCAACGACCATATTTATGACTTATTTTTTATTTCTTTGTAACTTCTAAGAAGTTTTTAATTCGTCTTTTCTTTGGTTGGTCACGAGGCATGAGTGTGGTGGGAGGTAAAACAAACATGCCATCACTCGCTACAAACCATTGTTCCTTCCCCGGAAGTGGTGCAATAGGTCCATCGTAAGCCATTTTGTACCTGCGAAATATATTATAGTTAATACAAAATGCATTAAAATAAAAATTACTTTAATCATATAACTAACCTATAGCTGTAGTAGTGCTCATCCACGTATGTGTGCCAAAAATTGTGACGGTTTGTTCCAACAAATGCTGCCGCATGTATACATGGTAGCCCAGATAGTTGCCAAAAACCACAGCTAGAGAAATGATTTTTTATCTCTACCTCATGACGCTTAAAACTTCCTTCTACTTCAGCTTTTGTTGAAGTTGACTAACGTATAATGAAATGTTCTTTTCTTGTTGTAACATCTTTAATATAATACTCCACAAATGGAACCAAAGGGCCATTCCAAGAAGCACAGTATAATTTGCGCTGAGATCATTGTTCCATCATCATTCCCCTTATCATATCGATCAAATCCACAATAAGTTTATTCTTTGCCTCCTCTATCCAAGAGTTGAAGGATTCAACCATATTATTTGTGTTGTAATAGTTCTTATTATACTTTGAGAAAGTAGCTTTTGATCACTTGCATGTCAAAGAGCTTAGGTAGGAATGAAGTTCAGGACTAATGTGATATATTTCTTCAATCTTTGCATTAAACTCAAGTTGATTATAACAATTTGTAGTACTCCACAACAACTTCTGCAATCTATGGCTATCATCATAATGAAAAAGTTTTTTCATGTTTTTCCAAAGGTGTCTCATGCAAATTCTGTACTTAACATTAGAAAAGACAATCTTAATTACTTCACTAAGACCTTTCTCCATATCCAAAATGAATGCTAGATGTTCAACATCAACACTAAAAGCTTCTACCAAATTCATCAAAAATCATTCCCAACTTCTCTTTGATTCGAATTCTGCGATGGCAAACACAATAGTGTAAAGACCATTGTTATCATTCAAATAATTCGTAGCCATTAGCACACATAAGAACTTTGACTTCAAATGGCAAGCATCAATGTTGATTAAATATCGACATTCAGTAAAGAACTCATCAATGCAAACTTTGAAACTAACAAAAAACCTCTTAAATGAGTGATTTTGGTTGTCACATAGATATGTTATATGTGAGTCAGCATTCCTATTGATTAGCTTTGACTTCAATGTGGGCACCCAATTGTAATTTTCATCTATTGAACCAAATATTTGCTCTCTTGCTAATTCCCTCGAACGCCATATTTTCATGTATGATAAAGACAAACCAAAAGTAGTCTCTAAGTTATTGCTTATATCTTTTGGTGTAATATATGGATTTCTTTTTACAAGATCATTGATTTCATTAGCAATCCATGTTGCAGTTGCTTGCTTGTTTCCAGCTCTATTTACCTCCGAACATAAATGCGAACCTTGTAATTTTCTAACTTCGAATGAATGTCCATCTGAACATAATGAAGCACGAATTCTCCATGGACATCCATAGTATGTGCATATAGCAATAACTCTTGATTTGTCACTAACTTTAATCTTGATACCAAAGTTCTGCAAAATTGCATTTGAACGAATAGCTTGTTTAAAATTTGATGAATCCTCATAACGTGAACCAACGCTTAAAGAATGCTTCTCTTCAACCTGAGACGCAAAGCCACCATCACACAACCCATATATTATAATGTCATTGTTCGCTTTGCAGCTCTCACTTAAATCCTGCATATCACTAGATTGAATGTTATCAATATTATTAAAACTTTCATCAAAATCTTTCACTATAACCACCACCTCGACTTTATTGTCATTACAGGAACATGTAAGCATGTTCATTACATCTTTATCGTTACTAATCCACATGTAAATCTTAGGCGATGTTCCATTAACATGATAGTGTAGGTCATAAGCTTGATCTGCAGCCACCGGCAAACTGATTCAGTTTGTTCTTTCAATAGTAACAAATTAACATCAGCTTTCTCGAACCTCAAAATTTTCTGACTTCGACCTACATATTTCAACTTGCTTTGGCCCTTCACATCAACCCAATAACCTCCATATTTAAAGACAATAGAGAACAAATTGTTGCATTCCATTTTTTGCGAATCCAATTATTAATGAAAAAACTCAAGCAATTTGAATGAACATGAACAAAAAATAGAAGCATAAATAAATAAAGAACCAGCGGGAGCAAACTGGCGGGAGAAAATGAAGCAGAACTGAATAAGTTCAAACAAAATTTTCTCTATAATCTTTAACCCGAATGCTTAACCGTTACCAAAATGAATAAAAATGTTACATGAATAGGAATGGCGGCCAAATGAGCAAGTGCGACGTTTGCACTGGTCAGAGAAACAGAACTTGCAGAAATAATTTTGAAGATGTATTTGGATGTTTTCTCCAGCGGGATGTTTGCACCAGAGTCGGATGGGACGTTTGCACTTGCAGAAAATGATGCATACGAGAGAGTTGCAGAGAATGCGAGAGCTGTTCTTGGATTTTTCCCGCCCGCGAAATGTTGTTTTTGCGACTTGGCTTTGATGGGAGTAGACAGAGTGTTAGGTTTGATGAGGAGTAGGTCACTACGGTGGTATAACAGTAAAAATTAAAGTTTAGATGTTTAATAAGTAAATAGAGAACTTTTGGGTGTTAAGATAGGTAAAAAACCCTAAAAAAATGAAACAAATAAATATAGTCGAAAGTTTTTTCTTACATCACCCTATTTTTGAAGCAAATTAGGTGTCCATCTCTCACCAGCCGTTGATTTTGATCTGGACGGTTCACACCTCCGATGTTAGGGTCCCGTGGAATAAAACTAGGGTTTTGTAGTATATATTCTGATCAATCCGTAAGCGTAACGCATCACACGCCGAACTGCCGGAATTAACAGGAGAGGAACTGCGAGGAAGGAATACCTCCTCTTTGGAATCCAGAAATACGCCATGGGTAAGCCGAGTTCCTTATTTTCCTTTGCAAAATTTTATCTTTTGTACAGTATTTTTTTTTGTTCTGACTAAGTTTTCGTTTCCATCTTTTAATTAGTTTTTTTTTTGTTTTGTTTTGATTGTTGTTTTTGCTCTGTAGGAAAGGTGCATGGGTCTCTGGCTCGCGCCGGTAAGGTGAGAGGGCAAACGCCGAAGGTTGCAAAGCAGGACAAAAAGAAAAAGCCTAGGGGGAGGGCGTATAAGCGGATGCAATATAATCGTCGCTTCGTGACTGCAGGTGATTTGCTATACCTTTTATTATATTGAATGATATTATGGATTCGGTATCTGCTACTGATCTTCATTGTTGTTCTACAGTTGTTGGCTTTGGAAAGAAGAGGGGGCCTAACTCGTCCGAGAAGTAAAGGTTGGAATTTTAAAATTATATTATTTGTAGGAACTGTAAGATTTGAGTCTGCTGTATTCTGAGATGTAGTGGACTAATCTCATATTTAGGGATGGTACAGGAATGTGAAAACCTAATTTGTTATGTTATTCAGTGCAATTTTCAAAGCATGGTGTTCTAAGGAAATTCATGAAGTTATTTTAATGTTTTTATTTAGGGTGTGTTTGGTATCAGATTTGTCTTCACTTTTAAGTAGGATTTAACCTAAATCCAGCCAAACACCTTTCTCGTGCATCTAAATCTGGCAACTCCCTAAATCTGGGATTTATGCAATGGTCAGAGGAGCTCATAACATCATAAATATACTGTCATAAGGTGTCCATTGACATCAATAACACATTTTTCGGGCCCTCAAATAGGTAAAAATGGCTTGAATGGAAGAATCTAGAACTGAGATCGACCAGCTTGGGTTGATCTAGCCTGGAGTCGACCAATGCATGAGGGCTACCACCCCTTCGATTGGGGGGGGGGTGTCGTCGGAGCCGGTCTTTTAGAGAGGTCTTTTTGGGATTAGTGCGTTGATGTCATTCTAGTAGGCCAACACACCTTTATTAATGTGTAGCTTGTCGATAAGTTCTCAACTTCTTGGTGATTTTGAGGCCTTGGTGAACCTGTGTTTGTGATATGTTTGTTGCAATTGACTACTCTTAAATCGATGAATGTTTGATATAAAAATGACAAGGTATTTTCTAGTAGCTTTAAATTTAAGCAATGAATATTCTCATAATTGGTTCTGTGATTATGACCATTGAAATGTTTGTCTCTCACCTCCATTTTACTCATCCTTTTATATCTACAAGTTGTCCTGTTTGGTTTGACAATTCGAGACATCACCAATGGCAGTCTCCATTGAACCGCCTTTGTCTGATCATTGTTGGCCATTCGGGGCAGCCTTGGTCTTGTCTGGTCAATTGTCTCAGAACATGTGCAATGTCATTTGATCTCATTTTGATAATTGGACGGTTTAATCAACACCATTTGTTGTTGATTATTTTAGGTAATATTTCAAATTATTTTTGAATTTCAACCAAAAAATCTATAAATAGATATCAATTTTACTCATTTGAGATATTATGAGGTGTAGTTATTTTTAAGTTTAAAGGAGGTACAAGTTTTCTAAGAAATCATGCAAGTGGTTTTCATTAAGGAGTTGTAGAGTTATCTGAGTTTGGAGGAGTTCAAATCTTAAGGGGAACAGTATTAGCTATCTTCATTGAGACTTTGGATTTTGCAAAATTGGAGTCTCGAGTCTATAATCTTAGCCTCTTAGGAGAGTCGATCAAGTAGTCATCGCTTGCTTGAGACTTGCATCATCATCTCGTTTAAGGTTTATGTCATAATCTCGCTTTTGTTGCAATCGGCTCCTTTAAGACTTGTGCACAATCTCGCTTTTGCCGGAACGCCTTTCTTCATGCTTTAGGTTTTAGCATTTCCTGTGCCACAACAACCTTCTTCTTCAAGACCTACATGGCAACCTCAATTTTGTTGTAACCTTTACCGGCTCAAGACTTGTTTTATATCCTTCAAGACTTGTGTTGCAACTTGCCTTTTTTCCATAATCGCTTCCATCAAGGTCCATGCCATTGCCATAATCTCACTTACATCGCAGATGTCATCATCTCATGGCTTACGACACAAAATTATTTGCACTGCAAATTCCTCCTCCCAGATTCACAATTTTACTTGTGTTGTATCTATCTCCTTCAAGGCTTACACTTTAAACTCATATGTGTTATTGCCATCGTCACCTCCAGAATTGCGTCTCAACTTGCACTGCAATTGTCTCCTTCGAGACTTGCACCTCAACCTGGTTTTTGTGACGTCGTCGGTTGCCTTATCAGGCATTTTTCTGCCACAACCACAGAAGTGTCACACTTGTCCCTTTGTAGAAAATCATTATAGTGCTCTAGTTGCAAGGTCTACAATGCAACAATCTTTAAAAAAAAGTTCAATAGCCATCTTTAACAGGCCTGAATGACTATCATTTTCTGCCAGGATTGCTCTATGACCTGCTCTTGTCATGTTGCTGGCCCTTCTATTTCTTGCATCCCTAAATTCAAAATCGATGCATGCAGTGACCTAACTTGGTGCCTAACTTTGCATCCTTTATTTGACAAAAGGGCTTCTTCGTATTAGTCTCTCGTCAATCACTCTTATGTTGATTTTCTGTAAATAGTGAATGCTGTTCTACTTGGCTAGAAATTTTTTTTCTTTCCTCAAAGGGTTTAACAAAAAAATATGCAGCAAATCAACAAATAGTTTTAAAATACACAGTAAATAAGCAATAAATATGCATCAAATCAGCAAAATGCAGTAAATATTTAACAAATATTCAGCAAAAACTCATCAAATACTCACAACTGAGGATTTGTTGCGTATCTATAAATACGCAGTAAATATACAGCAAGTACGCAGTAAATCTGAACGGTTCTCTACTTTCGGACTCCGCACAGAATAATTTCCCCTCATGTTGGATATGCCTTATGAGCAAATGTTTTTCTAACTTGAATTGCACTCTACATATCTATCTTATTCTTACTGTAATCTATTTTTTCTCCATAATAAATTATGTTGGTGATTATAATATTCCATTTTTATTATTGTGTAAGTTATCTTTGCTGAAGATTGTTGGAGTGCTATCATCTATGTTTTTAGCTATGAGATAGATCTAACTGTAGATTCTATAGAATTTATTAATTAATTCTACGAAATGTATATTATTTATCCTACAAAAAAAATATTGTGAGTAAACACACAATTTGTTACAAGTTAATTAATCACCATAATCTTCCATTATTATTTCTTAGATGAAACCGTTTGGTATTCGGACCAGTTGGCCATTTGCAAGATGAATTTAATTAGTCCCATGGCCATACAACAACCATACTTTATATATAAAAAATAATATTATAACAAGCTGGGTTTTCTATAAATTCAAAATGAAAGCAACCATGATATACCTCATTGGTCCTCTTATTTCTTCCACTTTATTACTTATTGGCATCAAATCAACTAAATCCTGTGCTTCTTTGTTGAAAATAGCTTCCAGGCTGTTGCTGCTTCATCCAGAATTGAATATGCCAGTAGCCATCTCCATAACTTTTGAGGTCATTCTCCCAATAACCCACACCTTCAAATTCTGTTAAACAACAACAACAACATCAAGCATTTGTCCCACTACGTGAGGACGGCTACCTGAAACTTTTTTCGCCATTGTGTCCTGTTAAACAAATTTTTAAAGGATTCATGTCATGATTATTCGATAAGTTTTACGCTGGCTGTCGACTACTTAAGGCAACCCTTCATTTTTCTCATCCAACGACAATGTTAACCTTCAGATTCTATTAAAATTTAGCTATAATCGGAATGGATCGAACTTGATCTTCACTTGAGAAAGTGAACGGGATGGTGAGATACATTTGATAAATCTGGCACGTGTGGAATCCCCCAGTAGGTGACTTCACATGTGTATGGGTCTGTTGAGCCTTTGCACCTTTTCGGGGAAGCTGCAGAAGTTCCTGTTGGCGCAACTGCAGTTGCTCCTGTACATGGATATGTGCATATTGTTATATTAGTATTTTATTTAAGCATTCATTTATAAAACTATTTTGGTTATGGAGGCATGCATGTGAAGTTTGAGGTGATGTTACAGACCAGGAAGAAAGTATCTATGGTGCTAGAAAATTATTAGGTGTGGAGTTCGGGAATAGTTCTATGTTCGAACTCCGGCCGATCTGAGTATGATAAAGCAGAAATCAGCTCATTTTGAAGAGAGAGAAAATTTATAAAAAATAAAAATATCTTTGAGGAGAGAGAAAGTCGTGGATTTTTGGGGAAAAGTTGATTTTCGGGCGACGCAGAGCTGTTTTCGTCTGAAGAGATTGTTCAGGAAATTGCTGTACGCAAGGTAAGCACATTCCGCCTTCTCAATTTTCAGAACCGTCGTGTTTGGCGGTATTTTTCTGTCCGGAATTGATTTTGTCGGTGTTTTTTCCGTCCGTATTTTCAATTGGTTCAGTTTTTACCGCGTAAGTTTCTGTATTTGTTGAGTGCCGAGTGTGCACATTTTGGTTATTTTCTGGAGATTTTTGTCCGTGGTATTTTTGATTCGACGGTGTTTTTCGTCGACTGGATTTTTCTGTGTAGTCTAAAAATTGCTGAGTAGTAGAATAAAATGTTCTAAAATGTTGTTATCTATATTCTGGCAAATTTGGCAATTGTGATTTTGCAGGAAAATTGTGTAAATTCCGTATACTGCCGTTGTGCTGCCCGATTTTTTGTCTGATTTCTGATTTGTCCGGATTTCTTCTGAATTGAATATGCTACTGTATATGCTATAAAAAGGGAGTTATAAGGGGCCTGGATCCTAAGCGATTCAGTCAGTGTCTGAAATCTGAAATGACCTCAATCTGAAATCTAATATTGTTTCTGTTCCGGATCCGATGAATTCTGTTCTGGTGCTATAAGCACATCTGTTCTGGTGCCGTGAGCACAAAGGGAGGCATAAGGGTCCAGAATCCGTTGAGATTCTGTCAGTGTCAGGGAATCCGTTCTGTTATCTGTTATGTGCTAAATTAATATATATGATTTGATCTGATCTGTATGACACGATTCTGTTCTGTTCCGATATGATCTGAATTTCTGATTTATGTATGATTCTGATTCCGTTATGTGATATGTCTGATCTGTTCGTTTATGATTGATACGACTTCTGTTTCCGTACAGTTCTGTTTGATTTGATATCTGTTCAGTTCAGTTCTGTCTGATTTGATCTGTCCGTACTGTTCTGATTGATTCGTCGTTCTGATCTGCCGATTTGATACTGTCTGATTCTGTTCTGATTTCTGTACGGATTTCTGTCTGATGTGTTGTTTTGGATTCTGAGAGTTTTGATTGGAGGTTTGTTGCTTTGCTGAGCTGTTGAGCTCACTCTTGTTTTTCTGTGGTTTTCAGGTTCTGGAAAGGGAAGGGGGTCCAGGAATAGATTTCAGAGTCTGACAGTATATGTATTGTTTTGTACTTTTGATTTTTGTAAAGTCATGGCTTTTCTGTTCTGTCTAAAAGCCATGTACTGTATTTGTAGATGATTGTTTTGAGAAAAAGAAAATATAGATATTTTGTTCCGCTGCAATTGACGATTCATAATAGCTCTGTGTCTGTGTGTCTGTTTGAGTTGAAATATTTGGAAGATTCAGTTCTGAAACAAATTCCAAAGCCAGATCCTGGTCAGTCTGTTCGTTTCGTTCCGGTCGCGACCCGGTGCGAGCGGAATCCGTCCCGGTCGGGTCGGTCGTGACATAACGTCAGATTTCTTCCCAACCACCAAGTAATGCCAAATTTCTATCCAGTCACCAACTGATGCAAGATTTCTGCTCGGCCACTAACTGATGCCAAATTTATGCCCAGGCACCAAGTGACGCCAAACTTCTGCCACAGTACCGACTGACACTGGACTTACAATCAGCCGCCGACTAGCGCTAAACTTCCACTCGGCCGCTGACTAAGGCCAGACTTCCACCTGGCCGCCAACTGACACCCAACTCCAATTATTCTTGAACTTCCACCCGATAACAATCCTTCCAACCTTCTTTGCTAGATAACGATCTTATTTTCTCTGTCACCTGCTAACTAAGATCTTTCCAACCTCTATCACCCTCTAAACAATGGTCTTTCCGACCTCTGTCGCCCTCAGACTACGGTTCTTTTAACCACCGTCAGCCAAATACAATCTTTCTGACTTCCGTCGCTCACAAACTATGATAATGCAGACCAAACTAACATATAATTACTGATTGAGAGTTATAAGGGACGATTAATTGAGAGTTATAAATGCAAAAGGAAGCAGGAGGATCGGCTTCTTTTTCAAGGTGGCAATTTTTTTTGTGGGAGATGGGCAAAAATGCTTAGAATTGATAAAATTAGAGCAAAAAAATTTTGGAGGAGGACAATATACCCAAAATATCCAAAATATTCTAAAATATCCCCTGAGCACATGGGGATCCGCCCATGGAACAAGATACCTTTAAGATATACTCATTGAACTTCTGATTACTGATACGACACTGCTACTAATATTATATTGATATTGTGACTGACCCTAATATTATTTTTGACATTAGTAATGTTGGCTGTTTATTATTGTGACTAATGGTGTATGATTGAGATGTGATGAAGTATAAAAGGACAAATGATATTGATAATCATTATATATTTATTTATATGATTTATAGCATATAATTCTCTTTTATCTTGCATTAGTTTCAATTTAAGATTTTAGTTACTTTTTGGGCTATGTGCATAGTACGTGGTTTTACATATTTTCAAAAAGGGAAAATATCCTATGATGCGAGGCTCCAGACAAAACAAAAATGCAATAATATTTTTTTCATTTTCATTGGTAAGATTTAGTTAAATGATTAAAATGAAAGACATATATAATTCTTCCAATATAGATCCTGTGAAATGATGCGCTGCATGTTAAATTCAAAATTACTGTAAAACAGCTGCAATGACGATTTATGGAGCCGTTGTGCTTTCAAGCATAGCATCATAGCGCTACAAAGCACAACGTCGAAGAACTCTAGTTCAAACATAATTTCCAAAATTTCATATATATTTTTTTTGTTTCTGTTTCGCTGTTTATTTTTTTTTTTTTTTTTTTTTTTTTTTTTTTTATTTTTTTTTTTTTTGTATTTTTGTT